>CAWUFW010007265.1:0-600000 GCA_963921515.1 Calotriton arnoldi | reverse complement strand
GTTTTTCCGTTTTCTCCATGTTAATTCCCATAGGAAATTTTAGCCACGGCTACAGCTCGAACTGCTGAACGGAATTACACCAAATTTTGCGAAAAGGTAGCGCTTGGTTCAGAAAGCAACCTTTTTTTTAAATGGTGTAAATCCGTTCAGTAGTTGCGGAGAAATTCAAAAAATAAGAGTGAAAAAATCGATTTCCAATAGGAAACTTTATGCAAGGCTACAGCAAAAACTGCTAGACGGAATTACACCAAATTTGGCAAAAAGGTAGTGCTTGGTTAAGAAAGCACCCTTTTTAAAAATGGTGTAAATCCGTTCAGTAGTTGCTGAGAAAATCCAAAATAAATGTTTCGATATTTAGAGGCATGGAGGATCCGCGCACCCTCCCGACCACGAGCTGCATGCTAATTGGCTGTCAACACTCCAAACCAGGAAGTGTTGGCAGCCATCTTGTTCCTCGGTAGAACAGAGGGACAAGAAAAGACAAAAACAAGGGCGCAAAACGCAAAAAGGGGGCAGGGTAGAAACACCCTGACCCCCTAGGTCTGCTCAGGGGGTCCCACAAGGACCCCCTGGGCAGAAAAAAGCATTTAAAAAAAAAAAAAAAAATCGGCAGGATGCGCTCAGGGTGCGCGGATCCTGCTGACAAAAAAAAAAAAAATCGCAAGTGTGCAAACGCACAAAGGGGGCAGGGTAGAAACACCCTGACCCCCTAGGTCTGCTCAGGGGGTCCCACAAGGACCCCCTGGGCAGAAAAAAGCATTAAAAAAAACAAAAAAAAACGGCAGGATGCGCTCAGGGTGCGCAGATACTGCCAAAAAAAAAAAAAATCGAAGCGCGGTCTCCCGCGCATTGATGCAAATTTGCCCCCGGGTGGCCCAAGTCCCGGGGGCATGCGGGGGTGGGTTTATGTTTTATATGGGGGGCCTCTAAGGCCCCCCAAGCCCCGGGGTCCGCCACCCCCTGGGGCTTTAAAAAAAAATGGTGCGGGAGGGCACTCCTGCCCTCCCGCAGCCCCGGGGACCGCCACCCCCGGGGCTTCTTTTTTAAATTTTTAATAACGTGTGGGGGGCTTCAGCCCCCACACGCCCGGGACCACCACCTCCCGGGGCACTTAGAAAATAAATGTGGGGGTCCGTTACGGACTCCCAGAGCCCCGGGGACCACCACCACCTCCCGGGGCTGTGCAATTCAAGGAGGGGGCCGCGCGGCCCCCTCCTGGAGCCCTTGATGGCCCTGGGGACCGCCACCCCCAGGGTCGGCTCCTGCAGTGTCCCGGGGTGCCTTCCCCGGGACACTGTAGTTTGCTATGACAGGACGGGAGCCTCGCGGCTCCCGTCCTGTCATAGCAAACTGCTTTGGATATTGGAAGAGAGAGCAGGGAAACCTGCTCTCGCTTCCAATATCCAAAGCAAATTGCTTTTCCACACGGGGAGCTGCATCTTAGCAGCTCCCCATGTGGAAAAGCAATGCCGGCTCCCAAGGGATGCGGGGAGCCGGCGGGACTGTGGGGTATTGGGGACCCCCCCACAGTCCCCAATGGAGAGGGCCAGCCCCGGGGGATGGGGTCCCCGGGGCAAGTAGTGGCCCGGGAGGGGGGCCACGCGGCCCCCCTCCCCCCCAAAAAATAATATTTGAATAAAAAGGAAAGGCCGGCCCCGGGGGATGGGGTCCCGGGGCCTTAAATAGCCTGCGGAGGGGGCCACGCAGCCCCCTCCAAATATTTAAAATTTTAAAAAAGAGGGCATGCCCCGGGGATGGGATCCCCGGGGCCAATATAGGCCCAGGAAGGGAGGCCACGCGGCCCCTTCCCGTTTTATTTTAATTTTTAAAAAAATGAAAATCCTCATGCCCCGGGGGATGGGATCCCCGGGGCCAAAGAGGCCAAGGGAAGGGGGCCACGCAGCCCCACTCCCATACAAAAAAAAAAAAAAAAAGACCGGCATCGTGCCGGAGGCCCCGCCCCACCCTGCAGCAGTGTGCAAACGCGTCCCCTGGCACGTTTGCAGATGGGGAACGAATTCCCCTTGAATACTGGGGGTCCCTGAGGGCCAACTAGCCCACCAGGAACCTCCAGTATGCGCCAGGGGCTGCGTTGCAGAGAGGTGTACAGAGGCCACGCCCCTTTACACCTCTCTGCAACGCAGCTCTGTGGCGCTTTGGAGGTACATGGTGGGCTAGTTGGACTCCAGGGACCCTCAGGATTCAAGGGGACTTAATCCCCCAACTTAAAATGCGCCACGGGCGCGTTTGCACAGTGGTGAAGGGAGGGCGGGGCTTCAGGTGACATGTGTGCAAACAGGCTCCGTGGCGCATTTTAAGATGGGGAATTAAATCCTCTTCAATCCTGAGGGTCCCTGGGGCCAACTAGCCCACCAGGTACCTCCAGTAAGCACCACGGAGCTGCGTTGCAAAGTGTTGTAAAAGGGGCGTGGCCTCTGTACACCTCTCTGCAACGCAGCCCCTGGCGCATACTGGAGGTTCCTGGTGGGCTAGTTGGCCCCTAGGGACCCTCAGGATTGAGGAGGAATTAATTCTCCAACTTAAAACGCGCCACAGGGCGTGTTTGCAGACATGTCACCTCAGGCCCCACCCCCTTCCTTCACCATTGTGCAAATATTCCTCTAAAATCAACCGAACTACGAATTCCGATTTACTCACCTGTTATCAGGAGAGACCTCAGTGCTGCATCTTTGAGCCCAGTACTGATCCTGAAAAGTAATTTTAACCGTACTTACCAGTAACTTGAATTTCCTTCCATAGGATATCATTGCCTGCTTTTTGCTGAAAAAGTTTCTAAGTGTCGATTTTTGAAACATACAAATATTCCTCTAAAATCAGCCGAACTACGAATTCCGATTTACTCACCGGTTATCAGGAGAGACCTCAGTGCTGCATCTTTTAGCCCAGTACTGATCCTGAAAAGTAATTTTAACCATACTTACCAGTAACTTGAATTTCCTTCCATAGGCTAACATTGACTGGTTTCACTTGGAAATTCTTCTAAGTGTGGAGTTTTGGAACTTTATAATATTCCTCTAAAATCAACCGAACTACGAATTCCGCTTTACTCACCTGTTATCAGGAGAGACCCCAGTGCTGCATCTTTGAGCCCAGTACTAATCCTGAAAAGTAATTTTAACCGTACTTACCAGTAACTTGAGTTTCCTTCCATAGGATATCATTGCCTGCTTTTTGCTGAAAAAGTTTCTAAGTGTCGATTTTTGAAACATACAAATATTCCTCTAAAATCAGCCGAACTACGAATTCCAATTTACTCACCGGTTATCAGGAGAAACCTCAGTGCTGCATCTTTGAGCCCAGTACTGATCCTGAAAAGTAATTTTAACCGTACTTACCAGTAACTTGAATTTCCTTCCATAGGCTAACATTGACTGGTTTCACTTGGAAATTCTTCTAAGTGTGGAGTTTTGGAACTTTATAATATTCCTCTAAAATCAGCCGAACTACGAATTCTGATTTACTCACCTGTTATCAGGAGAGACCTCAGTGCTGCATCTTTGAGCCCATTACTGATACTGAAAAGTAATTTTAACCGTACTTACCAGTAACTTGAATTTCCTTCCATAGGATATCATTGCCTAATTTTTGCTGAAAAAGTTTCTAAGTGTCGATTTTTGAAACATACAAATATTCCTCTAAAATCAGCCGAACTACAAATTCCGATTTACTCACCGGTTATCAGGAGAGACCTCAGTGCTGCATCTTTTAGCCCAGTACTGATCCTGAAAAGTAATTTTAACCATACTTACCAGTAACTTGAATTTCCTTCCATAGGCTAACATTGACTGGTTTCACTTGGAAATTCTTCTAAGTGTGGAGTTTTGGAACTTTATAATATTCCTCTAAAATCAACCGAACTACGAATTCCGCTTTACTCACCTGTTATCAGGAGAGACCCCAGTGCTGCATCTTTGAGCCCAGTACTAATCCTGAAAAGTAATTTTAACCGTACTTACCAGTAACTTGAGTTTCCTTCCATAGGATATCATTGCCTGCTTTTTGCTGAAAAAGTTTCTAAGTGTCGATTTTTGAAACATACAAATATTCCTCTAAAATCAGCCGAACTACGAATTCCAATTTACTCACCGGTTATCAGGAGAAACCTCAGTGCTGCATCTTTGAGCCCAGTACTGATCCTGAAAAGTAATTTTAACCGTACTTACCAGTAACTTGAATTTCCTTCCATAGGCTAACATTGACTGGTTTCACTTGGAAATTCTTCTAAGTGTGGAGTTTTGGAACTTTATAATATTGCTCTAAAATCAGCCGAACTACGAATTCTGATTTACTCACCTGTTATCAGGAGAGACCTCAGTGCTGCATCTTTGAGCCCATTACTGATACTGAAAAGTAATTTTAACCGTACTTACCAGTAACTTGAATTTCCTTCCATAGGATATCATTGCCTAATTTTTGCTGAAAAAGTTTCTAAGTGTCGATTTTTGAAACATACAAATATTCCTCTAAAATCAGCCGAACTACAAATTCCGATTTACTCACCGGTTATCAGGAGAGACCTCAGTGCTGCATCTTTTAGCCCAGTACTGATCCTGAAAAGTAATTTTAACCATACTTACCAGTAACTTGAATTTCCTTCCATAGGCTAACATTGACTGGTTTCACTTGGAAAATCTTCTAAGTGTGGAGTTTTGGAACTTTATAATATTCCTCTAAAATCAGCCGAACTACGAATTCCGATTTACTCACCTGTTATCAGGAGAGACCACAGTGCTGCATCTTTTAGCCCAGCACTGACCCTGAAAAGTAATTCTAACCGTACTTACCAGTAACTTGTATTTCCTTCCATTGGAATCCATTGTCTGGTTTTCAGCAGAAAAGTTTCAAAGTGTCGATTTTCACAAACTACAAATATTCCTTAAAAATCGCCTGTATGACTTAAACGCATTCTTTCAACTGTTTACAGGAGATGCACCAGTGCTGGATCCAGGATCCACCACTGAGTAAGAAAAAGTAACGATAACACTACTTACCTGCTAAGTGAATTTCCTCCCATAGGATAACATTGGTGATTCTATGTGAAAAAGTTTCTAAGTGTCAACTTTTAAAATACAATAATATTCCTTAAAAATCACTACTGTAACCAAAACGCTTTTACTCAACTGTTTACAGGAGATGTCCCAGGACTGAATCTAGGATCCAGTCCTGTGGTTATAAAAGTAATCCATAAAGTAACTAATTGCATTTAACTAGAAATTCACATTGAGCTTGAAATTGTGTTGCCCATTGCAACAACTGTAACTTCTGTACTTAAAAGTCTATTGCCTATTTGCAAAGTATTTAAACTAAAGTAATTCATTCTGAGAAAGTATATTTTGTAATGTAATGTAATTACAATGTAATTTAAAAAATAAAATATGTAAAAATAAATAGTTTAAAAAAATGTAGTAAATCAGTATCAAAAAAATAAATATAACAATTAATACATTTAAAAATTGTCATTTACAAAACCTTTGAAATTCACTGAAAAAAACCATAGGTTTCAGACATGTTATAGTTAGGAATTAGCATTTAAAAACCTTTGAAATTCACTGAAAAAACCATAGGTTTCAGGCACGTTATAGTTAGAAATTAGCATTTAAAAAACCTTACAAATTCACTGAAAAAACCATAGGTTTTAGGGACAGTTATAGTTAGTTGGACATTGCACTCGTACAAAACCCGTGAAATTCCCCGTTATAGTTAGTTCAGCTAACTATAACTCGCGCCCCGCAATGCACTGCTGATGACGTCACATATTACATCACTCATGACATGGTCAGTGACAGGAAACCTGCTCTCGCTTCCAATATCCAAAGCAAATTGCTTTTCCACATGCGGAGCTGCATCTTAGCAGCTCCCCATGTGGAAAAGCAATGCCGGCTCCCAAGGGACGCGGGGAGCCGGCGGGACTGTGGGGGGATTGGGGACCCCCCTACAGTCCCCAACGGAGAGGGCCAGCCCCGGGGGATGGGGTCCCCGGGGCAAGTAGTGGCCAGAGAGGGGGGCCACGCGGCCCCTTCCCCAAAATAAAAAAACAAAGGCTGGCCCCGGGGGATGGGGTCCCCGGGGCCATGAGTGGACTGAGGAGGGGGGCAACGCAGCCCCCCTCCAAAACAATAAAAAAAAAAAAAGTCCATGCCCTGGGGGATGGGGTCCCCGGGGCCGATTAAGGCCTCGGGAGGGGGCCACGCGGCCCCCTTCCAAAGTGTTTTTTTTTTTAAATAAATAGGGGCAGGCCCTGGGGGATGGGGTCACCAGGACCAATAAATTAGAAAAGAAGGGGGCCACACAGCCCCCTTCTTTAAAAAAAAAAACACCAGCATCGCGCCGGAGGCCACGCCCCTTCTTTCACCACTCTGCAAACGCGCCCCCTGGCGTGTTTGCAGATGGGGAACGAATTCCCCTTGAATACTGGGGGTCCCTGGGGGCCAACTAGCCCACCAGGAACCTCCAGAATGCGCCAGGGGGCTGCGTTGCAGAGAGGTTTACAGAGGCCACGCCCCTTTTTACACCTCTCTGCAACGCAGCTCTGTGGCGCTTTTTGGAGGTACATGGTGGGCTAGTTGGACTCCAGGGACCCTCAGGATTGAAGGGGATTTCATTCCCCAACTTAAAACGCGCCACGGGGCGCGTTTGCACAGTGGTGAAGGGAGGGGCGGGGCTTCAGGTGACATGTGTGCAAACAGGCCCCGTGGCGCATTTTAAGATGGGGAATTAAATCCCTTCAATCCTGAGGGTCCCTGGGGGCCAACTAGCCCACCAGGTATGTCCAGAAAGCACCACAGAGCTGCGTTGCAGAGAGGTGCAAAAAGGGGCGTGGCCTCTGAACACCTCTCTGCAACGCAGCTCCCTGGTGCATACTGGAGGTACAGGGTGGGCTAGTTGGACCCCAGGGACCCTCATGATTCAAGGGGACTTAATCCCCCAACTTAAAACGCGCCATGGGGCGCGTTTGCACAGATGTCACCTCAGGTCCCGCCCCCTCCTTTCACCCTTGTCCAAATATTCCTCTAAAATCTGCCGAACTACGAATTCTGATTTACTCACCTGTTATCAGGAGAGACCTCAGTGCTGCATCTTTGAGCCCAGTACTGATCCTGAAAAGTAATTTTAACCGTACTTACCAGTAACTTGAATTTCCTTCCATTGGAATCCATTGTCTGGTTTTCAGCAGAAAAGTTTCAAAGTGTCGATTTTAACAAACTACAAATATTCCTTAAAAATCGCCTGTATGACTTAAACGCATTCTTTCAACTGTTTACAGGAGATGCACCAGTGCTGGATACAGGATCCACCACTAAGTAAGAAAAAGTAACGATAACACTACTTAACTGCTAAGTGAATTTCCTCCCATAGGATAACATTGGTGATTCTATGTGAAAAAGTTTCTGTCAACTTTTAAAATACAATAATATTCCTTAAAAATCACTACTGTAACCAAAACGCTTTTACTCAACTGTTTACAGGAGATGTCCCAGGACTGAATCTAGGATCCAGTCCTGTGGTTATAAAAGTAATCCATAAAGTAACTAATTGCATTTAACTAGAAATTCACATTGAGCTCAATGTTGCATTGTGTTTGAAATTGTGTTGCCCATTGCAACAACTGTAACTTCTGTACTTAAAAGTCTGTTGCCTATTTGCAAAGTATTTAAACTAAAGTAATTCATTCTGAGAAAGTATATTTTGTAATGTAATGTAATTACAATGTAATTTAAAAAATAAAATATGTAAAAATAAATAGTTTAAAAAAATGTAGTAAATCAGTATCAAAAAAATAAATATAACAATTAATACATTTAAAAATTGTCATTTACAAAACCTTTGAAATTCACTGAAAAAACCATAGGTTTTAGGGGCGTTATAGTTAGAAATTAGCATTTAAAAAACCTTTGAAATTCACTTAAAAAACCATAGGTTTCAGGCACGTTATAGTTAGAAATTAGCATTTAAAAAACCTTTGAAATTCACTGAAAAAACCATAGGTTTCAGAAACGTTATAGTTAGTGTTAGACTTGGCATCTTTTGGCGTGTTTCCCCTGACTTTTTGCTTTCTGACCTCCCGGTTTTGACTCTGTTTTTGCTGGTGTAATGATTCTGCGCACTTTCCTCACTGCGGTCCAGTGGGAAAGTGCAAGTGCTCCTGTATAAAATGCGTTATGGATTGGTGTTTCCATGATTGGCCTATTTGGTTTATGTGTCAGTCCCTTGTAAAGTGCACTGCGAGTGCCAGGGCCTATAGACCAAATGCTGTTGGTGGGCTGCAGCACTGGATTGTGCCACCCACGCAAACAGCCCGTAAAGTGTAACTCGGGCCTGCCATCGCAGAGCCTGTGCGCAGCCTGGGGCTGCCATGTCGACTTGGCAAGTGCACACACTTGCAAGTCCCTAAACCTTCCCTTTGCTACATGTTAGTCACCCCTAAGGTAGGCCCAAGGTACCCCTGTGGGCAGGGTGCGGTGTATGCGAAAGGTAGGACATGCCCGGGTGTGTGCGGCATGTCCTGATAGTGAATTACAGCCTAGTTCGTTGTTCACTATTGCAAGGCTACCTGTTCCCCTAGGCCAGAACGGGCAGTTTTGATTATTACAGCTTATAATCCTAACTGACCCCGGGAACATGGTAGAAATTCGAGTTTAGTATGCCTGGACTCAGAATGATAAAATGCATCTTTTAGTGAAGTTGGTTTTAACATTCTGTGTTTGAAAATACCACTTTTAGAAAGTGGGTATTTTCTTGTCTAACCATCCAAGCCTGCCTCTGCGAGGTTGTGTATTCCTTGTCTGGAGTGTGAGTGACAGGGGCTGGGGGATGCCAGGAGACAGGGTGAGTCAGCACAGGGCTGAATAGCATGATCTACATGTAGATGGTTGGGAGGGGTCGCACCTGGGCCCTGAATAGGACAGTGCCTTCCCTCCACAATGCTGGCTCCACCTCCTGTGGTGCGTCTGATGTCCCTGGCCTACTCATTGAAAGAAGGGACGGAGACTTGTCAACAAAGTGCTCCAGAACTGGTTTGGACTAGGCAAAGGCCTCTCTGCCTTCAGAGAACAAAGGAATTTGGGATAAAAATATTGGGGCCCTGACCCCATGAATTTAGATCTCGCTGGAATCAAGGAACCTGCCAAGACGAAGAGCTGGAAGAGCTGCCAGGAGGAGTACTGCCCCTTTGCTGTGTTGTTGCTTTGTTGGGTTGGCCTGCAGCTGCTGCTTCTGCCTTGGGCAGTGAAAGGACTGGACTGAACTTTCTACAATCTTGTGCTGAGTATCTCCAAGGGCCTGGAACCGAGCTGGCCTCCTGTTAAGAAGTCTCAGGGACTGCAAAGACTTCACAAGCCTCTGGGTACCGCTTCTGGAACGCTGTTTCAGTTGCCACAGAGGAAGGGAACTGCAACCGACTCCGTCAACCGAATCCATCCCTGACCGGTGACCTGTTTGCACCGCAGACCGCATCGCCCCGCTTCGCATCGCAACCCTGGTCTCACCGTGGGCGACGTCCGACGCCGCCAGCACCGAGCCGCTGCTTGCACCGTGACCTGTGGGCACCGCAGTTCGCATTGCATCGCTTCACTGGGCCAGCCGGACCAGACCGACGCTGTCGCTGCAACTGGCTCAAGAGTCGTGACCGCATCGCATTTGGGGCACCGCTCGCACGTCTGCGACGCACCGCTCCGACTCGCACCGCTGTCCGACGCCAGCTCCCGCACTCCGGCTAGGTCGCCTGCATCGCAACCTGTCAGCACCGCATCGAGCATCGTCTCACCCTGCATCGCACGCCTTGGACTCACTGACTCTGTCTGCACGACGCTCATCGAGCCGCTGCCTGCACCGCATCGAGGGATACCGCACCTTGCATCGCTCCGTCTTGCACCGCAACCGCGACGAACGCCGACCGGCTCGTACACTCCGTACCAGCCACAACGAGAAGGTACTGTAACCGAGTCTGTTCACGACTCTGCTGGCCCGTATCGACGCGGTCGGCTGGAACTGTTAGACTCTGTGGTTTTCAGCATCACGGTAGGCTCGGACGGAGCTACCGACTCGTACGAACTTTGCTTTTGTGCTATTCCTGCAAAGAAGAAGTTAACGTATCAAGTATTCATTCGTAAAGTATAGTATTGTGGATTTTTGTCGTAATTGGTCTTGTCTTGAGTATATAAAATATTGGTTATTTTTCTAAACTGGTGTGGTGTCCGTTTGTAGTGCTTACACTGTATTACTGTTGGTTATGTGCAAATGCTTTACACACTGCCTCTGAATTAAGCCTGACTGCTCGTGCCAAGCTACCACGAGGGTGAGCAGGGGTTACTTCACGAGTGTAACACCCTTACCCTGACTAGGAAGAAGGGTCCCTACTTGGACAAAGGTGCAAGCCCTTGCCAACTAGAGATCCCATTTCTAACATTGGTTGTCAGCGGTGAGGATAGGACTTGTGTTTGCACTTGACTTACAGTGATTGGTGTGCACTACTACCATATCGCAGACCATTACGTACCACATACTGGTTCTTTTTCTTTTGGCCTGTTTTTGATCTTGCCAGTTTTCAACTCACGACTTTTGTCATGCCTGAATCAATTGCATCATCCGTTGCATCCCTGGAAGTTATCTTTGAGGAGGATAGGTTGGAATCCTACGCCGTAAAGGAGTTACGAGCGATTTGTAAAAACCTGAAAGTCCAAATTAAAGGCCTCACAAGGAAGGAGGAGCTACAGAAGGCGCTGAGGGCCTGGGTAGCAGCCAGACATGCCAATGGGCAGCCTGGTGATCTCAGTGAGGAGGTGGAGGAGCCTATTTCCAGGGTGGATGTGCTTTTGGGTAGGGGGGAACCCGCCAGGTCAGGCAGCAGCAGTCTGTCCCCAGAGGAGCTGGAGGACAGGCGGGAGGCAAGGCAGTTCGAGCTGCAGAAGCTCAGGCTGGAGAGTGAGCGGGAGGAGAAGAGATTGGCCATAGAGGAGAGGAAGATGCTCTTAGAGCATGAGAGAGAACTGAAGGAGCTGGAACTTAGGAGTAAGTCAGGCTCAGATGGTGGCAGCAGTTCGTCCAGAAAGGCAGACAGGATTGTGCACATTCCCAAGAACGTAGGCAAGGAGTTCAAGAAGGGGGATGACATACAAAGGTGGTTTCAGGGTTATGAGGCAGCCATACACATGAATGGGGTCCCTGAGGAGAATTGGGGAGCAGGATTGTGGCCACTTTTCCCTGAAGAAGCAAGGGATGCTCTGATAGCTTTGGGTAAGGGGTATCACCTCACCTATGCTGACATGAAGGATGCCCTTCTCACGAAGTATGGTCTTACTCCTGAAAAGTACAGGGATCAGTTCAGGTCCAGTAAGAAGTCTGATGCCAACACTTGGTTGGAATGTGTGGATGTGTTCTGCAGGTCTCTGGATGGTTGGGTGAAGGGCAGTAGTGTAACAGATTTTCAGGGGCTCTACAACTTGATTGCATGGGAGCACTTGTCTAGTCTATGTTTTGCAGATCTGCGCCAGCACCTAGTTGATAGTAAGCTAACTGACCCCAGGAAGCTTGCTATGGAAGCGGACCGCTGGGTGAGTACCAGGGTCCACAAGAAAGCGTTTGGGGAGACTCAGCCAAAGGTGGGCAGGGTCCCAGCAGAAAGGTGGGGGGACAAGGGTAAAGCACAGGAGTTCTCTAAAGGGCCCCAAACTAGTACCCAGGGTAAAGGTTCCCAGCCCCCGGTGATAAGAAGAAAGGGGTCTCAACAGGGAAGCCTGTTGAGACCGGCCCCTGCAAGTGTTATGCATGTGACCAGGTAGGTCACTTTAAGGGGGACCCCAAGTGCCCGAAGGGGACACAGCCACCCACCGGTGGACAGTCCAAAGTGTTGGCTAGTGTAGCGCTTGGGGAGGAGGGGTGCCAACAGGAGGGTGGGGATCCCGCAGAAATGACCCTTGTCTCACTAGGGGACAGTGAGATGGTCCCAGGAAACCAGGTGCCCCCTAACACAAAGAAATATAGCACCTGGGTGACCATTAATGGGAACAGGGTAGAGGCTCTCAGAGATACTGGAGCCAGTGTGACCTCAGTCCGGTGTCACCTGGTGTCTGAGAAGCAAGTAGTCCCAGGAGCATTCCACCAAGTAGTTGCTGTCGACAACTCTGAGCACCAGTGTATGGTGGCGCAGGTTCCCTTTGAATGGGGGGGTCTCAGGTCCCTTGAGGGTGGTTGTGAGCCCTACCATGCCTGTAGATTGTCTGCTAGGAAACGACCTGGAGCAGTCCTCATGGAAGGAGGTTGAGCTCAGGTCTCACTTGGAGATGCTTGGGTTGCCAGAGTGGGCATGCGTATCTACTCGGTCAATGGCAGCCAGGAAGGGTGATCAAGAGGACTTGGAGCCTGAAACAGTGGCCCAAGTCCCTGCCAAGAGAAAGGGCAGGGGGCGCGGGAAACCGGCCCCCGAAGTTCCCACGGACCGGGAGGAGGCGGACCTCGAGGGGGACGCCCCGGTGCCTACAGGGGAGCAGGTAGCCGAACTGGGAGACATATCTGAGCTGACTCAATGGCAGCAAGAAGGGGGTCCCACCAGGGAGGAGTTCTGCAGGGAGCAGAACGAGTGCCCTACTCTGGACGGTCTGCGGCGGCAGGCTGCAGACCAGGCAGCTGGTAATCAGTCCGGGTCACATCTGATCTACTGGGAGAGTGGTCTCCTATACAGTGAGCCTAAGGTTGCTGAGCCTGGGTCAGCCCGTGTGCTGGTGGTACCCCAGCGCTTCAGGACCTTCCTACTGGGTCTGGCTCATGACGTGCCTTTGGCAGGACATTTGGGGCAGGACAAGACCTTTGACAGGCTTGTCACCCACTTCTTTTGGCCCCAAATGCGAAGGCAGTCAGATGCACACTGTACGTCTTGCCAAACTTGCCAGGCAAGTGGTAAGAGTGGGAGGAAGGTCAAAGCTCCTCTCCAACCTTTTCCTGTAGTTGGAACACCCTTTGAAAGGGTAGGGATGGATATAGTGGGGCCACTGGATCCCAAGACAGCCATGGGCAACAGGTACATCCTGGTCTTGGTGGACCATGCCACCCGGTACCCGGAGGCAATCCCTCTCAGGACAACGATGGCGCCAGTGGTGGGCCGGGCGTTAATGGGGATCTTTTCCCATGTGGGATTCCCCAGAGAGGTGGTTTCTGATAGGGGGACCAATTTCATATCGAAGTATATGACATCCCTGTGGAAGGAGTGTGGTGTAACCTACAAGTTCACCACTCCTTACCACCCACAAGGAAACGGTCTGGTGGAGAGATTCAACCAGACCTTGAAAGGCATGATCAAGGGTCTGACAGAACCCATGAGGCGTAAGTGGGACGTCCTCTTGCCATGCCTACTCTTTGCATACAGGGAGGTGCCTCAGAAGTCTCTTGGGTACAGCCCCTTTGAGCTCCTGTATGGCCACCCTGTCAGAGGACCTCTGAGTTTGGTTAAGGAAGGCTGGGAGGCAGCTCCCAGGAAAACTCCCCAGGATGTATTTAGCTACATGCTGGCCTTTAGAAACCAAACTGCCCGCTTCAGGAAACTCGCTCAGGCGAACCTAGAAGCAAGCCAGGAAGAAATGAAGAGATGGTATGACCAGAATGCCACTCTGGTCGAATTTCAACCTGGGCAGAAAGTGTGGGTCATGGCCCCAGTGGCACCTTGTGCCTTGCAGGACAAGTGGACTGGGCCATATGAGGTAAAGGAGCGCAAAAGTGACGTCACCTACCTGGTGGATTTGCAGGCTCCAAGGAACCCTTTGAGGGTCCTTCACGTGAACCGCCTCAAGCCCCACTTCGAGAGGTCCGAAGTGAGTATGCTCTTGGCAACAGATGATGGGGTGGAAGAGGAGAGTGAGCCTCTCCCTGACCTCCTGTCTACCAAGGAGCATGATGGGTCAGTAGAGGGTGTGATCCTCTCCCCTACTCTGACTCAGGAGCAGCAGGGGGACTGTCGCCAGTTGTTGGGACAGTTCGCCCCACTGTTCTCTCTGACCCCGGTGTTACTCACTGGTGTACCCATGACGTGGACACCGGTGACAGCCCTCCTGTGAAGCACAAGATTTACAGGTTGACTGACCGGGTCAGAGCCAGCATCAAGGAGGAGGTCTCTAAGATGTTGGCGTTAGGGGTGATTGAGCCCTCCCACAGTCCTTGGGCCAGCCCAGTGGTCTTGGTCCCAAAGGCTGCGGCGCCCGGTGCCACTCCAGAACTCCGGTTTTGTGTGGACTACCGTGGGCTCAATGCCGTCACCAGGACTGACGCGCACCCCATCCCCAGAGCTGATGAGCTCATTGATCGGTTGGGAGCTGCCCGGTTCCTCAGCACGTTTGATTTGACGTCTGGGTACTGGCAGATTGCCTTAACCGATGGGGCCAAGGAGAGATCAGCATTCTCAACCCCAGAAGGTCATTACCAATTCCGGGTGATGCCCTTTGGGTTGAAGAATGCCCCTGCCACCTTTCAGAGGTTGGTCAATCAGGTGTTGGCTGGGCTGGAGGATTTCAGTGCCGCCTACCTGGATGACATTGCTGTGTTCAGTTCCAGCTGGGAAGAACATGTACAGCACCTTGAGAAAGTGTTGAGGGCTCTGCAAGGTGCAGGCCTCACGATCAAGGCCAGTAAGTGCCATATCGGGCAGGGTTCTGTGGTGTACTTGGGACACCAGGTAGGAAGCGGCCAGGTGGCGCCCCTACAACCCAAGATTGACACCATTCTGGCTTGGGAACCCCCCAAGACCCAGACAGAGGTGAGAGCCTTCTTAGGTCTCACCGGTACTATAGGAGATTTGTTAAGGGCTATGGCACCATCGTTGCTCCCTTAACAGAGCTGACCTCTAAGAGGCAGCCCAGGAAAGTGATCTGGACTGAGTCCTGCCAGAAAGCTTTTGATGCCCTGAAGGCAGCCATGTGCACGGCGCCCGTGCTCAAGGCACCTGACTTCTCCAAAGAATTTGTCGTGCAGACTGACGCTTCAGAGCATGGTGTGGGAGCGGTGCTCTCACAACTGAACGAAGAGGGCCTGGATCAGCCTGTAGTCTTCCTTAGCAGGAGACTACTTCCCAGGGAAAAGAGGTGGAGTGCCATAGAAAGGGAAGCTTTTGCTGTGGTCTGGGCACTGAAGAAGTTGAGACCATACCTGTTTGGGACTCACTTCCGGGTTCAGACAGACCACAGGCCCCTCAGATGGTTGATGCAAATGAGGGGTGAGAATCCAAAACTGCTGAGGTGGTCCATCTCCCTACAGGGAATGGACTTTACGGTGGAACACCGTCCTGGTACAGAACACGCCAACGCAGATGGTCTGTCCAGGTTCTTCCGCCTTAGTGAAGAGAACTCCAATGGGGTTGGGTAGTTCTCCCTACTTTCAGCTGGAGGGGACATGTGTTAGACTTGGCATCTTTTGGCGTGTTTCCCCTGACTTTTGCTTTCTGACCTCCCGGTTTTGACTCTGTTTTTGCTGGTGTAATGATTCTGCGCACTTTCCTCACTGCGGTCCAGTGGGAAAGTGCAAGTGCTCCTGTATAAAATGCGTTATGGATTGGTGTTTCCATGATTGGCCTATTTGGTTTATGTGTCAGTCCCTTGTAAAGTGCACTGCGAGTGCCAGGGCCTATAGACCAAATGCTGTTGGTGGGCTGCAGCACTGGATTGTGCCACCCATGCAAACAGCCCGTAAAGTGTAACTCGGGCCTGCCATCGCAGAGCCTGTGCGCAGCCTGGGGCTGCCATAGTCGACTTGGCAAGTGCACACACTTGCAAGTCCCTAAACCTTCCCTTTGCTACATGTTAGTCACCCCTAAGGTAGGCCCAAGGTACCCCTGTGGGCAGGGTGCGGTGTATGCGAAAGGTAGGACATGCCCGGGTGTGTGCGGCATGTCCTGATAGTGAATTACAGCCTAGTTCGTTGTTCACTATTGCAAGGCTACCTGTTCCCCTAGGCCAGAACGGGCAGTTTTGATTATTACAGCTTATAATCCTAACTGACCCCGGGAACATGGTAGAAATTCGAGTTTAGTATGCCTGGACTCAGAATGATAAAATGCATCTTTTAGTGAAGTTGGTTTTAACATTCTGTGTTTGAAAATACCACTTTTAGAAAGTGGGTATTTTCTTGTCTAACCATCCAAGCCTGCCTCTGCGAGGTTGTGTATTCCTTGTCTGGAGTGTGAGTGACAGGGGCTGGGGGATGCCAGGAGACAGGGTGAGTCAGCACAGGGCTGAATAGCACGATCTACATGTAGATGGGTGGGAGGGGTCGCACCTGGGCCCTGAATAGGACAGTGCCTTCCCTCCACAATACTGGCTCCACCTCCTGTGGTGCGTCTGATGTCCCTGGCCTACTCACTGAAAGAAGGGACGGAGACTTGTCAACAAAGTGCTCCAGAACTGGTTTGGACTAGGCAAAGGCCTCTCTGCCTTCAGAGAACAAAGGAATTTGGGATATAAATATTGGGGCCCTGACCCCATGAATTTAGATCTCGCTGGAATCAAGGAACCTGCCAAGACGAAGAGCTGGAAGAGCTGCCAGGAGGAGTACTGCCCCTTTGCTGTGTTGTTGCTTTGTTGGGTTGGCCTGCAGCTGCTGCTTCTGCCTTGGGCAGTGAAAGGACTGGACTGAACTTTCTACAATCTTGTGCTGAGTATCTCCAAGGGCCTGGAACCGAGCTGGCCTCCTGTTAAGAAGTCTCAGGGACTGCAAAGACTTCACAAGCCTCTGGGTACCGCTTCTGGAACGCTGTTTCAGTTGCCACAGAGGAAGGGAACTGCAACCGACTCCGTCAACCGAATCCATCCCTGACCGGTGACCTGTTTGCACCGCAGACCGCATCGCCCCGCTTCGCATCGCAACCCTGGTCTCACCGTGGCGACGTCCGACGCCGCCAGCACCGAGCCGCTGCTTGCACCGTGACCTGTGGGCACCGCAGTTCGCATCGCATCGCTTCACTGGGCCAGCCGGACCAGACCGACGCTGTCGCTGCAACTGGCTCAAGAGTCGTGACCGCATTGCATTTGGGGCACCGCTCGCACGTCTGCGACGCACCGCTCCGACTCGCACCGCTGTCCGACGCCAGCTCCCGCACTCCGGCTAGGTCGCCTGCATCGCAACCTGTCAGCACCGCATCGAGCATCGTCTCACCCTGCATCGCAAGCCTTGGACTCACCGACTCCGTCTGCACGACGCTCATCGAGCCGCTGCCTGCACCGCATCGAGGGACACCGCACCTTGCATCGCTCCGTCTTGCACCGCAACCGCGACGAACGCCGACCGGCTCGTACACTCCGTACCAGCCACAACGAGAAAGGTACTGTAACCGAGTCTGTTCACGACTCTGCTGGCCCGTATCGACGCGGTCGGCTGGAACTGTTAGACTCTGTGGTTTTCAGCATCACGGTAGGCTCGGACGGAGCTACCGACTCGTACGAACTTTGCTTTTGTGCTATTCCTGCAAAGAAGTAGTTAACGTATCAAGTATTCATTCGTAAAGTATAGTATTGTGGATTTTTGTCGTAATTGGTCTTGTCTTGAGTATATAAAATATTGGTTATTTTTCTAAACTGGTGTGGTGTCCGTTTGTAGTGCTTACACTGTATTACTGTTGGTTATGTGCAAATGCTTTACACACTGCCTCTGAATTAAGCCTGACTGCTCGTGCCAAGCTACCACGAGGGTGAGCAGGGGTTACTTCACGAGTGTAACACCCTTACCCTGACTAGGAAGAAGGGTCCCTACTTGGACAAAGGTGCAAGCCCTTGCCAACTAGAGATCCCATTTCTAACAGTTAGAAATTAGCATTTAAAAAACCTTTGAAATTCACTGAAAAAACCATAGGTTTTAGGGACAGTTATAGTTAGTTGGACATTTCACTCATACAAAACCATAGAAATTCCCGTTATAGTTAGTTCAGCTAACTATAACTCGCGCCCCGCAATGCACTGCTGATGACGTCACATATTACATCACTCATGACATGGTCAGTGACATCACTGATGACATCACTGATGACATCTCAAATGACATCATCCACGTGATAATCTGATGCACCTCCTCACACCCTAATATAACCTTTGATACACCCACTCTAAATTACAGACTGCCATTCGCAAAACCATAGACACTCCAACACCAATAACTACATACCCACTCACTGATTCTTAGGTCTACACACACATCCACTCACTCACCCATACAGTCACTCATACTTACGGTCACTCAGTACAGGACTATCATATGCACTCATACTCCTATATAGACACTCAAACACCGCCACTCATCCATAGAGGTACTCACACACCTAGTCAGTCATGCAAATAATTAAACACACTGCCATTTACTCACCTATACAGTTATACACACACCAGCTCACTTACTCATACAAATACTAGCACATTCTTACGCTCTTATACAATCACTGATCCAAGCACACACTCATCCATACAGTCACTCTCACAATCACACACTCTCGCTTATAGCTATTTATATACTCCAACACACATATATACTGCCTTTCACATATGTATTACTCACACATGTACCACTGGGACATACATTCACTCACTAACACACTCTTACACACACTTACCCACCCATACAGCCTATCACAGATGCACTCTTGAAACCATCCACCCAGTGAATCACCCACTCACACATCTATGCACAGAGTCACCCACTCCACACAAACACTTAGGCACCCATACAGATACTCAGACAACCAATCAATAACTCATATAGACACTCATGTAGCTATTCACAAACCCATGCAGCCACTTACACAGCAACAGACAGACAGTTACAGACATTCACCCAGTTTAGACACTAACCCTTGAATTCAGTAAGATACGTTTAATCACTCACTTATAGAGTCAGTCACGCACCTACTAAATCCTTCATCCACACACTTATACACCCACTCATTCTTCAATACACCTTTCCCTATATATTAAAAATATTTAAACTTTACAGAAACACAGTCACTGGATGATGTCATCAGTGATGTCATTTGAGATGTCATCAGTGATGTCATCAGTGGTCACTGACCATGTCATGAGTGATGTAATATGTGACGTCATCAGCAGTGCATTGCGGGGGCGCGAGTTATAGTTAGCTGAACTAACTATAACGGGGGAATTTCTATGGTTTTGTACGAGTGAAATGTCCAACTAACTATAACTGTCCCTAAAACCTATGGTTTTTTCAGTGAATATTATATATAAGTTTATTGTCCGATTGAACATTATAATTCGACAAGTATAAAATTTTAAAACTATAATGAAACATTCTCACATGCATAATTTGTACAAAACATTATTATGATGAGCAATTAGGATAGACAAGAGATTAGGTTAAAATATAAGGTTACAATACCAACAACAGTATTCCTACAAAACTAGAATAAGATCTTCTGTAACAGGTTAGACAAATCAGACTACTAAACAGCTGGAATATAAAAGTCGTCATTGCTTTTTGTCAAATGATCCAATCTGCATACACAAACTGGGAAGCTGCGATTACCACCCACCCCTTGGGGGTCCCTTTTGCAAATTCTCAGTGCATTTACACAGTCTGTTATAAGCAATGAATTACACATAGGCACTATCCATCTAGATCTTGATTTGGAATAAGCCGCACAGAAGAATAATAAATATTCTTCTGTCTCATCAGCATGGCAATACACCAGACACAGACTGGATGTATCCAGGGACGACAATCATGTTGAAGTAAAAGTGGCGATTAGTGGAGTGCTGTAATTAAACTGCAAGAAAAGGGCTCTTGCACACGCTGGACTCATAAAATATAGGAATTCCTCAGCCCTAAACACATTTCTGTCCAAGAGAAAGGACCTGGTCTGGTTACCTGTAGAATGAGAGGACTTGCTATGAATGCTAAAATGGGCCCAATATCTTTGTTTGACTACAGCTGTCATGAATGTAGAAATAGGATGGTGACAATAGCTGTCCAGCCCCAAATCATTTAGGGACTGTTTAACGTGGTCTAGCCACTGGATCTTCTTAATGCTATGGAGGCTTATGATATCACTTAGGGCTTCTCTATACAGCTTTAGCTTGTCTATAGGTCATATGCGAAGCCAGTAAAGTATAGGTTATAGCCTAGCTGACTCTGTGATTGGCTTGAGAGTGAGGTCAAGCTTAAGGGGCAATAGAGGAGTGCCCCAAATTCAAGAGCACCCTTATAAAGTTGTTTTCACCAACCCATAAGGAAGTAGTGGAGAAGTGGCCCTATAGATCTGCTCCATACAGGGCAGCACTCCTGGTTTGGGTGTTATATATATCTATTTCTGTGGAAATCAGGTGAAGGGGCCCTTTTGGCAAATCTAAGGATGGGAGAGACCTGGTGCTTAATTAAAGGACAGTTCTTCGAAATCTGAGGTGCCCATGACTCTGAGTCTGCCAAATGAATCAAAGGAACTCGAACTCCTTTACCCTCTTGTAAGAAAACAGAGCTTTTGGAGATGTCCCCTCACTTTTTGCCTGCATTTGGACTAGTAGATGCTGGTTCTTGACTTGGACAGTGCACTGCAGCCTGCCAACCAGGCTCCAGTACCAGTGCTCTCTCCCTAAAAGTGACAAGTGTAATTGCTGTTCCCAATTGACAGAGACCATACCCCTTGTAAGTCCCTAGTAAGTGGTACTTTGGTACGCAGGGCATGGGTGGTAAAGGGGTCATCAGGGCCTGCAGCACTGATTATGCCACGCTGAGTGACCCAGGCAAATAGATGACAGCAGGCCTGTAATTGCAGACTGTAGTAACAGTGTTCACTGCTTCATTTACACTTTGTCCTCCGCATGTGTGACAGGGTCGCAGCACTATTCTTAAGTATGTCAGTCACCTCTAGAGAATGTCTCTTGTGCCCTGGAGGCAGGGTGCAGTATATTATGAGTGTAGACATGTAAGTGCAAGCTTATATGTCTCTATAGTGGGTTTACCATTGAAGTACACATTAATTGATAGACGGTCCATAGGATAACATGGGGCTTGCCACAAGGCATACCTGGGTTGCCATTATGATACCACCTAAATATGTCAAGTTTGGTGTCAAACAACATACCTTCTATCGCTAGACATGAATCTGGTGTCAAGGGAAGGCTGCCGTGCACCCAGGTGACTACCTAGTGGTTGCCCACCTGGTTACCCTAGCTGACATTTGCTTTGGCTATCAAGCCTGGGTTTTCCTGCCCTAACTGCCTCCAAGACAGATTTCTGACCTCCTGCATGGCAGTGGGAACACTCCTAGGAGTTGATATATAGGTTTGGGCAGGAAGGAGGTCACGCCTCCCAAGTGGGCTAGTGAAGTGTTACAGCAGAGTGATGAGCTTCAAAGGCTGCGCCGCCTCTGATATGAATCTGGGCTGTCCCCCAAAGGAGGACACAACCCTCCACCTTTCCTCAGGCATGATTAGACCCTGACAAGGCATGACATTAGTCATACAGGAGGTGTACACCTCCAGGAAGGCTTGCCACACTTCCAGGGTGAGCAGGCTGATCTGTACACCTAGAAATTATTTCTGCAATCTTTAGAGGGCAGAAATAGTGGGTTCTGGGTAGAAAAGGTGACCTACACCACTGGATGTGGTCATCTGAAGGGGGATTAGCTGCAAGGACTAGCTGACCATCGGTTACTAGCTCCCACACCAAGAACTCCCCTAAATCTAAAACTTAAGGGACCCCTGACACCAGAATCTTAGATCTGAACCATCTACTACAAGGAAGAACCAGGACAAGACCCGTGTCACTTACAACAGGACTTTACCACCTGCACAAACCAAAAGAGGGATATTGTGTTCCTGAGACAACAGACTTGAAACTGTGTGAACGACCAACGTCCTTTACTAAAATTCGACACTCCCGAAGTGAGGGACCCCTGTGGAAGCCAGACGTACCCTCAGACTCCCCTGGATTGGTGGAACCAGTCCCCTGCAAAGTGCAGGTAAAACGATGCTCTGCATCTAAAGAATCACTGCTCATTGGGCACTTCGAGGGACTGCCCAAAAGTAAATGGTGAAGTGCTTTCTGGTAGTTGTACTCTGGCTTTCACCAAAGTTGCAAGCCACTACCACACTCCCCTCGACTGTAAGACATCGAAGTTCCTTTGCAATACTTTTTCAGCTACCAAAAATTGTTGGTTACCAGTTGGGTAACAGACTCCTTAACTCGACGCTACATCAAAAGAGCACTTCACAACACCTGTGACTGATGTCAGCAACGACCCCACTCTTGTGTATTTCCATCCCATTTTTGGTAGAGTTGTCCCTATGGTAAAAGCAGCTTCGACGCAACTCCCGTTTAAAGACCACTGACAGCCAGCACAACCCCTGCAACTGGACTCCACGGGCTTGGTTAAATTGAACAGACTGTTGGGCCCTGGTCCTGGGACCCCAAAAATCTCTACCCTGCGAGGGTACAATGTAACTAGACCTCTAAGTGACTGACTGTCACTAGTAGATTTTCCCCCTGACTGCAATGTTAAATGTCTTCACTTTTAAATGCACTTATTTTTTTAATGCTTTGAAAATCTATAACTCCAGTTATATATATGCTATTTAGTTCACTTTGGTGTATACATTTACATAAAATTATACTCTATTTTTTAATTTGTGTTGGATTTTCCTCAAGTATTGTCAATTACTTATGAACCCTTATTTTAATCTAAAATACTTAACAGATGTTTCTCCAGTAATGCTGAACTGCTCTTTGCCACACTACTAGGATTGAGCTAAGGATTATTGTTATGAATCATCTTTGAGGCATTGTGATAATATTGCATGGTAAGGGTACGCACCCATTGCCACATGACATTCCACTTTCCTACACCTCTCCAGCAAATTACTGCCCTAGCTAATAATTCCTCTTGAATTGTTCCACTTATTGTAAACCATCAACTTGATTTTTTGGGCATTCATTTCCTGCCCATGCAACTCACAAAACAAAGGGAATCTATCAATGAGTGTTTGCAAACTTGAACATGTTTTCGAAATAAGAAGGGTGTCATCTGCAAAAAACAATGCTGGAAACCTCTGGCTAGCCAAGATTGAGGAGTCACTTATACACCTCCTCAAAAACCCTATACAGTTGTTAATGAATAAAAGAAAATGGGTCAGACCAGAACACAGTCCTGGAAAACTTCTTTTTAATAGCAATTGTTTCAGTCAGTTAGCTATTAGGACCCCACTGAACTCGTACATAATTCCCCTCATGGAGGGGTATGATTATGTTAAGAAGGCTTTTTGGCATTGCCAGACCAGAAAGTACCTTCCACAGTTTTTCTGATGGGACAAGGTCGAAGGCAGCTCGAAGGTGGCAGGAAGATCGATATATTTAGCTGAAACTAGTGAACATTTCTTCTTCAATGTTGCATCCCATATATGAAGAGCAGCTGTTCGAAACCACAATTACAGCTGACTTACTAAAGATCTCATATAGTAACTTATCAGGAAAAATGACTTCCAGTTTTAGGACACAGCACATGCAGCTGGGCAGTCGTGGCCGGCATGACTCGTGGGTGGGAGGGCGGGTGGGGGTTCGCTCGAGGGGGGGGGATTTAAATATTTTTAAAAAAACTTACCTTACCGGGTCCCGCGCCGCCTCCGCTCCTGGCCGGGTCACGCATTTTCCTGCTGCTTTCCTGCTCTCCTGCCTCCGGCAGGAACAGGAAGAAGGCAGCCTCCCTCCCCTCCCCTAAGCCAATCACAACGCTGCAATGGCAGCGTTGTGATTGGTGAGGACGGCGCCCAGCCGGGCGCCTATGTGGAGGCCATTTTCTCTATGTAGGCTGCATGCAGTCTACATAGAGAAAATCCAGAGTGCGCATGACTGGTTTGGTCGGCCCCAGAGGGCAGACCAAACAGTCAGGGCCCACAGCATAGGGTAAGTCACTCCTCCCTAACCCGCCCTCCCCCAACCAGGCATACCCTTCTGCTTTCTCGCAGTGCGAGAAGCAGAATCATAAAATGGTATTTAAAATACCATTTTATGTTTCTGCTTCTCGCACTGCGAGAAAGCAGTGAGGCGACGCTCCTCTGCCCTAATGGAGTAGCCGCCCCTGTGGCTGGGTTCCCATCAGCAGGCCTTTGCTACCCCAGAGGCCAAGTACTGGACCTCCAGAACAAATATAATGAGGGTTACTTGGCAAAAGAAGATTTCATTAAATGTAAGCTTTATTATGGAATTCTTTCTAGTTAAATATTCACGTGGTGAAACAAGAATGAATAATTATATTGGAGACAAGTTCAAATAATGTGTGCTTTCCCTGTGACGCTTTTTTTGGGTCTTTGTCACATAAACTAGCTATTTGCCATTTACTTGTTTCCAAGTCATGGCTTTGAAAATGAGCCAGCTCAGTGGCAGAACACAGCAGTGACCTTCCATAATTGCCAGATCTTCTCAACAGGCACAAAACGATTGAGTATCAAATGACTGCCCTGCCAGCAATAATCTAAACAAGCATTTGCAATGCAATCGGTCTCGCCTTTGGGACCTTATATGTACTTAGCTATGCAGCACATTAGCCTGGGTGCTGACACATCAACTGTTCTTTAACATGGAGGTAAAGTAAGCACCAAACTGCGTGACACACCAGGTATGGGAACACATTGAGAGAAATATTGCCTTTCAGCGGAAAATGGTATAGTCCAAAGCTCTGTTTTTAATATAAAAACAGGGCCTTCTGTGGTCATATCACTGAAAATACAAGATTTGAAAAAAATATTATTGTCTACGGGTGCTCGTGGAAGACAATTTCTATGGACTGGAATGTAGAGAATGCTAAAGTGATTCTGGTATTTTACTGACCTCTGCTGGTCGTTTTCTATTAAGACAGTTAAATAGAGGCAGTTGAACAGAAAAAAAGTCCCTAAGCGGAAGCAGACAAGTCCTAGGGCTGATCTCCAGAGCCCACAAAGTACATACACATATAAGTATATACTAAAGTATATATACTAAAGTATATACTAAAATATATATAAGAGGTCTCGAATGCTCGACCTAATGAGGGTCTTCCACAACGAAATTATCTAGTGATAGAAATGGTGTCCTTGATAAGCAAAGGGAACAATTAATCACTTTTGAGAATTGCTACAGCTGTGTTTTCTACAATAACGTGTGAACAAATGGATTGTTCCAAAATAATGTGGCAACTAAATGAGGCACAGATAACTCACAGGACCTTGTGTCTGTTTTGTGCTGTTAGGCAATGATTAAAATAAAAGCTCAGGTTTCAATTATGTTGTTTTTAATTGGGATCTATTTTCGATATTAATTTCTTTGACAATTATTGCTAGGAAGCAACGAATATCTTGAGGAAGGGTAACACAGAAAGCTGACAACACTAATCAATGAACAAATGTTATAGTTTGCCTGCTCTTGGCTGTATTACGCAAGAGGTTCAAAATCGTCATTTTTGTCTGTCCATGCTGTTTTTCTTTCGTCTATTTTGGACACTTAGGGGCAGATTGACTATTTAATCATGCAGCGCAGTGCAGTAGTTGCAAATGCTGTTGCACTGCGTGAAAAGGAGAGAGCAGGAGAGCGCCATATTTATAGAAATGTGGCACTCTCCTCCCCTTTCCCTAGCGCCGGAGCTGAAATCAGCTGCAGTGCACCACGGAGACACCTTTGTGCCATGGTGCAAGGGTGTCTCCGTGAGTCTAGCACAGGTATTATACTGGAAGGGTACCTTTCCAGTACAAAATACTATGCATAGACTGACTTTAACCCTTTTCCTTCTTTGTATGTGTGCTGTAAAGTGCAGCACACGTACAAAGTTGGAAAAGGAAGGAGAAATGAAAGCATTTCTCCTTCCTTGCGCCTAATTCAAAAGGGCAACGTTTTCTCACACTAAACCCTTCCTACTTCATTTAGTAAATATGATTTAGCGTCAGAAAACTTGGGTGGTTGCATGGAAATGCCAATGCTCCACCCATGGTACGTCCCCTTGGCGCTAAGTAATGCTAAGCAGCACTATGCGCTGCTTTGCATTACTTTCACGTTATTTTCAGCTCTAAACAAATTTTGCGCTGGAAAGTAAATCGGAAAAAAAGATTTTGCTCCAATTTGCATAATGTTTGTGTCGCAAACACGGCATAAAATCTTAGTAAATCTCCCGCTTAGGTCTCAAAATATCATTGAAGTGCATGGTTGTGATTAGTGCTGGTGTGCACCTTTGCCTTTCCACTGGTGTCAACCATGGCTGTCAGCCCCATTACTGGAAAAAGGGTTTCTCCGGGACATGTGTTATGTTTTAGAGCTAGCGACTATACTATAAAGAGAATGGCAGATAAAACAGAACTTTGTCTTTGGAAAAGTCCCCTGACCATTGTGGAAAGCCACAGAGGATCCCATGAGGTAGGGTTGGGCGCGCTCAAAGGGCATCCCAGTGGATGCGCTGCAGTGCCTATTTGGTCAAATAACAAAACTAAGGTCCAAGCGTTATCGTTTGTGTCAGCCCAGGCCCCAGTTCCCCTTCAGAACAGGGCTCCCAAGAAAGTTTATTCCAGCACTGGAGTGCACCATGTTTGGGTCCTAGGAACTTTGCTAGTCCCATCTATGTGCTGTACATCATATGTCAAGCAGCGCTATTTCAGTGTCACTTCGTAGGTGACATACACTTTAGTGCATTCCACCACACATTTGTTAGACAAACAGCCATATCTGTAAAATTTAACAGGCATAGTGATATACCCATTGCTTCATTTCCACGGGCCACACTCTATGCAAACAAAGGAAGCCGCAATTTCCATTGCAAAGATGCTCTCTTACCACCAATTCTAAGGTTATTACAATGGGAGAAGCACAAATACCTGCGATAAGCATCTCTAAAAGCTAACTGATTCCGGAACAAAAATGGATGCTAATGGCACATGCGCTTCCAGGGCAAGTTTTATAAAATGGCCATGACCCAGTCTTTCCAGAGCTCTCCTCAATTACAATTTCACTATTATTTTTTTTATGCAGTTATGTTATGTTAAGACTTTTGAAAAACGCAACGTTACTCCATTCGGAGTGTCCCCGCGTTAGGCTTCCACAGGTCACAAGGGTCTCTTAAAACACACCAGTACTCACTTAAAGTTGTCTAAAGAACCAAGTTTTGACATTTTTTTTGGAGCATGGTTTCTGAACGTTCCAGTCTCAAATCAAGAGGGAGGGAGTTCCACAGCTTAGCAGTGAGGTAGCTAAATTAGCGACCACCCAGACGTGCTCTGTTTATTTTAGGGATCACAGCCAGGGCTGTCCCTGAGGACCTAAGGCATCTGGTGGGGTGGTAAAATGTAATCAAGGAAAGGTGGAATTGCAAGCCTTTCAGATTCAAAATTTTATGGCAAATACATAGTGCCTTGAAAGAAATTCTTTCCTTACTAGAAAGCCAATGAAGCTTAAAAAGTGCTGCGCAAGCGGGAGAATATCTAGGAATATTTATAAGCATCCGTGCTGCAGCGTTTTAACCAATTTGGAGCATTTTCAGTCTGCCCTGGGTAACTCCAAGATAAAGCACATTTCAGTAGTCTAGTTTAGACATCAGGAGGGCCTGAACTACTGCTTTTCTTGCCAACTCGGGAAGGGATCCTAAAATCTACTGGAGCATTTTTAGAATGCCGAAGCAGGTGCCGGTCAGAACATTTACCTGATTGTCAAAAGACAGGGTGCAGTCAACACAAAGCCCAGATTTTTACTTTGAGTTTTGGAATAGGTGTTCCAGATTACATGTCTGTAGGAAGGTAGGATCTGACTGCATGGTTACCCCCACTTTTTGCCTGGTGTTTTGCTGGTTTTTGACTAGTCTGGCTGGGATCCTGATAATCAGGACCCCAGTCTATCTGCTTTCTCCCTAAAATCGTATTACATGTACTTAGGTACACTCCTGATTGGATACTGGGGTACCCATATCAGTTCCTAGTATATGGTACACATGTACCCAGGGCATAGGTACCCCAGAGGCCTCCCATGGGCTGAAGCATGTATTATGCCACCCATGAGAGGCCATGCAAAATGGAACTCCAGGCCTTCCATTGCAGCCTGTGTAAGATGGTGCATGCACCACTTACGTTAGATATAGGTTTACTATATCTATAGGTCACTACATTTAAAACCTATAAGTCACCCCTCTAGCAGGCCTTAACAATCCTGAAGGCAGGGTGCTGGGTTTTACGTGAGAGGGTGCCCATGCATGAGCAGAGCACCCCTGCAGCCTTCGGAGACCATTCTCCTGGGTTGTCGGTGACGCAGACAGACATATAGGTAGAGGTGCATTATATGCTTGCGTAAAATGCTATCTCGAAAACGGCTGCAACAAACCATGTCGTGTTTGGTATCAAACACCTTGGAATCATACCTCCACAACGGTAACCGGTGTGGGAGGTATGATTACACCCTTCAGAAGCAAGCTTCGTGGGGTCCCTGGTCTTCCAGGTACCAGCCTTCTCGACCCAGAAAGCACAAAATGGTTGCTGTCGACCAGAGACACATTTCTGGCCTCCTGCTGCTGAGCCAAGCTCGAGCAGAGGAAGGCAGCACAATAGGCATCCTGTCACAGGGAGATGTGACCACCTCCCAGACAGGATTTAGTGTATTGGAACTGGGTGGGTGCACTCCCAAAGTGCCTGAAAGTCCGCACATGGGGCACATTTGGTGTCCCTGTGCATAGTCCAGCTCAAACCAGTTCTGGGAGCCGTTGGCTCCTTCTCTGGCGCGAAACTGGACAAAGGACATGGGAGTAATCTCCCCACTGTCCTGACCCTCCCCTGGGAGGGTCCCCTGAATCTGTCTCACCCTCTCCCGTGGGTACAAAAGGGCTTACCTGGCTGTAGGACCCTAGATTCGACATGGACAAGATTCTGAACAAGAAACCACGGACCTTCGACCGTCTGGACACCCTGGACTTTGCTGGACTTCGACTGGGCCTGACTTCATCTCCCTCTCTGTCCAAAGCATTGTCTGTGCCCGTGCACTATACAGGCTCCATGCAGGACCTGTGGAGCATCAAGGACAACTGAAGTATCTCCCTTGGGGTGAAGGAGTCACTCCCCTGTGTTTGCAGGCACTGTAATTCAACTGACTGGTCTGCTGATCCTGAGCTCCTGCAGACTCCGAAGGCTCCAGCAACACAGGAGGCAGGTATCTATGTTCCTTGAGATCTAGCTGCCCTCTCTCCATGTTTGAGGCCCGTATCCCTTGTGGGGACCGCATAACCCAAACCCCTGTGCACTGTATACGTTTGCAAGTGCATATGCTTGTTGGTCTTCTCCAACTTCGTGCATTGGGCTGTCGATAGCCCCAATCTCTGCGCACATTTCATACAAAGGACTCTGGCCTAATTGCACTCTGTGCCCTGCAAGTTGTGACTTTGTGAAACTGCTAGAGGTCCCCTCGCGACTCCTGTGCCTTCGACCTGTGGGTCCACTTGAGGGACAATCTTGATTTTCTTGGGCTCCCCTGGTTGCTCCAGGCCTGCCCTGACTCCCTTTGCTGTGGTGAGTCTACTGGACCTTGCTGGTCTAGACCGTAACCTTCTTTGACCTTCTTCATGGGTTGCTGCTGCCAAGGCTTGTTGGTGCTCCCGCCTGACATCGACCCCTCAGACCTCAACATCCTTTGTATCCGGCTCCTGGTCATCCTCGACGTCTCTTGGTCCCTACAGCTGTAGAGTCAAGGTCTCCTTCTTCACACCTGAAGCACCTGACATCGGTGGGCATTCATCTACCAAGGCCCTGGTCACTCCTGAGTGACCCAGACTCTGTCCCCTCTGCTTTCAGGTTCCTTCCATCAAGAATCCACCTGCGGATTCCACCGGGCACTTTTCTTCTTTCCAGCAGTGGCATTTCTTTGAAGACTCCCATTGAGAACGACAATGGTTTCCGACGTCACTTCAGCCCTATGCACCCAGCTTCCCTGGGATAGGTAACTCTGGTACTTCGGTATCCATGGGTGGGGTGGCTCTCCAACCTTCTATGTTCCAAAGGGTTTCCTAGAAATCCACTGGGAAGGGTCCTTAAACTTTAAAATTGCAACCGTGACTCTCCCATTGAATTGTACGTAGCACGCAGTCGTGTTCTCAGACTGCACCCATCCTCCGTGGGGTCCCTACTAACTCACCTTGGGTGGTTCCTTGGGGTCCCAGCGATTCTACATCCTCTAGACACTGTCTTGACTTGAGTCGTGGTTCTTATACCACTATTTTAGTATATGGTTTGGTCTCCCCCGGGAGCCCACTGTGTATTAGTGCTACTTACGATTGTTTCTGTGCTACAGTATTGTGTGCTTTGTGTTTATCTGCGTGTAGCAGATACTGTGAGGTACTTAAGGTGTTATAATAATAAATATATATTCGTATAACTACTGTGTGGTTCTCCTTTCATTTAACCAATACAATAAGGTTGCATTCTGGTAAAACAAGCTGCTTAACATTCCTTCAAGACTAAGCCTGAAGGCTGCTCTCCACAGCTACCACTTGGATAGCTTTCTAAGGTTATCTTTGACCTCTTAAATCACCATAAGGGTTGTTTGGACTGGGGCAAGGTGCCCACTTTAATTAGTGGACATCATATACCAGGCCAACTTCTCACAATGTCAACAATTGGTTTTATATGTCAAAGAGTGCTGCACCTATCACACCCCTAACACACACACCTCACACACGCAAATAGTGCCTGGCTCCATATGCTGGCACACACTGCTTGTGTGTTTGTGTGCCCCCTTCAGAGTTCAGTGTACAGTGATAGATGAGAGGTCTGGGCCAATCTTCTCCCACTGCATGCTGGCTGGCCCATTGTGAGGACAAGGCAGAAGGCACCAATGTAGATAGTTCTAGCAAGACCCTTACTACACTGTCTGAATCAGCACAAGAGTATCTCCTGCTTGAATGAATGAGTGTCCTCCCAAGATCGGTGGACACCTCAGAGTGGAAATGAAATGTTCCACTCTACCCTGTTGTGCACAAAAGAATAGCAGATATGGATGGCAAATTGTAGGCCCTCCTGATGGTTGAATCAGAATCTGATAAGTGGTTAATTACAATTTAGATGCAGCATACATTTTGATGTGTTCTTTAAGTACTGGTTTAAAGAGGAATGTGCAAGTTGAGACATAAATTTCACATCCAAAATTAATTATAAGTATCCTATACTCATGATCAGAAATCATAGACAAACCAGGAAATTCTCTTTGCCAAGAGATAGTCTTGGTAGCTTGCCCACTTTCCTACCATGTGCGATTGACAGAAATCAAGATTCTGGGACAATATTTTGTTTTGTGGTACTGACAGAGTCATTGGTTCAGTCAAGCAAATATTTTGAAATTGACATAAGTGCAACACTCTTTAAACTCTTTAATAGTTAACTTACATTTTCCATTGGTTCACTCACTTGTGGCTCCTCTTTGATTGACTAAAAAGGGGAATAAATTAAGTCACAGATGAAATATAGGTTGTTTTGTGAATTATCACGAAAATGTGCCGTAGCTTTAACTCAAGAGAATTATATCTGCTTTTTCTGGGTGCATATACATTCTTTTCGAGTCAGGAAAAATGAGGATGATTGAAATTTGAAGGATAAATTAGAAGCTATTGCATGCACATGATGCAGTTTTAAAAGTGAAGCTGCCAAGAGCGACCCTGTGTAGCAAGAGGACTCTAGAAAGGCGGGTGTGCATTGTAAAAGAAGATCAGAAAAAAGTGAAAGTAAAAGTCAAAGAATGCTGAAGAAAATGAATTGATTCTAGATTTTTCATAAGATGCCCAGTTCAAAAACAGAGAAGGCAGAATAAGATAAAGATGCATGTACCTTGCAATTAATATCTTATTTTAATTTTAAATAAGATGGAAGTAAGATGATATATTTGGGAAATAAGATGCTAAAGGTTTAAAACTAAGAATCACATACAAGAGCAGAACACACTTAAAGAATGAGGTGTGAACAGGGAAAAATTTCCAATGGCAGGTTTGGTTTCATTCCAATTGCCATTTTGAGTGTATGTGTTTTAAAAATGCCATAGTCAAGCTTCCATATTGGAAAGAGGCGTGTTCATGCTTCACGTCTAATTTTAAAAGAGACTGCAGACTGCATTGCAATCTTTGAAAGAATAGGATATGTCAAAAAAGCTAGTCCGTAAACATCCTGTGAAAAACTGTTTCAAAAGTTGAAAGACACAAAAGTCAATTTACGGCCACAATGCCTGGAGGTTTCCATTTAGAGTAAGAATCAGATTAAAGTTTAATACAATTCTCAAGACATATTTACATGGACTTGGAGGGTATATTTGTAGCAGAGGCCTTATGTAAATAGGTTCTTATCTGTTTATAAATACTGCAAGTCTGACAAAGATGATGTTAGATCAAAATTCTTGCAGAGGCTTCTCGTCCTTTTACTATCTGCATTTCTTTTGAGATTAATGATGCGTCTTACACTCATCACAATTAGTTTTCTTAATTCTTGACCCAGACTTTTTCTCAGGCATGTTTTTTTTTTTTTTTAAATCTTCGGTTAGCCCTGATCAGACGTGAAGCTTGTATTGGATGACATGTCCCTTTGGCACAGAATGTGGAAATCTTGAAACTATCACCTCTGGGTTCTCTGCAGGAACCAGTATACAAATATTCTCAAGATATTGAAGATTTTTCTAGTGTGAAGTAATGTGAAGAGGAAAGGTGACAAAGACTGGTGCTTCGATACGGTCAACAACAGCAGACAGGCACCATTGTCAGACTGGCACACTCAGAGATGCTTTACTGACAACAGTGAAGAAAAAAAAGATCATAGGTAGTTTGAGCAAGAGAAAGGTAGTGACCCAACCACCTTTTATAAAGCAGGGAAATCAAAGTTTGAAAGCATAAACATTGTTTTAGCAGATATATTTAGCAACAGCTTGTACATTCTTTGGACATGTTCATGGCATTGTAAAATGTACTAGTTGTTGAACTGAATCTTTGTATTGAAATGATACAAGTTGTTGTTTTATTGTTCTTTGTATTCGGAAGCTTCTTTGACATCAATTTATGTTTTATTCAGATTACTCCATGAAAACTGATACAAATACTACAAAATCATCAATTTCATTTTAATAGAAATAAAAATAAATAACAATTTAAAAAGATTGTAATGTGCCTTCATGTAAGTCAGTTGTTCTTAAATTGTGACTCCTGTGGATCCCACTTAATCATTACTTTAATCCCAGGAGCCCCACTGAATCACTATTGGAATTTGCATACCCCTAAACTGAGACATTATTGGAATTTGGGGATCCTAGCCTAAGCAATTTAGATAATTTGAACTTCAAAAGAATACACAACAATATGGAAACAAACATTCATCAAACAAATACACAGATGATGAAATATATTATTTAATTCACTGGCAAATATAAAAAATACTAAATGTTAATTTTAATGGGAAGTTTAGGCTCTTCTAAATTAATTTGTGACCATCCATTATCCATACTATATTCTGCTTGATACACTTGCACTGCTCCCACGAATCAGTCTGAAGATGACAGTTTCATTTTTAGCCTCCAATTTCAAATTCCTTTACATTTACATAATGATTTAAAATTTTCAATTTTCATTCTCACATATTTATTTGTTCACACTTTGTTAATCTGTTAACATTATTTAAGTTTCTCAGCAGTTGCTGACCCTGTGAGGAGGCGTTGAGGACCCCCAATGGTTCCTGAACCACAGGTTAAGAACTGCTGGTGTAAGCCAATATTATGATAATTGTACAAACACTGAAAGCAGTGTACTCAAAAAGGATGATTGCAACTTAAAGTGGATTTGTGCCACATCGTCATCAACTAACAACGTTACCTTAACCCAATGTTGTGTAAGCAACCAAAGACTTTAAATCTGGTCTAGACTAGGGAGGGTGCTTGGGGTGAGAGAGGGTTGGATGGGGCACCTGGAATAGAAAGCAGCACTGTTTGCTTCAAAACCCCATCCACCCAACATTTGGCATTCCAACCCGACAAACACTAACAACACTGTCCACCCTAGGATTCATCGTAACCAGGGGTAAGTAGTTGTTGTTCAGGAAGGGTTAAGTTAAAGCAATAAGGGGATAACCTGCTCCACTACACCCTTTCACTGAAACAAACGGCAAGTGCAGCCACCAGGTAAGAAGATAGAGCCAGTAGTGGGGTCCTCAGAACCCTAAAAAATAGGACACCATGCAGAAGGGATGCGTTGCTTTCATGTAATAGCAAATGGTATAGTCAGTGACACCAAAGGTCTAAATAGCATGTACAAAACAGCAGGCAGTGACCTAGGGTTTTTATTGAACACACATCACAAATTGTGGCCAGAGAGGATGACAATCTTTGGGACAAACCTCATCATTCTTCAACAGACTTAAAGCGCAGATAGTATCAATGGAAACTTGTAAACAAAACCCACACTTTAGGATTAACGCCATGCCAATCTTCATAACTAGTGTCTGTCTTTTATATTCATTGTTAAAACTTTTATAATCCTTTTTAAGTTTGTCTGTCCCAGCCTTTGCTGTATTCAGTCTCGGTTCTTCTATATTAATTCCATGCTTGGTACAACCAGACTTTTTACACTTTAACATTGGTCCTTTAACATCCTTTACCTTCTGAGGGGCTCAGTATGAGCTCTACTTGAAACCAGATACAGTAATACTGTACTCGGAATTAATGATACCAAGAGGAAATACAATTCCCTTGTGCAATATTACCACCCTATTATGAGTTTTGGTTCCTGCATTGGAATAACTGCAGAAATCGATCTATGCGAACACATTTTCACACATTTTCCCTCCAGGACTTTTACCTGGATACACTACTGCTGGTTTTCACTGGTGAAATGAGTTTGGGGAAACAGTTGAAGTTGAGGAATTTAAGGCAACACTCACAAACCCAATTCAACCACTAATTCCCATCAGCAGCCAAATTGGGCTTTTCAATAATCTCCTATACAGCTACCAGCTATATTATCCTAGCCATTGAAATCTTTCTGAACTTAAAAATATTGCCAGAGTGAGAAGTTAAATGTAGACTGGATCATGGGAAGACAATGTTATAGACAAATGAATGTTCAATTGGAGTTACTTGCAAGATACTCAATAGCACACATACATGCAAATATCTAAAAACACAGATATGAGAATATACTCACTTGCCTCTATTTGAAATAGAGACCCTTTTTTAAAGAAACAAAGTAGTAATAAAATAATTCATTAGGTTTTAAGTAGCAAACAAGATCACAAAGACAAGAGAATGTTGCTAGAAGGTTTTCCTGTAGCCTGCTGGTTGCATACTGAGGCAATTAATCTTGGTAAGTGTAACACAAATTCCATTTCTTTTTAAAATTTGAGCTTTGCAATCAGCAAAGCTAACATGTTTTTTCTTTTTTTTTAAACGAGACAATCTGCGCTGCCCTTTGCAGCAGTGTGAAATTCCACCCTACAGCAGTATGAAATTCCACCCTCTGATTCCATAAGGCCGCAGAAGGCTAAATGGGCTTGCTTGCAGTCACCTGTCTCTTTTGCATTAATTGTGCTTTTACACTCTACCTTTTCGACTTTTTCCCTTACACTACCATAAAGTTTCAGGCTGATCCCTTCACACTTTCTCATTTCAGGCTGATCCCTTCACACTTTCTCACCATGGAAACACACGTACATCAACATTCTGTTCTTGTACCTTTACCTATGCTTCCTACCGAAAAGACTATATAACAACATTTTGTCAGTCCTAAAAAATGTCGGACTCTTTAAGAGCTGCCAAATCTGGTGAACGGTTACTTCCCTCTCCACCCTTTTCACACTGGTTTCCAATGTTAATCAAGTGAAAATGTCTGCAGGTAGGCAAAATGTTCCTTTTGAGTTTGTCTTCCACATCTGGTGTAGACGCAGAACTTCCATAGAAACTGAAAGCACCATATTTCTTGAACCAATAATGGAAAATAAAATTCTACCAACCCTGCAGCCAGCACTAGATTTGGAGGAGCAGAGTGTGATTGTGGTTGTGGAACCTCTGCCCTAACCACTTGGCACTCTGTTGGGCTAAGTCTAAATAAAGCAAACAAAGGATGCTTGTTGCCGGTCCAGGGAAGACATGGCTTGGCAGTTCGGGCTGGACTGTTCCCATGAGGCACAGGGTCAAGACTGATTTGCATATAGCTGTGTCTGAACTGGGGTGGCGAAGTGAGCTAAAGAACGATGATGGATTCAACCCAGATCTGTGACTGGGGGTGAGCATCTGAAAAGTTTCAGCGCTCCGTCCATCATCTCCTTGTGTTTGCTAAGTCTAAATAAGACATTGCTCGTGACATACTCAAAAGTTTGCATAAGAAAGTCACAGCTTCTCATGGATTGTTTAAAAATTATAATTTTCTACACAGATAAACATAGGTGTGCATTTATATAGTTTTTGCAAGATAAGAAAACCGACTTCTTCCTCTTCCACAAGATAGCAAGACGTGGACCAACTGATTGTTCTTCATTGTTACAGAAGTTAACATAGTAGATGTGTTAAACACAAAAAAGCCAACCGAGTGAAACCGTTGAGATTTAATCTAACATATTATGCACTATGCTCATGTTACATCAGCCTGCTTCTAGACATACACAAAAATGTGACGGGATGTCCTCAAACTTCACCAGGTGTCATGCTTCATCATAGGACTCCCCTCGCTCTTCAAAAGGCCAGTTTGATGAAGAGTGGGCCTATACCCTGAAGTCAGGGAGACACTTCTAACTAAATACATACCAGTGAAATAATAATAAATTAAAAACCAATGTGGTACACCAATATGACCTTTTTATTTTTGAGTTTAACAGATTGCGGCTGGCGACCAGCTCACCCTTGAGGCCCCATAGTCTCCTGGTTCCCTACCGTGGATAGTCTCCAGGGTTTATGTGTTTTGAAGATGGAAGATGTCTCAGCGAGTTATGCATTCTCTACTGACCAATCTGTGTGAACTGAAGGTCACTTCTAGTACGACTGGAAAGACTTAGGGCCAGATATATATAGCTTTTTCAGGTTGCAAATGGCCCGATTCACAGAATCGGACTGTTTGGGACTGGAAAAAAGCATCTTTCTATGTACAAAGTCCTATTTTGTGATTCTGTAACTTCTTACCTATTCACAAAATGGCTTTGTGATTCGGTATTAGGAAGGGGTGTGTTAAGGGTGTCCCTTCCTAATACTGACTCACAGTGGTATGTGTGAATGTTTTGCGACCAAAATGCGGTCACAAAATATTTGCATTTACCGCCTACTTTAAGTAGGTGGTAACCCATTCGCACAAAGGAAGGGGTCCCCAAGAGAACCCTTCCCCTTTGTGATTGGTTGTAAAAACGTTTTTTAAGAGCATGAAGTGGTCCCACGGACCACTGCCTACTCTTAAAAAATGAAAAGAAAACTTTTCATTTCTGTTTTTGAAACGCATCCCATAAGGAAAACGGACTGCATTTAAAAAAAATAATAATACTTTATTTAAAAGCAATCACAGACATGGTGGTCGGCTGACCTCCGCAGGCCACCATCCCTGTGATTTTAGCGATTCCCAATGGGTCGCAAATTGCGACCTACAACATGAATATTGAGGTAGGTCTACGTGCAAACCCACTGGTAATCGCAAAATGTGTCAAAGACAAATTAGTACATGGGTGTTTGTATTCCAAAATAGCAAATCGCAAAGCCAAACTTATGTACATCTGGCCCCAGGTCCTGATGAAACCCAACAAATAGCACTGGGTCGAAATATCGATACCCCTTCCCATGGTTGGCTTACAATTTTTGGAGAGAACATGTACAAAACTATCTATCTATCTATCTATCTATCTATCTATCTATCTATCTATCTATCTATCTATCTATCTATCTATCTATCTATCACCTTCTGTTTGAGCACTGCATCATCTGCTCTTTTTTCACTGTACACATTGCACCCTATTTAAAGAGGCCCAAAGCTGATTTATTTCTTGAATTAGATTATGCATGTTTTGGATTCTTTGCGATCCACATACATAGGAATAGTCTTCGAGTTGCACAGGGGGTAATAATCTTAAAGAGTCCCTTGGGACAATTGATGTGTTGAGAAAATTAATGTTATTAGTGTGGTGCTGGCTTGACTTGTTTTCGATAAATAATGTCAGTACAGCAGTTAGGATCAAAAACATGGATCTCATGGGTTAATGTTAAGACCATAGACACGATGTTACCGAGGAAGGGCCATGCCAGGCTCAAAACACGCATCAGCAGACGAAGACAATATGTGTTGTTTTTAATTGTAACGGATGACTTTCTCACTGTAAACCCCTGCAGATTTTGTTTTTGTCTAAGGAAGGAGTTAATCTGTTTCCATGGTGAAAATGAGAATGAAACGCATCCCAAAACTGGTGGGGTTTAGGTCCGAGGGTTTCTCCATGTGTGAGTTATTGTAACTGTATGTCATACATTGTACAGTAGTGTACACATGTGTGTGCATGCCCGCATTTTAACTGCCCCTAATCCGTCCTTATATAATCAGCAGTGTAATAATGCCTTACCATAACTAGGTTACCATATGGAGCCTATTGCACAAGGGTAGCATGCAAGGGGTGTGCAAGGGGTGTGCAATCCACAAGCATTATAGGCATGAATACCTGGTGCCAGTGATGGGCGCTAGGGTGGCATCAGAATAGTGTTGCCAGAATGTCGTCTGACATAAATATTGTGCTATAAATATCCTATACAAAAATATTGCCCCATTGGAGTTAATAATAATGTTCACAAACTGAGATGACATATTTGGGAATAATATTTAGGACACAACATTTATGTCAGACGATAATTCTCTCTATGATATTCTGACATACAATCTGCAACTGGATGGCAGGAATGTGCTGTCCTTGACACTCCCTCGTAGCATTTTAAATTCTAGAATTATCCTAGTGTGGTCCCATAAACATTGTGTTCTATTTGGGATACGGCACACGTCGTCATATTGCAGCATTACTGACTGTGGAGAACTTCAAGAATGACAGTAGTTGTCAGCCATCAGTTGAGGTATGGGCCACAGCTGTGGTGAAAGTGTGTTAGGACGATAAGGGACAATAACCAGAGTTATTGACTGGCTTTAGAGTTAATAATGCCTTTAACACATGAATGTGATCCCTTGCTCACCCTTTTGCTGTAAAACGCACGATAATTCCCGTTTGATACATTGCTTGTATGCACACAAACTATAGGAGGCGCAGTTGAAGAAACATATAACGTCGCCCATGCTCACAAAATTAATTGTTTGACACGTGCTGAAAGAATGTAATTCACAGGGTGGCATTCCTTGAGACAAGGCACCGAACACAGCAGTGGCTGTGAAATATCTGATCTGATCACACAGCGTTGCCTGTGTACAGCACCCTCGCAAAGTGTGGAACAAAAAGGAACGGGGAAAAAGACACGTCTTTGTAATCCAGATGTTTTGTGGATAGGTCACTGCAGCTGTTACACAAAGGACTGATTTGTTGTAACCTTCATGTCATCTATAAAATCTGCTTGAGCAGTCTGACTGAATTCAGAACGTAAGGAAAGATGTGCTAACTACACATACTTTTGACATGATTTTTAATGCACGCCTATGTAACAAGGGACAAGAGAATTCAGAAGTCAAAGGGCGAAACGACTCCACCGGAAGAAAGCCTGCTGTCGGCTTCTGTGTACGCAGAGTAATTTATGGGTTCTGTGCCAGAATGAGGCGCTCGTTATTAGAAAACAAATGCTCAACTGATTACCAAAGCAGTCTGCTGACGAGTGTCGCCGCTGCCAACATCCCTGAGGCTGTCTCGCGGAGCTCGTGCCTGACAAAGGCCTGCGGGCATTAACTGTGACGGCACTGGTCGGAGAAAGACCGTCACCATGTGTGTGACTGCGACTCTGGGATCCAGGGTTCCACCAATATACAACCTTTTAGAAATGTGTCTTTTCTGCAAATATCTCTTCTCTCCTGTAAGCTCATTATTGGCGGCACGGGGGCGCTATTAACAGTGTAGCAGGTGCAGTGGCACCGGGGCACAGAGATGTATGTATGGGGGTCTATTGCACACCAGTGATAGCTGTTTTCAAAGCTAAACCAGAGGATGAGGGGTGGCATTTTCTTTGCAGGTATTAGGGCCTGTGGTACCTTTGTTATGCCACATGCCCTGCCGTGTTCGATGGAACAAAGGGAGAAGAGTACTGTTTTTTTGGCAAACTAACGGGCAGAACACTAGCCGGACTACAATGCACCTTTTCGGGGATTGAAAGGAAAGGAGTAAAGAAGAGGCCCTGTAAACAGGGATGAGTATTTGTTTACTATGGGAAATACTTCTCACACCAGAATTTGCCAAGAAAAAGACAAACCCTACCATTACTAGGTAATATTTATTTTTATCTGTTTAACTTCTGGTGCCAAAGGCACAGATTGTCCCTCCATACTTAACTAGAGGCATGCCTCACTACAACAAGGGTTGATATCCGTCCTCTCAGAAAAGCCATGTCTCCAGTGCTCATTTAATACAGTGTGGATGGTTCAGGCATCTCCAAGCCATGGGCATTGATTCACTAAAATGCCTGGGGTAGCAGGTGTAGAATCATTTGTCCTTTGAACCTGTCAATGCATCATAGGCCTTTCACCCTGCTAGTATATAGGAAGTGAAGTCAGTTGATCCTTGCGCCAGATGACATCATTGTCTTGGTAAAATAGCATGACCTGTGAAAGTGCTGGGATTTAATCTGGAACTACATTCTGCATTGAGATCTGCAAAGTAGGTGATACACCCACTGAGATGTCTGGCATACATTTTACATATATTCAAGGCCACACTTCGCAAAGGCTGTTTTGTAGGGCAAAAAAACCTGTCAAATAAAGAAAGAGTTAATTTAATCTACTCATACTAACATCTCGTGATAATTATTGTATAAAAAGTCACATTATTGTAGCTCCCACTGTGTTAGAACTTTGGGGTCTTTAGTTTGCAGAAGGTGCACCTTTGTCAAAATAGGGACCCTTGTTTCTACTCAGCGTAAGGGGGATACACACTTTAGATTGTCCCTGCTCACCCCCTTGGTAGTTTGGCTCGAGCAGACAGGCTTATCCCAAAGGCAATGTGTAAAGGATTTGTACTCAAAACACACAGTAATACAGTGATAACACCACAAATGGACACCACACCATGTTAGAAAAATAACGTTTCTTTATCTAAACTCAACAAGACCAAAAATACAGAAATCCAACAAACAGGTAGTAAAATAGCACTAAAAAAGGAGTTATTTCCAAGATAAAGCTTGTAGAAAACAAATAGCTCCATCTGGGGCTACTAAGACGTCGTGACAGCAATAAATCCAAAGTACGGCGCCGACCGCGAGGTGCGCGGCTTCAGGCATGTAGTCACATGGACCCCCAAACAAACAGAACCTTTGGATAATGAAATGTATGATGATGCATGGCATCGTGGAGGTGAGGCATCAGTGAGGCGTCGTGTCAAGGACGAGGCCGCCTCCCTGGCTGCCACAGGGGAGGTGAGGCATTGTGTCCGCAAGGAGGCAAGGTGTCGAATCCAGGACAGGGGAAGTTGGTTGCGTCGGCGGTGAGGCATCGGTTCCAGTGAGGCGATGCAAAGTTGGAGAGTTCGTGGAGTCACCCTCGGTGGTTATCGGCGACGCAATAACAGGATGCAGGAGCTGGAGGTGACTGAGTTGGTGCGAGTGCTGGCGTCGGGTATGCTGATAACTGCAGGCGTTGGCAGGCGTCAAAATGCGTCAGAGCTGCAGTGCAGGCCGGGCGGTGTGACGTGCAGTTCACGAGCGGTGCCCCTGGCCTCGGTGCAGGTCGTCGCATCACGGCGGCATCGCTGACGGCATCGGAGATTGCTTTTCTTGCGTCTTTCAAGTTTCTTCCAGCTCCCAACAGCAGGAACAACCTCCAGAGGCCCACAACTGGTACATGCACCTCCTGGCAAGTCAGAACTCTCAGCAATAGAGTACAAGGGGGCTGGGGGTGAAGTCTTTGTGTCCCTTAGACTTCAAAACAGGAGCCCAACACACATAGGCCCTTGGAGATTCTTCTTCAAGCAGGTTTCTCAGCAAAGTTCCAGTCTTTGTCCTTGCCTTGGCAGAAGCAGCAAATGCAGGGCAGCCCCACACAGCGCACAGCAAAGAGGCAGTACTCCTCCTCACAGCTCTCCAGCTTTTTTCCTTGTCAAAGGTTCCTCTTGAGTCCAGAAGTGATCTAAAGTTTAAGGTCCACTATTAATACCCCATTTTGTCTTTGTTCTTCTTTGTGCAAGGGTCTCTGAGCCCAGTCAAACCAGTTCTGTCCTCACTGGTACAGTATGAACACATGGGGTGGAGGCAGCATTGTGCAAGGGAGACAGGCCCTATTCAGGTGCAAGGAAAAATCCTCCCACTCCTCTAAATGCTGCCAAGGTCTATTCAGCTTAGCTCTGAGTCATCCAGAAAGGGCCAGGCACACCTCCACCCCCCAGTGGCTGTCTACAATGAATGCACATCCCCAGCCCCAGCCCCTGTCACTCCAAAACCAGACAATCCACAAACAGTCAGAGGCACACAGAATGGTTAAACAAAAAAATGGCTACTTTCTAAAAGTGGCATTTTCAAACACATAATTTGAAAACCATCTTTACTAAAAGATGTGTTATTAAATTCTGAGTACAGAGCCTAAATGTTATTCCTCTATCTTGCCCCAATGGGAAGTTATACTTGTAAGATGTTACAAAGTATCTCCCATGCTATCCTATGGGACAGATAGCCTTTCAATGATAAAAAAATCAATTGCCAGTGTTTCACTATCAGGACATGTCACACACACCAGTACATGTCCTACCTTTCACATACACTGCACCCTGCCCATGGGGGCACCTCGGGCCTACCTGAGGGGTGTCTTACATGTAAGAAAAGGCAAGGTTAGTGCCTGGCAAGTGGGTGCACTTCATGTCAGATAGATGATTGACTGCACACCTGTGTTCCTCTTTTTTGTTCATTCACGTTAACTTCAGTCCTTGTGTTCGGATAGCGCGTGCTGACTCGGCACGCGCCTGTCCCCTGTGGCACGCAGAAATATATCAAACAACTATGGAGCGCGTTACTCACTCCAATCCCAGCCGCACAGCGAATGTGTTGTGTGAAAATACTCAATGTCCATTCTTGTAATCCATATTTTAAAGCATTTTATTTCAATTCATCCAAAGTATTGTCATAATTAGCATCAGCCACTTGTAAGTTTACATGCTTATCCCTTGCTTCAAGTGCTAAAGATATGCCAATCCAGGCCTTTTTCTCCAGCATGCACGGTTTGAGCATTATTCATCCAAAGCAGTCTACATACACCCAATGCATTTCGGGCTGGATTAGCCCTTCTTCAGGGGTAACTGCCAAAAACGTAGTCCCATGCTCAATAATGAACCGGCGTCAACCGCTTTACTAAACTCCACCATCAAAGTACTCCATTTCTGTTTCCCCGTGGCTCTGATATTTAAGCTCTGCGAGTAAACCACTCCCTCCCAAGTGTGTGTCAAACCAAAAGTTAATTAAAACTCCCCATGTCGAATCCTGTGCTGCTCTATGGACTGCAATTCCCATAAACCACTGGGTCCCTCTCATTAAAGCACTTAGGTGTACGAATCCCCGCTTGTTATTCCATTGGCCATATTTCATCATGTTGCGCATACGGGAGAATGACAAATCATTTGCCAGGTCGACATGGCAGTTTAAAACTGCGCACAGACACTGCAGTGGCAGGTCTGAGATACCTTTCCAGGGCTACTCATGTGGGTGGCACAATCAGTGCTGCAGACCCCCTAGGTAGCATTTGATTTACTGGCCCTGGGCACACACAGTGCACTTTAATAGGGGCTTACCAGTAAATCAAATATGCCAATCATGGATAACCAATCATAATCATAATTTGCACAGGGAGCACTTGTGCTTTGACACTGATAAGCAGTGGCAAAGTGCCCAAAGCATCTAAGCCAACAAAACCGAAATCCAGCACAGCATAAAAAATACAGGAGGTAGAGACAAAAAGTCAGGGTAAACCATGCCAAAGATGACAAGTCTAACAAGTGTCTCCTCCAGCTGTAAAGTGGGGAGAACTACCCACCCTCTTGGGAGTTCTCATCACCAAGGCGGAAGAATCTGGACAGACCATCAGCATTGGCGTGTTCTGTACCAGGATGGTGTTCCACCGTAAAGTCCATTCCCTGTCAGTCCTGGGGATGGCATTCAGCCCACAGTAGTCCACACAGAACTGGAGTTCAGGAGTGGCACCGGGTGCAGCATGTTTTAGAACCAAGAACACTGGGCTACATCTTGGAAACCTCTTCCTTAATGCTGGCCCTAACTTTGTCAGTTACTCTGTAAATTTTGTGTTTTACAGGTAAATAGTTCCCTTGGTGATCTGGGTTCAGGGTGAGAGAGAGGTTCACCCCATCCACTGACCCATCATGTTCCTTGGCAGACAGGAGGTCAGGAAGAGGCTCACCCTCCTCTTCCATTACATCACCTGTAGCCAGGAGCATTGTCACTTCAGACCTCTCAAAGTGAGGTTTGAGGCAGTTCATGTGCAGGACTAGCAGAGGGTTCCTAGGAGTCTGCATGTTCACCAAATAGGTTATTTCACTCTTGCGCTCCACCATCTCAAATGGCCCAGTCCACTTGTCTTGGAGCACACAAGGCTCCACTGATGCCATCACCCACACTTTTTGGCCAGGATGGAACTCAACCAGAGTGGCATTCTGGTCTTACCATTGTTTCATCTCCTCCTGGCTGGCTTCCAGGTTCACCTGAGTGAGTTTCCTGAAGCGCTGAGTCTGGTTCCTGAAGGCCAGCATATAGCTTAAAACATGTTGGGGATTCTTACCAGGAGTTTTCTCCAAGCCCTCCTTCACCAGACTGAGAGGCCCTCTCACAGGGTGCCCATACAGCAATTCAAAGGGACTGAACCCTAGGTATTTCTGCGGTACCTCCCTGTAGGCAAACAATAGGGATGGTAAAAAGACATCCCACTTTCATCTCATGGGTTCTGTAAGACCATTTATCATGCCTTTCAGGGTTCAGTTGAATCTCTCAACCAACCCATTTCCTTGGGGATGGTAAGGAGTGGTGAATTTGTAGTACGTTACACCACACTCCTCCTACAATGACCTCATATACCTAGATATTAAGTTTGTTCCACAGTCAGAGACCACCTCTCTGGGGAACCCCACATGGAAAAAGATCCCCATCAATGCATGGCTCACCACAGGTGCCATGACTGTCCTGAGAGGGACAGCTTCCAGGTACCGGGTGACATGATCCACCAAGACCAAGATATACTTGTTGCCTAAGGCTGTCTTGGGTTCCAGGGGCCCCACAATGTCAATGCCCCCCGGATCGAAAAAGGGGTGCTCACCACAGGAAAGGGTTGGAGGGGAGCCTTACACTTCCCTCCACTGTTGCCGCTTGCCTAGCAAGTTGGGCAAGTCCTACAATGTGTGTCAGTGCTCTTCTGCATTTGAGGCCAAAATAAGTGGGTGACAAGCCTGTGAAAGGTCTTGTCGCACCCCAAATGTCCTACCAAAGGCACATCATGAGCTAGACCCAGTAGGAAGGTCCTGAAGCACTGGGGTACCACCAGCACATGGACTGACCTAGGTTCAGCAACCTTAAGATCACTGTATAGGAGACCATTCTTCCAATAAATCCAAAGTGATCCGGTCTGATCACCTGCTGCCTGGTTTGCAGCCTGCTGCCGCAAACTCTCAAGAATAGGGCACTCCATCTGCACCTTGCAGAATTCCTCCCTGGTGGGACCCCCTCCTGCTGCCAATGGGTCAGCTCAGGTAGGTCTCCCAGTTCGGCCACTTTCTCCCCTGTAGGTTCCAGGGCATTCCCCTCAAGGTCTGCCTCCTCATGGATTGTGTGAACTTCTAGGGCGGGTTTCCAGCACCCCCTGCCCCTTCTCTTTCCGGCAGGCACCTGGGCCACTATTTCAGGCTCCAGGTCCTCTTGATTACCCCTACTGGCTGCCATTGACCGAGTTGTCACACATGCCCACTCAGGCAGACCCATGCAAAAAGAACAGTTGATAGACAGAATGCTGCACAATGTCAAACATTCACCCCAGTGCAGAGATCTGGACCTAAATCCATTGTTTTTTTGCTCCCCATGCCATTCCAGTTCAGACCAAGCCATATGCAAATCAGTCTTGACCCTGTTCCCCATGGGAACAGTCCAGCCCAAACTGCCAGGCCAGGTCCTCCCTGGACTGGACACAAGCATCCTGGGACCAATTTCGGGACATCACTCGGCATCAGCCAGGATAGCTTGACTCCAGTGGCATGGATAGCACAGGACCCACGTCTTGGCATACCTGTCCTACTCGGGGTGACAAATGCAAAAAGAACAATTGATGGACAGAATGCTGCACAATGCCAAACATTTACCCCAGGACAGAGATCTGGGCCTAAATCCATTATTCTTTTGCTCCCCATGCCATTCCAGTTCAGATCCAGCCATATGCAAATCAGTCTTGACCCTGATCCCCATGAGAACAGTCCAGCCTGAACTGCCAGGCCAGGTCCTCACTTGACTGAAAACAAGCATCCTGGGACCGGTTTCGAGGTAACACCCTTCATCAGCCAGGCTAGCTTGAAACCAGTGGCAAAGTGAGCAAGGGACCTACGTCTGGGCATACCTTGCCAATTTAGGGTGAACAAAGCAAACACAAGGAGATGACGAACCGAGCTCTGATTAGTCATTTGGGAATTACAAAACTATTAGTGGGGCAGGTTTAAAAGCTGGAAACTCTCGTTTGTTTAATTACTCTCTGCAGAGGCTAATTTTTTATACTATTTGTGAGACAACAGTCAAGAAACGTGTTTGACAGATTATTGTGAATGTAAACAAGATTGTTTTTGTGCAGGAAGGGGCACCTTGCAGAATGCAGCACACATAGAAATATAAATAAAGAGGAGAAATAAAGATATTTCTCCTCGTTACGCCTCACCTGGGGAGGCGTATCTTTTTCGCGCATTCCAAGGTTTACCAGGTTTGGTAAATCTGGGAATGGAATGTGTAAAAAAAACCATGGGATTTGCATGGGAACACCGACCGCAACACCCATGGAACGCCTACTTTGCGCAGAGTAAGGCAACGCAGTGATTTGCGTAGCGCTGCCTTATTCCATATATATGGAGCCATTCAAAGCCACGCAATGTGACTTTGTGTGGCTTCATAAATCTGACTTAGAGGCTTGCGTCATTCATGTACCACTTTGCGTGGTGAAAACGTGATGCAATCCTCTCATAAATATGCCCCTTAGTCCTCAATCCCTGGTGCACTACAACACCTACAGGAAGATATCTTAAAGTATGGTGTGTCTTTCCTGGTACTTAGCAAGTAAATCAAGTAAGCCTAGAATTTGAAGAAGGAAGAAAAATATTAGATGAAATTCAAAGGCAAACATTTTAATCCAATTATTGGTATAAGTGAAGTTAAGCTAGAAAACATTTTTTCAAAAAATGTTGAGGGTGAAGGATTCATACAAGACTCTATTGCAAGAAAAGAGCAATCTTCATAGGATTCTGTGCAGGAGACAAGCACTAGACTATATGAGCTATGCCAGGCAACTAGATATATAAATAAAGGGCCGATAAGGAGTATAAGGATGAGTATATGATGTTTTTGTAATATTAATAGAATCAGAGTAAAATAAAAAATAAAAAAGTGAATACTGCAATTTGCCTTTGCTTTGGAATGCTCATCTATCCCTACCCAAAATGTATAGGTGGTTAAAACCTAAACATATAAAGGTTGCATTTTTCTGTATACATACATCAACAAATCAGAAGAGTTGCTTTCTTGATCAGGAACCATCTGACATTTATTGGAAAAGGTGCTGTCTTATGAGGGGCATTGGTTCATGCGGATGTCAAAATTGGATACAAGGCTTTGTCAGTGGCCTCAGTTAATGTCACCAAACCTGACAATCCTGTGAGATTTCAGGAACTACAATTAGCTCTTGTGTGCAAATTAACACCTCTAAATCTAGCTTTGAATTTCAACTTATCAGTAAATCACTTAATCAATTAGATTTCAAAATGTGGACTTTATGCAATGTTCAAGGCCATAACACAAGATATCTGGATTTGTTTGTCCATTGAAGAGGAATGGATGATAAGTCTTATACATTTTTGTAGGAAAGTGCCCCTTTGTTTATGGTCACCCCCCACTTTTTACTCTAAATGCTGATGGTTATGACTCTGAAAGTGCACTGGAGACTGCTGCCCAGACCTCAGTGCCTATGCTCTCTCCCAAAACTGTTATGTACAACTTGGTAATCCCAAATTGGCAAAGACTTTACCCCCTTATAAATTCATAATATATGGTACCAGGTGTACCCTGGTCATAGGTGCTAAAAGGGTCCCCAGGGCTGCAGCACAGTTTTGTGCCACCCAGGGCGACCCAAGCAAACTACTGACAGCAGGCCTGCCTTTGCAGACTGCAGAAGCAGTGCAAACTTCTCAAACTCGACTGTCCCTTCACCATGTTTGGCACAGTCAAATGCACTGCCTATAATATATGACAGACACCCCTAAGGTAGGCCTCCTCAGTCCAAGAGGCAGTGTGCATTATAATAAAGGTGTGGACATATGAGTGCCAGCCAATGTGTCCCTATAATGGCATACCCCATTTGAAACTAGTATAAGTGTTAGCGGTCCATAGGATAACATGGGCTGTCAACCAGGCACTCTGAAGATTGGCAGCTCCATTACGGTACCACTAAAATAATATGTCATATTTGTTATCAAACAACATGCCTTCTCACCCCTGACATGAATATCATGCCCTGGGTGGTGTGGCATGCACCCAGGTGGTGACCTTAGGGGTTGACCCAGCTTCACTGTGTTCTGGCTGACCAGGCCGCACTTTCCAGATAGCTGAACATGAGCACAAAGAAGGGGTCAGCTGCAAGTGTATGGGTAGAATAAATGATGGAGAAGAATAGGACAGTAAAATAATTTACTTTCTGATTAAGAAACTTTCAAGGAAGTTGAATCAATTTAAAGAGTTGAACTAAGAAGCTTTCTTCAGGGAGGCGAGGCTGATGTTGGTTAGAACACTTTGAGGAGGTGAGAAATTCCAAGGCAGACAAGGTGAAATACATATTGCATCTTTAGGATGTTCCAAAAGGGGAAATCATTCCTTTCTGGAGTAGAATGTCGGAAATCAAAGGTGTATGTTTTTACATAGCAGTGAGACTTTGGCAAGTCAGTAAATGGGGTGCTTCGATTAATCCCCACTTAATCTACCTGGTTTTGTGGATTTTCCTCAAGTTCACACTGGTGATGAGTGTGGTGGCACAAAGAGAGTTGTGGCACCTAAACAAAAAAGGAAACTGATGCAGCAGAGAATATGTATACACCGCAAGGAGGCGAGGACAGGTGAAGTGTAAGGCAGCAGAGGTGCAAAGTGTCAATCACTAAGAAAATAAGTGGCTAATGTAAAATAACAAAAAGACAACCAGAGGCACTGCTCTGACTGAGTTCCAGGATTGTAAGGTGAGCCCCACTGCGTGATGTCTTCAGAATCATAGTATTCTGTGTTTTAAGTGTGGATGGAACAGGAAGGAGAAAGACAATGAAGCAAGGACATTTGATTCTGATAACATAAATAGCACAAATTGAGCTGCCATCTGAGCTAATTGGGTAGGTGGAAGTTCCCATTATATTTAACATGGTGGTCATATTTAGGCATTGGATTTGATGTATCACATACAACAGAAGGGAGAACTTTTCATTGTGTAATCTGGCAGAGGTACTGATTAACGCATGCACCATTGTGGACACCATTTCATTACGAATTCTGGTCCGTGCAATGAGTAATGTTTTTGGGTATCACCAGATGTTGTGGAGGAAGTGCGGTAATCAGTTCTAATTCTTATTTACATTACCTATGCATATCAGTGGAAGTGACAATTTAGTGAGGGTAACTCAATGAAAATGGTGATAGGCACACCTTAAACAACAGGCACAAGAGGAGATTTCTATGCTGCCGAACTTGATGGCGAACGGTCTCCCGGTGGAGAGTGTCGAGCAAATATTCTGTACTGATACTATGAATTATTGAATAGAAGTGACTTCAAGATTGACTCATGAATAGATGCTCTGACTTTGTCTCCGATAAAGTCCCATGTGGAGCTGAAATGTGTTGGCTGGGCTGACACTTTCTTGTTTTGATGAAGAGAGAAGAATAAAAATGAACTGAGTTATTTGATACACCAGGGTCCGTATTACTTAAATTGCCCGGGGGGCACAACGGGCGTTAGCGCCCACTTTGCGTGCCCCTGGGGCACTTTGGTATTACAGAAGGGGCAGCAGACGCTTGTGCTGCCCCTTCTGTAATACCAATAGCGCTGGCGCTGATAAAGCGCCAGCGCTATCTTCAAGGGGGCGTTCCCTCATTTGCATGGGGGCATGCCTCATGCAAATGAGGGAATCCCTTTGCCTCTGCACCCGCGTCGTATTACCGACGCATGCGCAGAGGCAAAGAAGCCCTCAGGAGGCGCACTGAGAGTGCGCTATCTAAAAGGTGGCGCACTGTCAGCGCGCCTCCTGAAAGCAGCCCTCTGCAGGGAGTAAAGGGGGTCCCATGGATCCCCCAGACATCCCCTTGCAGGTGGGTGCAGTCACTGACTGCACCTGCCTGCAAGGGGATCTCTAATCCCCTTTGAAAGTGCTGACGGGTTGCCGCCTGCACAGTGAAACACGGAGCGGCTGTAAAGCAGCCGCTCCATATTTCACGTGAATGCGCTGCCCCCAGGGCAGCACGAGGTCGTGGCTGCCCAGGAGCAGCGGATTCCCCATAATGCGGCACACTGTCCTTCATTGCGCCAGGTGCACCTTTTTAAAGGTGCGCCTGGTGCAATGAAGGAAAGTGCACCACATGTGTAATGCGACCCCCAGATATCTGTGCCTAATCATTTGGATTTTATAACACAATACATCATCTCAGCATCTTGGATCTTGGGAATATGACTGAATTGGATGTGTGTAAATAGTTAGATAGTGGACTCTAATCAGATGCCAGAGTGCTTTCAATCTGTTTAGTTTCGTTTACAAGAGCATATTTTGTTGAAACTGAGCAACAGTGATTGGCACACGCTAAAGACAGAGAGTTAGTCATAGAAAGCAATGAATGGCACACCTTTAATAGATGCAAATAACTATGAGCTGTATGTGTTTATATGAGGAAATGGTGATAGGCACACCATTATAAGATTATAAGAAAAAATACTGGTTTCACAGTTAGAGACAGGGTGTGTGCTTGTGACTACATTACATAATATTGTGAGGACCTGTTTTGGATTCGATGTAATACTCTGAGCCTCATTGTAGTACAACCTTTCGGATCAGCAAGTCATATTATGATCTATAAATCACTCAGGATTACAGACCAGTTTGGCGAGTCACACCTTCACTCTAGAAGGAAAGATGGAATACGTCTCTCCAACCACCTTCTTTTGAAATCTTCCTCGGGAACCACATTAAAGTGGAATAAATGGAAGAAGTTGTTCCTGAACTATGCCAGGATTTGCAGTACAAACATAAGAGTGAAGCTAAAGTTGTCACTTTTGATGCACTGTTTGGGGAGGGAAGCTCAAAACTTTGGAGAATATGTCAGAACTTCTATAACAATCTACATAAGATCTCAAAACATTTGACAAATGTGTGGAAAACTAGACTTACACTACTTATCATGTGATAGTACAATTCTTGACAGATTTCATTTTGGGAAGAGTGTACACGGTGAGGAAGAGACAATAGAGGAATCCATAGTGAGTTCCAGGAAGCATGACCCAACATGTAATGTTTGAAGAGCTAGCTGATGAACGGATTAGGGCTCAATTTCTACTACGGCGAGAGAGTGAGAAGGAATTATGGATGAAAGATAGACCACCATGAAGTAAAGTGCTATTAGTGCAAAACAGTTGGAAAAGGTGATTAGATGTGTGGAAGATACGGAAAATGATAATATGAGAGCAACAGCGGCGGATTCCAGAATACCATGAGCATGAGGAAATGTGATCTTGGCAGAGAAAAAGATGGAAATTTAAAGGGCCACTGTTTCTACTGTGAGTTGTTTTGACACATGGGGAATAGATAGTAGGGAGATAGTAGGGAGTGTCCAGCAGTAAAAGCAACATGCAACAAGTGTGGTAGAAAATTACATTATATGAAGTGTTGCAGAGTTTTGACGTAGAAGAAAAGGCAGAAAGATATAAAGGAAGTGTGTAAGGAAATTGTGTTGCAACTGGAAAACAAGAGCTTTGGAAATTGTTTATACAGCGTAACGCTGAAATGATGGCTGATTCCTGCTGATACTTTATTCATCTCAGATTACATTTTTGATCTAAATTTCAAGCTAAGATACACAGAATGGACATCAGACTATGAGGCTAAGGTTGGTGATTAAAAAAGGGCATTTTCAAGCTGGCCTGGAATATCCCAATAAATTAGAGGTAAGAAAATGTAATGTTTCTATTAAGTATGATATTACAGTCAGGGCCACTGGAATTATGCAGCAGAGGAGGGCCAGCTAATGTGGCAGGGGTGAGTACATTATGAGGCAAGAAAAGGTCAAGTATGTGGAGTAATGCAGAACAATGTACAATAGTATTACTTCATTATTTTGTCAGTTTTACACTTATTAGCCTTGTATGGGCATTGATGGAACCTCATTAGTACCATTTTAACACTAAAGTATAGCAATAAGCAACAGAAAGGTGACCGTTCAACCTCTGCAAAGGGCCTTCCACTGTGCAGCAACATGTGTCACTGTGTTTTTAGTAACGTTTGAACCATTGGAGCTAGAAACAAAATTTAGTTTTTGGTTAAATCTGAAGATTATGCAGCAGATGATGGATTAGTTGGAAAATGTGAAAATCTATAATTATGCAAAAATCACAGCAGCCACACAATCGCATAATTCCAGTGGACCTGAATAGGGGATGGGCTAGTCAGAAGGATCTAGTTTTATGTGGTAGAAGAGAGGGATGTTTGGATTTTGAAAGGATGCATCTGGAGGTTTTTAAGGCTGAGTTAGCATGCTTGAAGACTAGAATAAGATTTGGAATCTGAGTCATGTTAGATTTAAGTAAAAGTAAAAGTGAGGTGGTGGCAAATAATGGCTTTCAGAAGTTTGGAACAGGTGATGACAGTATTGTAAAAGTGCAGGGTTGTGGTATGAAAACAAAACCCTTCTCCGATGGTGGGATGGGTAGGAAAACCAACAGGACCTATATTACGGATCACAATGATGTAGGAAAAAGAATATCTAAAAGACTTGCTTACTCACACAATTATATTTTCTTTTGGGAGAAAAGGTTTACATTTTTGATGATTTTGGAAATGTCTTCTTATACGTTGTGTCTATATAGTTTGTTTCTTTTGTGCAGATGTTTTATTTCCCTTACATAATGTTGGTGTATAGATTGTTGAAAGGAAGATGTGTGGCATCTTTAGGATGCTGTAGAAAGGATTCAATTTGGAACTGCATGTGATAAATCAAACCTGTATGTTTCTACAATATCAGTTCGTCTTTGGCAAGTCAGTGGATGGGGTGCCTCGATTAAACCTCACATAAGCTACCTCTTTTGTGGACATTTTTTATTTTCACCGTGAACTTTAATCCGCATCCATAGGGTGATTATGTTTGTATACAGGTCACATTTTCTCCAGCAAGTTAACAGTACATAGTAACACCGTCAATTGTCTATTAGGCCTTCCTTCTTTTAGGATTGATTTCACTGAATTTCCTTCTTGTTCTAGAGGTGTATTCCTAAATGTTAGGCAAACATTCCAGAACTCTTTAGCAGCAAGCTACCAGTGAACAGAAAGTCCTTACAGTGGTCTGTAGACCCTTCTGTTTAGGAACTGCAGTTCTAGACACCTTCGTGTTCAGAAGGCAGGCCAAGACTCATACATACATGGAAGTATGCTCTGGTGATTGCCTTCCGATGCTCTTGAACAAGTCTTTGCAAAGGTGTCTATGATGATACAACGCTCTTGGTTTTTTTCCTGTAGAAAGCAGCACAGATACTTGTCCTTCTTCCTCTCAATTTTTTACTCCTTTACTGAGGTACATTGGAGCTGTATCAGGTTCTCACAATCAGCAAGCAATCATTTCATTGTCAGGTACCCTTAAAACAGTGTATCTCACACTTCCTTTCCTTACAGTTGCATTGTAATCCCAGCTCCGTTAAGAACTGCCTTATGGAGCAAATTTCACAGACCGCTTACTGAAAAATGAAAGAAGGTGAATGTGTATGTTGGCAGACCAGAACTCTACTGGACAAGTAAAAGTTTCCCTGGTTACTCCTTCACCACCCCACACAACAACATTGTCATGTGAGACAAGAATATGCCACAGGGCGCAGAGAGAGAAAATCCAGCACGGTCTCGGGGGGCAAATGGTGCTTTTAACAGAAACTCATTCCTTGTCCGCCAGGCTTGGCCCCGTCATTGTCCCCATTTTGGAAGGGAGTATTTGAAGCTTCAAAAAGAGCAGATGTCCCATGGTGGCCAATATGAATGTTTTAACTGAATTAAACATTGTCTTAAAGAATTAAATATTAAACATCTAACTTTTGTAAGTGAACTATGATATTTGAAATCTCTTTTTAAATTCAGACAGAAATCACATTAAGCTTTGTAGTATAATTTTATGATGGCTACCAGTCAGTAGACATTATTTTATGCCAAAATTGCAAGTTAGTTATTATAAAGCTACAGAATGCGATATATTTGACTATGAGGACTGTGGTCTCCAACCTCATAACTATAACCACATAGAATTCATAGGGAGAAAAAGGCTCTATGTTTCAGACTAAGCAGACCTAAAAAAAAAGGTTGTGCCAATCTCTCTGCACCAACCTCTTATAAATTGCAGACAGACAGAATTTGAGGTCACTTAGTTCTCAGTAAAAATCACCCTGGAACCTTCTGTAAATTGCAACAAAAGAAATGCATTCAAAACTCAAAATCTTTCATTTATCGAAAAGGAGGTCTCATTCAAAACTTAAAATCTATTTATCGAACTGGAGACTAACACATGTTTCGCGACTCAGTAATGTCGCTTCATCAGTGCCAAATATTAAATACATGACACTTTTCAGAATAGAATCTATTTTTTAGAACATTCACAGGTCGAACTCCCATACTCCAACTGCAAAAGAACTGTTCAAGCTCAAGAATAATGACTTGCTATGTAACATCTGCAAGTGAATAAGCCCATTCAATAAAGCAACTCCACTGATGATTTATTGAAAAACTAATAATGATTTACTGCATGATAACCACATCAAACTGTCTGTAAATTATGCAGGCAATAGAACCAAGCTCCGTTGCTCACACCCCCAACTTTTCACTATGCTCATTTTCAATATTTTGCAGAGACTGGCGGAAAAGGACAGTGACAAGAGTGAAAAGTTGGTGTTTTCATCTGAAAACAAGAGGCACTGACTGAACAGTAGGTAAAGTGGTGATTTCCTAACAAACTGACAGGGGCATCTGAGATGTTAACAGAGCTTCACGGTATAAGGCAAAATAAATCATGTCAGCCTTACAAGTTTTGTATTCATTTTAACTTAATTGCTTCTCCGACATTTTGAAGAAATCTCTGCACTTATAGTTACTCTTGTATTATCATACTTTACGTGTGCGCCCATGGATCATTTGCTGTTGCGCTTTCACAATTCAACGTAATCATATGACCAAGTGATATTTAACTTGTATTTGCAAATAAATAATAAAGAAGGCAGACCTTTTTCCAAAATAGCCTAGTTCGTGGTGTGGATTCTTTTCCTGCTTTGTCCTTTGCATCCTCCTTCTGGACCTCGGGTGATTTGCTGAGCTGTTGCTGCTGTTTCCCTGCAGGTTCTGAGGTTTTAGTGTCTTGCTTTGCTGTCTGGGCAGGTGATGGCTTTTCTGATTTCACAGTAACAGTCACCACGGCTGGCTCTGGTACAACCTGAAATAAAACATGCATGACTGAACAGTGTTGACACACGAGTAGAATGAATACTTGGTACGCCACTCTAAAATGTTGGTCAATGCAGGACTCTGTCCCAGTACGTATGGGTCTTCAAGGAGATCGAAAAATGTTCTGACACTGTTTTTGTAGGTACGTGCATATCTGTATAGACCGTAATGACTTCAGCACACATGTCTTTCCACTGTGCTAAGTGTGGTTCCTTTTGGGTGTGAGAAGGTGTCTCCGAAATTGCCCTACAGAACTTCAAACTGCTAACATTTTCATTCTTTCTTGAGTTTTCCGAACATTTCAGAAGGTCAGGTTATCGAATTCGTGTCAGTTCCGGTTGGTCAAAGTTTTAGAAAGCGTCTTCTCATTAGATCACACCAGCTGCGGGAGCTTTTGACAGGAAACAATGTGAATTTCATGTGGTGTTGGATAAGGATTTTTGAAAGGTGCAAGCGGAAATGACTTGACAGTGAGGAAGGCTTTGCTGCCTGGATTTCAGCTTGTGACCTGCATGTTACCCACAGAGCAAGCAGCAGATGTCAGCAAAACATATATGACCCGAATGAGCTACTTTAATAAGATGGCATTTAAGTGAACTGTTGATAACATAAGTACAATCACACACAAACCCACACACACCCCACGTGGAATTTACCATGTTAATTTATTAGAATTGAAACATGTGACCTGCAGATTTCACAATATCTCTGCTGCCAGAACCTTATGATACCAGACTTTTTTGTACTTTTACTGCTGCTTTACTTGGGCACAGCTGTCGTGTTTGCCCTTTGAACCTGTGCTCATAGCTAGCAGCTAACATGCACTACTTCTCCTTCCGCGCAGCCATTTCTACACTTCTAGCTTTTTTTGTGACCCACAGTTAAAAATCAGAGCTTGAGCCTCAAATAACCTGAATTTGCAAGGGTGTTGATGCGAAGGTTTGTGGGTCACTTTTTTTCAACTAGTAACCCAGGCCTCTTTGTGAGCACGATCATCAAACATTCCAACCCGGTAAGAATCAACCATGAAATGCACTGGTGCTTATTACGGATCCCTGAATTAATTGTTGCAGATTTTCCTTTTAACAAGAGGTGAGAAATTTGCATTTATGCAAATAGATTTTTACTTTGCCTATGAAATGCCTGCAGGTATGAAATGTTAAAACATCTTTAGAGAATACATTCTCCATCAAAGTTTCATGGCACTAAGTGATGAGAGGGGAAAAGTGCAGGAATGGGAGACCTACTACTTTGGGAACAGCTGTTACTTTAGGCCCAGTCTGAATTTAAGATGATTTTCAATGGTATGGAGATTTTGAAGAATTTGGCTTTATGCTTTTGATGAAAGATTGGCTAATGAGTGTCCAACTTTGCCTAACGCAGATCCACAAAACCTTGAACATATAATGATCTCCGAGATGTACAGGGTAGTTTGTGTGGTAACAACTCCACTTCATGCTAGCAAATTCAGGGAAATGCTTTCAAGAGGCTCATTGGGAAATACAAATAGCCTTGAAGTGGTTTCAATGATCAACTTTGAGCCAATGAAGCTTCATGAAAGTCAGTAGATGTTTTTTACAATGTCTCATGCTTAGCAGCAAGCTAGTTGCACATTTTAGTTTTTGTTTGCTGCTTGATAAATGCCAGCTGCTTGTTCCCCCAATTTTTTGGGTTCAAAAGTCCGACTTTTAGACCACTTTTGTGGCCTATATCTGTTGTACAGGAAAAGGAAGATAAGATTAAGTGGTGTAAGCTAATAATAACGGACGCTAGGTTTACTGTATTCAGATCGGGATTATCCAAGATCAGTGACATATGTTACAGTTACACATAGTGGAACAGAATCTCATTTTTATCCGCACCTAAAAGTGTCTCTAGTGAAATGCATAGACCCAGATATAGAGCTAACGGATTTGTAAGGCAGAATTTTTCTAAGTTTATAATTTGGTAATTTATCGCTCAAATCAGCTTTTGGAGGCTATTGATAGCAACACTTTGGCACTTATGTAGTTTTGTCAGAAATGCAAAATGTAGGCACTGATTTTCTTTATATGTTTTACTTTTTAATCCATGTGAAATATACTGTGTTGCATACATTTAAGTGAGAGCAGATAAAGTCGCTAATTGAATCATCTGGGCTAAGCAGGGTCTTTAACATATGCAAAGCTTGCACTTCAAAGTGACTATATATAATATCTATGTGATGGGTAGGAGAAGCTGGACTGAACTGTCTGCCCAGCCATTGGAAGCAAATTGTTTAGGTTTGGTTAACTAGGAGGCTTACTACTCGGGCATTCTGGTTACTCAGCTCTGTATGTTATGCAATTCTACTGGTGGAATACCAGAAGGTGCTCTACGTGAATATCCTTGACGTGGACTAGAGGAAACTGGCCAAACTCTGGTGGAGTTGGAGAGCAAAAGGGAGCTCTTACGCCAAGGAAATCCATCTACACTGTTGGATTTTGGTCTGCAAGTGCCCATTGAAGAATTCACCTCGTACACTCTGCTGTTCGAAAGGAATAACTCATGCTGTAGCAAAAGTGGGATTGGGTACTCTGGAGCCATTATGTGTAATATATTAGTGACCTTTTAATGCTTATCTAAAATACCGTTAAAAACCCATTTTTAACCCCCTGACATTCAAATCAAGTTTATAGCCAAAAGTGGGGGAAGACTCCTTGTTTGCTATGCTGAGAATAATTCCTGCATCTATTAGAGGAATAGTGGAAGAACTGCTGCTATGATCTGTGTGCATTTCTGACCAAATTACTTGCTTTAGAGAATGAGGGCTAACAGTTCCATTAAAAGACCCGCAACATCTTTAGATCTTGCCCCCCTGGAAATAGCTACCTGCTTGTTTGGCAATTTGTTTCCTGAGAAATTGAAGTGCTAAATCCTGAAACTGTCTTGCACCAGAGGAGGCTGTTGCATCAGTTAAATTCCAGTTTACTTGAATGCTACTGGGAATACTGTTGAGAGCTAAGTCAGCTGTGGGGTGACTTCCGCTTGCTTCCTCACTCTTCGCATGCTTTGTAAAATCTTCAAATGGCTCCCCGTCAGCACCTGACAAACCGTCTCTCAAGCCATAGTCACTGGCCAGTTGGACTATGGCAACGCACTCTACGTAGTAATCACTACGCACCTCCTGAAGACACTTCAGATCATACAGAACTCAGCGGCCAGACTCTTCCTCGACTTCCTCAAACAGGCCCACATCACCCCCCACCTCAAGAAGCACTACTGGCTCCCTATTCAGAAGAGATGTCAATTCAAGATGCTGATCCACACCTACAAGGCCCTTTACAATCAATTGACCAGCATACATCAACCACCGCCTGAACTTCCACTAACCCTCCATACACCTATGCTCCGCTTCCCTCTCCCTCGCACCCCACCGAATCCGCCGAAGCAAAGGTGAAGGACGCTCATTCTCCTACCTCACGACTAAATCCTGGAGTGACCTCCCCTCCTCTTCACCTATGAACCGCTTCCTCTCTTCTGCAATTCAGGAAAGGATTCAAGACCTGGCTGTTCAACTGAGCCCCCAAGCAGCATTGCTGTCAGCGCCTGGATACACTCGCGGGTGATTAGCTGCGCTCTATAAATCCGATTTTGATTTTATTTGATATGATTTGACACCCATAACCAAGCTCAAAAGGAAGGACATTAAGGTGACCCACCTAGAGAAAAGGAAATGAGCATAAAATCTGCTTTAAAAGTTCATTTCCCTGGTAAACCTTCCGTTGCTGATTTTTTGATATTTTTCACAGAATGAAAGCTCCACATACATCAAGTCCTTGAAGACTAGGATAAACCAGTAGCATCTATCTGACTGTGGTGCTACCTAGTAGAAAGCAGAACCACTTCCTTTCACTTAGATCTTTTATTTAACAGAAAAGGTGTCAATCTGGCCCTCACAAATCCAATCTGACCCTGTGAAAAATAACTACATCTGATCATGTAAATCTACCTGCAACCAACTGCTATATTTGATCTAGCTAGGAGCGCATAATCCATTTTCCCACTCAGAGCTTTTTCACAGATGCTAAATATTTAATCTAGGGCTTCCGCATTGCACATCCAGGGACCCATGCTTTGATACAGGCCTCAAGCTAGTCTCGCTTGGCAGCGTCAAGTTCAAAATCCCATTACATATTCATGTGGGCTGTTGCCATGAGGTACCTAGGTTCTGCGGAGCCACGGCGAGGTAGTACCCTGGAGAGTGAGCAGCCTTGAAGACTGTTTGACTACAGGTGCTCCTCCCCTCCTGTGAAGAGCTCATGGGGCTATAGCATGACATTATTTATATAATTGTTAAGAAACTATACCAATTGGGTATAGTATTGCATGCATGTTATAATTACGCATGACTCCTGCTTACATTGTACAGTAGGCTACAATGTGATTCCATTCCATTCCATTTTGCAAGAGTGGTTAAGGGATCTAACTTGGTCCTGATGAAAAGCCAAGGGGATGGCTTTGAAACATGTTGACTAGTGAGGTGGTAGCCCATAGTAGCATATTACCTCAATTCCCCTCTTGTAACGCTACCAGCTAGGGAAGGTATTAAATAGTAGTTTTTCCACATAGCCAGGTATCTTTTAAACTGCACCACTTTGTCACTTTTTGACCCTTCCACTCTCACATTAGCACGACACATAGTGATCTCACTCTTAAGTGCTCCCGCGTCTCCGTAGGTCGTAGCACGCCCCGTCCCGCAGCGGGGCGGGAAGAACCCAATGATGAAGCATGCCACCAAGGGTCCTTTTGGTGGGTGAGGGTTATTTTAAAAACACACTGTGTTTCCCTATACATCATTAGGGCACACATTTTTTCACAAATCGTGAGGAGTTTTCTCTAGGAAGGATAAATACATTTACCCAGTGTGAGGTGGATTCTTTCTGGTTATTTTAGTACCTAGGTTCTGGTCAGACTTATGAAGGACTCTCTGACCCTCTGACATTTCTTGACTGCTTTTGTCTTTTCAAATGATAAATGGTGCAACAACTCTGATTTCAAATAAACATGCTCCTTTTTCCTATCTTTTGACTTCACTTTCACTTAAACTTAGTAAAGAACTTAAAGTTTGCTATTTCTATAAAATTATTGATATTTTACTTGTGTCTTAAACATAACAATTCACACATTTTCAATGGAAGAACTCATGCCTTGCAACACAAAGGCATTGTCGATAATCATGTGGTGGTGTATGATTAAATACAACAAACATCGGGGAAAACCTATAATTAAAAAACTGTCATTGACCCAGCTTCTCCTAATCCATACACATATGTATGAATAATGGCACCCTGGCTGCAGACATCGTTAAACGAGTTTGGATATGGACCTTATTTATCAAGTCAGAGCAGGACAAATGATTATTATACACCCCATTGATGTCTGAAAACTTGGTTTTATTAGAATTTATCTTTACGGTATTTTGGTTTAAACATATCAGACTCAATCATGCATGTCCAGGGTTTCTCATCTTCTAAATGTTCTAAGGCACTCGCCATGTACAGCAGAATAAATTGAAGCAGCTCTTGATTCCACCAAAGAGTGTGAGGAAGAAAGCAGTAGGGAAGTTGTTTTCCACCATTGCTCGCTCCCTATCCAACTCTGGTCTTGGATAAACGCAACTACTTCTGTTTAAGGAGTTGCTAAACCCTCATCTATTCAAATAATTACCTGGGTTCTTCAACCTGCCCAGCGCCCTGATACACTCGAGTCTTTGGCGCTTTATAAACATTGATATGATACGATAAGACACAATAAAATATGATATGATGAAAAATTCTCAGTTGTTTATACGAATGAGCCCATTGGTTGGTGTAACACATTGTAACTCAAATGTCTGCATTAGATAAAGCAAATATTCCTTTTTATTGGCTTCCAACTAATAAATATATAGCTGGGAGAACGTGAGACAAGTCTAATCACAGGCACAATCCACATGTCGATACACCCTATTCACATAATATGTGAGGGTGTGCGTGGAAGTGTGTGAATGTATCTCGCCAAAACTGGGTATTCATGGTGAGGTCCTATGCAATAAGTGGCAATATCCACTTATTAAAGAGCGATACATTTGCCCAACATTTAAAGGTTGGGCACCAATGTTATTCCACATTTAGGAAGTACACACAAGCACAGTTACAGTTACAGAGACACTAAACAAACTTTCCACTCGCCCATACCAACACCCGAAAGAGGTCTACAGACACAATAATGAGATTTAGGAATGGATGGTGTATATAAGACCCACTCCTATTAGCGAGGAGTCTCCTTTTACCTGCATCCACCTAATAAAAGCGCCAGTCCAGTATTCAGTCTCATGTATCTTCATTAGTGAGATCTTATTGTCTCCTTTCAATTTGCTTTATTCCCTTCTAAAAGACTGGCATTGTTGACCCTGGAAGTCTGCTATAAATCCGGGGTTTCTGTAATTTTGTGATGTTAACATGGTCTCAATTAAGTATTTGCAGATAACAATATCTATGCCATGCAAGCCATCATTCAACTGAATTAAGCACTTCAAAAGAGGTGGATCTCGCAGTACAGTTATATATGTTAATTGTATTCATAATACTCACATTAGGACCAGGTGTTTGCTGGGTTTCCTTTGTGGACTACAGGAAAAAAGACAGAAAATATCATGTTTACCTCCTGGTATTAGAAATTTGCCTCCCGCACAATACATACTTTGTCCTGTTTCATGCATGATATCATTGAGGCAGTTTGTTACTTGAGTTGCTTGTTTTGCTTTATTAAACACAGAAGTCATGCAAGACAGCTTCTTTTGTTGCATCTGCTTTGGCCTTCTTGACGTGATTGACTTTGTTTGGGAAACAATGTTGTACTAAGCGCTCGTTTTTGTCTCCGGTTGTGTTTAAAAAGTTAGAGATGTCAAGGTTACCACTGATATGTAATGTACCGAAAGATTTGTCTGCTGGCCAAATATCCACACATTTTTTATTTCTGCAGAAAAACAATACGCTCGTTCAGTAGGTAGGTTTGTTTCTTGGAAAGGAACACAAGCGATCGTCTCTTTTATGTTTGCATTAGACCTATATTTTATTTAGCTCCCCTGAAAAAAATATTTACCTGTAAGAACCAGGCCCTGAGGAGTCATAGCACTGTACAGGATTGTGTATGTGCTACACATAAATAGGAGAAATTGTTTAACATGACAGAAAGAGCACCATACAATTACTCATAAATGTCATATGCAGCATATATGAGTTAACTGCCGATATCCACTGCAGGAAATTGACTGCCCCCCCCCTCCCCAAGCCATTAGGGCCCTAGGGAGCCCACCCCTGGGTCACAACTTACAAAAAAGGGGAGGGGGCTGCACAACCCCCCCTCCCTGAGTCTCTTTAGACCCTGGGACCCCATCGCCCAGGGCCTTTTTTTATTAAATGGGAGGGAGCCACATGTACCCCCTCCCCGGGACTTGTTAGGCCCTGGGGACCCTCTCCGCCAGGGCCTCTTTTTTAATTAAAGGGAAGGGGGCTGTGTGGCCCTCCTATGTGCGCCTTGTTAGGCCCTGAGGACCTCAAACCCCAGGGATTTATTTTTTATTAAAGGGAAGGTGGCTATGTGGCTTCTTCCCCGAGACTTGTTAGGCCCTAGAGACCCCATCCCCCAGGGCCACTAATTAAAATAAAGGGGAGGGGGCAGTTCAGCCCCACCTTTCTGAGCCTTTTCTGACCCGGGGACCTCTTACCTGTGGTCTGCATTATTATAGGTGGGTGCCTTGGTGTACACCCAGGGCACCCACCATACATTCGTTGGGGGCCACGGGGGGAGCTCCTGGGCCCCACAGTCACAGCTGGTTCCCCAAATGCAGTGGGAGCTGGCATTGCTCCCACTCGCAGGGAGAAGCTCTTTATGCTACTCCCTCCAGGTGGGAGAAATATTTTGCTCTGTTTCCCTGCCTGTATCGGTATGGGCAGGGAAACAGATCAAAAGTCTGATCTCAGCTGGCAGGAGCATTTTCAAAGCTCCCGCCCACTGGGAGAAAACTTGGTGTTTGCTCCAGTTTGGTGGGAGTTTCTTAAATGCTCCTGCCCAGCAGGACCAAACACAGGTTTCCCTGCCTGTGCCAGTGCGGGCAGGGAAACTGCTATGTCCCCAGAGTGGGCTCGCTGGGACATAGCTAGTGAGCGGGCCCTGAGGGATGACGTCAGTGGCGTAACAGGGGGGGCAGTCCGCCCCGGACGGCACGAGTTTTGGGGGCTTATCTGCGGCCGCCATGGGAATCGCCACCCCACGCTTAGCTGCGGCTGCTGCAGGAATCACCAGCACCCCCGCTCTTACATGCAGCGCCCGCTGGCAGCAAATGCAGGGACCGCCACGGGCACCATATGGTCTAGCTACTCCACTGGATGGGGTGCCCAGGGACATTTTTTGCTCAGGGAGGGGGGCCACAAGGCCACCTGCCCTTTCTGACAAATTTCTGCCCAGGGGTGGGCACCACAGGGCATGTGATGGCTCAGGGAGGGGGGTCGCACTGCCCCCTCCTCATATTAAATAATTTCAGCTCTGGAGGTGGGCTCCCTGGGGCCTGTGATGGCTCGGAGAGGGGGGATGCACGTCTCCCCTCCCCATATTCAATAATTTCAGGCCTGGTGGTGGCTTCCCAGGGCCTATGATGGTTCGGGGAGGGGGGGGGCGCACGTTCCTCCTCCCCATATTTAACAATTTCGGACCTGGGGTTGGGTTCCCCCAGGGCCAATAAAGTCTAGGGGAGGGGGGCCGCCCGCCCACCTCCATTAATAAAACAAAGCAGCCCCAACCTCAGTTTTGAGGGTTTTTAAATTTTTGGATCCCACAGGAGTCCCTCGGGATAGCAGCAATTTTTGCTGATTTGTTTTTGTTTTTGGACCATGGGGGTCCATCTGGGTTTAAACTTTTTTTTACATATCCCCGTGTCCTGTAATGGCTGCCAGCAAAATGTTTATATATGTGTGTGTGTATGTGTGAGTGTGTGTGTATATACATTTTCAACATGAGAAGTGGGTTGGAGAGTGGGATGGGAGAAGGGCAGGGAGCGTTGGGTAATGTGGAAAACAAAGAAAACAATGGGAAACCAGGAACGGAGGGCAATGAAACACATGAAGTGCTGAAAGTAAATGAAACAAGCATTGCATTGTAAAGCCAATTAGTGTGGCCTTTTGTAAAGCTGCAGGACTTGATGTGCTACTAGATGTCCCTTGAGTCAGAAACAACTGCTAGAGAAGTCCTTCACAAAGTTGTATTACCACAAGCAATTTCTAGATGTCTTTCTCAAGTCAGATACAAGTGCTTGAAAAATCCTTCACAATCCACTATACCTTTGGTTCTCTAATGACTTCTGCTCGTTTGCTATAGGCTAATCATTTAGTCTATGCCAAAGCTAGTTTAAGATAATGAGTCAATATAATGATAAAAGCCAATCACCGGCTAACAGATACATAGCTTAACAGGCAGATAAAGAGAAAAATGACCTAAATGAACACAATTGCCTTAATAATACATGTTTTGTAAAATTCAAGACCAAACAGAGACCATAACATTAAGCAATAGAAAAATTAATAGGGAGGGGTGAGCATCGCGGAAAACACAAAAACCTAAAACACTATGCAACTAATCGGACGGTCCTGAGGAGCCGCCACCTCTGCCAGCCAACCCCGCATGGGATCCCAGATCTGACCTAACCGTTTCCTCTGAGGATCGATCTCAATTAACACCATCTGCAACTAACGTAAATTCTGAAATTCCCGCCACCAGATCCATGGATCGGGAGCCTTGATGGAGAGCCAGAATCTTGCCAGGACCAGTCTAGCTAATGCTCTAGAGAAAAATTATAACCCAGATAAGTAGGAAGGAATTACTGGTGAATGGCCCAACATAATCAGTTTCGGATCCACCACGATCGTCAACTTAGAGATGCCCCTAATTTGCCAAAGACAAATTCCCAGAATAGGTGTAGTACTAAGCAAGACGTGAAGACATGACCCGCATCAGCTCCTGCAAGTCTACAACAAAAGCAACGATCGTCCAGCCGAAGCTTTATAATGAAGAGGCAATGCAGGCTGTAATACCAGTCATTAATACATTTGAGATGATGTACCTTGATACAGGATACATTCAAGGCTGAATAAAACAACTGATTACTATACCGAAGGTCAGCACAAGTGACTTCCATGTTAAGCCGAGCACTCCACTTACTGGCCCTCACCTGAAGCTGGTCATCCACCTGATTATAAAATGAAAGATAGATTGACTTATAAACCAGCCCAAAATATCTCTTGACCTGTGCATTCCTAAGAAGATCGAGACCGGGTTGTCCATACAACACAAATCCTTTTCTTTAAGGTTGAAGATAAAATGACGCATCTGCAGATATCTAAAAAAGACTGTTGTTGAAAGAGGAACCTGTTGCTGTAAATTATCAAATGAGGAGAAAACCACACCATCAAATAGTTGGTCTAAAGTCAGGAGATTAGCCTTTCCCCATGTCTCGCTAAAGCCCTCAGGAATACAAAAGGGAAAATTGGGGTTGTATCCCAAGTATGTAAGCTGGTTGAAGGGTGAACTGCCGGTGAATATTCTCATAAATGAACAGCAGAAAAAATGGAAAATGTTTAAAGTCTTGATCCGGATTCGCTTGAAATATATTGTGTCCACTATGCCCATCCTGGGGGCTATCGATTTCCCCAACGGGAGGAACTCACTAAACATACGACCCAGAGGCCATTGTCTCATCCCAATACCAACCAAAGTTGTGAAAAGAAACACACTAGATAATAGAACCTGAGGATCAGGAGTGAACCCCCCCCTTAGATTGCTGTAAAGGCTGGATCTTACACCGAGGCTTCAGATAAGACCAAATGGACTTCTGCCATAATGCATCTACTTACACAAAAAAGGCAATTGGAAGAAAAAGTGAGATACAACGGAAACAATAAAGATACCAAAGGAAGATAATCATCTTGGTAAGATTACAGTGGCCAATGAGCCCCAAATGCAAGCGCTTCCAATTAAGAAGCACTTTTGATAAATGTTGAAACAACTTGCCGCAGTTGTTTTCCAAAATCTCAAGAGTATTAATCATTAGGGTAACTCCAAGATAAACCAGAGACTGCACCCACCTCCTGTCCTGGCCAGGAGAGGCCACATTGGATAGAATCTGAGTATTCTCCTGGTTTAACTTATAACCGGAGACTTCTTCAAAAGACTGGGCCTCTGCCACTACCGCACGTAGACTGCTAATCGGGTCACGGGTCAAAACGGCTATGTCATTCGCATATGCTAGGATCTTCCGTTCAAAGTGATGGAGTCTCAGGGGCTGTATTTCTACCATACATTTGAGGGACTGGATAAATGGTTCGATGTAAAGGGCAAACGGCTGAGGGGAAAGAGGAAACCCCTGCCTGGTACCGCATAGAATGGAAATAGGATCTGATAGTTCCCCTGCGCTGCATTTTCTAGCCTTAAGGCCTGAGTCGAGACGCCGGTCTCTACAGATAAAGAGTGGACCTAAGCCTATGGCTTCATGACCTCCCAAAGGGAGGGCCAGGAGACCCTACCAAAGGCCTTCTCTGTGTCCAAACATATCATCCCGATTGAACCACCCCCGACCAAGGCTACCTCCAGAGTCGTAATAGCAGAATTGACATGTGGTGTTGTGTCGCAGCCAGGGATAAAACCATGCTGGTTCTGGTCAACCAAATTCGCAATAGTTAAAGACAGCCGAGTAGTGAGAACGCATCTGTAGATCGTTGAGTCAGCATTGATTAACAAAATTGGGCGATATGAACCACAAAGTGCAGAATCCTTTCCATTTTTTAGGAAAGATAACAATGTTTGTCTCCTTCCAAGACTCAGGAACCCTATCCAACAGATCGAGAGAAATAAACAAGTCCCTCAGCACCGGCGCCAAATACTGCGAGAAGGTAGCACAGAACTCCAAACGTATTTGGTCAGGACCAGACGCCTTCCCCCTGGCCAAAGTGCAAATGGCATCATCAACCTCCCCAAGAGTAATGGGTGCCTCCAACTTAGACCGCTGGGTAAGGGTTGACATATGATGTAGATGCTGCTGAATAAATCGACACGCTACAATATAAAATCGATGAGTCAATATTGTAGCTTTAGAAAAAAAAGCCTGATTGTTATGGAAGACTCTGATCATACCCTTATGCATCATCAGTGACTGGTAAATACAAGTGCCTTCAATCTTCTAGTCCTAGCAGACTACCTTTTTTGGAGGTGGCACACCAGCAGATGGCTGTATATCAAAGAGAAGGCAGGGAATGTCTGAAGCAGGCTGTGGTGGGAAATAGCAAAACATGATTGTCATTTGAACAGACGAATGGATAAAGGGGACCTACAAACAGCCTTTTTCTATACATGCAAATATGTATTTTTATTATGATTTTTTTAGAAAACATATGCTAGTGAGTGAGATCAAGATGTCTCTAGGGTATACTTTAAAGGAGTCTCCTCAAGCAATGAGTGGAAGGATACAACTCATCCAGTCAGAACACTGTGACGCAAACTGCTCCTGGGCAGGACAAACAAAGAAATAGAGAGGAAAACCAGTGTATCAGGGGCAGACAACTGAGACAGACAACAAAGCCAGCTGGTCGTGCAAAAACAGCCGACTCATATCTCACTCTAACTATATTGGCAAAATACGTCTGCCAACAGCGGCTAAAGCAGTCTGTAGCCGAGACCGAAAAATTGAGTAATGTTCTAGGTTGCGACTGCTGCTATAAGTATCGGTTAGCACATGCATAGCACACTATAGCATCCCACGGCTACTAGGTGCTGAAGTTCTAAAAGGAAATTCTTGACAGGAATATAATATCCCTATTGTCATATTGTAGACTGGTAACATTATATATAGAAGAAAATGGAACACCTTGACATTGGTAGTTGTCTTGAAAATAATCCCAAGAAACAATGATAGCACTATCCATAAAAAAAAAAACTTATTTATCTGAATTACTTCTCTGAAAGTAAATGTACATGTCTAAATAATTTATAAAATATCAGTAGTGAACAATTAAACGTATTTTAGGAAAACAGATGCCTCTCAATCATTCAATTGTAATAAATGTTCTACATAATTATATTTGTTCAGTTAAATGAACTCAGTTCCACATAGGATTTGTTTCGGTAAATTAAAATAGCCTTACAACGAGGAACAAATGCAATTTTTTGATTTTGTGGATCTACCAACATACAGAAGATAAAGGTATGGTGCAGCGGCCAGGGCAGCTGACTTCAGGGCTCACGGTTCGATCCCCGGCTCCGGCGGCAGCTCAGCTCAGCTCATCACCATTGTAGTATCGGCGGGATACATTCTAGTGTTCCACTTCCGTTGTGATGCACACCTTACACCCACCCACCACCGGCGTCACCAGTGAGGTGACCCGGTCAATAAAAGGGGCCGGGCGCACGGGCCCCGGGCCAGTTACTGCACCAGTACCATGTGTCTGTGTCCCTCAATAATCTAGATGTGGGCCTGAGGCCCTCAACTTTACAATGGCGACGAGTGGGTCTTATCCCACGTGTGCGGTGACGACCGCTTACCGGGTCATGGTGGGGGAAGTGTAGCCTGACCCTGGAGGACCGGCGACGACCACAGCCCCGAGATGACGAGGAAGTGTTTGGGTGCTCACCCCACACCCTGCGCCTGCATGAATGCACGCCCCTCGGCGACCCGGCGCCGGACGCGCCCAGTGGCCTGCGGGCATGACGAGGGCCCCGAAGAAAGAAGAAGGTGATCGGGAGCCCACCCCGCACCTGGCGTGCCCGCTAGCGAGCGGCGACACACGACGGAAGAGAGCCCACGCGGCGAGTCCTGGAGCCACTGTCATGCCTCTGTCACCGGCCTAATGAAGCCTAATTCAAGAGCCAACCGAGCAGAGCCCACCCGCGTCGGACGCGACGCCGGGCATGAGGTGAGCCCACAGACATGAAGGGGTTGTGGGGACTGCAGCGCGACGGAGAGTGACCGCCAGCGGGGGTCCGCGGGAGCCCACCCCGCCTCAGCAGGTGAAGGTTGCCGGCCGCGGGAGGACGGGGAGTGGAGTAGCTAACCACTCCCCCGCCCCTGCGAGGAAGACAAGCGGTGCCCGTTTTCCCCACCCCCACAAGGAAGAGAGCTCGCGGGCGACCGGAGCGGCCAGTGGCAGTAAGGCCGACCCCTCAGTGAGGCCAGAAGTGCAGTGACGCACACCCCGCTCGGCGCTATGAGGCAGGAGTGTGGCGTGCGTGAGGCGCAGCAGAGGGGAGCTGACAAGATGAAGTCTCTGCAGCCCCTACCGTGAAAACCGGTCGGCAAGAGGAGGGCCCCTGTGAGGAAAGCGGCAGGAGCGGCAGCGAGAGAAAAGAGACAGCAAGGTGAGGCCCCCAGCGTGGGTGAAGCTGATCTGGCCGATCGGAGCGCTGTAGTGCCAGTGAACAATTGCAGCAGAGAAGTGCCCGATCGTGTGGACACAATTAAATGGCGTTTCCACAAAATAAACAGTGAAAAGAGCATACCTGGGTTTATAGTGCCTGTGCCCTGTGGGGAAAGTAACGAGGGGAGCCGAGGTCACGAGAAGCTCCATACCGGCACACCCAGAGAAGAGCGGAAAAGCGCGAGGCCGTAGTTCCAATCAAACAGCCTGGGCCCACGTTTCATATAAGGCAACACTGCCACCTAGTGGCCGTATCGCGATAACGCACCCGCTGCACACATAACGTGCAACAGCACTGGGACTGACTGGAGAGCACTGAGGTTGCTCAGAGGCAGTTCCAGGCTGCTGGGACCAACAGAGAGTAGTTGGCTAATGGAGAGCTGCCCAGATGGCAAGTAGGGGCATCAACAAACAAAAATAAATAAATATATATATGTATAAATAAGTGCCAGGAGAAGGAGCAGCACGAGGAGGCAGCAAGGCATGCACCTAAGGCACTGTGTGAGGAGTGCGCAGGAAAGCGTCAGGAGTACGTGAATGCTCTGAATACCGGGACAAGCAAATCCAGAAGGAGAGCAAGAAGATGCGCAGGAGGTAGAGCACGAGCAGCAAGCTCATGGTGTCAAGAGAACCCTGAAGAGCGTCTAAAGTGAAAGGCAGCGCAGGAATAGGAGCTGCAGAACCCACCGACAGCGTGAAGGGTATCTGCGAGAAGGGAACCCTGAACATAGCTAAGACTGAAGGTGCAGCGGTACCTGGTGACCACAGGTTGTCGCTGCAGCAGCAGGAACCATCAGAAAAACAAGGGCGGTTCAGGAACCCACCACCAAGCAAGTGCGCAGCAGCACGGAAACAGCGGCTACAGCTACAGGAGGGAAAGACTGACGAGAATGCGCAGCAAGCGTGAGCAGTGAAACAAACGAAGAGCGCAGAAGGATGCGCGCAAGGAAGCGGACCGGCCAGTGGGTCCACAAGGGAGAAGCGAACCCACCAGAGGGTTGCGAAGGAGGCGACCTCCCTGAGGTCGAAGAGGTGGTCGGGCAGACTACCAGAAGCAAGGATACACCGAAGAGAGCAGAAGAGCGCCAAGTCTGAGGTGCGCGACAAACGCACCCAGATGGTCGACTGCATGGGCAGACGCCCAGAAGAGCAAGACCCCTCAAAGAGAAGGAGGCATGCTGAAGGCATCAAGGGGAACCGCAGCGATATCCCCGAAGAAAGGATGGTGCCGACAAAAGGTCCCACAGGAGATGAGAGACCGTTTTGACGATGACGCGACCGGCGAAGTGTCCATGTGGCGTCAACATGAGACACGTGGCAAGAAGCTACCGCCAAGTGAGGTCCTGATCGGATGGAGGAGAAGAGGGTGGCAGGATGTCACCCTGCAAAGGAGGAAGGAACAGTGGCACAGCGTCACAGGGCAGACAACCACCACAGGCGTGCAGGAGAAGAAGGAGCAAAGTGACAGGGCAGAGGACTCGTATCATCACAAGAGGAGCACAACCCGAGACACCAGACAGCCACCAGCCGGACCGACGTCCCAGGAGACAGCCCACGGAGAAGAACCAACTGTAAGAGGCAGCTAGCGCGAACCGAGTCTCTCTTCAATGCTTCCCTGCGAGACCGTCCATCCCAAGCATCGGCAGTCTAAGTCAGACGGCATCCCTGTTTTCTCACCGCAGGTGCCACGGGTGTGGGACAACCTAAGTATGATAAAGGCAAGCTGCGAAGCCCCTCCGGTCCTCCTCGCTACACAAGGTTACCCCAGACAACAGACCGCCGCCTGCTGCCCAATCGAAGAACAATTACCATTTTATCAACACCACCAAGGAGCATCGCACCACCTGAGTGAATCCACACACTCCAGACAACCGGAGTTCAAGGAGGCTAGTCACCCAGGAACCGTCTGTGTGCCCCCGTCAGCCTGCAGCATACTGAAGTAGAGCACAACCGGCCATTAGAATATCCACCCCTTGGGATAACGCAAGACCAGGCCGTGGCCCTGTTGGGAGTTCTGAAGCGACCCCTACGCGTGGCCTACACGAAGGCCCGCACAGCCCACGCGGTCATGTGGAAATCCAGGGGCAAGGGGCCTCGGCGGAGTTCCCATGAAATGGGAGTCCGAATGGGAGAGATGTGTCGGCAGCAGCTCCTCGACAGGCACAGGACGCACGGAGGTCACAGCCGAGACTGGTTGCCCAACGACCCTGAGAGGAAGATACGGAACCTGATTCCTGACGGCAAGAACACTGAGACGGAGACACCACCCTTGGCGGCTACATGAGCGACTAGGCTGTGAGTCCTGTTGGCAGTTCCGAAGCGACGCCTTAGCGCGGCTCACACGAAGCCCGCACTGTCCACACGGTCCCATGGCCGCCCAGCAGGAAAAGCCCACCCAGAGGCTCCGGTGAGAGAGGAGCCCAAGTGAGAGAGGCAAGTCGGAAGTAGCTCGGCCGTCAAGATACAGGAACAACATCAAGCACGCTGCCTCCAGGCCAAGGGTCTCACACCAAGAGACATTTCAGAGTGGATCTCATCACAGCTCCCAGTACCCCGAGGCGGGACTGTTGTACATAGACTTTGACACTGCTAGACCAGGCCGGTCTCAAGCGCATTGCCAAGGCGGACTAAAACATCACGAACATGGTGGTCCAAGATTCCGACACTGCCTGGATGACGGCCTAAAGAAAATACCATTTGTGATATGTATTGTTTATCTGTCTTTCTTTTACAGGTTGGACTTTGTTTATTTCCTTTCATTAAACGTTGGGAGGGATGTAGTATCGGCGGGATACATTCTAGTGTTCCACTTCCGTTGTGATGCACACCTTACACCCACCCACCACCGGCGTCACCAGTGAGGTGACCCGGTCATTAAAAGGGGCCGGGCGCACGGGCCCCGGGCCAGTTACTGCACCAGTACCATGTGTCTGTGTCCCTCAATAATCTAGATGTGGGCCTGAGGCCCTCAACTTTACAACCATGTGACTCTGGGCAATAGCTCGCTTAATTTCCACGATGGCCCCCAGCGCCTTGAGACCCGTAAGGGTGAGTAGTTCACGCTTTACAAATACGGATTTACATTTTTTTTTTTTTCTTTTCGCCCGCTTAGTACACTTCAGCTGAATATCTGTGTTGCTTCCTGTTAGCCTCTTTTAATATCACCGTGTTTGTACAGACCAAGAAAAGTACATATGTGCCGAGGAGCTCAAATTGTTAAAGAGGATATTGTGAACGAGTTTTTGTCTTGCTCCAGGCAGTGAGCTTTGTTATATTTCTTTCCCGCATACAGAAGGTGCGTTTTCGTGTAGCATGAACATTTTATCTGCTTGGTGTCTGATTACAGGGCAGGATTTAACTGCACAAAGAAGGCAATCCTAAATCCTAACACTAAAAGACATGAAAATGATTTTGTTGTCTTGGGACAAGTTTGAGCACACCTACTTCTCGCGAGTAAGTCAGTATCACCCACTAGCATTGGTTTTATGCACCTAATGTTTGTGGAGGTGCAGAAAACCATAATCAAGGGTTATGATGCCACCAGGTGAAGATTTTGCTGTTTGCACAAGTTGCGAGTAGGGTGATGTATCAAATGTTTGTGTTTTCTGCCATTAGCCTTTATTATGGAATAAAGACACAAACTACTGTTGTTTGCCTGAGTTTTGTGTTCTGTAAAAGTCTGAAGCAAGGGTCTCGAAGACGGGGGTGACTGGAGCGTCTCTCTGTCTATAAACCGCCCGATTTTAAGTGCCATTTTTCCTCATTTTGTGCCCTCACCTTTGACTCAGCCTATAATTATGGGGCGAGCAATTAACAGTCGGAATCACGTTCTCAACTGCTGGCACCTCAATAGAAAGCAATAACACTTGGCTAATATGCTGTCCATTTATTTGTTTCTGCTACTATTTGTTTTGCATTCTGGAAACAAAAATTACGACGAAAGCTTTGTAGACAATTTAGGAAGCATGTCTCATGTTATTTTAGATGTTGGTGATGATTAAAAGTAATACTTACTTTAACGATACACTTTAATTAACTAAAATCGGTTAAGTTAAGTACAGGAGCGTCGCGCACTGCTTTCAGCAGTGCAAAATAAGGAAAAATAAAATGATAATAACATGATGTTATTATCATTTTATTTTTACCTGCTGAGGCAGTTTTGCAGGGCGGGGCGGGGCTACGCTGCTCATAGAGCAGGGGGAGGAGTGGTTGGGGCACTATCTAAGTGCGCATGACGGTATTGCTGGCCGTCTTGGGCCGGCCAAACAGTCATGCGCACTTTTCATGTTCTCCACCCAGACTGTATCACAGCCTGGGTGGAGAATATACACAGGCTCATTGTCCTCGTCTGAGCGCCGAACCACAGCGCTCAGACCAATCACAACTCTGCTGCCATGGTGACAGCAGTGTTGTGATTGGCTTAGGGGAGTCTGTATGCTTCCTGCTTCCATTCCGGGACTCGTCGGAAGGGAAGGGGAGGAGAGACGCGGCCGGCCGTAGAGGTAAGTGATTTTTTTCTTTCTTCAAAATCACCCCCTCACCCCCACCCCCGGCGAGCCACCCCGGATCCAGGCCAGCCACCACTGGTTAAGTACTGATGGAGGGCAGTGAAGTAAATCCTTAAAAGAGCACCTAATTTTGTTCATCCAAGACAGTTATCTGTATTGCATTTAGATTCTGTTATAATGCCTGAGAAGAATGGCTTAAAATGTAGCAGAAACTGATATGGAGTGAAGCAACCCTTGCATGACACACATGAACAGCACATTTATTGAATTCAAAGCAGAGTTTCCGTTGAATAAATTGACCTATATGAGAAAAGGTATAGCACGTATAATACATTTTTATTAAACTCAACTTCAGCTTTTATCAGAGTGAAGAAACTGATGCTTCTCCCTTTTCACATTGGTCTTTACTGTCTCAAAAGGGAAGCAGTGGATGGGCAGACATTGGTATAGTGCCGTCCACAATCTCTTGATACCTGAATAAGGAAATGGAATGGTGGAGGATGGCCCATTGGGCAAGATGTATGTAGGTAATCGTTTGAGATTACCAAATAGAGAATATTTGCGATTAGCTATTTGGTAATCACAAACACCCATGTACAAATGTGTGCTTTACACATATGCGATTCCGAGTAGGTTGCAAATAGACCTACCTCATAAATATTAATGAGGTTGGTCTCGGTTTGTGACACATTGGGAATCACAAAAATCACAGGGATGGTGGCCTGCTGGGGTCAGCAGACTACCATGTCTGTCATTTCTTTTTCAATAAAGCAATCTTTTTTTTTTTTAAATGCAATCCATTGTTCTTAAAAGAAAACGGGAAACGTTTCAAAGATAAAAGATAAAAAGTTTTCTTTTCATTTTGTAGGAGTAGGTGGTGGTCCGTGGAACCACTGCCAGCTCTTAACATTTTTTTTAACAAACATTCACAAAGGGGAAGGGGTCCCCTGAGGACCCCTTCCCATTTACGAATGGGTTACCACCTGCTTGAAGTAGGTGGTAAAATGCAAACGCATTTCGGCCGCAAAACATTCACACATACCACTGCGATTCTGTATTAGGAAGGGACGCCCTAAACTTGTGCCTTCCTAATACCAAATCGCAAATAGGGATTTGTACATTTCAAAAAGTCTTTTTGCGTTCGCAAATGGGTCAATTCTGTGAAGCGGCCCATTTGCTAACATAAAAACACTTTGTACATCTAACCTAAGTCTCTTTGCTTTTCCCCACCTCCATCAGGACACTACAACCAAGTTGAAGGCAAGTATTGGACGTAAACTGCTCACACATGCAACCTTAACATTTGACACTGTGCATGTACAACTCTTTATATTCATATATATATTCTATATATTGATAGTTGAGGTAGTTGCTGTGTTTTGCCTGCTGTTCCACCACCTCCTCTTCCATGCTTGGTAATACCCATCTTGCGCATCAACCCACCATTTCATTGGTGCTGAGGATGGGATCGAGAAACTCAAGATTATGGCATTAGTTCTAGCCATCACACCTTCAGCACATGAGGAAACACATTCATACTAGTCTATGCATATATGGAGACGCTGTATGATACTATGCCATTTCATAATGAGCAAAAAACACAGCTGTCAATAAGTTTGAGGAAAGACCAGAGGGAGTTGAGAGAGGGTGTCTGAATCCAGATGTAAAAATATATGGAAAGGGGGTTGGTCAACTGAGTGAAGTGGCTGGGTGGGAAGACTCTACATGTAGTTTAAAAATAAATAAAGGGCAGGAGCCTGATCGATCCACATTGTGTATGGCTTCCTCACACACCACTTTCACGTCAGAGCACTCATGAGGGTCATATAAAACATAAAATTATAGACAATAATGGAGAGATTTCCATCTCAGTATTCCCATTGACATCATAGACAATTGGAGCCTGTGGTGTCACATTGACTTTCATGTAAAACAATCCTGTTACTGGGGACTACTTATCTATAACTCTATATAACATACATAATATTGCCTGACAGGATATGCTAAAAGTTATTACCGATATTGTTTATGCTCATTGATGTAATCATGCCGCTACCTGGACTTTATGGCTACCTATTGGCTCTGTATGGTGATTTCCCTGTTGATGTACTGCTCTGTATTCATGTATACAAAACAAAAAACCTTTACTAAACAGATCAAACAAAAAAAAAATAACATACATAATATTGCACATTGACTCAAGAAACTACTCATGCCAATTCCTTTTGTACTTAATCAAAGTTCTGGTGTACACTAGATATTTGCTCCAATAAATATTCTGTCCCAGTTGTCACATATCTAGGTTCCTATTCATGATCTGGTTTTGAAAGCTAAAATGCTACAACAGTTCTGCATGTCTTGATTTGCCATAATGTTTTGGGCTCTTCAAACTGACACTTCAGGAAGAGTTTTGCTAATTTGCCTGCCTGATAGTCAAACTAAATCTCCTGACTGCCAAATGTGTCCATATCACCAATAAAACAAGCCTATTACATTGGAAAATTACTGAAACTCTTTTGAAAGATAGATGATTGGAATATTAAGATGGCACAGGTTCACAGAGCCCATAGTGGCATAGTATCACAGGAAGGCCATCCATCAATGAAGGAACATATTCCTTACAGTGTAATTATAGAACCAGGTGAACAAAGAGAGATCGTCATCTTCTAATAGGATTTCAAATAACAAGCAGTATGGCTCCAGGCAAAAGCAACCGATAATGCCTTGGCAAAGGCCACAGGATTGCAGATTGCAACACATCTGATCTTCCAACCACATGACATCATTAGGAACATTGCAGCAATGGGCTGGACGGACATTGCCCACCTTATTTATAGAAAGCCTAGGTTGCCTCTTGAGTAGCATGCATTGTTAATACTGGGGAAGGTGTGGTTCAGGGGGTCTAAAGATATCTAAAGAAACTCAGAAAGCCACAACACCAGCAGGTTGACAACGTTTTCCTGAACATGGTAGTTTAAAGGTGCTCTTTAAGGAATGGAGCTTGGCGTGGCTCCAAGATGGCAGACCAGAGATTTCCAGAAAAGAACGCCTTGTGCTCATATAATGTTTCTCTCATTCTTTTGCTTTCTTTCACAAATAGGTGATGTAATCACATTTCTTCAGATTCAAGGATAATTTGAATGCCTGATTTTGAATCCATTGCGACTTCTGCATCCTTACCTTTGTACCCACCATAAACTATATTTCAAGAGTTTAATCTGGACAGAAATAGAACCCTTGTGAGATCCTCCTGATAAATTCACTGTCGCACAGCAAGAGCCTTGTAAGCATTATGACTTTAAAGTCCATCTTTGCCTAATATCTGTGATATAATAGAAAATGAACAGGTAGGCTTTAAACCATTTGCCCTTGGCATTCACTTTCTTCAATGACGTTGTGTGTGACCCAAATTTATGTAGCCAGTTGAATTATAGGTTTTGTGCAATAATGAGCCTAACTACTATAAGTAAAACAGCACAGGTAGTCAATTCTTCATACAGAAGTGTTAAATATGTGATGCGTTGCATTCCAAGAGTTCAGGGTAATTTATTCACTTGCTACAGGTCTGCTACAGGTCTGTGCAGTACTTAATTTAAGGTGATGGTTGATGGTAGGTGCATCAGCACTTCTCACTCGGGACTGGAAGTCTTTTAATTCTCTCTCTTGGACATTCCTGATTCTCAGTAACAATAAATCAGGGCCTGGCTGTTGGGCTGTCCTATGTAATAGGTGACAACAGTGATGTCACACTGCATGCAAAGTTTAATTTTAAGGTACTTTGGTCCTGTGAAAATAGGATGGTTGGTGGAGCAGGACCATTGCTAGTGCATATTGGCCATCTGGGACTGGCAAGCCTGTAGTGCTGAAAGCCCTGGAGAGCACAGGTCACATTACCTGGTGTGCTGGCTGGTTGAACACTCACCAGAGCTAAACTCTGTTTGCAGGCCTGCATCAGCTACTGAGTACTCGTGCATGATGGCTGTCACAGGAATGACCCAGTTTACATCCATTGCACTCGGACAGTACACTTTGATGTCCCCGACATCTGGACATTGATGACTGCTCCCTACTGCTGCACGCTGGTATGGGAGGAGGTGGCAATCCTCCTGCTTTCCTCTCACACTAGCGAAGGTGACTTCTAAGAGAGGACACCAAGCCAGAAGTTGAGTCAAGAATATATCAGAGGAGAATGTCTCCTTAGTCTGGATAGCATGAGAAAAAAGTCAGGACGTGTTGTAGGGAAAAAGAGAGGGCCAGTCTACCTGTGCTCTCCCTATAATCTTGGTGAATGAGTGGACAGCATGACCCTTGAGGAAGGGGTCTGGGCCAGTTTCAAAGACCACTGGGTTAGATATGGGATAGCCTGGTTTTTGTTAGCTAGCCTGTCAGTTCTCCAGATGGTCCATTTGCCAAGATCATCAGACAAGGATAGTGGCTGCTTTAAGATTGCCTGAGCTGGAGCTATGGTTTAGGAGGCAGCAGAAATAATTTTGTAACTGGGATAGGCAAACTCTGTGTAGAAGAAGGATTAGATTCAGAGAGCAGAGCCTTCAGAAGTGCAGGACTGCAGGTAGGTACAAATACTCAACCAACACTTAGATGCCTTGTTATCACTCTTGTACTGCATTCCATTCCAGCCATGGGCACTGAATCCCCGGAGATCCCTTACAGCTTTCTTCTGCATGGCACAAAGATTGTCATTCTTATTAAAGAAATACTGCCCAAGCATCTGTAAAGACTGCAGTATATCCACAAAAATTGTGACACTTAAATAAAGCAGCAGAAGGGCCACAACTTTTATGAAACTTGCCTTTCTGAGAACAGAGATCATGAGATGCTGCACTGGAAACCAGATAACAGGATGTGATAGACTACACATCTTTTTTCTTTTTCTACCCCTGTGCTTCATTTCCTCCTCTATGCTAAGTTGTGATCAATTTGCCTCCTCCATGCTACTTTTATGTCACCACCTATTGCTCCAGTGGTACATAAATGCCTCCCGTGCGCCTCCAGTTGTCACTACAGGCAAATCCTCTTCCCCTCTCTTTTTCCAGTTGCTTTCCCTGAGCCACCACAGACCTCCCCTGTGAAACCCTAATTTGTCTAATTCACGTGAGTCCCAACTTCCCATTTACCATCTTCATCACCTGACCCTCCCCTTTTTCACTTCTTATCTCTTTATGTGCCACCTTGGGGCCACCTTTGCTTCCACCATGCCTTTTGCCACTTCTATGTCCCAGCTTTACCACCTCGTGCCTTTTCTATTCTATGTGCACTGCTTTGTCTTCTCTTTATCGTACCATTGGCCCACCTCTATCTCCAGTCAGCCATCCCACGGCAACTCCTGTGCTGCAAACTGCAGCTTGTGCCACTCATGGCTGCTGTGTCCAACCAATTGCCTCCTCTCTTCCAGTCATTCCATTGTTGTGCCAGCCTTTGCTTTACATATGCCTTTCCTTGCCCCCTGTCTGTTTCATACATGCCCTGGGCGAACGCTGGGTTTCTCACTAGGCCATTGTTATATTTCCTGTGTTATGCTGACTCACTTGAATAGCCTTCTGGCAGCTCACTGGGCTCTGTCTCACCACTAACTGCACTGTCATCACTCCACTCCCTCTCTCAATGACTGTAGGTGCTTCCTGCAACTGAAACCAGAGTGAAATAGGAGTCTGCTAGCATGGTAACTCTTTTTGAGGTGGGGGGGCAGAAGATTCAAGCGAAAGTGATGTCAGTGCAATGGCCGTTTAGGTTCCAGTCGTGCAGTTAAGATATGGCCTCAAATCCCTCCACTGGCTCCCAATCCAGAAAAGGTGCCAATTCAAGCTACTTACCCATGCCTACAAAGCCCTCCACGACCTAGGACCTGCCTACATGAACCACCACCTGAACTTCCACCTACCTCCCAGGAACCTCCACTCCGCTCACCTTGCCCTCACACAAATACCTCGCATCCAACGCTCCTTCTCCCACCTCGTCGCCAAATCCTGGAGCCCCCTTCCCATCTACCTCCATACTTCACCATCACTGACTCACTTCAGGAAGGGACTCAAGACCTGGCTTTAAAACTGATACCCAGAGCCCAGTGCCTGGATACCCTTGGGTGATAAGCCGCACTTTATAAATACAGATTGATTGATTGATTGATTGACCACCACTGGCGGTTCAGGTGCTCCGGGTCCATAAGGTAGTAAGGCCCTTCCTACATTATCCCGGCCTTCCAACACAATTGTTTTCTCTCCAGGACCAAAATCCAAGGCATAGTGTACTACCTCCTGGGACCAAATGTCCTGCATAGTAGAACAATTATTTTGAGTTAGTTATAAATAAACTCTGCTTCTGGCGTTTGTTTATGAAAAACAGAAAAACGCAGGCTGGAATAAGTCCTTCACTGACAGTTTTGAAGAAAGCGCTATTGTGTCAGTGGGAGCACTTACAGCAAACCATAGCCACTTTTGAACTTTAAATATGCCAAGCCTCTGTCTCACAAGTGGGCAGCAACCATTGCAAATTCAGACCCTAAGTAAGACTAACATGGGTAAAGCAATAAGGCAAATGAACAGACTTGGTCAACTGGTAGTTCTCAGGTGCTGCAAATGTCTATGCATTTAAAAATTGTTACACCTTGTTTAGGTACAACATGTTGACAACTATGGAGCAATGAATAGGTTTGGATATCACTAAAAATAATAAGGAGCCTGATTTCGCATTTGGCAGTTGGGTTACTTTTTCGACAACATGGCGGATATCCCGTCCGCCGTATCATATCCAATGGCACTTGTAATACGGCGGATGGGATATCTGTCACGTTTGTGATGGAGTAAACCATCCGCCGAACTATAAATCAGGCCCAAAATCAGTGTTTAGTGAATATTAGGGTAGATTAGTGTTTAGTGAATATTAGAGTAAACTTATTAGATGAAACTTTCTAGTCAATGTATTACTAATTGGTTAGTGACACTCTTAAAAAACAAGCTCACAGATGGCACATCTTCATAAACACTGTGAAACTTATCCTACAAATGTAGAAAGGGAGATCAGCAGCAATCAGTAAACTGTTCAGGTGCTTTTGGTGAAGGATCATGAAGATTTCAACCTGATTTTCTCAAAATTTTCTCAGTGTTTTGTGAAGAAATGAGCCATCTGCTGCTAGTTAGGAGGTTATGCTCCTTTGGGGGCATCATACAGACCTTGTGCCTAAACAGCCTGCTTAAAGTGCCCTTTCTTGTTTGGGGGCTCTCATATGTCTGTACGCTGGATCCTCCTGCCGCGGTTTCTGTCTTCAGCTGCACAGCCGGTTGCCCACCTTTGGCCTTCTCCGACTTTGATGACTTTTTTGTAAAGCCAATTTTTGGAGATTTCTTACATAGTCCATTTTCTTTTTTCTTTGAAGGACATAGTAAGACATAAATATTAGATATCACTCGCTGCTGTGTAAGATCAATTTGTGACACTTTTTTTGCGGCACTTTGTTTTACACCAGGAATCATCATTTATCATTCAGAGAAACAGGTTTTTTAACTTGTCTGGTTAGCCCTGGGTATACCTGAAAGTAATTGAGTTTAGTTGCGACTCTATATGTTTACATCAGGCCTGTTACAAATGCTTGTGAAAGTGATAACGATGTAAAATGAATGTGCACATAACTTGTAGCCAAATTATGCATATTAAGTTAGTAAGAAAATAGGCATCACTGGAGTCCTTCAATATGTATTCAGTAAGGGTTGCATATTGGAAAAAACACATGTATTTTATTTTACAAGGCACAAACTGTCATCGCATAGTTGGTAACAAGAGTGGTGCAATACAGACATTGGCTAAAAAATATAGAAAAAATATAGAATATTCAAACATAAAAAAGCAACAAAATTTAAGAAATGCAAAAAAGAGTTTCTCCTGTAGAGGGGAGCACTATGAAAAAGGGGAGAGGAAAAGGATATAGGTAGTAACTTTGGGGAATATTTATGGGATTGGTGGCGCAGGGCTGCGCAGCAAGTTCCCTTGCTGTGCTGACCTGTGCCACAGGGAAAGGGCAGGAATGCACCATATTTATCCAGTATGGTGCATTCCTGCTCTTTCCCCCTGTGTTGGTGCCATTTAGGCAGCCTAGCGCCAACACAGACACCCTTGCACCATGGTGAAAGGGTGACTGTGTTGTCGGCAGGATTGTTTTTCTGCAGCAAGGGGCACTTTCCTGCACAAAAACAATCTACAGAGGCGTTTTCCTCTTTCTATGTGTGCTGCAGAATGCAGCACACATAGAAAGAGGAAAAAAACAAGGAGATATAAAGATATTTCTCCTTGCTACGCCTCCCCTAGAGAGTTGTAAGATTTTGACGCATTCTGAGGACTAAAAGTCCTTGCAAACCTGGGAATGCATCAAAAACCATGGGAGTTGCATAGGAACACCCACCACAACGTCCATGGAACACCTCCCTTACGCAGAGTAAAACAACGCAGCGATTTGCGCTGCCCTGCCTTACTCCATATCTATGGCTGCCTTATCTTACTGCATATCTATGAGGCCATTCAAAGCAATGGAAAGTGGCTTTGTGTGGCCTCATAAACATGATTTGGTGGTTTGCACCGGCGTTGCGTCACAAAAAGTGACGCTACGGCGGTGCAATGGGCTCAGAAATTTGCCTCTTAGTGCATCGGGAGAACAGAGTGATTTTTGCAAGAGGGGCAAAGACAATAAGTTAGGAGATAAAATGTGGCAAGGGCAATGAGTGCTGGCGAGCATAGAAAGAATGCTTTGGGTCTTCCCGTAACAAAAATGTAATATGGGGTTGGGCATCAACAAGTAAACATCGTGAACAGCAACATTGATAATGCAAAAATCAGGTCTTACTGCACACTTCAGTAGGCGCGTGGGTCATGAATTAAATATGGATGGACTTAGAACGTTTGGAATACTGAAATGTCACAATGAAAAATATATTAAAACGCTTGAATCAATCAAGCTTGGTTTGTCTCATAGCGGATTTTCCAAATATTTCCAAAAACAGTTTATTGTTGTTCCTAAGCACATTTTGGTCCTGGAGGTTTGGGTGCTTTAGCAAACCATATCCACTTCCTTATAGTCATGCTTTACTTTTGTGACAATTGGTCTAAAGATGGGCCTTTTCACATAAAATGATCACTGCATGTACTAATATAATACCGGTTTCGGCCAAAGTATTGGGCTGGCACATTTCTTAAACAGTCTTAAACAGAGCTAAAGAGGCGCTATTTATCACCTTAGTGGTAAATTAATGAATGTCACTGGAACTTTAAAGGTATGTGCTGCTTTTGGCTGGAAATATAGCAGCAATAGTTAACATATCTAAAGTAAACAACAGAACAGATCACAATAACAAATATAAAATACAGACAAAACTTTATAGGGCAAAACACAATAAATCAGTCAAAATGTGAACAGAGCCCAACAAACACAGTGCATCATAGCACAATCATAATGCAATAACGCAGTACTGAAGCACCAAAACACAACACATCACCACCGCAACCAAATGCCACAAAAAGAATATGTACAAACATTTTTGGCACACATTACCACCTACAGAAATATGGTTTCCTAATATGGTGGTAAATGGTGTTTGCACCATTCAATACCTTAAGATACCACCAAGAGCATGAAATAACGAGAGTCAAAAATGTTTTGTGATCTGGCTCCTGAAGTCTTCCAGGGCACAAGACTAATTCAGAGACTTTATTTCCAAATGTTGGATAGATTCAGTAGTGCATTTGGTGAAAACACTCACTGAAGGACATGCACAAAAGTTGTCGCAATTTACTAGAAGTTTGCATTAGCACTTGCGCCACTCAATACGACTCAAATTATTATATCTATTTATTTACCATTATAAATGCCCGTCTGTGTTGCGCTAAATTTCGTTGCGTTGCAGAAGGGTCTGGAAAGACTATAGTAAATGTTGACAATGAGTACCACCTGAAAATCTAGAAAAGTCAACTTATTCATTTAATTTACTTATTCGAGCAAAATGAGCATGCCAATTAAAATCAAATTCTGTTTGAAAGAAGCTTTTGAACTTTGGAAAGATACCAATGCTGTTTGTACTATATTTTATTGTAGCAAAAGATGTACAGGAATATAAACCCCTTTTTAAGACAAATAAATATAAATATTCAAAGTCATGCAGAATAAAATTATAAAATATTGACATCCTTTTAAAAACATATGATTACACTAACCATGAGGATCTTTAGAGCAAAAGTTGGTTTAACTACAATAAATAATGTAGTTGCTTGTGTGACCTTCAATGTATCCTGAGGTTCATGTACTCACCGACTTCTACAACTCTACTATCTCTAGCATAATGGATTCCATTGCTCCTCTCCAACAAAAAACGCCTCAACAAAAACATCCAAACCATGGTTCAACTGCAACTTAAACTCGGAACGTCACAACCTTAGGGCTATCGAACGATCCTGGGGATCCAAACCATCCATGGACCAGCTAAAAATCCTTAGATCGGATAGGGGCTCCTATAACAAGCAAATCAAGAGAGCTAGGGCGGACTATTTCAGATCCCAACTTAATCAAGCCGCAAACCGCCCCAAGAAACTCTTTGAACTGGTTAAACAACAATTGGTGGAAGCACCAAACCGCCCTGATTCGGAAATCAGCCCCCCTCATGTGATGATCTGGCTGCTTTCTTTACTGAGAAATCAAGACTCATCAATATTGATCTGGATACCAAGTGGGCCCTACTGCTATCCATTGGGTCTACTCCCCGCCCGGCCCTAACGGACACGATCGAACCGTTGAGCCTGGGCATCAAGAACAATGCCTCCTGGGACACCTTTCCCCCCTTAGTGAAAGAGACATTAAAAAGGTTCTTCAGAGTATCAAACCTTCTAATCATTTCAGCGATCCGTTGCCACCTTCCATCTTCAAAGAAATCAAGGATGTCGTCTCTCCCATCTGGACAAAGATTGTCAACGCGTCTCTGTCACAAGTCACGATCCCGGAGTGCCTAAAAGCAGCTCAGGTAACACCCATATTAAAAAAACCTACCACAGACAGCACTGACCTCAACAACTTCCGCCCTATCTCTAACATCCCCACCCTCGCCAAACTCCTAGAAAAATGCGTCCAGTCGCAACTCTGTGCTCACATTGAGAATTTCCATCTCCTGGACCAATATCAATCTGGCTTTCGTAGTGGGCATAGCACTGAATCGGCTCTCACTCACGTTATGGACGACATTTTAAAAATGCTTGATCAAAATGAATCGTGCCTCCTTATCCTCCTTGACCTTTCCTCTGCGTTTGACACTGTTAATCACGACAACCTTCTATCCATCCTAGAGCACAGGATGGGCCTGTCTGGTCCGGTGTTGCAATGGTTCTCGTCTTTCCTCCATCACAGATCCCAAAGAGTGAAGGCGAATCACTCTCTCTCGCAGCCATCTCCAGTATCCATGGGTGTCCCCCAAGGGTCCGCCCTATCTCCCATACTCTTCAACTTGTTCTTGGAACCACTAGCTAATGCACTAAATTCCATGGACATTCTCTTCCATATGTATGCGGATGACACCCAACTCTATCTGAAAATCTCCTCCCTGGATAACATCACCTCACTAAACACTACACTACTGACTACTCAAAACTGGTTAACTGTGAACCACCTCCTGCTCAACACCTCCAAAACAGAATTCCTTCTCATCTCTCCTCCAAATCACACCCCTAAGCTAGACCTCTGGTTGAATCACCTCACCGCCTTCAACTGCTCCCCCCTCATTATCGACTCAGCTAAATCCCTCGGAATCACTCTGGACAAGCACTTGAACATGAAGACTCATATTAGCAAAGTATGCAAGGGAGCTAACCACCTGTTGAGGATACTCAGGAAGCTCAAACCTTTCCTCCCACAAGCTGACTTCAAACAAGTGGTCCAAGCGCTTGTTTTGCCAAGACTTGATTATGGCAGTGCTACGCTCTGCTGTCTCCCCAAATATACCTTGGCCCCACTAAGGGCCTCATTGAATGCAGAGGCCAGACTGGTCACGGGTACCAAAAGAAATGCGCACATCTCTCCAGTCTTAAAATCCCTAAATTGGCTGCTCTATGAAGCGAGAATACAGCTAAAGATTGCTTGCCTATCTCACAAAGCCCTCCATTTCAAAACCCCCAGTTATCTAGCGCAAAAACTGGAACTATCAGGAGGGGCTAGACCCTCTAGGAGTGCTAACTCTCTCCTCCTGAAACCTCAGATCTTTCGCAAAAAGAGAACATGCCACCGAGCCTTCTCCGGCTCAGCTCCGAAGATCTGGAACTCCCTCCCACCGGAAATACGTAGAATCTCCTCCAAGGATGCCTTCAAATTGGAAGTAAAAAGATTACTTATGAACAAGTTCTTACCTTAATAGGTTGTTGGATCGTCTGCTCTAATGCATTGGACTTACACCTTTGAGCCCTTGCACTGGTTGCTATTCCATCTCGATATGTACCAGTTATGTTCTTATTATTCTGCTGATCCCGTGTACGTGTAACCGTTCTTGTCCTGTGAGTTCTATTTTGATATGTGATTTTGTCTGTATTCCCAGTTGACACATGTACTGCAACTGTTACCTTCCTTTCCCCACAACTGTAAAGCGCTCTGATATCCCTCGGGATCATGTTCGCGCTATATAAAACTTTATAAATGAAATAAATAAATAAATCCTTTTCAAAGCCACCGCACAAAGCATTGTGGGCTAAAATCATAAAATGTATTTGGGAATAACGCACCAAGCAGCACTGCCAAGAATGCTTCATTCATTAGCGCTAGACCTGTGAGCCTTAGGGTGGTCTTCCCCCAAACTGTTTGCCTGTTTACCTCTTCTTTTTGCTGATTCTTTTTGTTGGCCTTAGGACTCTGAGCACTTTACCACTGCTGACCAGTGCTAAAGTTCACGTGCTTCCCCTCCAAACATGGTTTCATTGACTTATCCATTATTGTTATATTTAATTTATCTGTAAGTCCCTAGTAGAATGCACTGCCTGTGCCCAGCGCCTGTAAATTAAATGCTACTACTGGGACTGCAGTGTTGATTGTGCCACCAACACAAGCAGCCCTTTAAACATGTCTCAGGTCTGGCACTACAGAACTTGGGCGTGCAGTTTACACTGCCATGTTCACTTGGCACTTAAAACTCCTGGCCAAGCCTTAAACTCTTCTTTTATTACATATGCCACCCCTAAGGCAGGCCTTAGGTAGCCCAGAGGGCTGAATGCTGTGTATGTAAAAGGTAGGACATGTTCTTTTATGTTTTGCTATGCCCTGGTAGTGAAAAATACCTGAATTTGTTTCTCACTCCTGTCATAGGTTAACATTGGGAATTCCTTATTACACTTTTAAGCTGTAATTCCTGATTGAGAAGGAGTATCTCCATCATGTTTCTTATCATTGGAATGTGTCACAGGATCCCTATCGGGTGGTATACTGAGCCACAAGGAGACCAGGGATGAGGTGAAAAGCGTATTTATTGGCTTGAAGGTGAGTTTATGGGCAGCAGAGTCCTCCCCTTAGTAGGGCCGCTGTGAGAGTCGCCTTGTGGTCCTGGATGACGATGGCCGCTGGTCCGTCTCGCCTTCTCCCCTCGTCCGCGGTTCACCGGTCCAAAACACCCAAAAAGAAAGCATAGAGCGGGGTCAGTAGGGAAGCTGCGTCCTTCCCTATCTAAGGGATCGGGGAGTGAGGGAAGATGCACCACCAACACCGTGCGGATCCCTGACGTGACCTCCCTCTTGAGTACCACCCCCCTGCCCGTGCCCTGAAAACCCCTGGATTGTTGCCCGTACCTTGTCAAGCCACCCTCCTCCTGGAGGGCGGCGGGGCGGAACGCAATTTCGTTGGCCTCCTGGCTTGACGTCTTCATCGTCCGCAGGGCTCTGTCTTCCGATACCTCTCCGACCGTCTGCGTTCTCCGACCTCCACGCCTCCAGAGCTCCTGCCGGTTGGGATATTCCTTCCGCATACATCTCGGGGCTCTCCTCTCTTGTTCCGACGTCTCTCCGCTCTGATTGGTCGGCAGACGCTGACGTCACGGGCCACGCCTCCGGGGACTCCTCCGACGGAGTTTCCTTAAAAGGCTCTACACCGGCCTGCGTAGAAGGCAACATCAGGCCGTTAACCGGGTCAGGGGGCCAATCGGGTACACCGTTGTCAGCGGACTCCTGACACATGCCCCCCCTTGAGGTTCCCCGATCGGGGGAACAAGGATCACGTGACAGGTAGTCTGCATTGCCCTGTTCCCTGCCTTTGCGGTGAAGCACCTGGAAGCAGTATGGCTGAAGGGACAGGAACCACCTAAGGACGCGGTCATTGGAGCCCTTGTTCCGCTGTAGCCAGGTGAGTGGAGCGTGATCCGTATACAACAGAAAAGGGCGTCCCTCTAGATAATATCTCAGCTTGTCTATACTCCATTTGATGACCAAGCACTCTTTTTCGATTATGGGGTATACTCGTTCTCTGGGGAAGAGTTTCCTGCTGATGTATAGAACAGGCCTCTCCAACCCTTCATCATCCAACTGAGAGAGAACGGCTCCTATTCCCATCCCTGAGGCGTCCGTCTGTAGGATGAAGGTTTTCTGAAAGTCTGGCGTCAGCAAAAAAGGGGAAGTGGTAAGGGCGTCTTTCAGGGTCTGGAACGCAGCTAGTTCGTCTTGGGTCGGGGAACGGAGGTGACTGGAGCCAGTGTTTTTCTTTAGCAGGTCTGTGAGGGGGCGGCTGTGTCAGAAAACTGGGGAATAAACCGTCGATAGTAGCCGATCAACCCCAAGAAAGCCCTTAGTTCTTTTTTTGTGCTGGGATAAGGGGTGTCCTGAATCGCCCTCACCTTCTCGTTTTGTGGTTCAATCAAGCCCTTTCCCAACAAGTACCCCAAGTATTTTACTTTCTGGAAAGCAAACCGGGACTTCCTTGCGTTAATGTGTAAATTCACTTTTGTTAGCTCGGACAGGATGGCTGATAGATGGCGAAGATGTTCCGGCCAGGTTTTGCTAAACACCACAATATCGTCTAGAAAGGCTGACGAATACCCCTGGTGATGCTTTAGAAGTGTGTCCATCAACCGCTGGAAGCTGGCCGGGGCACCATGGAGGCCAAACGGCAGGACCGTGAATTGGAACAAACCGTCCGGGGTGGAAAAGGCCGTTTTCTCCTGGTCCCCGGGGTGAAGAGGGATCTGCCAGTAGCCCTTGGTGAGGTCGATGGTGGTGATGTAACGAGCCTCACCAAGGCGTTCAATTAATTCGTCCACCCTCGGGAGGGGATAACCGTCCTGCTTGGATATCCGATTCACCACTCTGAAATCAATGTAGAATCGGGTACTCCCATCGGGTTTTGGGACTAGGACGATCGGTGAGCACCAATTGCTCTTAGACGGCACCACCACCCCCATGGCTAACATGTCAGTTACCTCTTTCCTTAGGGCTGCCCTACGTGCCTCGGGGACCCGATACGGTCTCTGTTTGACTACGACTCCTTCAGGGGTGGGTATTGCATGTACCGCTAAAGAGGTCCTACCGGGCTGATCTGAGAATATAGCAGAGTATGTGTGCAAAAGGTTCTTTATTTCTGCTGTTTCCTGGGGCTCTAGGTCTGGGCTTAGCAGGGTGTCTTTTACCGAGGTCTTGGTTGGGGACGCAAGAGACACCGTGCAGGGTTTATTGGGGAGGGGACCTAACCACTTTTTCAAGAGATTTACGTGATAGATCTGTGTCTTCCCAGGGGAGAGCTGCAATACATATGTGGTATTCCCGACCCTGCGCTCTATCTTGTACGGTCCTTGCCACTCCTTTCTGAGTTTGTGGGTAGAGGAGGGGAGGAGAAGCAGGACCCAGTCCCCTGGCTTTAGCTCCCTCCACTTCTTGCCCTTATCATACTGGTATTTTTGTTGGGTCTGTGCCTTTTCCAGATTCTCCCGAGCTAAAGACCTCAGCTTGTGCAGCCGCGACTTAACCTGGTTTGCATACTCCAGTAAGGCTTGGGCTTCACTCAACCCCCGTTCCTCCCAGCTTTCCTTCGTGATTTCAAGGAGGGTACGTGGACTTCTCCCAAACATTAGCTCGAAAGGAGAGACCCCTAGGCTGCTCTGAACAGCGCTGCGGATTACAAACAGGGTTAGGGGAAGCAATTGGTCCCAGTTCTTTCCATCCCCACTCAATAGTTTTTTTAATGTGAGCTTTAGATTTCCATTGTACCGTTCTACAAGGCCATCAGTCTGGGGGTGGTACACAGAGGTACGTATGTGTTTGATCCCCAGCTGCTTGCAGACCTGCTTCATAAGACGTGATACGAAAGGTGTGCCCTGGTCTGTCACCAGTTCTCGGGGGAACCCCATTCGTGAAAAGACCTCTATCACCCTTTGTGCTATTGTAGTGGTGGTGGCTGTTCGCAGAGGTATTGCTTCAGGGTACCGTGTAGCGTAATCAACGATCACGAGCACGTATTGGTGTCCCTTGCTAGACTTCGAGAGAGGACCTATGAGGTCCATCCCTACTCTTTCGAAAGGACGACTCATAATAGGAAGAGGCTGCAAGGGGACTTTGGGGGGGACATACGGGTTCTTTCTTTGACAAATGGCACACTCTTGGCAGTATTTCTTGGTCTGGAGGTAGATGCCGGGCCAATAAAAACAACTAAGGATCGCCTGACTGGTCTTCTCTGCCCCAACATGTCCCGTAAGGAGGTGTGAATGTGCAAAGAAAAGGATTTGCTCCCTAAAACCGGTGGGGACTAATAGCTGTGGTTCTGCCCCTTCCTTTGCAACACGATAGAGGAGCCCGATTTGTTCCCTGAAACAAGGGTAGGGGGGGACTGGGGTTGTTCTTTGTGTCCTGCGCGCTTTGCCAGGCGTTTCTGAGAGAGGCGTCGTTAAGCTGGGCCGCCCTGAAGTTGTTATCGTTAGCCCAGGGTTCGGAAGACAACAGGGAATTATGAGGACCGGTGTCTGTCTCCCCCGCCCGCAAAGCCTTGGACATAAGGAGGGAAAAGCAAGGATTGTCTACTCCCAGAATCAGGGCCTCAGGAAGGGTAGGGAGAACACCTACAATGACAGAGATGCCCCTGCCTGAGTCAATGCTGATGGTCAAGTGAGCTGTTGGATATTCTCTGATGTCCCCATGCACACAGCGGATGCTGACTGTTCTCTTGGGTATAAAAGAGGAGGAGGGGACTATGTCTTCCCTGGCCAACGAGTGCTTGCACCCTGAATCTAATAGGACCGTTACCTCTTTCTGATGGACTAGAAGACTCACATAATAGATGTGCCCCATCTCTTGGGCGTAGAGGACTGAGCGGGGAGCATAGCTGACGTCCATGGGTTCGTCTTCTGTTTTGTCCTTTCTTTTCCTGCAAAAACGGGCTATGTGGCCCCACTCGCCACACTCGAAGCACTGAGGGCCGTTCGTAGCAAAGCTCTCTGGCCTTCCAGTCCGGTTTCTGTATGGCTCCAGAGGCGGTTTTGTTGGCCTTCTTTCGATCTTGACCGGCAGGGCCCCCTTCTGGGTCTTCTCTGGCTCTTTTATTAGTGGGCGACTTTGTGCGCGGGAATAGGAGGTGGCCATTTCAATGGCATGCTCCAAAGTCAGTCCCGCATGCTGCCGTAGCCACCTTTGGGTACCATACGGCAGGGCCTCAAGATACTGCTCCAAATAGATCTTGCCCATTACTTCTTCCATGTTGGCCTCCTGGGGTTTGAGCCAAGGGTCCGCAGCGTCCTTCATTTTATAAAACAACATTTTGGGTGTGTCACTAGCGAGACCCCGTTCCTGTCTGAACTTGAGGCGGTGAGTCTCGTCATCCACCCCTAAGCGGTCCAGTATATACTGTTTTACGGTGCCATAGACCTCTGTACCGTCTTTGTTGACGATCTGGTAGGCTGCCTGGGCGTCAGCTGTAAGCAGAGGGGCCAAGTAGAAAGGCCAGCGATCCGAGGGCCATCCGCTAGCCCGGGCACCCCTCTCGAAATTCAGGAAGAAGGACAGAGGGTCTTCTCCAGGGACGAACTTTTGTAACGGGACGACTGTACCCGGGGGAGCAGGGGTTCTTCCTTGTCCGACGCCGGCGAGAATGTGGCTCTGTCCTTCCGCCAGCCGGAGCATCTGGTCAGCCTGTTGTTGTATGGCAGCCGTAAAGGCTGCCCTATCCATCTCGGCTTGGCTGGAGTGTCTCTCGATGGCCCACTCCAGTTTGGCCTGGCCCTCCTTCAGCTGGTATACCAGGTTCTCCATCCTGTATCGATGGGGCTATGCCCTCATTCTCCACCACGTTGTCACGGGATCCCTATCGGGTGGTATACTGAGCCACAAGGAGACCAGGGATGAGGTGAAAAGCGTATTTATTGGCTTGAAGGTGAGTTTATGGGCAGCAGAGTCCTCCCCTTAGTAGGGCCGCTGTGAGAGTCGCCTTGTGGTCCTGGATGACGATGGCCGCTGGTCCGTCTCGCCTTCTCCCCTCGTCCGCGGTTCACCGGTCCAAAACACCCAAAAAGAAACCATAGAGCGGGGTCAGTGTGGAAGCTGCGTCCTTCCCTATCTAAGGGATCGGGGAGTGAGGGAAGATGCACCACCAACACCGTGCGGATCCCTGACATGACCTCCCTCTTGAGTACCACCCCCCTGCCCCTGCCCTGAAAACCCCTGGATTGTCGCCCGTACCTTGTCAAGCCACCCTTCTCCTGGAGGGCGGCAGGGCGGAACGCGATTTCGTTGGCCTCCTGGCTTGACGTCTTCGTTGTCCGCAGGGCTCTGTCTTCCGATTCCTCTCCGACCGTCTGCGTTCTCCGACCTCCACGCCTCCAGAGCTCCTGCCGGTTGGGATATTCCTTCCGCATACGTCTCGGGGCTCTCCTCTCTTGTTCCGACGTCTCTCCGCTCTGATTGGTCGGCGGACGCTGACGTCACGGGCCACGCCTCCGGGGACTCCTCCGACGGAGTTTCCTTAAAGGGCTCTACACCGGCCTGCGTAGAAGGCAACATCAGGCCATTAACCGGGTCAGGGGGCCAATCGGGTCCACTGTTGTCAGCGGACTCCTGACAGAATGGTAATAATAAATCCTCTTTACTGGCAATTACTATTTTAGAAATGCCACTTTTAGAAAGTTGGCCTTTCTCTGCTCTTAAAGCTCTGTGTGCCTGTTGTCTGTCTCCAATACACATCTGGGGTGGGTGACAGCTTGACTTTGTGCATTCCCTTTAGACAGCCTCACACAAAGGAAGGTTGGGTGTGTCTGAGTGCCCATCTGCATCCTGAAGGCTCATCCTGGGAAGGTAGGAGGGAGGAGCTGACACTTTCACCTGAATAGGCAGTGTCCGGTCCCCACACAAAGGACTGATTACCCCCCTGTAAAGAGTCTGGAGCAAGGGCTAGGAAGAAAGTACCTCTGTGCACTACAAAGACCCTTCTTTGAAGTCACCCCCATCTCAAAGGCACAACTACTTATAAATACTGGGTGTCTGACCACAACAAATAAGACACTTCCGGAACTGTAAAGAACCTCTTTCAGAAGAACTGTCACTATGCTGGCCTGCTGCTCTGGAAGAACTGGTTTTCTGCTGTGCTGCCCTGCTGCTCTCTGACACTGTTGAGGGATGAGGGAGAGCTGAGCTCTGTGTTGAACTCAGAGTGATCTCCAAGGACTTGTTGGCTTGCCTCCTGTTTCTTGGGACTCAGGGATATCAAAGTCTCACCACCTGCTTCTGTGCCTGGTCCATTGTAAGGGGACCCAGGTGTTTGCTCCAGTCGAGCCAACACATCTCCTGTCTTTAGGAAGCAGGACTGACGCATCGTCACTATTGCGGGGGCAGGATCGGCGCATCGTGCTCAGAACCGTCATATCGCTTCCGGAACCACCAGTTCCAAACCAACGCATCATGACTACTGCATGGAAAAGATCTACACATCGCCCCTCCGCTGTAGATTAACCCGGCGCATCGCCTTTGGAACTGCCACACTCGCAACTGAATCCTCGCTCAACAGACCACATGCATTGCCACAGTTCCATGGAGAAATCCGGCACAACACACCAACTGTGTGGGGATCTTCGATGCATCTCGTGCTGCGACAAAGATTACGGTAATTTTGTTCAGCGGGCCCAGTGTAGGTCCTGTAGCCGGCCTCCATCGCGGGCTGCCTGAACTTTTGACTTTGTCCCGGTCCAGCGTGACCAATGAACTCTTTGAGTGCTATTTACTTCTAATTGTTATTTTGCATTTATATCTCGACTTCTACTTATTGGATTTTTGTCATTTTGGTCTTGATTTATTTATATAATCATAATCAATTTTTCTGAACTGGTGTAGAGTCTTTTTTGTGTTGTTTTCAATGTATTACTGTGTCAAGTGTTGCACAAATACTTTACACTTTGCCTCTTAATGTAACGTTTGTACGGGGGGGTGAAAGGCAGATTTTGGGGCTGTTGTCCCAAACCCCTCAGTGTGGTGCACAATTTTCAGCAACATGGGAAACAAAGGGCGCAGCATTGGTTTCCTGCATGAACATAAGGTGTGAGGCAATAGCAGGTGCAGTGCTTAATTTGTAAAAGAATGAGTGTCAATACCCAAAGCTCTGCACAGAACCTGCAGCCGGTGCAATTAAATGTCGACACACTGAATACTAAAGCAGTGCAGTCATAAATGCACTTCATGCCTCTTTAATCCACTATCAGAAACTCCTTGTACCTTTTTGTCACACTTGGAGGTTCCTGCTTTGTTGTTTTGTGAGAGTGTTTCCGTCTTTCTCTTCCTCCTTCTTTCCTCTTTGTCCTTTTTCCTTCTCTTGCACTCGGTAAATACCTGATGCAGAAAAATAAGTGTCGGTCCCCAAAAATGATTGCCCCCACAAGCAACCACCGGCTCAAATTAAGTACTGGGCAGGGTATGCTTCAGTTTTGTACCGTTTCAATTAAAATTGACTTTTTTCAAATACAGGGTCATAGACATCCACTGCCCTTGTACTCATAATTGAACAAAGTCATTTTTAAAGCAATTGTCAATGTGTTTTAAGAGCCCTCCTTTTCAAAGTCTCTGATCCATGACAATGTCTGTGCTGTACTTATAAACTGGTGAATCTTTGGATTTCGTATCCTCATTTGATACATAGGGGCATATTTACAAGGGCATTGTGCCTCCGGAATGTCACTGTTTCCGAAATTCTGTTGGCACAATGCCCTGCTCCATATTTACAAAGCGGTGTTAAGCCACTTTGTGTGGCTTAACGCCGCTTTGTAAATATCGCCCCCTTTCACGGAGGTATCTGCGTGAAAGGGCGAGAAATGGGTGTTGAAAAGGGTGGTCTTGCGTGGCTTGATAAATCTCATTGTAGGTTTTGCCCGACCCTGCGTCACCTTGTGTGGTGCAGGGTGATGCAAAACCTATAATAAATATGCCCCACAGTTTATAAATACCCCATGTGTGCAAGACATTCTTTTTGTTGTGCCTTTCAAAAATTTTAATATATTTTGAAAAACCAATTTCAATTGAGGATCATAGGTTTTTTAAATAATTTTTATCAGGAATTTGGAAAAGCTTCATCCCTTGACCTTCAACAAAAGCCTGTTACCTTCATTATAGGAAACTCATGAAAATCAAAGTCTTCAAATAGGCTTTTAGTTATGCCCAAGAGGACTGAGATTGGGCAAATCTGTGCATACAGTATTCCCACATAATTATGGATGTTCAGCAGTTGCAACATAACCACAAATTATGAGTTTGTTCTGCTGTGGTCCCAACCTTGCAAAAGGATATACTTCAATCCTTTGCAAGAGCAAAGCCTTGACCATTCCTAGAATGTATTTAAACCTGCTTGATATCCTTTATTGAATACCTAGAAAGTGTAAATTCAGTTAGGACTGAAAATGCCTTAGTGGTCAGCCTTAAGGATTTGAAGGTCTTTTATAATGGGTGGGGTTTCAGCAATTTCTTAAATAGTGGTTTAGTTCAATAAGCTTTTAGGCCTGAATCCAATGTATTCAATAGATAGATACCTTACCGCTAGCAACATCCACATTTACTCTATGGCAAGATCGTCAGATGATGAACAATCCTAATGACCTGTCCATGCACCTTAGGCCCCATCCTTCAGCGGATTTTAGCACTCATCCTCTCACCAAGCAACATGCTCTCAGGTGCAGCTACTGGACTAAGCACTGGCCAATAATCTTCACAAGAATAAATTAAGCACTTATTGCAATTGAGAACACAAGAAGATTCAATGGAAAGGAGATGGGAAATAATAGCTGAAAAAAACCCACTGCAGATGGGGGCAGAACAAGTAGCTAGTGGATGAATTAAACAAGGAAGAAATGACAAGATTAAAACAATGGGGAGTATAAAAGATGAAAAAAAGCATCAAGAAAAGAACAATACCAGGAAAAAGGGACGGTAAAAGAGCCAACTGAACACTTGAAGCTCATAAAATGGCAAAAACACACAAAAAAGGAGACAAATAGATGAAAAGTGCAAAACATAAAGAAAAGAATTTAAATAGAAATAGAAAATTTCAAAAGGAAAATAGCACATAAAGATACAGCTAGGATAGAAAGAAAATGGTATGCTTCCAACAAAAGTGACCATAGCTTGGAAATGTGGATCCCTGTTGGTCAAATATTTCAACTCTATTATGATAAAAAGAAAACAATTTTAAACATTTACCAATAACACGCACCACTATCGAACCAAGACTGCCTCATTCTCTGCTCTTCTGCTCTCCTTAAACCCCACCCCTATTTAGAAGTTAATGAAGCCCCTGAGTCCTCTGCCCAGTTTGCCTAAGCAGTACTTTGTCTTAAAACTGCCCCTGGCTGCAACTATATTACCAATTCCTTCCTGATGACTTAATTGAGGAAAAGCACATTCCAAATTAGCCATTATCTCCTTAGATCCAGAGGATGCGTCTCTATGTCCTTCACACTATCTTTACAGTGAGTAGGACGTAAGGGCTATGTTCTCACATCCTGGGAGATAATGCTTCAGAGGTCTTTTTAATGATGATCAGTGCACCATGCATGCTGACACTGTCAACCGTGAAACTGAAAGCAGTTGGAGCAAAGACCTCCATCGGCTTTCAGTTTGATCAGTGCTCAGCGGTACAGCTTGGATGGGAGGGATATAATTTAGATTGGGAAAATCTTACCCTTTCTAGTGGTACCTTCTGCTGGTGGATTTCTTCTCATAGATGGATACAGGGGCGATATCTGAGCAGGAATCCATACTACTAGTCCACCAGGGATGTTATCATTGGGTAGCATCAACCGACCAATGGAATGGGCTAACACTCTTCCCTTCAGCAGGAGTCCAGAACATGGTCTTGTCTCCACACCAGGGTGTCAGTATGAACACAATAGAACAGGGATCTTTATAGTGTGGGGTGCCAGCCTGCTCTGGTTTCACTCTGGTCTCCATCCAACCCCCCAGGCCCTAACGGTTTTTCTGCCCCACTATGGGAACAGAGTGAGGGGTTTACCCCCAGCCTGGCCCCTACCTCAGTGGGGCAAAATGTCTATTTGATCACTGGGATAAAAATTTTAAAAAATGGAATTGTGTGCAGCAGGCCAGAATGGGCCATAGGCGGTCTTTCTACCAATCTGGGGACAGGAAGAGAAAACCCACTCCACTACCAGGGAAAAGTGTTGAAAAAGGAATGGAGTTGGTGGGCTGACCCGTCCTGGCTTCAGGCCATACTGGGCCCTTGGACACCAATAACTCCATCCATAAGGAGAGGCAGAATGAAAGGAATTTCCTCTCACTGTTGGCTCATATGTCAAAGGTTTGTCCAAATAAATCCTAATTTCCTCCAATATTCCATGGAGCATGTCAGAGTATGTGGGCCTGGAGTCACATAGTGAATCCTACCAACTTAGATTTTCTGAAAACTAGAGACCCAGGGATCTCCAGGTTGCTAAGGCCTGCATACCTCCCTGCAAATTTTCTTACTGAGGAAGCCCTACAAACGTCAACACTATACAAATGGGGAGATTTTCAGCATATGAGCCTGCGTGACAGGCAACTAAGGAACCCTATAGGCCCTGGGCATTTCTATAAAACAGAGACTCAATGGAGTCCAGGATGGTATGGCTTGCATGGATCCCATCATGTTTTCTTCTTCAAAATGCCCTGTCAATATCAAAGGCATGTCTAAGAACAAGACAGGGTGAGCTAACCTGGAAATCCTGATCTGAGAGGAAACAAGCAAGTGGTATAGAGTTCTTTGAAAGATACTTCCCTGATTAAAGATGTGTTTTTTCACTTCACCGGAAGAACAGATAACAGTATTCCACAAGTGCTTGTGGCAGCAAATATGTATCATGACTGCTTAGCACGGACATCAAAGACCATGAGGAACTTATACTCTGTGCTTCAAGATGGCTGCCACCTACAAAATGCCTCTTAATAGTTCTGCAGCCCCATGGGACACATCCTTCTCAGACATGAGGCTTTTGCCCAAGAAGTGCCCAGACCCTGTGCACCCATCCCTCCTCCACCTCTCCTGAAGACATTCATGCCCCTGAGCCTTGGAAGAGTATGTCTTACGGTATCAGCATGCATTGGAAAAATATGTCTTACTCTGCATCCTAATAGTACACACAATTTGATCTCACTTTACATACAGAATGGCTGCAATATTCCACAACAGGGAATACTGAACATTAGATATTCTTGGGAATCCAAGATGATGTGCTAATTGTGAGCCTAAAATGCAATTTTCCCACATGTATGTGACAGAATATCAGGAAGTTCTAGCTAAAAGTAAAAGTCTTATAATCCTGGGTGCCCACATTTATCCTTAGTAGAACTACATGTGTGGGTGGGCATAAAGCATATAATAGAAACAGATCAAAACTGTAAGAATATGAAGACCATGTTGAAAATACAGTGACTTTTCACAGTCCCAGTTTTCACCCTTACCCGTCTAGTAGAAAAGGCCCACCTACAAACGAGGTGGCCATTTTCATTGGGAGAAGGGTGGTAATGCTAGATGGTAGGATGTTTACTGGTAGCTGTAAGCTCCGGAGTGTTCTGTCAAAATTTCACGATGAAATTGAGTTTTCAACCATGGTTTCATATTTGCAGGTAATTCTAGGTAAATAAAGATGGTGGGTTCCCTGCCCCAATATTAGGCCCCACATCTGGCTACTTTTCAGAAATGATTAGGGCTGATAGGATTCCCTGATTCCCTGTGTGTGCCCGTTGACCCGATCCAAATGCTGCATACATCCTGCAAGCACAGTTTTTAGACATAACTACAATATTTGAAGGGCACTTTGGATGAGAAAATTTACTGGGATGCAAGCAAGACACACAACCCTGTAAACTTGTAGCTGTCCAAATTTCAGAAATGTCTGCAGTGCGGTGGATTAACTGTGTGCCGGACGACAGCGGCCCCAAAAAAAGACGTAAGCAAAATTCTTAATGTTTCTACATTGTGCGTCTAGACCTTTCCTGCCCCGGTCAATAGGCCCATCACACAAGTGAGGTACTATTTTTCATCTGCACACGTTGGGAACAATGGGTGGTACAAATGTTGATGTTTGCGAAGATTCCAGAACTTTTCCTTACATGTGAGAGGAAAATTTGATGGCTGTAAAGTATTTTGGATATGAAAAACTGGTGGGATTCAGCCAATCCACAATGCCCTGACTTCCCCTGAAGTCTAGTTTTCAGAAATGTCTGGGGCTGGTAGGCTTTTATGAGTGCCCGCCGAATGCGGACCAACCTACAGCAGTTATCTACATCCAAATCCACTTCCTTATCAAAAGGGCTACTAAAGACTTTTTTGAGCCTTTCCTGACCCAGTAAAAAAGCAAACCCACTGAAGTGGGATACTGTTTTTACTGTGAAAAGAGTGGGACTGCTGGGTGGTGAAACCTTTGCCATTTCCACAACATCAGCAACTTTCTGGCACATAAATGTGATGCAATTCTGCTTTTTGAAGCATAGTTTGAAATTTGCAGGGATTTCTGGGTAGGAAAAGGTGCTGGGATCCATGAAAGCCACACCACCTTGAACTCCCCTAAGTCTCTAGGTTTCAGAAATGTTTGAGGATGGTAGTCATCTTTGGGTGCAGACTAACACCAGCCCCAAATACGATAGTTAGACACAACAATGAAACTGTGTCTTATCCAAACGTCATTTCCTCTCTTCACTTGGTTTCATTTTTGAACCTTTCAAGTCTTGTGTAATAGGTCTCGCCATACACATAGGGTACAACCTTTTAGTGTCAGAAGCGTAGGGATGCAGAATGGTAGGACATTTGTTATTATCTATTGATTTTATCAATATTTTTAGATTCCAGAAATAAGTCAGTGTTCCCAAAAACACATTTTGCAAAAATGCCTTTGTAATCATTTGAAAATATGGGTAATTCAGAATTTGGAGTTGTTGCAAAGTCATCCTGTGCCCAGGGAACCCCCCAAACATTTTGCTGACTGGCACTGGTGGTAACTGACTCTATCTGACCCTGGGCTCTGCCTAACCAGGCCCAGGGTCAGTGCCATGCTGAAAGAGACACTTAGAATACAGTGAAAACACCTACATACACTAGGGTACACTATGGGTTAGGGTACCCCTGTGATTGGCGTGACCTCCCCTATAAGGCCCTAGTACATATTAGAGCAAACGGATTGAAACTAACTTAAGTCCCAAGTATATAATAGGGCATGGCAGTTAGAAGCCAGCAGCCCTTTCTGCACTTGCATATATGCACTGCTGAAGCCTGAGGTCAGTTTAAAAGCAGCCCTGTGTAGCAGGACTGCTTTTAAACATGCAAATTGTGTCCAAACTCGACTTCGGTGTTTGGGGCACTTAAAAATGGATAACCTACAATGTTTGGGCATATTAGGTACCCCCAGGGTCTCCCCTAGGTGTCCCGGTTCAGGTATTTATAAGGAGGACCCTTATACAATGAGTTTTATATGCCCGGGGCACTCCCCACATTGTGATTAAGTGCTTCACAAAATCGACTTTTTGTGCTAGGAGCACTGTGGAGGGAGGATCTGCAATATTTTTACATATTCAGAACCCCTAAAGTCTCCCCTAGGTGTTCCAGACGTGGGGGTTCCTGTAGATATAAGCAGGGTTCTTATAAAAGGTGGTTTTATAAGCCCTGGTGTTGGAAAAATGGCCAAAGTAATTTTTCCCATTGCAAATCCCCTGCCACATAGGTTAACATGGTAAGAAGTTATTAACTAATAAATCCCACTAGGAGAATCATAAAATAGCATTCAAGGATTTTCCAGAATGGTATTGATGAATCCAACAATATGGTATTGTTGAATTTCTCCTAAAATGCACAGACAAGAAGTTATAAGACTTTCTTGTCTGTAAGCCAAAATTCTGCCTTCCAGTGGTCTGTCCTGATTGGTCAGAGTTAAGTGAATTAGCCAGGCTCCTTTGATGAGGTGATAAACAGCCCCTGGGGTTAGCCAGCTCTTCGGTGAGGGCAGGATTCTGCTACACAGGAATGCCCGAGCAGGGGGAGGGGTCATAAACAATATGCTTCAATGGAAGGAGGAGACAGGTAGAAGACACCAGTTTCATTTACACTTCTCCTCTTTGAACCCAGCCAGATGCTGGGCTTAAGGAAGGAATGAGCATATGCAAGGAGGAGAGACTATGGAGATTAGCCACACTGAGGTATGTTTAGCCAGCTCTTCTCTCCCTGCTGGAAAATCAGCCATGATGAAATTTGTGGAAATGCTGCTCTCAGGGAGGAAATAGTGCCACATGTTGGAGGATGTGGTCATATCCTAGGGTGTTGCACTGCACCTCATTGGACAGGAGTGCATTCCTGCTTGACCCAGAGAACTTGGAATAAGTATCTGAGAGGGGCAGAGCTTCTCAGATTTGCTGCTTGAAGCCTAAGAGAGCAAGAATGGTCCATGCTGAGGAGTTTGATGTGCATCAACCAGGCCTTGCACTCTGAAGATTGCCCCTTCTGCACCATCCAGAACTACGGCCCTGTGGATTACCTTGCTTTAAAGGGACTAAAGAGTGGACTCCCTGCAATCTACAGGTTAACAGAGCTCACCTGGAACATCACCACCAAGAATTCCCAGCCTGGAGTACTACCAGTGGATTTGTAAGGGTTTTGTCCAAGTGGATTGTGGGAACTGAAGTCCCAAACTTTCAAGGACCATCTTGGAACTTCCAGACCCTTGGAGTAAGTATTGGACACTTTGGGACCCTTTGAGGAACTTCAGGAAGAAGTTCCAGAAGTTTGGAAAAGTTTGAAGCAACTTTAGAAAAAATCTCCATAAGTGGACGAATCGACCTGGCCAGACAAGCTGGCGGCCCTCAACCACGAGCTGGCCTCCCGTTCAGGTTCTTCCCGCTGAAAAGCTCCAGATGTCTGACTTCCATAGTTTGACTGGGAGTAGGCTGAAACCCAAGCCGGCTAACCCTCACAGAATCTGAGCTGGTGAAGAGCATCGAGGGACCCTGCAAGAAAAAGCTCCGTAAAAGTTTCTAAGTTCGAACGTAGAAAAGGTAACCGGGAACAACTACGAGAGCCAAGCCGCACACCTTCAACCGCGAGCTGGCCTGAGTCGCTGGTTCCTCCAGCTGGAAAGCTCTCGATGTCAGACTTCCATTTGTTTGTCTAGGAGCTCGTCGCAAGGCCAGCTGGTGAACCCTCACCGAATCCGGACTGGTTGAGAGCTTCGGAGGACCCCGGGAAGAAAAGCTTCAGAAAAGTTTCTAAGTCAGAAGGTAACAACTTTGACCAAGATCTACCGCGAGGGGTAGCCACACAGGGCTCCATCGTGGTCAGCCTGAAAGTTTGACTTTGACCCGGTCTAGCGCAACCAGATGTCCCAATAGGCTCTATAGGTTTCTATGTGCTATATAGTGCAAAATATTTACAAATTCATATCTCAGGTTCCCTACATTGCATTGTTTTTGTTTTGGTGTCATTTTAAAGATAAAAATATTTCCTATTTTTATAAATTGGTGTTGGATTTTATTGTGTGTTGTATCTAAATTATTTACTGAATTGATGTTTTTAAATGCTTTACATACCTGTCTTTGAAGTTAATCCTGCCTGCTCGCAGCCAAGCTACCAAGGGTTTGAGCATGGAAATACTTTTCTAACACCCATTCTGAGCCCTAGACTGTGTCAGTGGCCTTATTGCCAGTGGCAGATATACATTTGCCCCTACTAATAATCCACTTTCCAACAAGAGTGGTATGAACAAACTCTTTCTCTAAACTCAGATTCTTGGCTACGTTAAAAAAAATGCATAGCTTTCCTTCATCCCCATGTTTTGTTCATTAGGATTTCCTTATGAAGTGATGCAGGATTGGTATAGTATAAAAAATAATTTTAAATCGCATGTCTGTCGAGGGCTCTGGGTATCGTTGAGTGTTGTACAACTGAAAAACATCATATATTTCTGTCACTGGAAGAGTCAAATTCATGTAACAGTGGGTTACTTGCATAGATCTTCCTTAAGGTCAAAAACATGCAGCTGAAAACATTATCACCTATCTCTCTGTTTTCCTACTTTCTCATCACATTGATTAGTTTCTAAGGGGAAAAACCTTGGACGATTTAATAACACCTTACCGAATTTTGAATTTTGTCTTGTTTTCTGGAATGCAGTTTTTTTTCTGGGTTCATCTATGGGGTTCACACTTGTTTATGCCAATATTTGCAAACAGGTAGGAAATAGGAAATATGGAATAACCACCTAGAAAATTGCAAAAACTGCGGTGAAAAAAGTACTTATTCATGATCTGCGTGTTCCTGAAAACTGGAAAGAGGGAGATCTTAGCACAGCAAACCTTTCATTGATGGTATTTTTAGAAAAGATACTCACGCATTCTTGCCTAACACATTTTTCCTGTTTTCTGTAAAAATCATATTTCCCACTTGATGACTATTTTCTCTATTCCCTTAGATAGACACCACGAACCCTGGGCACTTTTACAGCATGTGGAAAATAAGGATAAACGTTTGCCTGGATTTCTTCTGTGCAAAAAAGAAAACAATTAAGGTTTCCATAAACTGCCCGAAATGTAAAAAAACAGGACTTAGTCGTGGTGAAAGGGGAGGATGAAGAACCATCAGCATTTAAGGGGTTAACTGATGGTTTTCAGGATCGAAAGTAGGTTGATTTACCAGAGAGACATTTCAAGCACTTTTAAAGACTCTGTCACTGTGGCTCCCACACTTAGCATGTTTGACGGGGGATATTTTGTATTGCTAGGCACTTCGTGCCCTTTCTTCTTTTAAAGATCTACAGGCACATGCATCAAGGTAGGATTTTGCGAGTCCTTAATTGCGATTATTTAGGAATCGCAATTCAGGACTCGCAAAAGCCTATGCATGTAGGAATCGCTATAAAAATAGCGATTCCTATACATTCCTTAATTGCGACTCGCAAATTGCGAGACGCAATTAAGGAATGGCTGCCCATTCATTCCTATGGGCCTTCAGGCCCATAGGAATGAATGGGAAATTGCATGGGCAAATTACGAGTACCAATTGGTACTCGCAAATTGCGCATTCAATTTCAAGGGTGCAAGGGTGTCAAAAGGACACCCTGTTACACCTGTGAAATTGTACTGTGCACCCATGTTGCGCACACACAAGCCCCAAGAGCATGTGTGTGTGTGACATGAAACTTTGAAAAATGCACTTTAGTGCATTTTTCAAAGTTTTTGCAAAATACCGTTTTGTTTTATTTTACGGTAAATTGCGCCCCCAAATAGCGAAATCGCTATTTGGAAGTGCATCTTGCATTGCATTTAAGGAATCGCAAATTGCGATACCTTAAATGCAATCGCAATTTGGGAAATCGCAAAAAATTGCGATTACCGAAATTGCGCATGCCAAATTGTTTCATGCATCGCAAAAGCCCATTTTGCGATCGCAAACGGCCGATTTTTGCGAATTGCACCGTTTGCGATCGCAAAAAGCTTTGATGCATGTGCCCCCTAATATTTATCCCCTTTTATTAATCTTTCTTAAACATGTTTCGTAAAACGTGGTCTATTTCTTTTTGATTGACATATTGTTTTAGAATACTTTTATGGTTTTGTGTATAAACCGAATAAAGTGAATTTGATTTGACTCTGTCACTGTGGCGCTCAATAATCACAAAATAAAGGAAACGTTTTTCTACGTGGATTCACAGATTAAATGTATGAACGCTTTGACCCATCTTCTTGTAATACATATATGAACATAAATAAAGCAAACTAACTTAATTGCACTAAAATACACAAGGTTTAAAAACAAAAGCGATTTTAACTACGTCTCATGAATTCCATCACATTAAAAACGCATATGATCTTTTCACAGCAGAATCTAATTAAATGGTGAAATCTCCCAGCCAATAAAATATAGGACGAACAGCTTAAGCGTAGAAGCATAATTTAACTCCCAGGTCTTTGCAGCGACAAAACATGACTAAAAGCAAATATGCTTGTTGGGTTTGGCTCGCCTGGAAACATCCATGAGAAAGTAAACAGTCAGATTACCAGGATATACATATCCTTCATGAAGCAAACATGCTCAACGCAGCAGGTGCTCTTTCTACGAATAGCTCTGCTTGTTCACTAGTGTTTCCTTACTTTTTTAAAGCCTGTAAAGTAGTATTTTAGGGTGGGGGAGGAAATAGACATGATCAGCAATGCCAGCAGTTATAGAAGGCGCTGAATTCATCAAAGCAGCGAAAGAACAATAGGCCGTCGTAGGCTGAGGAAAAATGTGCCAATGGCTGTTTACGCCCACAGAAATACTTTAGTGGCACTGCCTCACAGCATGCAGGGACGAACTCAGTCGTTTTCCATCGCGCTGCTTTGTCTTTGCACTCTGACAACAGTGCTCGGGACGTTTGCCATAAAACATATTCTGTATTTCTGCAAACTGGCCCTACCTCTCCTCATCAGTCACAAACTCTCCTTCTGTCTAACTATTCCATGCAATTAATAGCATCTAAAATCCTCGAACCTATCTACTCATCCCACTTTCTTTTTGCATGAATTCACTGGGGATGATCACACATCTACCACAAACAAACTGCAGGAAATGCATGTAACAGTCTTCTCGAAAGCACAAAACTACTCCCAATAATCAACAATAGCCAACAATAACTAATAGCCTGTGTATTAACCACCTGAATCTCTCCCCTTGCCTGCTTTTTCCTTACGTATATGTTTTTAACGCATGTAACTACGCTCCAGCAACTTGTAACTATGCTTTGAAACTGTGTAACTTGTAACTATGTAACTTGTAACTATGCTGAAACAATGCTCGTCCTCATGTAAAGCGCTCTGATACCTCCGGGTCTAGCCAGCGCTATATCAAACTTTTCAAATAAAAAAAATAAAGAACCACCAACGTTAAGTTCAGGAGTAAGATAATGCCAGCCATAAAGATCTTCAATGCCTCCTCATGGATAGCAAGGGCTATAAAAATGCAGCTACAATTAGTATATTAATTTCACTCTTATATAGACTTCAGCAGGGTGTTGCGCCAAAATACAGAGCTTTTTATATCTACCTGTGATTAAATCGACTGTAGAATATTGACTATTAACATATTGTTGAGATATGTAGATGTGAATTTAAGAGTAGTAAACCTAAACTTTTCTGTGTATGCTTACTTTGATGATATATGATGATTGTAGAAGTTCTTGAGTTGATTTAAGAGTAGGGTGATATTGTCAACCTTGATATTTTGGCTCACAGATACATTTGTGTCTTTCAAAACTAACAAAGACCAAGAAAATGGCGGCAATTTGTGTTGCTGCTCAAGGACAGCAAACCTAAGGGTGTCACCCATAGCTTGACACCTCAAGGATCTTGATGAGCAGAGTACTTCCCTTTCCATGGAACTCCAAGTGCAAGACTGCCTGAAGCAAGGAAAGGGACGTATACGACTTGCCATGATGCCGTGGTTGTGGTTCTCTTGTGCCACTCAGTCCTAAGGGCAGCCCGTAGTAACAACATGGAAACCAAATCCATACACCCAGAGATTCTGCAGGACTTCAGGTTGCAGATTATGTGCTGATCAATGCAAAGCTGTGAGTTGGGTGAAGTCAGAAAAATGTGCTCATCTTTGTAGTATTTTTTTTTAAGGGCTTATTTACAAGTCCCTTGCACTACCCTTGTGTCACTTTTTATGAGCGCGGATTGCAGACCCATATCTACGAGTCCACGCAAAGACGCTTTGCATGTCTTTTCATGGCCTCACTATCTATAAGTCCCTAGTATATAGTAGGATATAGCAGTTTAGAGGCCAGTAGCCTTTGTTGCACGTGCATGTGTGAACTGCTGAGAGCCTGAGGTCCTTTTAAAAGCAGCCCTGTGTTGCAGTACTGCTGTTAAAAGTAAATTCACTGCAAACTCGACTTTGATGGCATGGGCACTAGGAAAGTGAGAATTTACATATTGGGTACCCCCAGGGTCTCCCCTAGGTTTTCCAGGGGTGGGGGTCATGTAACTATAAGCAGGGTTCCTATAAAAGATGTTTTATAAACCCGGTGAGTGGTAGCTGCCTATTTTATTTTTCCCCAGTGTGGCAAATTCACTACAAAGTCGACTTTGGTGCTGTGGGCACTGTGAAGTAATAATCTAAATCGTTTTTGCACATTAGAAACCCTCCCAGGTTTTCCCTAGGTGTCCCAGGGGTGGGGGTCCTCTAATTGTGAGCAGGGGCTTTATATAAGATGTTTTTTTAAACCCTGGGGGAGGAAGAAATTGCACATTTCATTTTCCCCATTGTAGATAGTTGGCCTCAAAGGCTAACATTGCAATATTTTAGTATGCATAATTATTGCTAGGAAGGGAATACAATTTCATTCAAGGGCTTGGAAGAATGGTATTGATAAATCCAACCGATTGTCCTGGTTGAACTTAATATAACTTGTACAGAAAATAAGTTGTAAGCCAAAATCCAGCCTTCCTGTAGTCTTCCCTGAATGGTCAGTGCTAACAGGCTTAGCAAGGCTGCCTTGATTATGTGATAAGTGGCTATCCAGGGAAGAGGCTCTCTGCTGGAGAGAGCTCTGCAGCTATACAGAAATGCCAGGTCAGGGAAGACGGGTCTTCAAGTATGAGGCTTCAAAGGAGGAAAGGACAGGCAGGGAATGCAGGCCCACCTACCCCCAGTCCCCTGTGCCCCAGCCAGATATCAGGCGTATGGAAGGAATTTGCAGATGTTAGGGGGAGGAGAGCTATGGAAATGAGCCACTCTAAGAGTTGGTGTAATTAGCTCTTACTGCTCTGCTGAAATTTCAGCCACCATAAAGGAATTTGAAAGAATAGTGCTTTGTGGGACAAGAAGATGCCACACTTTGGAGGAAGTTGCATCTCATTGGACAGAGGTTCCCCCTGCTTGTCTGCCATAGAACACTGAATAAATATGTGAGAGGTGCATAGCCTCTCAGTTTTGCTGCCTGAAACTACAAGAAGAAGGAGGATTGTCCTGCTGGAATCCTGATCTGCACCCAAGGGCCAGCCTGGTGCAGAGTGCGCCTGTTGCACTATCTGGGACTACAGCTCTGAGCACTTTGCCTTGCTTCAAGAAGGAGTAAGGAGTGGACTCCCTGCAGCTACAGGTTAACAGAGGTAAAATGACCCTTCTCCAGCCAGAGTCCCCCTCCTGGAGTGTGTCCAGTTTAGTTTTAAGGGGTTGACCAAGCGCACTGTGGGAAGTAAAGTCCAGTCCTGCCAATGACCATCTAGGAGATTCCAGACCCTTGGATGTTTTGTTTTGGACACTTTGAATCCACCAACAGACCTTCTGGAAGAACCTCCAGAAGTTTGGGAGACTTTTTGGAAAAAGCTCCAGGAGGTGACTCAACCAACTGCGAGAGCTCAGCTGGCCATCTTCAACCTTAACCTGGCCCGGATTCGAGGTTCGTCCCGCTGGAGAGCTCCAGAGGTCCAACTACCAGAGTTTGAACGGGAGTTCCCTGAAAGTCAAGCCAACAAACCCTCACTGAATCTGGACTGGAGGAGAGCAGCAAGGGCCCTTGGCGGAATGAGCTACATAAAAGTTTCTAAGTGCGAAGGTAAAATTGTGACTGGGGCCTCCCGTGGGGTATACGCGCAGGCCCTATTGCGGTTGGCCTCAAACTTTGACTTTGCCCAGGTCAAGCACAACCAGATATCCAGAAGTGGCGCTATTGGTTTCTAAGCACTAGAAAGTGTTTATTCTTTAAAACTTCATGTCTCCAATTCCCCTACTTTGGATTTTGGTAGTTTTGCTGTCATTTCAAAGATAAAAATATTTCGTATTTCTATAAATTGGTGTGGGATTTTTTATTGTGTGTTGTGTCTTACCTATTTACTGTATTAGTGTTTATCTATGCTTTACATGCCTGTCTCCTAAGTTAAGCTTTATTCCTCTGTGTCTGTTACCAAGGGTTGCGCTAGGGACTAATTTATAGAGACCCTATTTAGGACCCAGTGCCATGTCGGTAGCCTTGTTTCTGCTGTTAGCTGGCTCCCTACCACTATCAATAAACCACCTTCCAACATAAAGCAAAAGAAAAAACTGTGTTGTCACAGGATTAAGTAATTTCTGTATGTATTTCCTTGTGAAACCACAATAGTGGGTGGAATACCATCACTTACAACAAACCCTAGCAGAATAGGTTCTAGGAGTCCAAGAAAATCTGCAGATTATGTGCTGGCAGTCCCAGCCAAACTACAAGCAGCCTAAGACAACAGGAAACATTTTGCATTCAATGAACAAGAAATTGGTTGTTTTATCTCAGGACTGACCACTGTTGACAATAATATGTTGGTCCAGTGGCAGGGGCCAGACACTATGGTGAAAGCAGTAGGCACAGCGGAAAAGTGAATATAGCAAACTGATCGTAGCAACAAAACTAGGGTGTTCTGTATTCATGTAAAAAAAATATGGGCAGAACTGGTGGCATTTGGACCTTCCTGCTTATTCACTAGAGAATTAGGGCCATATGCATCAAGCCTTTTTCCATTCGCAAACAGGCCGATTCTCAGAATCTGCCCGTTTGCGAATGGGAAAAAGCCTTTTGGGATGTAACATCCCAAAAGGCCATCGCAAAATAGAGAATCGCAAAATTTGCGATTCTCTATTTTGCGAATGCAATTAAGGAATTGCAAATTGCGATTCCTTAAATGCAATTCTGGAAGCACCAGAAATTTGCTATTTGGCCTTAGGAATCGCAAATTACCACCAACTTCAAGTTGGTGGTAATTTGTAATTTTCTAGAAAAAGCACTTTTTGCTTTTTTCAAAGTGCCATTTGGCGCACATACATGCCCTTAGGGCATGTATGTGCGCAAATGTGCACACATGCATATTTCAGGGGTGCAACAGGGTGTCCTTTGGCACCCTTGCAACCTTGAAATTGCATTCTCAATTTGCGATTCTCTAATTGGTAATCGCAAATTGAGAATGTCTTCCCATTCATTCCTATGGGCCTCCTAGCCCATAGGAATGAATGGGAAGGTATTCCTTATTTGCGAATCTCAATTTTCGATTCGCAAATAAGGAATATGTAGGATTCGCAAGATTTTTAGCAAATCCTACATACATTGCATTTTGCGATTCTCTAATTGCGATTCGCTAAAAATTGCAATTTGAGAATCGCAAAACTCTTTTTTGATACATATGGCCCTTAAGGCCTTGAGCTAACAACAAATCTGTACTATGGAACCTGGTGTTGGCAACATTGAAACAAAAGAGACTTTTTTTATAGAGAGCTGAAAATCTTTTGATTACAGTGAGTGAATTCTTCTCCAAACCTGGATATGCCACCTTGATACAACTTACATTACAGATAGCATCATTTGATCAAGTGCATTTAAATCCATGTTGAATTCATAAGGCAAGAACCTTCCTCATTTACCATAAAGCAGAGGAAATGTGAAAGATGAATAGCACTGCACCATGGTCAAAATAAATTGTGTTCTGGGGCAGAGCTGATACCAAAGCATTACAGGCCAAAATTATTTTCCATAGATTTCAGATACATAAATTGAATCTCAGCATTGGACATGCACCCACTGCCATGAATGGTCGAATTGACTGAATTACTGCAACTATATCTGTTCATCAGGAGCTAACCAAATGCTATTGACAAATCTTTATCAGTTTCCCAAACAACATAAAATAGCATCTGTTACTCCTCATGGTTTGTACCCAAATTACAATCTTGCCCTGCAGAAAGCATGGAGCTCAGGTCACTTTTCAGACACTGTGGGACATATTTACAAGGGCATTGCGCCACTGGAACGTAACCTTTTCAGATGTTCCATTGGCGCAGTGCCCTGCTCCATATTTAAAAAGTGGCGTTAAGTCACTTTGTTTGGCTTGACACCGCTTTGTAAATATTGTCCCTTTTCACACAGGTATCTGCTTGAAAGGGGTGTGCAATGGATATTGCCGTGGGTGTCCCACCACAACACCCATTGCTTTTTTACGCTGCCCCAGATTTACAAGCATCTGTGAATCTGAGGCAGTGCTAAAAACTAATGCCATTGAATAGCAGGCTCTTTGTGCAGCACACATCGAAAGAGCAAATCACCTTTAAAGATTGTTTAAGTCCCTTCCTGCACATGAAGCACCATCCCTGAAAAACAGACACCCTAGCACTAAGGCGCTAGAGTATATGTGTTGGTGCTGGGCAGCTTTTTTTAGTGCCAGTGCAAGGGAAAACACCAGCGTGTATCGTATTCTTGTAATGACGCAGCACTGTGCTGTTAAATTGCATGTAGTGCCACACTGACCCATTTACTTGTAAATATTCTCTTGTCTGTCTCCTGATGGAACATCAGGTGCAAGTAATAGCGTACATGGATTATATCATAATCTATTTGATTTAGCGCTGATTGCTTATTTCTAATGCTCAGCCCCACTGAACTGCTGTTTTTTACTCTGCATCTGCCTGAGAAACAAGTTTTAAATAATCAGAAAGCAAGCAAGATCAACACTCAGATAGATTTCGCATTTGCATGCCAATGTCATTTTGAAAAGCTGCAATCAGTACTTAACTGATGAAAGCATAAGTATATTAGGCTATGATTAGACATCTCTCGAGTCAGACAAAGGTCCTTACCACAGCAGGCTGTTGTAATGTAGCCAACTACAAGAGGTCTCTCAAGTGAGACACAGTCCTTTCTGCAGCAGAATACAGTACCTTAGGTGTTACTAGTGGTCCCTCGAGTCAGATACACGTCTTTTCTATAAGAGGGCTGCAGTACCTTAGATTGTTAAGTGATGTCCCAGACGCATACATCACTGCCACTCAATCTCAGGACACCAGTGAATTATGATCAAAGCATATGCCCTTGAATGTTTGATGAAAATGAAAGCAACACTGGCATGGTGATAGTCATTATCATGGCCCGAGTGCAACTCCTATATGCTGTGGAAAAAGTCAATCTAATATTGATAGGTATGCTGCTACACAAGAACTGTTCTACATGTAACTTACTTCAATAAATCTACTTAAACTACATTCTACCTACGTGGACCTCATTACTACATTATTTTGGCGACGAGTTGGTGACTAACCTACGTGTTACAACTGGACTTCATGGACCTGGATATCAAAAGAGGACCTGAAGATGAAGCTATCTACAGAGCCTACAGATGCTGGCAACATAACGTACATTACCAAGAGCAGGTATCTACAGAAAGGCAAAAGCGCTCACATGAAACCAAGAAGTTCTTCACAGATCACCAAAGACAACCACAACAAAGCAAGAAGTTCTCCACACAATACCTAAGATGTCAACAAGAAACAAGTAAAAATGAAGCGCAATGCCCTGCAGCCCCACCAGTGTCTTTCCATCGGATAGCCCCAGTCTAAGCGTGCTGCGCTTATGGACATTTTTCAAGGACGTTGGCTTTTCAACATCAGTCTGGAGAACCCTCACTACAACCTACTGGCAGTTGTCAAATCAACATGTTTATCTGCCGGTGGTAGGAAGATGTTTCTGTGGAAGTTCTGGCTGAATTCTACATTCTACACTCTACATCCTGAAGGGGATTATGAGGTGAATGGTATCACGTCCCCTTCGTGACGCGTGGAAAGCTCCACAGACAACCTGGGCATGTGCTCTTGTATGGAAATCTCACCATGTTGTGCCATCAGCATTGTGTTTAAAGTATCTGGCAGCCTGTTTTGGGTGCATTGCGGCTGAAGTTTTGTCTTCGCAAACTACCCTTTATTGGCATGTTCGCCTTTTATGCCATCTACATTGTGTGATCTTGAGCACATTCGCCTCTCCTCTCTAGGGAGCTGAAGTTTTGAAATGCAGTACTTAGTGGAGTCGGGTTGCTGTTGTGGTGTCAATCAACGCTTGTCGGAGTTTCAACACTCTCTACACATGCATTGCGATGACTGAGTTGGCGGTGGACCTAGGGGACTGCTTGATGTTTGTTTCCCACTATCTGTGGTGAGTGCCTAAACATTGTTTGTTCTCCTCAGAATTCAACGTTCGGCCGGTATAGCGGCCGTTTCTACCGTTATGCAGTTGTTAGTCATTGCGCGTGCTGCTTACCTCACTTGTAGAGCCGCGCGGATCATCTCGATGACGAGAACCCTCTATGATGACACGCCAGCACTTGCTGAGGGACACTGTTTTAGCGCCCGAGCGCACCGGGAGCCATCCGGCACAGCGTATCGTGCATGCCGCCATTTCACGTTCGGCATCTACACGGAAACGATGGGCATGTATTCTCCCGTCCTTCAATTATGGATAGTGTGCCATCTACCGGCCTCATCTTACGCGCCGTCATCTTTGTTACTAGTGAAGCTATTCCTACGAGCTTCAGGAGATTTGCGTACTTTGGAATGCATCCCCTCACACCGCAAAGAGCCTACTCTGCCTCAAGATGAGACTGCGATGTGTTCGTACAACAATCTTCATTATCGTGGAGCAGTGGACGAATCCCACATGGGTACACTGCTTCTGGGAACTTTGTCGCGATCGCAGTTTGCACCATACGATAAGTTACAAAGCTACAGACTTCCTGTTTTGTTTTTAGGCAATTATGTTTCTATGCTTTACATGTGCATTTCGGCCCGATTTCTTGTTCTATATGTCCTGTTATGGGAAGGATGGGCACATCCCCATGCTCAATTATCAATTACATTCAGTGTTCATTTAAAGTCACATTACTTGACACGGTCGGGAATGTATTTATTGTATTTGCCTCATGCTTACAAGGGTCAGTACACCTTGGGGGAATTACTCCGTATCTTGGCTCACCATACCTGGAGTGTAGTTTGTACAGCAGTACTTGGTTGAGGGGTCTTTCAACGTTACTTATCCAACTCTGTAGCATCTAGTTTTAGCGACTACTTTGTTTTTACGCCTCTTACATGCAGTACATTAGACTTAATGCTATTTTATCCATTCACATGGGTTTTATGTTACATTACCCTCACACAGGGTACCTGCTTATGGGTCTTAGTCCCATTTACTTTTGCTATTCACCCTTATGTTAGGGGGTAGGTATTGGGTGTCAGTCCCATTCACTTTAGCTTTCCTCCCCTATGCCTGGGGGTAGGTTATGGGTGTCAGTCCCAGTAACATTTTCTTCCCTCCCATATGTCACGGGGTAGGCCATGGGTGTCAGTCCCATTTACATTATCTAACCACTCTTTTGTCAGGGGTAGGTCATGGGTTTTAGTCCCATCTTCACATACTAGTGGTCCATCATTACCCTTACATAGGGTGTGTCTTATTGGGTGTCTGTCCCATTTTTGCTAGTGGTTATCCTCACACAAGGGTTGTCGCTATGGGTGTCATTCCCATCTTTCACTTTTCTCGTCACTAACCTTTACATTATCAATCCCCTGTTGGGGTACAGTTTATTTTGAGTCTACACTTAGACTTTGCTGTTATTTCCTTGCCACGTTATGCTTATATTATATTACATTGTCAATTTGAAAACGCAATGTTATGCTTATATTATATTACACTGTCAATTTGAAAATGGGGGAGGATGAGTGATGCTTCCTGTATTTTCTTCTCATCTTCTCTGTTTTCTCGCTTGTTCAGTTCTCCTCGTGATGTCTTATCTTCTTGTCATCCTTGGAAACTGGACTATATTTTTTTGTTAGTCTTTCTTTGTCCACTGTCTTTCCCTTATTGTAGTGTGATTCTCGTTCTTCCTTTCCTAGGAGGATACTCTTCCTTCACTACTCTGTGTGTCTGGGTGTAAGGCTAGTGTTTAGTTTGTGTCGTGCTATGTCTTTCCTTCTTGCATGCCTGTCTGGCCAGAGGGTGTGTTTGGGGGTAGTCATTGGTGCTTTTACGTCAATCTTTTATCATGTTGTTTCTTATGCCTTACATTTGTATTCTATTCTGTTGAAACTTATAGAACGGGAGGATGGGTTATATCAACTGTTTATATTTATCTATTGCTTCCTCTGCATTTACTTCCACCTATCTTTCTGCTCTCTCCTCTTTGTTCACTTAATTGCATCTTTTTAGCTGCATTTTGTGTTCCTCTCATTTATTCCTTTTCTTGGTTCACATTGTTTTATCTTCTTTCAGGTAACCACATTTATGCTTCTGTTATATAAGAAAGGGGGATATGTAGTATCCTGTTCATGTGAATGTCCTGCCATTATCTCTCTACCTGCTCAGCCAGTGTGAATGTGCTGTGTGCTGCATGGAATGTTGGAGTGATGATGCACATTGGAATGTTGGGTGCCTGTGAGGTGAAGTGTGACAGTTGGAGAATGGGCTGAGCAGCAGGCAGGCTGCTCCTGGTGGGGCTGCTACACAAGAACTCTTCTACATTTAACTTACTTCAATAAATCTACTTAAACTACATTCTACCTGCGTGGACCTCATTAATACAGACTTGTATGAGGAAAACGCTAACATCATTCCGTATCAAGAACATCTCTTTAGCTGTTTTCTAGATGGTGCTTCTGTGTAAAGTATTGAAGTGGAGTAGCTACCAGTGTGTATTACTTGCAAGGGAACATCAGTGAAAACAGAGTTGGCAATGTCAATTGAGAAGTGACAGTGATGAATGAAGAAGAGATGGTAATGTGAAAGGGGACAGGGGAGATGGATGGTGAGCACAGTGGGAAAGCAATGACAGAAGCAGGCAAGTGGCGGTGTTTGAACATGGAGTTGGACTACTTTTTGAAGTCCATTGCCAAAACCTAACGGTAACAGTAATGAGACAATGCAACTTCCACAAAATGCAGTGAAAACCATGAAAATCACTCAACAGCCAATGGCTAAATGAGACTGACCAAAGCTCACTCTATCTACAGACCACTTTTTTAAGTATTAAGGTCTCTTAGAGAGCTAACGTTGTCTGTAGAAAGACCTAAAAATGTGTATTGGCCACACAAGTCCATCGCTTGTAATACTCCCTAGGAAGACAACTTAAATTGCCCAACTTGATAAAGTTAAAGAACATAAAACAATGAATAGACCTATAACCAATAAAGAAGTTTAGACCCGTTTGGTATGGTTGGTCTCTTTTACATACTGTAATCGATACTCTCAGAGCACTGATTGGCCTCTAATGTGTCTCATACAGAAAATAGAACCAATTGAAGCTAAGTGTATCTTGGTATGTGTAACCACCTTTCCACAACTTCAGGAGATCCCAATTTCAAACTTGCATGGTCAGTTAATTTCTCGTGGGCGGTCTGTGGGTGCACCAAGTCACAGAGGCTCTGGTCTCCTCTCCACGAGTGGAAGACTGCCTGTTGATTTTAAAGATCCACACCAGGCAGGAGGGCATCTCTATGCCTTCAGCAGAGGTGGAAGTGTAGTGTCTTCACTGAAGGCCTGAAACTTTACAGAGTGCAAGCCATGTTTGATGTGCCAGCTTGGAAATGATTTTTGTGTTTTCAAAATACAGCCATCCAAAGTGGGAGTTTGTTTCTTGGAAACAAAAATACAACCCCCTGACACACAGGGAACATTCTTCTTTTTCCCTATTTGGGAGCACCTTGTCATGCAAGGCAGTCCCAAGTAGGAAAAACAAATGATGTTTTCCTGTCATAAACAGGGTGGGTTCTAAATATTATGGGGTGACCACTACTTTGACCTGAATACCCTGTGGTGGACAGCCATCAGGTCAAAGGTTAACACTGATGGAACCAAAGGAGTATCCTTTGGTGTAAACCCAGTGTTTCCCCTAACTCAAGAGAAAACCGCTACCTATCTACAATCTGATGTGCTTGACCAACAAACATAGGTAGCCTCTTTATACAACTGCTCTAACAGCACACCTAGAAACCTTCAAGTTCCCTGTCCACGTGTCTCAGTTCTTCTGTTCAGTGACAAGTGAACAGAGAGTATTCTTTTAGAGCTAGCATCTGCCCAAAAAGCCACACACTTAATTCAAGAACAACAAAATTAAGTAAAATGTCTATACTATACAATAAAAGAAAAAATAAATACAATTGAGAAATTCAAACCAGGGAATTATGAACTTGATCCAAAATTGTCATCTAACCTCACATATATTAATACACAGACCAAAGAAGTTCAGAAAAGTAGACAAAATGTAAATTATCCACAACTGAGAGGAGAGTGGTGTGATCACATGGAAAACTGACATCCATGTTTAATGTGAATGGAAACTGTTTGCTCTTATGTGTCTGTAAATTTTCCAACTACTTTGCCCATGGTCTAAGAAAGAAATTCGAACCTTATTAGCCTGGGTCCTTCTTCCCTGAACCAAACCACCTTGCATTAGGTTGTCCACTGGCCATTTTAAGTTGCGCATGGCTTCCTTTTTCCTTTAGTCATACAAATACTAGTTGTAAAGCAGTCTATTGGATTGACACCTTTCACAGCTCCTAATTATCTAACCAGGGGAGCACCGTTTGTAATGGAGCAATTACAGAGCATATTTGTCAAGTAAGAGTTTGTGTTATGAGCAGCAGGTGGGGCTTAGAAGTGTCTATTTTGTTGTTAAAATAGGTAATAATGATGACAATGAGAGATATTAATAAGCATAAAGGAGTTTGTCCAGATTGTCCATGATGACTAGGTAGTTACATTAACTAGTTTGCACGGGACAGAGGGGTGTTTGCTATGTGCCACTGATAAATGAGGCCTGGCCACCACTTCTCTGATGAGGTAAGTTGCATGTGAATATTTTGCAGTCAAGTTAGATCAGGTCTTTAACTAAAGGTTTCTAGAAATAATTTCACCAAAGTTCAGTAATGCAAACACATGGTAAATGCTGTCTGCCATTCATTAAAGTGATGTCCCCTCTGCATGCGTGTGTTCTCATCACTACTGGGAAACAACCTATTTGCAGTGATACCCATACGGTCCCACTCTTCACCTCTCGCACCCACATAAGGATGCATTTCAACATAGAGCGGGCTAGTGAGCTGCATCTGTATTGAGGCCTTTCACGAGCAAAAGAGAGACCTTTCCAATCTGGATAACCATTGAGTTTAACCACTAGGCAGAGGGTCTAGTTTGGGACAATGGTTTCATACATGTGCTGGTTAGTCAACAGTTCAGATGAAGTCCCACCAACTTAGAGTTGTCTTGGATAATGTCTAATTGCCTTTACAGACAATACTATATTAAAGGAAACCACCGTGGATATCCCTAATTACAGCCTGATTATGAAGTCCAGACTTGCAAAAAATCAATTGCTTTATTTTTGTGTCCAGATTGTTAACTAGCCTTTTCAATCAAATTATTTTATCGAATTTCTTGATGAGCCAGATAAAATTAACTGAAAAGTTGCGGCCATTTGTTGTTATGCTTTTTAACTTGGATTCTAGAGGTAAATGTTACGCAAGTGCAACATAGTATATTTACGACGGTTTGAAAATTAATACAGAAGGGCTCTTCCACTTGTCAAGAAAAAAAAAACAATTTTGCTCAAATTTGCGGAGAAAACAATCACGCAAATATAAGAAAAGACTTACTTTCTCATCCGGTTCCCGTTTTTGCTCTTCCTCTGTCTTCGTTGGAGGTTTATTTGTTGAAACCTACAATTCCACAGAAAACAAAATTAGTGTTATGAGTAATAATCACTTGACAACATGTTGCATAGTGAAAAACAATCATTAATATCAATAAGACAAAGAATAGTGCAATACGCTGTGCAGAAAAGCACAGTGATATGAAATATTCTCGAACTCAAACTACCACCATAGGGTGTTAAAATATAATCTGTCATTTCAGCGGTGACACTCCAGCTGTTCATAATCCAGTTATGGATTTTATAGCAAAACTGTTGCTATTACACAGAGAGGCAAATTGTATTGGGGAAGCATGATCAAACCCCCGAGACAGGAAATAATTAAACAGAAAAAACTAGAAACAAAATTTCGAGTTAGAACCTAACGTCAAACAAATCCTACAAACCTTGCAATGCTCATCAAATGCCTCTTAATAAGAACACACGTTTGTTATTTTTCTGGGAGGATTTGAACAAACAGTGTGCAAAATTGGTATGAAGATGTGCCTGCGTGTTGTTTGATTATTGAAATCTACACTTAACATGTCAAATTGACAGAAGCTTTAATTGTAGAAAACAAGGCTTTCAACTGTGGCTGCTAATGGGATATGCTTAACCCAACAACGACTTGCTGAGAGATAATATTTGCAATGCATGGAATATGGTCAAAACCATTTAATATTCACCTATATTGTATGTTACATAAAATTATTGAATTTATCTATGTAGGTAATGCTGCTTGCCATAGAAAACATTTCTCTGCTATAGTTAGAAATGCTTTAGATTTTTAGCGAGCTAGCCATTGATCACCAAGAAACAAGTTACTGCTTTCTGAATTGTACAAGGATTTTTACACTCGTGTTTACATCCATCAATTTATCATCTGTCAATTTTTTATTCAGTTTTCATCTCTTGCATAGTAGTCAACAACAGTAAGAAAAACGGAAAAGGTACAATACAATACTTTTCACTCTTTGCCACTCTATGTAGGTTTAGGGGAAGTTGTACCATGACATGTCCATGCATACTACAAGTTCCTATGCAGATACGTACCAGCGTTTTGAAGAAACTCATGACTGGATGCTCTTCGGGAGTCACAGCAGTCTTGTCGCTTTCTTGATTCTCCTCAAACACTTGGGGTTCCTCTGCAAATTCAACACTGGCTGAGCTCGGCAGGTTGACAGTGTTTTGGTTGCAATCAGCTACGTTCTGCAAGAGGCACTAACAGTCAATTCTTGTTTGCCACAGGAATGTAAAAGTAACATTTCTGCTTTTCATTTGCATCACTCGGCTCTCATGCGCCAATTCCAGCCATACTTCGGCCTACATAGCGGGAACAATTGGACTCTTATGAATCAGTGTTATTTTTTCTGTTCTTTGGTTTAATATATTCAACGCTGCTGCGGATGGAGTAACATTTTGTGCTCAGCTGCGGAACACAACACAGGCATTAAACTTGCATGTTACATTCAAAACAATCCCTCTTTCTTTCAAAATTGCAAAACAGTTGTGAAAGATAACACATAGCAGTGTTATCAGGGGCTTCAATGACTAACTATGCCCGCACAAAGAAGGCATTTAGATCTAAAGAAACTGCTTTTGCCAGAAATAATGGAAATAAAATATAAATGTCTTATAGCCCAAGCATAGAATATTTACTTTTCACAAAGGTCACAGGACCATGAGGTTTGGAACAGCACTAATAGTGTAATAGTGTAATTCTCCATATTACAAACACTTTTTAAATATTTGTTTAAAAACAAAAAAAAAGGTTTTGGATTTTCTGAGCACCCTTGTGTGTTCTTTTACATTTCTGGGCTGACAATGTTCATACTGAGTGAGAATATTTTATAACTGCTTTGCTAATGCTCTTTTTGACTCTTTGGGGCTTATTTACAAGCCCCTTGCGCCCCTGGATCATCACTTTTTATTACACTCCGTAGATGCAATGTGCAGACCCATATCTAAGAGGCCACGCAAAGCCACTTTGTGTGGCTTTTCATGGCCTCATAGATAAGGTGTAAGGCAGCACAGTGCAAGTCACTGCGTTGCCTTACACTGCGTCAGGGAGGCGTTCCATGGGCGTTGCGGTGGGTGTTCCCAGGCAACACCAATTGGTTTTGATGCATTCCAAGATTTACAAGGATTTGTAAACCTGGGTATGCGTAAAATTTGTATGCCTCCCCAGGGCAGGCTTAACAAGGAGAAATATGTTTATTTCTCCTCGCTTTTGCTCTTTCTATGTGTGCTGCATTCTGCAAAACACATAGAAAGAGGATAACACCTCCATGGAATGTTTTTAGCAGGAAGGTGTCCCTTCCTGCACACAAATTATCCTGCCAACACCACAAACACCCTTGCACCATGGTGAAAAGGTGCCTGCGTTGGCGCTAGGCACCCTAGTGTGTGCCGGCGCTGACTGAATGGACAGGAAAGCACTGCATCTCGTAAATACAGTGCATTCCTGCCCTTTTGATTTGGCGTAAGGCAGCACAGCAGAAACACTTGCGAGGTTGCCATACGCCAGATCTTTTCAAATGAGGCCCTTCATTTTTACTAGCATTCTCTATGGCAACCACAGCTAGCATGTTATTCAGTGATGTAAAAATTATGGGGCTCATTTACAAGAGGCCTGCGCCACTGAAGCGTCACTTTTTTGATGCTCTGGTGGTGCAGGCCTCTCAATCATATCCATGAGGTGGCTCAAAGCCACCCTGGGTGGATTTGCATGGCCTCATAGATATGGAGTAAGGCAAGGCAGCACTCTGCTTGCCTTACTCTGCGTCACGGAGGCATTCCATGGGCGTTGTGGTGGGTGTTCCCACGCAACACCCATGGATTTTGAAGCTGTCTCAGATTTACAAAATCACGTAAAGCTGGGGCAGTGCCAAAACCTTATGCCTCCCCAGAGCGGATGTTTACATCTCTCTTCGTTTTTTTCTCTTTCCATGTATGCAGCATTCTGCCGCACACATAGAACGAGGAAAACATCTCTCGAGATTGATTTTGTGCAGGAAGGTGCCCCTATTTCATAAATATGGTGTATTCCTGCCCTTTCACATTGGCATAGGCCAGCCCAGCAAGAAGACTTGCAGTGCTGCCCTACGCCAATTCCTCATAAATGAGGCTCTGTAATTCTAACCCTTGAAACAATTCAAAAATTCAAAGTAGTAACCTTCTCTATTATTCTATATTATTTATTCTTGATAATATGATAGAATAGAAGAAACTGTATTACAAACACAAGCCCTAAGAGTCATTATATTTAGCTGAAATGAAGAAGCTCCTTCTCAGAGTGAAGTGTTATAATGAGACAAAAACGAAACAATGTATAAAACCTGTTGTGATGGTGCTTTTTCAAATTGGAATGTTAATCCCTATACATTGTTAAATATCTCTTTATAGAATAAAACTGATAGCTATAAGCAAAATGTCTGCAGTAATCTCATGAATGTTATTTATGGGACGGTAAACAATACATCACAATACAGTGACGTACATGGAAATGGTCAGCAATTGGGTTATATAATAACAGGAGTATGTCAATTTAAGAACTTAACCATCTACTCAACTTTGTTGGCTTTGAAAATTCAAGTCACTCTGTTGTACGAAACCTCATGCATGCCTTTTTGATTCTTATTTGAAGCTACTTTAAAGACTAGATTACAAGTTTACGGTTTGAGAAAAGCTTGTGCTATAACGCCTTTATCAATTTCGCTCTTGGGACAAACTCAAGTCCAGTATCGGCTGGCGTCAGGGAAATGTGGCAGGGCGGGGGGCAGCGCGGGGGTGGGGTTGTAACAAACAAAAAAAGAAAAAGAAAAACGTACCTGTCGGTCTTCTGCTCGCCGGTCTTCTGCTCCTCAGACTGGGCACAGGCTGAAGCTCCCAGCCTCCCCTATGGCCAATCCAGACGCTGCTCTCATACCCATGAGAGCAGTGTCGGGATTGGGCAGAGCAGACTTGTTTTACACACTCCATCGGGACCTTTGCGACCCCTGGCCAATGAGAGGGCAAAACGTTTGCCTCCCCTGAGGCCAGGGTTCGCAAAGGAAGTGCCAGGTGTATCAGGGAGCAAGCTAGAGGTCACAGCTGCGACCCCTGACTACCTCCAAATGACGACCATGCATACATTAGCATTAGCATAAATGTTTGCATCCAAAACTCAAAAATCATCAGCCTAGACTCTCCTTGCTCAGCTACTTTGGCCATAGCTGAGACATAGCTTATTGCAAAGTCAATAAAAACATCTAAATAACCTAAACCTGGGTACAACATAAATGCTAATATCATAACAGAATGCAACATAACACCCACATTAGATGCATGAAAACAAACTTGATTTTCCTGAAACAACCTAGATACTTACAGGTCATTTAGTCATCTCATAAATGGTACAGAACTATAATAACTGAATTTTTCAAACTGTGAAGGGAGTCTTTCTGTTTCTGTCATTCTCCTAACGTCACTTACTGTGCTCAAACCCTTGACAGAGGGGGGAGTGCTGCTCTCATCCTCTTAGATCTCTCGGCAGCATTCGACACGGTCAACCACGAAGTGCTGATTGAGCGTCTGGCCTCAGTAGGAATCAGGGATAAAGCACTCCTCCTCCTTAGATCCTTTCTGTCCAGTAGGACACAATCAGTGGCTCATGACGTATTCGTCTCCCCGGACTTTTCTCTTCCCTGTGGAGTCCCACAGGGCTCATCATTGAGCCCCACTCTTTTTAACTTATACGTCACCCCTCTGGCCAAGCTGATAAGAAGTTTCGGCTTCACGCTGGTGTCATACGCTGACGACACTCAGATCATTGTGTCCATCAACAGTCCAGCCACGGATACTGCCTCTCGTTTTCAAGACTGCATGAACCATATAGGGAAATGGATGCAGGTTAATTGTCTGAAGCTTAACACATCCAAAACGGAAGTCATGCTATTTGGCATTTCGCCAATCATCTGGTTAGATAGTTGGTGGCCAACCGACATGGGCCCTCCCCCAACACCAGCCAGTAAGGTAAAAAACCTTGGACTCCTCTTTGACTCTAGACTTTCCTTTGAACCCCAGATAAACGGCACCACATCAGCCTGTTTCTTCATCCTCAAAACTAAAAAAAAAGTACTTCCTTTCATTCCTCTCGCGCTAAGGAAAACAGTGGTCACAGCTTTAATTGGGTCCAGGCTGGACTACTGCAACGCTCTTCTCACCAGCGCAAGCAAGCGCAATATACACAAACTCCAGATGACACAGAATGCCGCCGCTAGAGTCCTGCTTGGGCTAAATCGCTTTGACTCGGCCTCTAAGGCCCTCGCCGAGCTCCACTGGCTGCCTATCAGAAAACGCATCCAGTTCAAAGCTCTCTGCATCGCATTCAAGGCTACACGCGGCAAAGGTCCTTGGCAACTGTCACAACTCTTTAAGCCTTACATTCCGGCCAGACCACTAAGATCATCAGACAGTGGCAACCTGTCCATTCCCAGGGTACATAAAGTAAAATGGGGAGGTAAAAGTTTTGCCCACTCCACCGCCAAACTTTGGAACTCCATGCCTACTCCTCTCAAAAAAGAATCCAATTTGTTGCACTTCAGGAAGCACTTGAAAACCTGGCTCTATCAACCTACAAGGTAATCTGACCCATCTGCCGCCCTGTATTCCTGCCTAACTAGCGCCTAGATACCTTCGGGTCAGTGTAGCGCTTTATAAAACCCTCATTTCATTTAATTTAATTTCATTTCTCAACTCAAAAAAAGGAAAATGCATGAAAGTCTGAAAGAAACTCTGAAGTTCATAGAAGTGCTTATTGGGCAAATCCAGGCACTAATAGCATTATTTGAATACTTGCTCTAAATTAGAAAATACTGTGCAACTAACGAGGACCTTATCCGTACATTACTGTATTTTTTGTCTTTAAATAAAGGTAATTATTCTGTACAAAAAATGTCTGAGACAAGCAAGCACAACTCTTGGGAGCTTTTTGAGTTAGGCAGAGGTTTATTTAAATGATGGATGCAAGACTATTTCAATAATGCACACTATACATGTACTTTCCACGTTCAGTTGCCCTTACTAAGCACTGCTACAGTACAGATGTCCAGCAGCCACTGGCAACATTGAGCATGCAATGAATATCAATGCGCGTGGCTGAAGATATTAAAACCCTGTCTTTACATTAATTATTATTTACTGCCTCATTTCGGATGTATTGTCTTTGTCAGAACTTAAACAATTAACTGTGGAGATAATTGTATTTCCTGGTATTGCAGGTCCTCCTCCAATCACATGACTGCTTCAAGGACTTTGCCTCCTTTGGCTGAAATCATTCTACAAATGATTTCAAATTGTATTATTTTGTGAATGACAGGGATGAATCCCATTCAATTCTGGTAGTGCAAGCCTATCATAGAGGACATCATTCAGAATGTCTAATCTTTTAGGTGCAGCGAAAAAGGCACTTGGCATATGTTGTCAATTTCAAAATGACTTACTCTGGAGTTAACAATTTTCCACGTGTATTACAACAGCTAAAATGCACATATTTGTCAAATGCTGAACGTACCATCTGATAACAAACAAAAAATCTAATAGGAAAACATAATCTTCACAACATATCCAAGATGAACGACGTAGGGGATACCCAGTAACAGAGCTCAAATAAACAACATATTGTATTCCACCATCACATGAGTATGTCAATGGAGAGTTACTTGCTGACAAATGTAAAGCCCGCATTTAATGTGTAATTATTGCAAAGTGGTTTTCGGTGCTTACAACATTTCTATATGTTCATGGTACTTGAGTATATTACATTGTTACACTTTTTAATATCAAAATGAGCAATTAACATGCCTATATGAGTGTAATTATGTTATGTTGATCATAAACTTTATAAAGAACTTCTACATAAGTCATTTTGTACAACAATAACAGGGGACACGATATTCAAATAAATAGTATAACTAAATTATGTTCCATCTAATTTTGATTATGTTTATGTTTTGCGCAGTTCCCCAGGAGAAGCTGCATCATTATAACTGGATACATCGTGTTAGTTATTTTAGTAAACTCAGAATATATTATTTTGATACTGACAAAACACATCTGGAGAGCAGCTTTTATAGCTGATGTTTTGAACAAAAACACCTCATTAACTAAAAACTGTGATTTGAAAATTCAAAACAAATATTGCTAGAACTGACAAACCGTCATACAATAAAAATAAAATTAACATAGTGTTACCATAAGCCTCAACTACCCACTAGACGACAATTTAAATACCAGTGCGAAGAAAACACCCACCTTTCTGGTCGCGCCCACTTTCAGTCCTTGATAATGCACCAATTGTTAAGCTCCTCCGAGCATATTTCATCTCTCAAGTATGAGCTGCCACGTTGTAAAGAGTCTCTGGGCAGGAAAGCCGCACAGCATTGTGGTCCCTTTTATATACTGCCATCAGGAGTGTTGACTTAGTTCCAGACTATCACAGCAGGCTTTGTCGCTCATTGGCTACTGTGCCTTTGCTGTTTATTCTTCCATAATCCAAGACAAGCGCAGAAAATGATAAAAGCACACTTTCAGCCACCTTCCAGATGCCAGGAGGAGGAGGAGCACACAAGTTACATTTCAGCAAGATTGGTTTGCCAACTGCTGGGCATGTTTTCTTTTCATTTTCTACGTCTTTACATACAATCAGAATCAAATGCATTCTGATTGCAAATCCTGTCGAAATGAAGGTGTATTTTGCCGGTTTAGTTGATCAAGTTCATAAAGTCGTCTGCTTCTGACAGCCCAACAATATTCCTGCGTCGTGCTTCACTGACTTTGCTTTAAAGAAAGCTGTCACTGGGGATGGTAAAATTCAAAATCATAACTTTAGATCGCAAATGCATTTTATATAGTCGGACTCCTTCCTTTTTCACATTCTCTTAATTTAAATCGTAATGGCCAGTTGTTTAAATTCTTCTTTGGGGATGTTGTTTGCTGAGAGGCTGACATGGCAGTCTCTAGTAAAGGTGACAGTGTACTAGGATCAGTTACCATAGTATTCGACCTCCAGAAATAACTATTTCTAATATTGTTTCTGAATTCTGAGAACTTTTTTGAAGAGTTAACGGACCCCATTAACAAAGCCACGTGTGTCTGTAGATCTAAGTTTACAAAAGGATGTAAATGGTTTTACTACTGTCTAACTCTACTCCCCTTCTGCACACGCCACCTTTGTGTACAGGCACACAGTAGTGAATACCAAGCAAGTGGTTGTGAGTGAGCAAAACAAGGTGCGGTTTACCTCGAGAGTAAGTGAAAAGCCACAAATGTGTGAGTTTACTGGTTTTCACAAACACCTCACGGACCTTTTCCCATCCTGTAAATGGTCAGAGATTTGCTTCTGCAAAGGCTGAAGTCCCTTTCCAGGACAGGAAAGGGAATGAAAGACTCCTAAACTTTGTGGGGGGTGGGGGCAGGGATTTAAGTGGGCCGGGTCTCACTGGTGCTGAGCGCCAGCAGTTTTTTAAAAGGGGCCCCGAAACGGGTCCCTATCGGGCTCTGTTTTGTGCCCTGGCACAGACGGTCCGTTTTTTTCAGGACTGCAGTGACAGCAGGCACATCGTTGTGCGCCTGCTCACAATGCTCATTTCTCACTACTGGAGAAGTTACGGCATTATGTCATGCCAGGTTAGCGTTGTAGGGGAAGGGAAATCCTTTAAAGAGAGCAATTTTCTCTCTGGATTTCCCTTCCCTTTTGGAAACTCAGGAACAGCAACATTGTCGTGGTGCTTTTTCAATATTATATACAAGCCATAGTTGCTGCTTATTTATTTTATGCAACTAACAACCATTGACAAAGCCAATAGTCCTGACTTGTTGTAGGTATGATGTTACTTGTTGTAGGTATGATATTACTTGTTGTAGGTATGATATTACTTGTTGTAGGTATGATGTTACTTGTTGTATCATATATCTGGATGCAATGAGAGAAACAGTAAAATACAAATCGGGCGGGACACTATGCTAAGCACAGATTTTTAGCTTACATGATTTTAAGCCACGCCCTTAATTACATTGGCCACGCCCCTTTGAGAGACCCTCCAGTTTTTTCATCCCACTTAAAGCCCTGGGTGGGGGGTCCAGGGAAGGGGATTCTCAATAGAGAAAAAGTGGGCTTTTATACTGTGAGCTTCCTTTCTGGGAAGTTGAACTGTGTGTACGACTCCAAATTGTGGACATCGCAGATGTAACATGATATTCCCGGTAGTACATCTGGAAAGGAGCATCAGGTGCAGATATCCAAGGGTACTACTTGAAATGCTTGTGAATTCCCCAAACTTATTAATCTACAGATTTTGGAGCAAATATACAGGTGTATATTTAGACAATTGTTTTGTGATTTGGGCCCAATATGTTTCTGCTTATAGCACTGAGATGCTTGGACTACGTGAAATGTGTAGTAGAGTCATGACAAACTACAGGGCATACTTACAAGCCCCTTCCGTCGTCAGAGCTTTTTGTGGCACTCCAGCGGCGCAAATCACAAAATCATATCTATGAGGCCACACAAAGCACTATGTGTGGATTTGAATGGCCTAATAGATATGTAGTAAGGCAAGGAAGCGCAAATCACTGCAATGCCTTAATCTGTGCTCAGGAGGCGTTCAATGGGTGTTGCAGTGGGTTTTCCCATGCAAAATCTATGGATTTCGACTCTTCCCCAGATTTACAAGAGCATGTAAACCTGAGGAAGTGCCAAAATCTTATGCCTCCCGTGTTGAAAAACAACTTGTTTCTCCTCGTTTATTCCTCTTTCTATGTGTGCTGCATTCTGCAGTACACAAAGAAAGAAGAAAACACCTCTTAGGATTGTTTCTGTGCAGGAAGGGGCACCTTCCTGCACAGAAACAATCCTGATGGCAACACAGGCACCCTTGCACCTTGGTGCAACGGTGCCTACGTTTGTGTTAGGCTGCCGAAAGTGGGCCAGTGCAGGGGTAAAGGACAGGAATGCACCGTATTGCATAAATACAGGGCATTCCTGCCCTTTCACTTAGGTGTAGGAAAGCACAGCAAGCTGACTTGCTGTGCTGCCCTACGCCAAATCCCTATAAGTGTGGGCCTACGTCTCTCAGAGTGCCATGGGTGGTTCACAAGTTATGTAATTCACAATATTGTACTTTTTCGTGTTTTTGAGACTCCGATTGGCTTTAGTTGAGATATTGGTAGGTAGGTAAACCTTAATATTTACAGTTTGGATCAGCGACTTTCAAGATCCACTAGCTGGAACTATTTTTTAAAAGTTACCCATCTAGTGGGTAGTAAGACCTATTGTTTTGCAGACGCAGTGTTCAGACCAACTGTCTCAAATGGAAATTGAGGTTTTTCTGCCAAACAGGGCAGTGCCTGACATAATGAAGAAGTAACTGAAGCCCTGACTTCATTTTTGGCTCTAGGCCAGCGTTTCCAGTAGATCTGAGAATTTACTCTCTTGCTTGTGTGATGTCCATCTTGCTCCATATCATCACAGCCTACTGCTCCTACTGCCCTTGCCTCCTTTCTAACTTCCCGTTTGTCCCCTGCTTTCTTTACAGCAGCCCCTGACCCTTCTTCCATCCCATGTCCCAGTATGACATTAATCAGGATATTGCAAAGTAGAAGGAATTCATGTATGAATTCAAACAACAAACATACAAAATGTGATGGGAGGAATGCTTGCAAATAGTCTAACCACTGGCAATCGTTCGGGGTAGCATTCCAACCCACTGTGGTTTTTTTGCCCACTAGGCCACCTCAGAGTAGACCCAGCCATATACTAATCAGTCTTGGTACTGCTCCAATAAAAACAGTACAGCCTGAACTGCCAAGCCAGGTCCTCTCCAAACTGGGACACAAGCAATCCATGACCGGTTTCAGTCTAGTTGGCCTTTTCGGTTGGGTGAAACTTGGTTCCTGTGGCACACTGGTTAGGGGACCCTCGTCTGGGCATACCCTCGGCCACTTTGGGCATTACATCAAACACACAGAAAGCGCTTAGTCTATTTGAAAGCATTTTTCTTATCACCTTTCGTGATAAACATTGAGAAGAACAGAGCAAAACGAGTATAAGAGATATAATGTAGATGCTGCCTCCCTGCATAGGAGCTGGCAAATACGAAAGTGCAGCCGATTAAGGAATCTCAGGCAGTTAGACAGAAGGTTGAACAAAAGTCCTTCCAAGGTTTGGGAAAGGGTGATTAGTAAACTGGATGGAAAGACTACCTTCTCTTCTTTCTCGCTACGCCTTTTACAGTCTTTTAGACGTGAAAAAATAAAGGAGTGAGGAATACAGGTTGTATTATTACCACAGAATGTGTAATGTAGTCAGTGGTGCAAGGTCTTCCCTGCACAAACAGATATGTCATACTATGTACCTCAGTGTCTAGCAGTAGCATGGAAGAGGGATTCTACTGTTGCTCTTACAAATAAGGAGAACACTTAGCCACTGACCATGGTACAGTGTTCCTGTCTCCCCTTACCTCTGAGCACTAATTAATCCTTAGGATTACCATCCCAGCAATGAACAAACACTATAACACAAAAATTAGATTCTGGGGTTCTCCGGCTGGTATCATACATGCAGTTTTGCTGTACCAGTGATGGAAGCCTGTGACTCTCCTTTTGGCCAGACGAGTTTGTTTGTACACCCGAGGAAAGGTACTACACTTCAAGATTAATATCAATCCCTGCCTAGAGGTGATATATAGTGACCAATGTGGACATGAATCCTGGGAATTACCCAGGTCCTTAATGCCTCACCAGGTGTGAATTCCACCAGGAGACCCAGAAGTGCCACAAACTGAATCAGATGCATCATCAGGGTGGCACTTTGGTCCAACACCATTCCCTGCTGTGATCTGGCTGTCAATCGAAACTGCCATGGAATAGACCTGATTGGTGGCGATGCTTATTCTATGACATATAAAGCACAAAATGCATTTTACATGCTGTCATGACTCAGCGATTTTTTTGATTAGAACTGTATTTTATTTGTTTGTAAATTATTGCTGCCTCTGTAGACATTTGTGGTGTGCCCCTCAGTGGCTAGATGATCTACAGTCTTCATTACAGATGATGATCATTTTAGGTCAAATCTGGACTATTTAGATTATCTAGGTCTGGCATAGACAGATGCATGGAATAGAGGAATAAGATGGATGATAGAAAGATGTTAGGATAGAGTGAGTAAAAATAGAAAAGGCATAGGTGTGAGGGGCAACAATTGTGCTGATGTTGAAGAAATAGAGCTTCATGCTGTAGACAAACCTTGACATCAGACCTCCATATCATAACGGCTAAGCTTATAAGTATCAATTGATTACCTGTCAGTGCTTGGTATCCTAAGCCCAAGTACTGATCACAATTTTGTAAATACTTGGTTTCTTCTCCATTCGTAAGGAAGAAAGTGGTGGATTAAAGCATGACGATGGTATAGACAAGTGACATGGTCGAGTCCCATGCAGATTTATAAATAAAATGTACGCAACACCATTTTATGCACCCTAAAGTGCACAAATTGCAGCACTTTTTAGACAGATATTCTAAATCCTGAATCAAAGAATCATGACTGGAGGCGCTTTACTTTTGCAAATTGTAGAATACAGAAAAACCGCCAATATAGCAGAAATAATCCACTCATGTTTAGGGGACTATTTACAGTACAAATAGAAAGAAGAAGAAACGAGGAGAAATAGTGATATTTCTCCTCGTTCCTTCTCCTCTGGGAAAGTGTAAGATTTTGACGCATTCCCAAGTTTATAAGTTCTTGTAAATCTGGGAATGCATCAGAAACCATAGGAGTTGCATGGGTGTTCTCATGCAACGCCCATGAAATGGCTTCCCATTGCAGCGTAATGCAATGCAACGATTTGCACTGCTCTGCTTTACTCCAGATTTTTAGAGCCACTCAGAGCCACACATAATGGCTTTGCGTAGCTTTAAATATCTGTCATACGGTTTGCGTCGCTCTTGCACCACATTGCATGGTGCAAGAGCAACGGAAACGGCCTCGTAAATAGGCCCCTTAGTTTAGTAGGCGGGAGTTTCAGCTTTTCCTATCTCTTTGTTAGTTTTCCCATATGCATGTCAGGTAGTTTCACGCACTGAAATACCTGTCCATTTGTCCTTTAAAAGGCAACAGTAAGGCCCTCATTCTGTGTGGCCCAAAAATTCTTCTGGTATCTCCGGCACATAGTTGCCGATAGCAGGGGTAACAGCAATTCTGGAGTAATTATGGGGAAAATCTGGTTTAAAAGTGTTTGGAAAAAAGGGTCAACTATGGTGTAATATGGCATGTTTTACACCCTAATATGAGTGTCTGAATATCAAAGCATAATATTAATACAGGAGCAGTTGATTACAATTACAAAACTAAACCAGAAACATATAGATTTCATATGGCCAGGATCATTGAGAAAATGGTCACAATTGTGGGTTTGTGGAATATTAAGTGAATGAATTGCCTTTCTAAAAGAAGAACTATTGGTGTGACAATAATTAGTAAACACTAGAATAGTGTTCACCCGTGAAATGCAGCTGCACAATCATTTGAATGTAATATTTAAGATCGAGGGCCTTATTTATGAGGCTCTTATGCCGCCGTTGCGTCACGTTTTGTGATGCTGTGGCGGCATAAAAAATGCGCCACACTGCACCATATTTACAAAGTGACGCATCTAGGCAGATGCATCACTTTGTAAGCCCCTGCACTACATTATACCTGCGACAAGTATTATGTATGCAGGGTGGGCGTTCCGGCGCAGAAATGGCTTGTAGAAGTGTTGCATTGAAATCTATGAGATTTCACTGCAACCCTTCTACGGCCTCACTGTGTCAAATCCTTACGCCTGCTTGAAGCAGGCGTAAGGGGTGATGCAGGCCTTTTCACATGGGACTTGCCCCATGTGAAATGACATATTGCTGGAGTTGCGTCTGTTTCCAGACACACTCCAGCAATGTGCCATTTTTGCGCCGACAGATAAGTCAGGATTCCTGACGTATCTGTCAATCCTTGCGAAATGGAGCGCCGTACAGTAAATATGGCGCATCCATGGTGTCGCAAGGAGGGCGCACTGAAAAGTGTTGCATCATTGTTTTACCGCAGCGATGCAACATTTTTCATAAATGAGGCTCAGAGTGTTTTGGCAAATGAGACTCTTAACTGCTTTAGTAGAAAAAATGGCATTGTGTAAAAAACAACTTGTAACTTCCTGGCGAAGTTGATGGCACTTTACAAGGTGTGGGTGTCCATCTACTTTTTGAAAGAGGAGCACTGGAGAATTCCTATGCTATAAATTTGTCTGAAAGGTACATTTTAGATCAATATATGTATAATTTTATGTGCTTACCGGAAAATGAATCATCTGGAACGGGTGGGGGAGGGTACGACATATTTGCATGTGCTGTCTCAACACAGGGGAAAGTATATACGTGAGATTCCCATGGGCGCCACAGTGCTGGGGTATATGCTGTGGAATTGAGAGCATTTCCCGTGGAACAAGATGCATAAAATTGGTTTTAACCATATTTTTGTTCTTTTTTTTAAATTCATTGACATTTCGTGAGTTAAACAGATTAGTACACACATTACTGATGGTCATGTTCGATGAGCAACGTGGGATTTCTGGCAAATCTATACAGACAATACTGTGTCCAAGTTAATGTCAGTGACAAGTTCGCATTATGAGATGTGTGAGGTTCGCCTTGACTACCTGGGCAGAACAAATACATTAGAACTAGCTAAGGTAAACAATGGTGAAACAGCGAATGGGGAGGGGAAAAGGAAGCGGGTGTGGGCAATCCTGGATGGATTCTGATAATGCTATTTAGTTACCAGGTAGAGCAAACAGAGGCTCCAACACAGTATTGAAATAGTAACAAAGAGAAAGTACTGTAGTTCCAAGCCTATGTGGGTAGCATCACAAGCATCTATCTGCCTATAGGAGGCAGGAGGAATCATCTCACTAAGTTATGCTGCAATGGAAGAACCTTGAGGGGGACGCGCTCTCAGTCATAATGGCTGTTAAACGTGCTACATGGGATTCCAAAGTCGCCACCAAAGGACGGTTTCTAAGCCATCTGGCCTCTTTTATTTGCAGTACAAAGCTCTTTGCAGTACACCAGGTAAGGAGGGTTCAAAACCAGCTTGTTAGAGAGGGAGGGGCTTTGGATTTCCAGTGAGAAGTGACTGCTCTCTTAGCCAGTGGCGGCTCGCCGAGGGAGTGCTGCGGGGCGGTGAGGCAGGGTGGGGGGTAGTGGAGTCCGACATACGACGGACAGGAGTAAGGTAAGTAATTAAATAAATAAAACTATTTACCTTGCACTCGCTGCATCGCCAACTCGGCGATGCAGCGAGCACAAGGTAAATAGTTTTATTCATTTAATTACTTACCTTACTCCTGTCCGTCGTATGTCGGACTCCACTACCCCCCACCCTTCCCCTCCCCCGGCCCGCCCCACCGTCCCGCAGCACTCCCTCGGCGAGCCGCCACTGCTCTTAGCAAGGATTAGGGCTAAGTTAGAAAGTCGTGAAGCTGCTCAATCATTTTTAGAGCACTTATAGACTCCCAGTGCTATTAGGGGCTGAATGATATTGATCTGGCTGCGATAGAAGAAAGTATATTTACTATATAGGTCCAGAATGAAGGGTCTCAGGAGGGGCAGGACTAGAGCATAAGTGTGAAGTCAGCCATCTCTGCAAAGCAACAAGGGCTAGTGGATGATACTGGGGGGAAATATTTATCCAGTGTCATAACATAATATGTGTATTTGTAAAATGCACATTCACCCGTAGGAATCTGGGCACTGAATATTAGATGTTTATTGTTACCCAACTCAATGGTGCTCATTTTTTTAACCTTAGATGGATGAAAGGCTGAGTGGACCCGCCGGAATTTTAAGTTGCGACCATGATGTCAAACACAGGCCCCTGCAGAGGACGCATTAGTCTACAGGGCCACCAGAGAGATAGGCTCTGTGCAGTACATAAAACTGTATTAATTTGAACTTTGCGTCCAGGGTGTCTATGCGAGGAAACTCCAGCTCATTCGCCCATTCCTTGTTGTGCAAGACTCTATCTGCATCAGCTTCCCATTTGTTGCTCACGGAAGTCAACTTTGGGGGATGGATGAAGTGTGAGGGCCTTATAAAACCATGACACGTGTCGCTGTCCATGCCCCATGGTACGTATATCGTGGATTAGTGGGTGTATTTCTGGAGGGGGATTTATGGTAGACCTTATCCTCCGAATTGCTTGATGAAAAGTGTTGCATAGGAGAAGTTGGCCTGTTTGTAGAATGAATTTGTCCATGAGTTCTACAAAAGAGAGTCATTGTTCCTGATCATATAGATCGCTGATGCTTCTTATGTGTGTGACACTCGAGATGCGCAGGAGCCTGTTAATTATTAGTTCTGTGAGAGTTGTTAGACCCCGTGGAGGGATAGTTGGAGCATATGGAACTGTCAGCTTTGTAAGTGTTAAGGCGCAAGTATAACATCACAGGGCTACCCGAAGACATTTAGCTGCGATTGTTGTCAACTGGTAGCAGTAAGCAGGAGGATGTTCAGAATCTTTAAAAGTAACAGGGTTGTCACTAAGGTTGTCTCCTCAACGTAGAGGCCAAAAAGCAATCTACTCAGCCATTGGAGTTGTGCAGTGAGATAATACAATTCAAAGTGGGGCGCACCAAGAGTGCCGTGCCTGCCTTCCTGAGAAGCCAGACCTTGGCAAGAACCACCTTTTTTCTACCAGTGTGCCAAATGAGTTCACTCAGTAGTGCGACACGACCTCAAAAAAAATGCGGAGGTAAGGCTAGGGGCATAGAGGAGGTGCGGGAGAAGTACCACAAACCTTGTCAGGGTGAAGTCACCAGCAAGCCCCAAATTAACCTTGGTCAACCCTCTGGTAGCTTTGCACAGAGCAGTCAGGCATAAGTTAGAGGCAATGTGTAAAGTATTTATGCAGCACTTCAAACAGAAAAAAGTGAAAACATAAAACAAGGAAAATCTCAGACCAATTTTAATAAAATAGAGTACATTTTAATAAATGAATTAAGAACAAAACAAAAATCCAATCAATAGATATGTAATTTTAAAGAAAATGAAAAAGCGCCAAGAAGCACAAAGCACAAACTGTGATTATATGGTCTCACCAGACTGGGACAAAGTCAGAAGTTCAGGCCAACCACGATGGAATGCAGGCCTGCTACAGGGACCCAGTTAAGCCAGCTGAACAAGAGTATATTAATTCCTGGTTGCGAAACGTTGTGGAGACCCGTGTCGAGGATGCATTGCACAGCAGTGATTGAGAGCAACTGCGAAGCTGCGATTTGAGGTCCTGCTTTGTTGTCGAGGATGCCATCGATGAGTGATTTGTGATGCGAAGGCCTGCATCAACAATGCGTTGCGCAGTGGCAGTTCCTGGAAGACTGTGGGCGACCATGTGAAGTCGTGCACTGAAGACGAACCACGCAGTAGTCTCGATGTGGAGTCTGGAGAGGTGATGCGTGGCACTGTGGCTCTGATGCAGAATTTCTGGCCGGCGATGTGCGGCGCTGCGGCTCTAATGTATCGGTTCTGCTGGGACCACAGTTGCGGATGGCAGAGCACCATCAGGCCCACTTCTAGCAGTCCAGGAGTGGGATGGCACCACTTGGGAGGGCAGAACTTACAGAAGGCAGAGTCAATCAATCAATCAATCAATCAATTCCACGTCATTTGAAAAGTGCACGGCTGACATGGACAAGAGAGATTACAGTTCCAGAAGTCTGGCCTTAAAGGGTCCGTCCAGTGAATGTTGTCACAGAATGTCTCAAAACCAAAGCGGACATCATTGAACAAATGAGTATTATAGAATGGCTACCCTTGGTAATGCAGAACTGGGTGAAGAGAATATTTTTTCTTCTGTACCCAGGATGCCCCATAAGGATGGGGATGGAATGGTTCTTGGCCCAAGTCTTTTGACATTGAGGAATTTCAAGGAGTTTGGTCATGGAAAAGCAGATAAGTCTGGCCTGTAAGTAATCTTCAGATAATTGGATGAAGAGCAAGATTCCTTGTTGGTGAAAGACCTGGGGAACAATGCTAATGAATGGATTCACAAGCTTACATGATATGGTCATACTTCTGTAACATTAAAAGGAGAGCAATACCATTTTCGATTCTCGGAATCAGGAGGATAAGGATACAAGAAAGGCTCTTGCCCAAATCAAGCTAGTATGATTTCAGTGTAATAATGATAGTGACGTGGTTGGGAAGGTGAAATAGAGAACCGTTTTCTTCCGCATGTAACACTAGAAATAAAGGGAAAAGACCCAAGTATGCCACCTAATCTGAAGTTTTAAACTGGTTCTTGACCTTCAGAGTGCAGGAAGCTTTGGTGCAGAGATAGGAAGCTTAAAAGGAGGCTCTCTATGGGTTTGACTCGTGAATGATAGCCATTAATTACTTCAGTTCACAGTCTGATTTTGATATATAGCTTACATCCAAGTTGGGATGTTTGTGTGTTGTGTGAATAGGACTAGTCATGGAATCGAAGTGACATGATCATAGTGGTATGAAGATGCAGGTTAGAATTGGATGATAGAATTTGGGGATCCTCTAGAAAAAAATGATGCAAGCAAGGGAGTTATAAGAACCTTTTTGAGGTGAATGATAATCACGGATGAGCAAAATGGGATGATGAGGAGCTAGAGTTGGAAGGCACTAGGCACAAGAGGCACCCAGGTTCACAAGGGATATGGAGGAACAGCTGAAAAGGAGCCTCAAGTCTTGGGGAACACTATGAAGGAGTTGAATTGGGAAGGCACAATGTGGGAAACATGGGGGCTCTTACTGTGGGGATATCTACAGTGATGTGATTGGAGATGTCATTGAAAATGTTTTCTAGGCTTTTACATAGAACATATGAGGGAAGGGATGTTTCAAAGACTAGACAGTCACAATTTTGAATCAATAATTCTGCTGCTTTTAAGTTGTGCATATGACCCTTTTTTCATACATTCGGTTTCAGTTTATATTTAATCTAATAGCATATTTAAATCTAACTACTGCAACAGAATCTGTTGTCTAAACATGGTCTCTGAATGAGATTCAAGAATAATCATGTGCATGCTCTGAAGACCAGGAAGTGGCTTCTAGTATCTTAGCAGAGATCTTTATCTGATCTACAAAGCTCTCATGAGGCTCTGCTCAAATTGTTTTTGATTGGAAGTCCGCCAATGCTGTGATTTCACTTGATGTTCTTAAATCTACCCAGTAATTCAATCATGTTGACTGATATTTCTCTGTATCAGAGACATAGGGCCAGATGTACTATTTATTGGTCGGAAAATATTTCCAACCAGCATTTTCGCAGCCAGTAAATATTTTAACGAGCTGTTTATGTGCCATTAGGACAGATCATAAAAATATTAATCATATTGAGTTAAACTCCGACCTACCTTACTAATATTCTTTAGGTATTTCTTGAATTGAAACTTGATCCAATTGGCTACAATCACAGGAATGGTAGTCTGCAAGGGTCAGTAGGCCACCATGTCTGAAGTTTTTCAATAAAGTATTTTTTTCCTTAAAACGCAGATGATTTTCCTTCAAGGAAACAAGGCTGTGTTTAAAAAACAAGTTTTCTTGTTTTTTAAAAAGATTTTTAAATTGTTGGCAGTGGTTCCCGGGACCACTTCCTACTCTACAACAAACCTTCTTTTACATTCACAAAAACAATGGATGACCTTAAGTGGTGGCAACACATGCTCCGCAAATGTTAGCACCTCCTTTGAGGTGTCAGTAAATTTTCATTAATACATAAGGATCTGATGTGGTATTTGAAAGGGTGTGCCTACAAAACACCCCTTCCAGATACCACATCAGTATCCATTTGGAATCCCAGTTTAGGAGTCACAAAAACCTTTTGGACACCTAAAAAGAGATTTGTACATAGGAAGAGCATTATAAAGGTTGCAAATGCGGAATCAGAGCATAAGCAACGGTTACAATTCCTAATGCATCTGGCCCATGGCTATTTAAAACAATACATCTTTTTCAACATCAACTACAATTGCTTTTACTTTAGTTCTTTATTCAGGGGTGGCTCCTCCGATATGGCGGAGGAGCGTCACCCCACTGCTTTCTCGCAGTGCGAGAAGCCAAAACATAAAAAGGTAATAACTTTTAGTTATTACCATCTTATGTTTGCTTTGTGGGCGGGGCTTCTCTGCTCTCCGAACAGGGCAGGGGAGGAATGGTTTGCCCACTCCTGAGGTGCCCAAAGACTGTTTGGTCGGCCCTCTGGGCCGCCCAAACCAGTCATGCGCACTTTGCCCTTCTCCATGTGCATGGAGAACATGCCCACCCCTCTAACCCCTGGCTGAGCGCCGTGGCACGGCACTCCAGACCAATCACAACGCTGCATGCAACGTTGTGATTGGCTTAGGGGAGGGAGCCTGGCTGCCTGCTTCCTGTTCCTATCGGAGGCAGGAGAGCAGGAGCAGGGAAGACGTGGGACCTGGCGGAAAGGTAGGTTTTTATTTTTTTCTTACAATTATGAACCCCGCGTGAACCCCCCTCCCCGCGCAACCCCCCGCTCCTGCCCCCCCACTAATGAGCCATGCCGGCCGCTACTGTCTTTATTATCTCTCAAGGCTTGGTTAAGGCCAAAAAGAGAAAACAGACTGGCTTATTCTGGAGCAACGGATGAGAGATAGGCTCACACATTTCAGAAGTGTCTGCTGCCGATCAAGCATATTATTTCTTGCATTATTCCTTCTATGATTACCACCTGTCAAGGAACTGTGATGTCCCTTCCTTGGTAGGTTCCTTAGAATCCAGACAGTTTATGGTCAATCAATTTCAAGCAGCAAAACAGTTTCTAATCAAGAAAAAAATACATAAAGGAAGAAATACAAGGAATAGATGGAACAACTCTGACTTCAAGAGCTGTACATTTTGAGACCATTCTATTATTCATGGAGTGCAGACATGACACGTCCAAAGAAATTCACTTCTATTTAATTGATTCTCCATCCTCTTCCATCATTCATGGCACTACATGGCTTCAGAAACATAACCTTGAATCAGCTGGAACATGCAAAGGATCACCTTTAAGTCACCTTACTGTGACACCCATTGTTGTTGTAGAAAAAAACACTGGCAAGACTCTGTCGTTGACATGTTCTGTGCTGCAGCCTAATTCCTCAGACATTGCTCCCCAGGTAAAGAATGACAAGGAGGTTGTTCCATCAGAGTCCTAAGAGTTTATAGACATATTTAACAAAAAGGGTCCATATGCTCGCATGCCACATTGAGAGTATGTGTATCGAATTGACTTGTTGCCTGGAGAGCATGCTTCACACTGAGAGAATTATCCACAGACTATGAAAGAGGATGGGGTTTTATGACAATACCTTCATGAACAATTGGACAAAAGGTTCTTTCAGCACTCCACCCCCCAGCAGGGGTACAAATCTTCTTGCTTACAGAGGCAAATGGATTATACAGGTATATATATATTGACTATTGAGAACTGAACGCCATTACCATAAAAAACGATATCCTCTTCCCCTCATATCCATACTTCTTGCTCAAGATAGATCCATCAAAATATTCTCTAAATTAGATGTCTGTGAGGCATATGACTTAGTATGGATACCTGAAAGGGATGAGTAAAAGATGGCATTCAATACCAGGTATGGGCATTTCGAATATCTGGTAATGCCTTTTCGTCTCTGTAATGCCTCTATCACCTGCCAGTAGTTCATAAATGACACATTTTCGGAAACATCTTGGATGTGTACATTGTGGTGTATCTCAATGATATTCTAATCTACTTGTTTTCCTTGGAAGAACATGAATAGGTTTGAGAAGTGCTATTGAGCTAAAATATGCATTCCTATATGCCAAAGCAGAGAAGTGGCTCTTTGAAGTTTCTACATTGCCTTTATTTTCTTCGAGATCTCAGAACAGGTAATAGGAACGGGCTCAGCTTAGATGGAAGCAGTATTAGAATGCCACTCTCCAAGAAACATAAAAGTAACTAAGAGGTTTTTTGGTTCCGCAACGTTTCCGACAACCATACAGAATTTCTAGACAATCATCTACCCAATAGTTCATTTAACCCAGATGGGAGGGAAGTTTGAGTGGGGAGAAGAGAAGAAACAATCCTTTAACCAACACAAGACAAACTTTATCTCTGCTCCGTATTGAAACATCACAATGACTTACTGCCCTTTACAGTAGAAACCTTGTTTTTTGCTATCAGAGCCGCATTATCACAACTGTGTACAGAAACCAATGAACTTCATGCAGTAGCATACTACTCATGAACCTCAATAGATAAGGAAAATAATTACACTATGGTTGAGAGTTCCTAGAGATCAAAGACACATTTTCTCATTGGAGACACTATTTGGAAGGAGCTCAAGATAAAATTACAGAACAGATAGATCACAAGAACTTGTATATCTTACCACTGTGAAATATGCTATCCCTCACCATCCTAGATGGACTTTGTTTTTTACCTGTTTTGATTATGTCACTGCGTATCGAACTTGCATGGAAAAGCAGACACACTTTCACATCAGAAAGACGCCTAATCTGTGGTTAAAGTAGAGACACCCTTTATTCTAGCCCTCTTTACCTCCCACATTACAACTTTCATGACTACTTTAGACAGGACAAAAAAGGCATTCTCACAACTCCATGGAATGAAAAGGAACCTCTAAAAAGATAAGTCCGCAATGTCTAATGCAGGAAGAGAAGCCCTGTACCTTCCCACCAAAGCGATGCAGTCCAAGTGTCTTAGATACTACCACAACTCTCCTGCAACAGGTCACCCTGGTCAGAAAAAGATGACAGAACTTCTCACCAGACTCTTTGGTGGCCTGGTATGAGGAAGAACACCTAAAATCATACTATCAAGTGTGCTATAGGGGCAAAGGTCAAAGCTTCTCACTATCCAGCTGTAGGAATGTTACAAATTTTGCCCAAAACTCATCACCCTTGGAACATGAACTTCATGAACTTCATCGTGGATTGTGGATCTAACTCCATCACAAGGGTACACAGCAGTATTATTAGTCATAGACTTACTAAGAAGATACATGTAGGAAATTTGTCTTTTCTGTATTGTTGCCCCAGATGTTTTGCCTTTTTTCAGGATTTTATTTTTGCTACACTTATAACTCTGTGCACTGTTTCTCCTGCAAAAAAAGAGTAAAGTGCCTGCAATCCCACTTTCAACATGTTGAAATTAACTTTACCCTTATTGGCATCATTCACTTTCCTATAAAGCCATAGTGTGTGGTGCCAAAATACACCCATGGCATGGAAAGTTAAATGTCACTTGTGGAATGCAGCATTAATTTTGACATTCACTAAAATGACAGAGAATCTTCACCAAGAATATTGCTGTGTCTTAAAGACGAAGGGACATGCAGGTAAGTTCAAACGTTTATTCAATCATAATGAGAATCCCTGGGGAGAGCGATAACCCGGTGAAATCACTCCCGCTGCGTCAGGTGCCTGGCTCCGTCCCTCGATCTGTCAACCGTAACAACGGACCCTGTATCGAGACACGGAGTGCGCCACACACAGCGTGAGTGAGAAGCCGTGCCGCGCGAGCAGCTTGAGGCAGAAAACATCGCCCGGCTGCCTCGCACCACAACAAATATCTTTCGCCTTTATGGTCTGTGGAGTTCAAAGTTACAGACAGAGGAACACAGTTCAGATCCCTTTTCAGGGTCGAGTTGGTGAAATGGGTTTGGACCAAGCACGTTATGTCTGCTAGTTACCAACAGCAAACAGATGGATCAGTCCATGGAACTCTACCTGCATTGCTTTTGATGGACCAACCCAGTGCTTGGTATGGATAGTGTCCATTAGCTGAGTTTGCTTCTACACAACTCTTTACACTGCTCCCTGGGAAGATCACCTTTTGTGCTTATGAGGATTCCACCCACAGATCATTCTTCAGAAAGTGTCCCTATCCACAGTCCCATCAGTAACCTCACTATTGTGGATCATCCATGCCATACAGAAAGGCTAAGAATTTCGCAGATCGGCACAGAAGGAAGGCACCTGATTATGATGTTGAGAGTAAGGTCTGATTTTTCATTAAAAAATCTACCACACTCTACGTTAACCCCTCGATTTGTGGGACCATTTCCTGTCATAAGAAAGATTTCTAAGACAGCTTTACATTCAACACTCCCTTTTTACCGCCACATTCACTGTGTGTGTTTCACATGAACCAGGTTAAACCCGCAGTTGCAGGTGTAGTCAGCAAGACTACTCCAATCGTGTAACATAGGTCACAACATTACAAACGTGAGAAAATATGGATGCCTATATCTTCAGAGGCTAGTTATAATAACTTGTGGCCTGGAAAGGTATGATATTTCAGAAAAGTCATAGGAATCCATGTCTCCTCCCCCTTTAGCGGGGCTGGACAGGACAGTGGTGGCATACTTTGGGGGGGACAGTCAGGAATCAGGTTAGAGGACAGGCACGTAGAAGCTGGAAGCACTCAAAAACAGCACTGTGGAAGTTTAGGTGGGTGGAAACACTAGACCTCTAACATCCTGGAAATGCACACTACTCACTTAATGAGCTGCCCGTAATTTCTAGGTCAAGATGTGTAGAACACAATTTAGACTTTCTGGGACCTCATCTCTGTTCCAGGCAAGTAATAACATGGTTGCATTGCCTTTTCTGATCCTCATTATAGTTGCAACTGTTTTTCGTACTGTACTGTTTGTTGTTTATTACCTCTTGGTTCCCTTGGTCCTTTAGTTAGTACCCTCTTCATCATTTGACTCTTGGCTGTTTGTGTCTTGCTTTCTATTTTTGGAGAGTCTTCCCTGAGTGTGTCCAGAAACTTTCCTGGGGCCTTTGTTGGATTCCTGATTGTCTTGTCACTGAATTATCCACTTCTGGAACTGCTAGTTAGATCTTCCCAAGACTCATCCCAACAAAGTAGGGCCTTGAAATGTCCAAATGTGTTGACTCCAAATGTCTGGGCTACTTCCTTTGTTGAGTGGGCCTGGAATGTCCAAACCCCATTACAGAGTGACAGCTAATTACCAGAGGCAGATTTTCCTCCCCATCCTTCCTCCTCAGGAGCAGAGTGAAACATGTATAATTGCTTCTTTTGTATGGGGAATCCTTTGTTCCCTCTGCTGGGGAGGAGAGTAATAGTTGGCCCATGAGGGTGACAAAAGGCCTGGAATCTTATTCTGCGCATAGCCAGCGAAATATGACATTTCTAGATGACCCATAAGATGTACATTTAAATTTTTGAGACCTTCTTATTCAAAATTGACATGCATGTTCCACCCCACTTTAATACCTCAATGGACATTGTAGGACTAAGTGGAGCACAATACAATTTAAGGTAGATTTCCCCCTATGTGCATAATACAGTGAAACTGCAAAAAATCCAGAACCCTACTAACCTTACCTATGGGTGCCTACTAATAATTTAAGGCTTACCCCTGGCCAACATTTATCCTTGCAGAGTCCCTTCTGCATCAGGCTACCTGTGTGCAATCACTGTGCAATGCACAACAGTAGTCTCACACGTGCAGCACACACGTTTGCACAAATGTGTGCACACTTGTTTATGTGTAATTAGCCCAGTGCCACTTACCCTAGCTGTGTCACAGTGGCCTTAACTTAATAAGCAGACACTGGCAGTAAACATACGCCCTATTACCGTGAGCGAGACTCCAGTCGTGAGACTCACCCACACTAAAAGTCCAAAAAGGGTGATCAAAAAGAGAAAATCAGGGTGCATTAAATGGATGGAACCCATTTCGCTACAAGGTGCAACATGTGAAATTTTGGCCTATTTTGGGTATTTTCTCAGAAATTTCCATAGTGAATCACAAACTCTGGGTACCTTTCAAATCAACAACATTTAGGGAAAAGGGACACAAGTTAAACAACATTCCTACATAACTACCATTCAAATCCTTCTACGCATGTGGACTGACATTTCAGTATGTCTTTTAGGTACGCTGAACTGTGTTCATGGCCTATTATGCTTCTGGGATCTCTGAAAGTTGAATCCTTATTCTCTAACCCAGAATTTGCATGAGCTATGGTGTCATAAAAATTTGCAATTTAGACCACTTGTGAAGTATAAGGGTTTCGTCTAGGGCCTCCAGATATGTTCCCAGCCCCCCAAAACCTTTAAGATGGCATGGATGCTTCATTTCCAGGTTCATACCTCCCATTATCCATTTTTATCGTTCTCGGTCTCTATTTTATCTTTCTCTGCATCTCCCTATGCCTCTTTCCTGTGTCTCTTTTTTCTCGGCCTCACTTTCGCGTGGTTTGCTTGTCCCGCTGTGTCCTCCATGTCTTCACGTATCCCATTTCCCACAACCGTAACAGTTTGTTCATCTTGTCACAATTTCATTTTATAAAATAGAAATACTTGTGAATGAAAAACATTTGTATTTAATATCATGGCATCGTGATCATTGTGAAATCAATCAATGGCGTAAAAAAGTATAGAGGGTGAGCTGGAAATAATTGCACGATGAGATTTTTAAAAGAATCTTGAAGGTGCACACATGTACAATACTTCCAGTGTTAATATTTCTTCAAAATGTTTCGCTTTTAGGTTAGCCCTTGCTACTCCCCCAGTGTATCAAAGGGCTGCATTGAGATGCTGCCAAAACATTATCAAATTAATGACGCTTTCAAGAAAATGTTTTGGAACGCACTCTTCCTTTTCTGAAAAATGATCCTACCATTGTCAAGTTATAAATCTATTTTTGTGTCAATGATTTTGAGGCCTGAATGTTCTTTTTGTTCTTAAAAGTAGCGCATTCAGCCAAACGCTTTACTTGTGCCTTGCTTCCAGAATTAAATTAAAAGTCAAACATCTTTGTTGTCCATTGCACTTTTTGCAAAATTTCAGCTTATGCTGTTTTGCGTTGTAGTTTGTTTTTATGATATTAGCCATATTTCTCAGTTAGATAATAAAGCAGAAACGAACGCTTAGATTAAAATGCAGCATTTGAGACTGCAGGCCACCAAGAAGGGCCAATATAACAGATTGCAACAGAACAAGAAAATATAGGATAACAACCCCATTTCCTTTGTGGGAGAGAACTTCAATAGAAAATGCATGTCATTATGCACATTAAAAAGCACATGTTTTCAACTGAGACCAAATGAAAAATTGTCTTCCATATTTTTGAAAAAAGGGAAAATGGGACAAAATGCCCCATGCATGGTTTACAGGTGTGTTTCACTCAGCTGAGTGCCCAACTACATTTGTACCTCGTATCCTGAATTTTATTTTGGTTTTAGCATCCAGTTAATTTAAGCAGCTGCACAAATGCCCAGACTTGTCTCTGACTAGGAGAGGTCCTGGACCTTGCCTGTGACCTGATAGAGAGCACCAATCGTGCCCTCATAGAGGACGGAGGACAACTGTCACTGTCTTGGCACTTGAAACAGTGGTGGCGGCATGCTGAGTTATGCAATTGATAGTGTGACCAAACCTTTTTATCTGTTTCACTGAGAATGTGGCCTACAGGTCCCTCTTGTGTACAGTTTCATTGTTATGCGAGTGCCCAGAACTTTACGCTGACATCCTGTGTGTATGTCGGGTGCATATGTAGTGGGAATGTCGCACGTGTGCAGTGGTAGGTCTCTGTGTATGTAAAGGTCTGCATACTGGACCAGTGGTATCCATTTTCGATGTTCCTGGTTTGACATTCCACAAGATGGAGGATAGGGCAGCTTCCACTGACAGTGTCTATGGGAAGCATCACTCTACACAAAGGCTGTGTCTGAACAAAGCTGTGTCTAAAGAGCAGCCTCAGAAAGACACTTGAAAAGAAAATCAGTCCAAACATGGTCTGAAGTCTGAGACAGTAGAACCAAATCCCCTGTTTAGGAAAAGCGCATAAAAGTGGGGCCCAAACTACCCCACATTTTTACAGTCCATCATGACCAATGAAGAGAGTGCTCTGCAGAGTACTCAAAGGGCTGTGGTATGATCATGGCTGTAATTTGTATGACATCCAGTCTCAAAGATCTGATGAGACATCACCTGAAGTCTGCATTATATACTGGAGGATCTGAAGGTCTGCCTAGTGCCTTGGAGCCTGCTTGCCTGCTGATAAAAGAAAAGAGTCGACTGGCCGTGTAGAATTAAGAGCATTCAGGAGAAGCCCAGCGTTTCTCTGGGACTGAGGGACACCGAGAGAAAGCAGATTGACTGAGAGCAAAGCCAGATACAGAAAATGGCTGAAGGAAATTGTTTCAAACATGGCCTGAAAGTGAAACTTACTCAGGAAGGTATATTTGTATCATTTGGTGTACATTCATTCAGAAGGTATTGACAAATTAGCATTGAAAAATATTTTGGGGTATACTTGAAAGGCAATGGGCATCTGAATAGGTTACAGTTTTGCAGAAGTTGTACATGGTATATGGTCATAAAATCTAATGTTGCCCTCTCAATAGCAGAGTGGGGAAGTGGAATGGGCACTTGTGCCCAGGCAGAGAATGTAGTATATATGAGCAGGAAGTGCCCACAAAAGCATAAGAAAATTTGGGAACCTTGGGTCACCTACTCCAATAATAATACAGCTATTTAAAGAAGGCAGAAGCGAGAATATTAAAAAACCACTATTATGCACAACTTGTGTTAGGTAATATACAGAACGTTTACTACTTGGTCGTGTATGAAGATGTTTGTCTGTTCTTTTTCTTCTCTTTGTATTTATGAGAAAATCAATAAAAAGATTTATAAAAAATCTCAACAGGGCCTCCTTGGCCCCTCATTCTTCTAGGATCAAAACACTCATCATTACTTACAGTAACTTAGAGTAGAGGTCTAATTAGATGTTTTATAGCACCACACTTGTCACTTCATTGCCACTTCACAGCCCTTAATTATGCTTAAATGTGTATACTGAAATCTGTTTGTGGTTATATGAAACGGCAAATCTACAGTAGTGAGCACTACATAAAAAAACACATTTACAAGCAGGATGGGGGGAATTGTGTAGGGAGAGGACATAAAGGATTTAGAATAGAAAGAAAAGGCAACATGAGGAGAAATGTAAGAACGTTGTGCCAAAAAAGAAGGAAAGGAGAAGGGGGTGAGAAAATAAAGGACAGTGAGGCAAGTAAACAGAACTGGAACGGGAATGAGTAGGTATATAGTAGGGATAGGGACCAAGAAAGGAATTGAGACCGTGACAGGGAAATAAAATGTTAAATGGGATGGGGGGTGCAACCAAATCCCTCTGTGCACAGCCAAAGGTATACACTGTGGCAGATATCTACCCATGTTACGTTGGCTACTATCATTGTACTCAATGACATGTTTTATTGCACTGTATATATTGAGCACTCACTGCATCATATGTAGAAGTCTGGCAATTTTACTGGACTAAACCATGATATATATGCCCTGCGCACATGCGCACAGTGCAATTTCTGCTGTACGATGCAGCATGAAGGTTCTGGTGCGAGGATTTCCTCTATTATTCGTGAGGCTTTATTTAATACGTATTCCGCTTGACAAGCGGACACTCCTGGGTACATACCCTTATGGCAACAGGAACCGAAACAGTGGGTTGGATTCACATACCAATTCCCTGACTCAGACTTTGGCTGAAACATTGGAGTTAATTCTTAATTTTAATCTTTTGATTCCCTTTTCTTTCTTTTCTTTGTTTTACATTATGCCTCAAATATATTTGTTTATTGTGATTTAACAGTACACATCTAGTGCGCAGGCAATGAATGGATACTCATGATTTACTGTATAAATTGTCAATTCCATAATGACCGCAGTATTTACTTTGCAGGAATCACGACTTGTAATGTCAGTCTGTTTTCCATGTCTATGGTCCAAGTACCCAGTGTATGTATTGCACGTTGTTCACAAGGCTCATTGTGTGATCAAGGAAGGTTTTCTTACGAAACGCGTAACTTTGAGCAAAAAAAAACTATCTTTTCTACGAATCCTGAGAGCGCGAGTTATTGGACTCTGGATGTGAATATATATATATATTCACTGAAAAAACCATAGGTTTCAGCCACATTATAGTTAGAAATTAGCATTTAAAAAACCTTAGAAATTCACTGAAAAAACCATAGGTTTCAGGCACGTTATAATTAGAAATTAGCATTTAAAAAACCTTAGAAATTCACTGAAAAAACCATAGGTTTTAGGGACAGTTATAGTTAGTTGGACATTTCACTCGTACAAAACCAGTGAAATTCCCTCGTTATAGTTAGTTCAGCTAACTATAACTCGCGCCCCGCAATGCACTGCTGATGACGTCACATATTACATCACTCATGACATGGTCAGTGACATCACTGATGACATCACTGATGACATCTCAATGACATACTGATGACATCATCCATGTGATAATTTCATGCATCTTCTCACACCCTAATATAACCTTTGATACACCCACTTTAAATTACAGACTGCCATTCTCAAAACCATAGACACTCCAACACCAATAACTACATACCCCCTCACTGATTCTTAGGTCTACACACACATCCACTCACTCACCCGTACAGTCACTCATACTTACGGTCACTCAGTACAGGACTATCATATGCACTCATACACCTATATAGACACTCACACACCGCCACTCATCCATAGAGGTACTCACACACCTAGTCAGTCATGCAAATAATTAATTACACTCCCATTTACTCACCTATACAGTTATACACACACCAGCTCACTTACTCATACAAATACTAGCACATTCTTACGCTCTTATACAATCACTGATACAAGCACACACTCATCCATACAGCCACTCTCACAATCACACACTCTCACTTATAGCCATTTAAATACTCTAACACACATATATACTGCCTTTCACATATGTAGTTACTCACACATGTACCACTGAGATATACATTCACTCACTAACACACCCATACACACACTCACCCACCCATACAGTCCATCACAGATGCACTCTTGAAACCATGCACCCAGTGAATCACCCACTCACACATCTATGCACAGAGTCACACACACCCCACCCACACAAACACTCAGGCACCCATACAGATACTCACACAACCAATCAATAACTCATATAGACACTCATGTAGCTATTCACAAACCCATGCAGCCGCTTACACACCAACAGACAGACGGATACAGACATTCACACAGTTTAGTCACTAACCCATGCATTCAGTAAGATACGTTTAATCACTCACTTATAGACTCAGTCACGCACCTACTAAATCATCCATTCAGACACTTATACACCCACTCATTCTTCAATACGCCTTTCCCTATATATATTAAACATATTTAAACTTTACAGAAACACAAAGTCACTGGATGATGTCATCAGTGATCTCATCAGTGATGTCATTTGAGATGTCATCAGTGATGTCATCAGTGATGTACCTGACCATGTCATGAGTGATGTAATATGTGATGTCATCAGCAGTGCATTGCAGGGGCGCGAGTTATAGTTAGCTGAACTAACTATAACGGGGGAATTTCACTGGTTTTGTACGAGTGAAATGTCCAACTAACTAGAACTGTCCCTAAAACCTATGGTTTTTTCAGTGAATTTCTAAGGTTTTTTAAATGCTAATTTCTAACTATAACGTGCCTGAAACCTATGGTTTTTTCAGTGAATTTCTAAGGTTTTTTAAATGCTAATTTCTAACTATAACGTGGCTGAAACCTATGGTTTTTTCAGTGACTTTCAAAGGTTTTTTAAATGCTAATTTCTAACTATAACGTGCCTGAAACCTATGGTTTTTTCAGTGAATTTCTAAGGTTTTTTAAATGCTAATTTCTAACTATAACGTGCCTGAAACCTATGGTTTTTTCAGTGAATTTCAAAGGTTTTTTAAATGCTAATTTCTAACTATAACGTGCCTGAAACCTATGGTTTTTTAAGTGAATTTCAAAGGTTTTTTAAATGCTAGTTTCTAACTATGCCTACAGAGGTAGGACATGTGAAGAAAGAAGAAAAACGCACAGAAAGAAGCAAAAGAAATGCAGAAAGAAGCAACAGAAGTCCACAAAGACGAAGAAAAGAGCAGGAAGAAGCAAGACATGTGCAGAAGAACCAACAGAGAGCAGAAAGAGGCCTTGTTGCAAAATCATCCTGTGCCCACAACTTTTTCAGACGGGTACTGGTGGTAGCTGACTCTGAGTAACTAGGCCTAGAGCCAGTGCTATGCTAAAAGACACTTAGAATACAGTGAAAACACCTACATACACTAGGGAACACTATGCGTTGGGGTACCCCTGTGATTAGCATGACCTCCTCTGTAAGGCCCTAGTACATAATAGGGCAGGGGGATTAAAACTACCTCTTAAAACGCGCCACGGGGCGCGTTTGCACAGTGGTGAAGGGAGGGGGGCCTGAGGTGACATGTGTGCAAACACGCCCTGTGGCTGTTTTAAGTTGGGAGATTAAGTCCCCTTGAATCCTGAGGGTCCCTGGGGTCCAACTAGCCCACTAGGTACCTCCAGTAAGCGCCACAGAGCTGCGTTGCAGAGAGGTGTAAAAAGGGGCCTGGCCTGGACCACCTCTCTGCAACGCAGGCCTGTGGCGCTTACTGGAGGTACCTGGTGGCCTAGTTGGCGCCCAGGGGCCCTCAGGATTGAAGGGGTATTAATTCCCCAACTTAAAACGCGCCACAGGGCGTGTTTCCACACATGTCACCTCAGGCCCCGCCCCCTCCCTTCACCACTGTGCAAGCGCACCCCTTGGCGCGTTTTAAGTTGGGGGATAAAGTCCCCTTGAATCCTGAGGGTCCCTGGGGTCCAACTAGCCCACGAGGTACCTCCAGTAAGCGCCACAGAGCTGCGTTGCAGAGAGGTGTAAAAAGGGGCGTGGCCTGGACCACCTCTCTGCAACGCAGCCCTGTGGCGCTTACTGGAGGTACCTGGTGGGCTAGTTGGCCCCCAGGGACCCCCAGTATTGAAGGGGAATTAATTCCCCAACTTAAAACGCACCACAGGGCGCGTTTGCAGAGTGTTGCTGGGAGGGGGCGGGGCCTCTGGCACGATCGCGTCTTTTGTATTTTTCTTTTTTTATTTAGAAGGGGGGCTGTGTGGCGCCCCCTTATTTTCCCTTTTTTTGGGCCCTGGGGACCCCATCCCCCAGGGCCTGACCCCTTTCTAAAAAAAAAAAAAAAAAAAATGAACGGGAAGGGGGCCGCGTGGGCCCCCCTCCCGTAGCCAATTCCGGCCCCGGGGACCCCATCCCCCGGGGCCGGCCTTTGCGTGATTTATTTATTATTTTTTTATTATTATTATTGGGGAGGGGGGCCACCTGGCCCCCCTCCCGGGCCACTCCTTGCCCCGGGGACTCCATCCCCTGGGGCCTGGCCTCTCGTTGGGGACCGTGGGGGGAGCCCCAATGCCGCCACGGTCCCGCCGGCTCCCCGCGTCCTGCGGGAGCCGGCATTGCTTTTCCACACGGGGAGCTGCTGACATGCAGCTCCCCTTGTGGAAAAGCAATCTGCTTGCTTCATTGAAGCGAGAGCAGGTTTCCTGCTCTCGCTTCAATGAGCAAACAGCAGTGTCCCGGGTGGGCACCCCGGGACACTGCAGGAGCCAGCCCTGGGGGTGGTGGTCCCCAGGGCCATGGAGGGCTCCAGGAGGGGGCCGCGCGGCCCCCCTCCCATCACATGCACAGCCCCGGGGAGGTGGTGGTCCCCGGGGCTCGGGGGTCCGTTACGGACCCCCGCATTTGAATATTAGTGCCCCGGGGAGGTGGCGGTCCCCGGGGCGTGTGGGGGGGCTCGAGCCCCCCCACACAGGTCTATGTTTTTTTTTTAAAAAGCCCCGGGGGTGGCGGTCCCCGGGGCAGCGGGGGGGCCGTGTGCCCCCGCGATTATAATTAATAAAAGCCCCGGGGGTGGCGGTCCCCGGGGCTTGGGGGGGCCTTGGAGGCCCCCTCACACATTAAAAATAAGAAGCCCCGGGGGGTGGCAGTCCCCGGGGATGCGGGGGGGCCATGTGCCCCCGCAAATGTTTATGGAAAGCCCTGGGGGGTGGCCGTCCCCGGGGTTGCAGGGGCATCCCTGGGCCCCCGCAATTATAATATTGCATGCCCCCAGGACTTGGCCCACCCGGGGACTAAATAATAACAAAGCGCGGGAGTCCGCACTTTGTTTTTTTTAGTTTCGCGTCCGGATCCGCGGATCCGGCGCGCATTTTGCAATTTTTTTAAAAAAAAATGCTTTTTTGGGCCCTGGGGGTCTTTGTGGGACCCCCTAAGCAGGCCTAGGGGGTCAGGGTGTTTCTACCCTGCCCCCTTTTCTTTTTTTTCGCGTTTTTTATTCTGATTTCTTGTGACTCGGTTCTACCGAGTCACAAGATGGCTGCCAACACTTCCTGGTTTGGAGTGTTGACAGCCAATTAGAATAAAGCTCGTGGTCGGGAGGGTGCGTGGATCCTCTGTGCCTCTATATATCGAAACTTTTATTTTTTGATTTTGTCACTCAGCAACTACTGAACGGATTTACACCATTTAAAAAAAGGGCGCTTTCTGAACCAAGCACTACCTTTTTGCCAAATTTGGTGTAATTCCGTTCAGCAGTTCAAGCTGTAACCGTGTCTAAACTTTCCTATGGGAAATTGATTTTTTGACCTCTATTTTTGAATTTCTCAGGAACTACTGAACGGATTTACACCATTTAACAAAAAGGTCTCTTTCTGAACCAAGGGCTACCTTTTTGCCAAATTTGGTGTAATTCCGTTCAGCAGTTCGAGCTGTAGTCGTGTCTAAAGTTTCCTATGGAAAATAACATGGAGAAAACACGTTTTGGGACCCCCTTTTTCTCGGCCCCCGCTTGCCGAATCACCCCGAAACTTTCAAGACAGGAGCTGACCGGAGCGGGCTACGATTTTTGGAAATTTCGCGAAGATTTGTCAACCCGGCGCCAAAGATATTGAGAAAACAAAAAACGAGTTTCCTATGGAAACTAGGTCCTAACTATAACTATCTACTGGCGACCGCCAGTAGATATATATATATATATATATATATATATATATATATATATATATATATATATATATATATATATATATATATATATATATCACAAAAGTCTCTCTCCTCTCAGAAAGAAGTGAGCCGCACTCTCCACGGTAAAAGGAAAGTTATAATTTATTCAATTTGCAGCGCTGGCAGTCCTAATACATTTCGGTCACATTGACCTTTTTCAAAGGGAAGCCAAGGCATCATGGAAACAGAAAAACACACCAAACAAACAATTGCTGATTTTATAGCTTTCGCCCCCTGGTGGGCGCCCCAATAGGCTAGGCTCAGGCATGCTGGTACTTGTGGTGCGTTTTTGTTTCAAAATAATTACCCTCCAGTGGGTGATGCCGATTTTTTGCTGCTGATTACCGTCGCTCGATCGCATGCCCTTTTAAGAATGCAGGAGTCCTAACCAAAGTTTAATCCTTGGCGGCTGCCAACTGCCCTTAATGCTTCCGCAAAACCAACAAACAGGGTCCAATTTCGGGCAGTACCTGGCGCTCTTTTTCGGCCATCAAAATAAATAAATATATATATATATATATATATATATATATATATATATATATATATATATATATATATATATATATATATATATCCGAACACCTCGCTGTCACTCCACCTCCAAGGAAAAACGAGCGTGGACCCAAGTAAGTGCAAATTGAGTTTATTTGCCAAAGTCTGCCATGACGCGTTTCTGCCGAACGAGCGGCCTTGATCACATGACAATGCTTAGATTGTACCACCGCCTTTTAAAGTGCTAGTGCAAACACACAAACAATGGACATAGAAGACATATTTCCGCATTGGTTTGTATCCGTGCTTGAATGCCAAGATAAATTGTAACATATATGATACTATATATAAAGTTGTAATAGCTGTAAAATACATAGGTATTCAACATTGTATACAAGACATCAATGCCTGTTATAGATATCACACATAGTCAATTTTCCACAATAGCTGCATAAATGCGCAATTCGGATGTACCCCTATCTAGTCCATAGTTTAAAATAAAGTGACATTATAAAAAGTGCCTCCTCCTAATGTGGTGGAAATGAAAAAATGAAAAAGTATGAAAAAATATAGGTACCTGTCCGAACCGTCACCAGAAATTCAGAACAACAAATAACTGATGTCCCGCAATGTGTGGGGCTAAGGATAATGGAACCAATCCATATACTCGCTATCCTTGCATTACCTATGGGTCCAAGATTGTTACCCTACAGAATTTATGCCCTCATATATCTTAGAAAAAAGTGACGATGTGCTATAGTACCAAATTCGAAAGTGCCAGTATATCATTAAAGTGCTAAGTGCTGGGAGAACTTTAGGTTTAGAGCTGCAATTTATAGGAAACACCATAAGGCCCCTTTAAATACCATATATCAAGAATAGCATATATGTGCAAAATGTAGCAAAAAAGTGCAAGTTATGTCGGTACAAGGGGATCAGGGTAATACTTGTAAATACTATATCAATAAATATATTTCAAATATATCAATTCCAAGCTGATTGATAATAAAACACATAAAATGATGACTATATGTCCTAGACCAATCGCTAAAATGCAAAAATATAAATATAAATATATAAGTAAAAACCCCATAAAACGTGTATAACTGATATATAAACAACATACTATGACCAATTCATTTAATTTTACAGATTCACAATGACAGTTTAGTACAGATTGCTCTAGAATTTCCTACGATTCTAAAAGGGTCCACTACAAAGAATTCAAATTCATAAGAATGTGTGCAAGTCCTCAGTGGTATTGAGACCGCCTGGATGCTTCGAATCGAATTCCAGTATGTTGTATCCTGGTTTTAATGTGTTTATGCTCTGCCAGTGAGTTCTTCCTAGAATGATGTAATATGGAATGTTGGGGGTCAGAGACTACAGTTGGAGAAGGGCTGAGCAGCATGCTGGCTGCTCCTGGTGGGGCTAGTCCTGGGCTGAACTACTGGAATTGTATCTACTACAATAAATACTCCTGAAATACTTCAACCAGCCTGGAGTCAGTTACTACATTTTTATGGCGACGAGTTGACTCAAGAACCTGCGTCTGCTACCTCTCAAGTTCAAGTGGGAGTAGCTGGTAACCTACTATCAAAGAAGCAACGTCTGCATCTACAGCTGCATATCATCTACTAACTGGCACACCTCGGCCCCACCAGTGACCCCACATCGGTCGCCCTCTACGCAACAGTGCCAGTTCCTGTCTCAACTGCAGCTCAAGTCTATCCAAGCTGTCTCTACAGCATCTCAAGAACTCAGTCCCTTTTGTTCCTACAGCAGTCTGCCAGTTATTCCTGTGCTTTTGGAGAAGTGCTTCTTAACGAGCTGCCCATCCAGTCTTGGGCGTCTACTCTCCAGATTCTACGTGTTCATTTTATTCTTTGGACCACTTTGCTAGTGCTGCGCCTTCAGTGAGGGTAAGCCTGATCTTATGTGTTCAACTACCACATATCAACGTTCACACTGTCTGGGGAAGAAGTGTGCTACCAAAGTGTCACTGCTGTCTGGATGTTTCTTTCACTCAAAGTGCTTTGTTAGTTCCTGCGAGGATTTATTTCCACCTCTCCTGCTGCTTTGGGACAGTTTCATAGAGCAGTGACCAGTTCTACAAAGTTGTCCCTGTGTGTCAAACTGCTTTTCGTTTGGGAGTCTGTTGCCTAGTGTTCACTTGAGCCACAACACCACTTGTTCAACTGTACATTAACGACAGTGAATGCTTCGGTTGTACATTATCTGCTGCTTCATGGTTCCCGACAATAGCCTGGTGAAAGAGGTCTGTCTACAATTTACAATGAAACTGTCATCCCGCTGTGAGGAGTTTTTCGTCAAAGTCAAGGTGAGACATATCTTTCTCTGTTATTGTTGGGCTACGCTGAGACTTCTTGGCTGCAGCGTTACCCAACCGACATTTTCATATTTGAACAATAACGAAGCTCGTGACAAGCATTGCACGCGCTTACCTGTGTGCAGTTCTTCATCGCGTGCAGTCTCTTCCCCGGCGTGTCCATGTCACGTACGGAATCTTCAGTGTGACGTGCCTGCTCCCTCAACTACGGCGATGATTTCTGTCATTTTGGCGCACGCTGATGCCGGGAGCCACTCAGCGCAGCGTGATACAACGTGCCTCCATCTTAGGATTGTTTTGCCTCTACATTTTCAATCCGATGCCTGGTTCCTGTTTGCCCTGCCAACCAAGTTTTTTTTTGTTTGGGTAAAAAAAATAACGATGCAGTCTCTCTTTTACATGAACTTCGTCAGGGATCGTCGTCGTGGGATCGGGTGATTTTCGGAGTCAGTCAACTGTTACAAGGATCGTTGTTGCAAAACCACCGGCACTATTAGATGGACGCTCTGCAGTATAAACATGTGTTGACCCTTGACACTTTGGAGGTATCTTTATTTTTTTTTCGCACGATTCGCAACATTTGGGGGTCACCAACATCTCCTCATGTGACTTTCAAAAAGAAGTCTCTCACATTTTTAGCGTTATTTCAAAGACATGTCTTTACCTGTCATGCAGTTTCTTATGTTTGCCATATTTATTCTGCGCTCCAATGTTTCACAATGTATTGTGGGATGCACAACTGCTCTGTTCTCAATGGTGTTTATTGCTTATGCATGGGAGTTTAGTTGGACTATTGTTACAATTACACCACTTTATGTTTTATTTGCTGCATTCTTGTTCTATATCTTAAGGAACCTTGTTGCACAGTGCATTACTTTACCTTTGGGGTACAGTGCACAATATTTATCGTTCCTATTGCTATAGTGCACAACAACAGACCTTCACACAAGGTCGTTGTTTCTCATTCTCCTACCCTACACAGGGTGTGGCTTTCGGGCTTTACGCGCATTCTTACAGTGCACAATGTTTTACCTCCACACGAGGTGTGTCACGTTACCCTACACAGGGTGTGTCTTACGGGCTCTACGCCCATTCTTACAGTGCACAATGTTTTACCTCCACACGAGGTGTGTCACGTTACCCTACACAGGGTGTGTCTTATGGGCTCTACGCCCATTCTTACAGTGCACAATGTTTTACCTCCACACGAGGTGTGTCACACGGGTTTTAATCCCATCGCTACCATGCACTACCTGTGCACAATGTTTTACCTCCACTCGAGGTGTTTCGCATGGTCATATTCCCTTTGCTCAGTGCACGTTGTATGTACCTCTCCACGAGGTGCGACCTTACACATTGTGCACAACATGTGACCTCAATTCGAGGTGCGTTTGTTCACGTACTTTCTCACGTTCATTTATACTTTTTTTTCTTTCAGTGCACAATTTACCTTTCTTAAGGTGTGTGGTGTGAGTTGTACTCTGTTTCTAATAGTGCACAACATTTTTATCTCAACTCAAGATTGCCTTTGCACATTCGAATTGTTACCCTTTTGGGTGTGTAGTTTGGGTTCTAGTCCTATTTCTACTGTGCATGGGTTACGCCACACTGGGTGTTTGTTTTTTATGTTTCATGTTTCATTTTCAACACTATAGCCCAGTGCTGTTCTCTATTTTGTTTCGGTCTTAAATATGTGATGGAGAAGTAAGTGTAATCATTTGTATTTCTCTTCTTCTCTGTTTTTTTTGTTTCCTCCTGCTCTGACTTGCCTCCTCGCATACCTGTCTGGCCAGTAGGTATGCAGGTGGTAGTCATTGATGGTTTCTCCTTCATCTCTTTCTCTTCTTTGGTTATATAAAGAAAGGAGGATGGGTATTGGATTATGTTTATCTGCTTTCATATTTCCATTGTCTCTCTCACTGCTCTTCTTGTCTCTTTTTGGTTCTCTCTTTCGTTCATCTAGCTTCTGCATCTTGTTTCTGCTTTTCTCTTTTTCTCTTCATCTGTGATAGTGTTCTTTTCTGTTTTCTTTTGGAAGAAAGGAGGATATGTTGTATCCTGGTTTTAATGTGTTCATGCTCTGCCAGTGATTTCTTCCTAGAATGATGTAATATGGAATGTTGGGGGTCAGAGACTACAGTTGAGGAAGGGCTGAGCAGCATGCTGGCTGCTCCTGGTGGGGCTAGTCCTGGGCTGAACTACTGGAATTGTATCTACTACAATAAATACTCCTGAAATACTTCAACCAGCCTGGAGTCAGTTACTACACAGTATGAAGCTTGTTTCCAGGCGTCTCAATTTGGCTTCTCTATCTCCACCTCTTTTCGATAAAGGAATGGCCTCAATGACATAATATTTTAAATGTCTGGGATTGCTGTCATGAGTTGCTTGAAAGTGCCTAGCCACCGGGTAGCTTGGATCATTGTTATTTATGGCCCGGATATGCTGTAAGATTCTTTTATGGATGGCTAGTTTAGTGCTTCCTATATACTTGAGCTTACAACTGCACTCCAGGACGTAAACAGAAAATTCTGTTTTACAAGTAAGATGTTGTTTGATCTCCCGGGCCTTAGTAGAAAAAGCAGTTGAATAGGATTTCATATTTATGCCAAATTGGCAGGCTTTGCATGTTAAGCACTTAAAAAAGCCTTTTCTAGCCGTTAGCCACATATCCTTACGATGCTCTTCTTGGCTATTGCTTACTAGCATATTACCCATGCTCATAGTTTTCCTGAATGTTATAGAGGGATTTGAAGGTTCTAACCTACCAATCACCGGGTCATCCTGAATAAAATGCCAGTTGCGCCTAACTATGGTCCTTATTTGCCTTTCTTGTCTTGAATACGATAGAATGAGCCTGGTGGGCTGTTGGATTTCAGGTTCCTTGTTGACATCCCACTTGCCATTTTGACCTTATAAGTTAATTGGTCATTGCGGGCCCGTACCCTGGACCTACTTATAGCTGCATCGACAATTTCTGCCCTGTACCCTCTGGCCAGAAACCGAGCCCGGCTTTCTGCTTGTTTGATTTCAGCATCCTCACTATTGCTGCAGATGCGTCGAATGCGCAACATCTCCCCATAAGGGATACTTTTTATAAGATGGGGAGGGTGGGCACTCGACGCATGCAATACCGTGTTACCGGCCGTAGGCTTTCTAAAAAGGGTGGTTGTTAAAAAGTTATTTTCAACTTGGACCTGCACATCTAAAAATGTCACTGTATGTCTGCTAATAGTAGATGTAAATTGCAGGTTGATATCATTGTGATTAATCTGATCAATGAATTCAATGGCGCTTTCCTCACTCCCTCTCCACACAATAAATAGATCATCAATAAAACGCAGCCAGAAAATTATATTAGTATCATAGATTTCTTCATATTGTCGCATGAGGACCAGCTCCTCCCACCAGCCCATAAACAGACAGGCATAGCTGGGGGAGAAGCTGGCCCCCATCGCTACTCCCTGAATCTGCTGAAACATTTGACCATTGAATAAGAATAAATTATTCTCTAGACAAAAGAGCAACATGTCTAGTAACATTTTTGTGTGCTGTGCATATATAATAGGCCTGGTATTTAAAAGTACTCCACAGCTCGTATCCCATCCTTATTCCTGATACATGTGTACAAAGAGGATACATCCAGGGCTATAAGCAAATATTCAGGCCTCCAGCAAATATCCTTTATCTTTCTTAAAAAATCACATGTATCCTGCACATAGGACTTCAAATTCTTAACAAACACCTGTAGAAAAAGTCTATGTATCTGGACATGTTCTCCAGTGGTCCATCGCATGCTGCAATAATGGGCCTCCCGGTGGTCTATTGATGTTCTTATGAATTTTTGGTATAAAATAGATCACCGGGACCAAGGGATGCTCTTTTTTGATAAACTTGTATTCCTCCCAACTGAGGAGTCCCAGACTTTTCCATGCGAGTAGGTGTTTAAAAAAGAGTCCTGTGTGCTTTTGAATTTGAGTGGAGAACTTTTCTTATAGCACTGCTGGTCATTTAATTGACTGTACGCCTCCTTCATATATTCCTCCAATGGCCATAGGACAATATTACCGCCTTTATCAGAGTTCCTAATCACCACATTTTTTTCCTCTCTTAACTTGGTGACTAACGGATTGTATTTTCTTTCTTTGTTGGTATATTTCCTGTTTGACCCATTTATAGTGAAGTTCAATTTCTTAATTTGAGCCACAACATGCTCACTAAAAACATCCAAGGCATCACGGGCCATAATGGGGACAAATTTGGATTTGGTCCTGAAAGGAGTAGTTGGTCTAGCATTTACTCCTGAGGGGCAAAGGGGCTGATCTTGATTGGCCATCTCAGTTCCGCTTTCTAATTCACGCAGATCTTGAAGTAAGCCCATATCAGAGACCGTTAAACCTGGGGGGCCGTCCATATTCAATGATGGCATAGCAATGTGCATTTGGTCCGAGGTTGACCTTTGTTGGTGACATTTTTTGACCTTCAATTTTCTGATGTATTGGTAAATGTCTGCTCTCGTCCTTGTATAATTGAAATTGGATTCGGGGCAGTGAGACAGTCCCAAAGATAGCAGTTGAGTTTCTGCTGTAGAGAGGTCAATATTAGCTAAATTAATGATGGTATTCTCCTCTTGCGTTCTAATGAAACTTTGAAGACTTTCATTTTCCTCGCCTGCTACTTTGTTTATTGACATTTGCCTCGACCTCGGCCCCGTTTCTTGGCCTCTACGCCTCCTGCATGCCTGACGTCTCCCCCTTCTTCTTTGTGCATTGGTTTTGTGGCTGATCCCTTGTTGTGGGGCTGCAGCGTTTCCCTTCTGCCCCGTTTTAAATTATCTAACTCTTCCCCCAGAGTGAACTTAATGCCACTATGATCCGGATTCCTTTTTGTAGTTTCATTATCTGATTCACTCTCCGGTACCGAACTTAAAACGATATTGATGTCAATTCCGTGCGTTGTTGACTTTTGTCCCCTTGGCTGCTTGCCTGCATGCGTCTATTCGCAGTTGCTGTTCTAAGTGAGTCATAGCGTCTTGCAAATGTAAAAATGTGGCCGTTGGCATAGTCATCACGGTCCCTTTTAAATTTATATGCTTTTCTTGTTTTAATTTTTTCCTCCTCCTTTAACAGCCTCATTGTCATTTCTTCCCGCAACTTTTGTCCGGGATTAGAATCTCCTTCCTGATTTTTAATATCATTTTCCATATATATATATATATATATATATATATATATTCGCCAGTGGGTAGTTATAGGTAGGACCATGTTTCCATAGGAAAAGCGTTTTTTGACCTGCCTACATTTTTGGCGCTGTTTGACAAATCTTCACAATATTTTCTAGAAAAAATGTGCTGGTAATTCTAGTTGAGCATGGAAAGTTTCGGGCGATCCATCAAGCATGGGCCGAGAAAAAGAGGGTGTCAAAAAAAGTAATTTTTACATGTTAATTGGTATAGGAATTTTGAACTCTATTACAGCTCGAACTACTGGACGAAATTACATCAAATTTGGTAGAAAGCTCGCTCTTGGTGCAGAAAGATTGCTGTTTATTTGGTGTAAATCTGTTCAGTAGTTACCGAGATATTCAAAGAAAACCAAATTTGTATGTATAGGGACGTGAAGGCTCCACGAACCCTCCCGATCTCGTGCAGAGATCTGATTGGCTGCTAACACTTCAACCAGGAAGTGTTGGCAGCAGCACTTAATTTGTAAAAAAATTAAGTGCCAGGGCCCTTCGTGCAGGACCACAGTAGCCTGCACCACGCAGTGTCCCTACCAGCGCTGCCAATGACAGTAACAACATAAAACCTAACATCACACTCCTACAAGTGTGACAATTCAGACTATTTCAGGCCACACAAAGCTATAATAATGTTGTGAGAGGCTGTTATTATTTATTTTCAATGCCATTTAACTTAATAAACATGGCTGTTGTGCCCATGTCAGATACCGCCACCATCTAATTAACCACAGAAAACTTAGTAGCCAAACTCCAGACAAAAGAGAGTTTTTCCATTTGGCCTTCTACAACTCTTCAAGCTTTGGCATGATGAATCAGAATTAGTCGGAGACTATGACTGCTATGAAGATTCTTTCAATGCTGTGAAAGACATTATTCAGTGTTCTGTCTTTCCAAACTATTTGCAAATGTTCAATGATGAGATTGAACAGGAAGAAACAATTGCTGCTGAGATAGCTAAGGAGAGTTCACAAAGCAGCCAAAGTTTTAGACCACTGAGTCACGATCCTCTTTGACAACCAATTATTGAAAATAAAACTGCAATAGCCAGGGAAGAGGTGTGACGCCGCGGCCAGGGCGACTGACGCTGGAATCTGGGGCTCACGGTTCGATCCCCGGCACCGGTGGCAGGTCAGCCCAGCACCATGTGACTCTGGGCAATAGCTTGCTTAATCTTCCCGACGGCCCCCAGCGCCGGGATGCCTTCAGGCAGCTGTTCGCGCTTTACAAATACTGGATTTACTTGAGCCATGAATGAGGTAGAAAGTGCAATGGAACAAGCGAAACAGGAAATTGTTGATTTGGATCAGTTAGTTGGACAACTGAATGATGAGCAGAAGGACATTTATATGGAAGTAAAAGAGAAAATAGAGCATGAGGTCCTCCATGAGAAGAAAGAATGTAAATGCTCATCATTTAAGCCAATACTGGTATACATCAGTGGACAAGCTGGCACTGGGAAGAGCTTTTAGATTAAAGTTCTCATTGCTTACCTACAGAGGACTACAGAATCAAATTTATTATGTGTAGTAACAGTACCAACTGGATTAGCTGCACGCAACATTAAAGGAATTACTTTACATTGACTACGTATGCTACCTGTTGTACATGACAATAAACTGGAATACCAGAAGGTATCCAGTGAAGCTTGTCATGAAGTCTCAAGAGTACTGAAGAAATTGAAGTTTTTAATCCGATGAGGTGAGCATGGTCTCAAACTTACCGCTTGCCTATGTACACTTGAGAATGCAACAGATTTTAAAATCAGAGTATGATGTGCTGTTTGGAGGAAAGCATTTAATTGTCTTCCATGACTTACTGCTACTTACCCGCGTCAAAGGACAGCCTGTTTTCAAGACACTTCTCCATGATGAAACTCTAAATTCTTTGGGAAGTATTGGCAATGTAAACATGTGACAAAATTTCCAATACCAAGAACTACTTAGGAATATGCATCTGACATGGAATACGGAAATATTCTGAAAGACATTAGAGATAGAGTTCTGACAAAGGAGGGAAACGTTCCTTCATTTTATCAACAAACTCTTTTCTTCTAACAATACAGCAGCACAGCTAATGTACAATTTCATTGAAGATGGAACACCCATGGTCTGTTTGATGCCTACACATCAGGAGTGCTCCAATTTTAACTAAGAATTACATTGGAAATTACAGCAATCAACAAAATGGAATACCAGGGTGTGACAGTACTGCTAAGTGGAAAACTACAAGCAGGGACTGCAGGATTAGAAAAGTGTTTACCCCTATGCAAACAATGTAGAGTAATTTTGCGGTGTAATTGAAATGTGGAGGAAGGATTCGTAAATGGTGCAATAGGTAAAGTGATTGATTTCATTAATTTTCCAAATTGGTATCTGGGTGAATACTTAGCCATAAACATTTATCAGATTGATGGCATGAAGCAGATTGGTAGATGTGATGTACATTTTTTGCTTGTAAAAGACTTAAATGTCCGGACCCAGCATTCTCAGTGTCTCTAGCATACAATGTAAGTATCTATAAATCTCACGTTTTAAGTGTAGAAGCACCTTTTATTATTGGTAGTACTGTATTTAATGAAGGAATGTCATATGTAGCATTGTCTTGAGTTAGAACAGTGTCCAGTTTGCTTTTGGTTGATTTTGATGAGAGGGACGTTTGTGCTGATGCAAGTTGTGTCAGAGAGTGCAATCGATTAAGAAGTGTATATGCTCCTCATTTAGGACAGTATCCCATTTATAAAAAAACGTATAATCTGTCCAAGGCGGAAGCTCACAAAAGTATCTATGGATGAAGGATAACAAGGAAGGTGTTAAGAAAAAAAACTGGAGAATGAAGGAGATATTGTAGGTTACCAATTATCAAACACTTCTGGTGTCAACTGCTATGCAAATGTTCTTCTCAATGTACTGTTTCATTTACCACATTCTATAAATGCAATTGAACAGAAACTACAAAATAGATTATATATTATGCACTGTGTGGTTTGCTACAATGTTTACATAGTGATAGGACTGTAATACATTGTGATTCGGGCATTCACAATCTAGTAGAAATATGTAGTGGATCAGTACTATTTACTCAGAACACTCAACAAGATGCACAGGAGTTTATAATGGTCATCCTTGGAGTTCTAGAAGAAGAAGAAATCAGTATTGATGACTTATTTGGGCAGAGTTACACATGGAACCATGAGTGTGAAGATTGCTCTTTTATATCTACCACGCAAATAAATTCAGAACGATTTCTGTACTTAGCACTACCAGATTCCAAAACTGTGTCTTTTGACAGATTTATCAAAAAGGCTAACTAAAATATGACCTGCCCAAATTGTAGATAAGATTTTATGTCTACACTACATGTACAAAGAAGTGGAAAGCACCATATATTAATGCTACAATGATGCAGAGCAGAAGGAGCTAAATTGGAAACCGAAATTAGAAACTTCAAAGCAGGGCACATATCAATTTCTGGAAGAACTTATACTAAAATGGCTATCATCCTTCATGAAGGATTTGAGGTAACATCTGGACACTATACTGTCTATTTCAACAGTGAAACTGGATTGACGGAATGCAATCACAACAACCTTAAATTCAAACAAAAACTGCCTTTCAAACTTAGAAATTTTTACCTCTTATTCCTTCAACCAAAGTTCTATGGCGTATCTCTGATAAACAAAAGTGGTGTAAGGTATTTATTCTACATGGATCGTCAGTGTTTAATACATCATTCAGCCTATTAAGGGTGGTGTTCTCAAAAGGATCTCAAAAATTCAAGTGCATCTATTACTAGTATTGTACCAGTTATAACAATAAAACAGTGATTTTTAATATATGTTTGTTTAGATTAGTTCAGTACCTGTAGGTAAAACAATTGATTAAATAATTGTAGTGATTGCAATGCATAGTGTCACTTATTTGTAGTGATATACTGTGCAGTTTTTTTCTACAATCTATGTGATTGTTTTTTCCCCAGTGTTCAAGGATTACTCTTTATACAGTACATCATTTATGGTGTACAAGTATGAAAGCTGAGAACAGTAAAAAAGCAATGTGTACTGTTTTGTTTCTGAAATTTTGTAAATATAATACTAACTTATATTTATATTCTTTTTTTCAACAGGAGTTAGAATTATACATCTTTGTGTCAACATACTCTTAGTGCCACACAAATATTTCTTTGACGTACCCCTGGGGAGGGTCTTGATGCATAAAGAACATGTGACATGCTTTGCCACCACTTTCTTTTGCATGGAGGGGATGGTGAAAAACTCCCATGCACTTGACTGCCGCTTTCCTGCGGGTTGCTCCTCTGAAGAACTGTGTTCAACAGGGTGTGGCAACTGATCCTCACTGTCACCAGATGACGTTTTATTTGCAAATTATGTAAAAAGCATTCAAATTGAATTTAATAAAAAGAAAAGAGCAGGTGCTGAATTGAGAATAAGGGTTTCTTTTACAATATTTATGATTGTTTTTCCTCACTGTTCAAGGATGAATCTTTATACAGTACATTGATTATAGTGTACAAGTACAAAAGCTGAGAATGGTAAAAACGGGAATTGGTTTTCTATAGTGTGAAATACTACTGCAGCATAAAAAAGGCAACTGTTTTGTTCATACTACAAACTTATGCATTGCAGAAACTAAAAGATTATTGTAGATTTTTGTAAGAAGAAATACCAACTCCTTCTATGTGCTTTTTGTTTTGAAACAGATGAATCACAACATCTATTGGAGTGAAACTGTGTACCAGGAGAGAATGTCCTACGGCCTCTCAACACCCAGTCACTCTCCCATTTAACTAATCACACACCCACTCACTCACCCACACAGCAGGTAACACACCCACTCACTAACCAATACAGGTCCTACCACATGTACTCACTTACCCATACAGATACTCACACACCCACTCACTCACTCATACAGCTACTAACACACACATTCACGCACCCATACATCCACTAATACACACACTAAATCATCCATACAATCACTAATACACCCAGTGACTCTCCCATGTAACCACTGACACACCCAATCACTCACCCATACAATTACAAACACATCCACTTACTCACCCAAACAGTCTCTCATACTCCCACTCAGCCATCTATACAGCTACTAACACAGCCAGTCAGTCACCCATACAGCTAGTGACACACACATTGAGTCTCTCATCCAGTCACTGCCACAGTCACTTACTCACTAGCACAGGTACTCATACACCCACTGACTCACACATACAGATACTCACGCACCCACTCACTCACCCAAACAAATACTCATACATCCACTCAGTCACTTATACAATCACTAACACACCCAGTCACTGTCCCATGTAACCAGTGACACACAGAATCACTCATGCCTATAGCTACTAATACACCCACTCGCTCACCCTTACAGTCACTGACACAGTTACTCACTTACCTATACAGCTAGTCACACACCCACATACTCACCCATACAACACACTCACACACCTACTCACATACCCATACACCCACTCACAGTCATTCACTCACTCATACAACCACTCACACAGTCAGTCACTCACCCGTACAGCCACTTACACACCCAGTCACTCACTCATACAGCCACACATGCATCCACTCACTCACTCATGCAGCCACTAATGCACCCATTCATGCACCCATACACCTACTCATACACCCATTCACTCTCCGATATAGCAACTCATGCACCCAACCACTTACCCATATGAAGATTCACACACTCATTCACAAACCCATACAGCCACTGTCACTTTCACTCACTTACGCACACACCCACTCACATACACATCCAGTTACTCACTCATTCAGCCACTCACTCACTAACACAGAAACTCACTCACTCATATTCTTTCTTATACATACACACACACATACATTTTATTTTTATTTATACCAGGAAAGGCGGTTCTAGCAAGGACCTTTGTTGTGATTTTTCAGAACTTTTATTTTTTTATTTTTTAGCACTTTGTATTTTTTTTTACAAATAAAATGGCAACTGGAAAAAGTATTAACTGAAAAAGCTGAAGACTGGGGATATGAGTGAAATAAAAAAAAAACAATTTACACTTGTGGTGTTTTGCTACCTCCAGAACTGCAGCAACTGATTGTTCCCCTACACCGAGGACTTTTTTGCAGTCCAACCAAAATGGGCCTAATTTAGATCTTGGCAAATGTGAATACTCACTCACAAACATGACAGATATCCCGTCTGCCATGTTACGATCCCATTATATCCCATGGAGATCGTAATACGCCGTATGGGATATCTGTCATGTTTGTGACAGAGTATTCCATCTGCCGAGATCTAAATAAGACCCAATGTCCCTAATCTTAGCAGCTCTTGGGACTTCTCAGGGAGATGTTGCTGAACCTCAGTAGGTATAGGGTACCCTGGTGCAATGGGTATCACACTTGACGCTGATGCATCTGCTGCACTGTGCTCCCTCTGGTCTCTGGCCAAGTGGTTGGAATGGTACGTCTTCAGGTGGGTCAACATACTTTTGCCACAAGAATATTTCTTTGACGTACCCCTGGAGAGGGTCTTCTCACACAAAGAGCACGTCACATACTTTGCCACCATTTTCTTCTCCCCGGAGGGGATGGCGAAAAATTCCTATGCAATGGATTGTTGCTTTACTGGTGGTTACACCTCGAAAGCTCTGTCTTCATCAGGGTGTGGCTGCTGATCTGAGCCACAAGATGCCATTTTATTTGGAAATAATTTCCAAAAAATAAGCTGATTCAATATTCAAATAGAAAAGAGTAGGTGCTGAAATGTGAACCTTCAATCTCAGCACAAGAAATCTAAAGAAAAGAAAACTAAGTGGGGACTTCCTTTCTAGAATAATGAAAGTGTTTGTCCAATGAAATTCGTTTCTTCCATAGTCATGTGATATTCGCGACGGCTGACGTAATCACGAACTGCGAAGTATTCACGATTACGGCAAATAGAATAAAACAGTGTTGAACCATAAAATTACTTCTTAAAATCTCACTTTATATGTTAGATTAGTAAACTACTGAACACAAACATTAATTACAATATGTTTATATAGGTTTTTTAGACTTTCTAAAAATCACACTGATTTCGTGAATATCCACAGTAGCGGAATATATGTATCAGAACTTTTCGTGATGAATTTACTAATAAAAAAATAAAAAAAAAATAAAAGCCTTCTGGGCATATCTATTTTTTGATGCAGAAGAAAATGGTGCTGTGTTCTTGATGCCCAAAAAAATGAGGACATCTCCACCAAACAAAGAAGACCTTTCTTCATATAATTATGAGAAAGTAACCGTGTTTGGTAGATATTCACCTCTTTGTATTCTCATTGTCTTCTCTATAGGAGGATTCATGTTATCACAGATTTCTTGATGAAGACACATGGGGAACAATCCCAGTGCCAAAAATGCACAGAAGGTCACTGGAGACATTTCCTCATGCTCCATTATGCAGTTATAGTGTATAGTACGCACCTGGCATTTACCAAATGAGCTGGCACTTATTAATTAACTAGTATAAATGACTGCAGCTGGGTAGACATTTTATGCAAAACTGTGGACTCTTGTTGGATAAATGGGTAGGTAATGTTCCTTTCTGGCCCTGATGCTCATTTCACAGAAATTAATCCTCAACAGAAAGCACTTGCAAATATAAATATAGCAGTTGGCCCAGTTCAAGCTCCACTCCTGTAAAGGACAAATGATCCTAACTTCCAGGGCTTGGCAAAGGCAAAACAAGTGTGTTTTCTTGGCAATTTCACATTGAAAAACATTCTGAAATCCTTGGTAAAGGCAAATGCATTGTTGATCTATCAGAGTGTAATCTATAGTGACTGTGACAAATGAGTTATTTCTTGGCCTCTCCTGGTGAGAGCAGAGTCCATTCTTCTCCCTTTAAATGACTATGAATATGCAAAAGGGCAAACTTTCCTGGAGCCATCGCCCATTTGGCCCTGCCCCATCCACCTTATTAGTATCCAACTCACATACCCATACAGCCACTCAAACACTCACACACCCACAAAACACATCCATACAGCACTTACACATCTAGTCACCAACACATAGAGCCACTCAAACACCCATTCACAGACCCATACAGTCACTCCCATTCACAAAACCACTCACACACCCACTCAGAGAATCATATACCCACTCACAGACCCACACTCCAACGTATACAGCCACTCACACAAACACTCTCAAAGGCTACAGGTTACAGTTAGGAAATAAAATTTAAAAACCTTAGAAATTCACTGATAAAGCCAAAGGTTACAGGGACGTTATAGTTAGGCTCATATTTCACTCGTACAATGTTTGATGTAATTTAACATGGTTGAAGGCCCTTCTTCCTTTCTCCACGACTCTGCAAATGTGACTATCAGTTAAAAAACCATAGAAATTCAGTTAAAAAACCAAAGGTTACAGGTACGTAATAGGTAGGAAATAGAATTTGAAAAACCTTAGAAATTCACTGAAAAAAACTAAGGTTACAGGTACATTATAGTTAGAAAATTGAATTTTAAAAACCTTAGAAATTCACTGAAAAAAACAAAGGTTACATGGACGTTATAGTTAGGCTCAGATTTCACTTGTACAAAACCAGTGAAATTCCGCAGTTATAGTTATCTGACCTAACTATAACCTATGACCCTGCAATGCACTACTTATGATCTCACATATTACATCACTCATGACATGGTCAGTAACATCACTGATGATGTCACTGATGACATCTCAAATGACATCACTGATGACATCATCCACAGAACCACTCAGACACCCACTCACACCCCCAAAGAACCTCAAGTATGCATACTCACATACCCACACAACCACTCACATAACCATTCACAGATCCATACCACTACTCACAAACCCACTCACACCTCCATAGAGCCACTCACACACCCACTCACTCACACAGCCACTCACACAACCATTCACTCCCTCATACAGCTGCTCATACAACCAGTCACTCACCCATACAGCCACTCACAGAGCCACACAATCACCCATGCAGGTACTCACACACTCACTTATTCACCTACACATTCACTAACACACCTACTAACTCACCCATACAAGCACTCACACACCTACACAATCACTTACATACTTATTCACTCAGCCATGCAAGCACTCACACATCAGCTCACTCACCCATACAGCCATTCACACAGAAACTCACTCTCCAAAACAAGTACTCACACACTGACTCTCTTAACCAAACACCCACTCAAATTGCCACTCACTCACCCATACAGCTACTTACACATCCAGTAACTCACTCATACAGCAATTCAGATACCTACTCACTCACCCATACAGTCACTCATACCAACACTCACTAACCCATACAGCCACTGACACATCTACTCACTCACCAATACAGCCACTCAACCACCATCTCACTCACCCACACATCTATTCAGACAACCACTTATACACTGATACAGCAACTCACACAGCCATACAGACAGGGATACAAACAGTCACATAGCCACTCACATAATATAAGTTAGAAGTAATATCCCTCAGTAGCAGTTCATCTAGTATACTGATTTAACTTTTGTAGTAGGTTAGTATATATGTTTAACACCCATAAACTCTTAAAACCACTTAGAGTAAATTTCATGATGTCATCAGTGATGTCATTTGAGGTGTCATCAGTGATGTCAATGACCATGTCATGAGTGATGTAATATGTGGAGGTGGGCCTCCAACAAAATCCCAACAATCCTGCTGCATGGGACATAATGGTGGATAAAGGAGGAGTTCTTGGCCCCTATGGTCCCTCAGCATCCAAAGGGACTTCATCCCCCAACCAGTAGTGCACCACAAGGCATGTTTGCAGAGTGATGGAGAAAGGGGGTCAGGGCCTCCGATGAGCTTTCAGTAATCCTGCTGTGTGGGACTTACTGGAGGTACCAGGAGGGGTTACTGGCCCGCAAGGACCATCAACATCCAAGGGGACTTCATCCCCCAACCAGTAGTGCTCCAGGAGGTGCTTTTGCCGAGTAGTAGAGATAGAGGGTGGGGACTCCGATGAGCTCTCAGCAATTCTGCTGCGTGGTACTTACTGGAGGCAACAGGAAGGGTTTTTGTCTCCCAACGACCCTCAGCAGCCAAAGGTATTTCATAACCCAACCAGTAGTGCGCCAGGAGGCCCCTTGGCAGAGTGGTTGAGAAAGGAGGCAAATCCTCTGATGAGGTCTCAGCAATCCTGCTGTGGGATACTTACTTGTGGCAACAATAGGGGTTCTTGACCCCCAGTGACCCTCAGCAGCCAAAGGAAATTCCTCCTCCAACCAGTAGTGCACTTGGAGGGGTGTTTATAGGGTGGTTGAGAAAGGAGGCGGGCCTCCAACAAGATCTTAGCAATCCCGCTGTGGGAACTTACCTGTGGCAACAATAGGGGTTCCTGGTCCCCAATGACCCTCAGTAGCTATGGGGACTTCAGTCCCTAGCCATTAGTGCACTAGGAGGCCCCTCTGCAGAGTGGTTGAGAGAGGGGGTGGGGCCTCCAACGAGGTCTCAGCAATCCTGCTGTGGGGGACTTACTTGTGGCAACAATAGGGGTTCTTTGCCCCCCAACGACCCTCAACTGCCAAGGGAAGTTAATCCGCCAGCCAATAGTGCACCAGGAGATGCGCTTGCAGAGTAGTTGAGAAAGGGGGCGGGGCCTTTGATGAGGTCTATGCAATCTTGCTGCTTGGGACTTACTGGTGGTAACAGGAGGGGTTTTTGGTCCCCAAAGATCCTCAGCAGCCAAGGGGACTTCCTCCCCATCCAGTAGTGAGCCAGGAGGTGTGTTTGCAGAGTGCTGGACTTACAGAGGCGGGCCTCCAATGAAATCCCAACAATCCTGCTGCATGGGACATACTGGTGGTAAAAGGAGGGGTTGTTGGCCCCCAAGGTCTCTCAGCATCCAAGGGGACTTCATCCCCCAACCAGTAGTGCACCAGGAGGCGGGCTTGCAGAGTGGCGGAGATAGAAGGTGGGGCCTCTGATGAGCTCTCAGCGATCCCACTGTGTGGGACTTAGTGGAGGTAACAGGAAGGGTTCTTCTCCCCCCAGGACCCTCAGCATCCTAGGAGACTTCATCTCCAACCAATAGTGTGCCAGGAGACGCGTTTGCAGAGTGGTTGAGAAAGGGGGCAGGGCTTCCAATGGGCTCTCAGCAATCCCGCTGAGTGGGGCTTACTGAAGCTAACAGTAGGGGTGCTTGGCCTCCAAGTACCCTCTGCATTGAAGGGGACTTTATCCCCCAACCAGAAGTGCGCCAGGTGGCCCCTTTGCAGAGTGGTTAAGAAAGGGGGTTGGGCCTCAGATGAGGTCTCAGCAATCCTGGTGTGGGGTACTTACTTTTGGCAATAATAGGGGTTCTTGGCCCCCAATGACCCTCAGCAGCCAAGAGGAATTCATCCCCAACCAGTAATGTGCCAGGAAGCATGTTTGCATAGTGGTCTGAGAAAGGGGCAGGGCCTCCAATGAAGTCTTAGCAATCCCACTGTGGGTGGCTTACCTGTGGCACCAATAGGTGTTCCTGGCCCCCAAGGACCCTCAGCAGCCAAGGCGACTTCATTCCCCAACCAGTGGTGCACCAGGAGGCCCCTTGGCAGAGTGGTTAAGAAAGGGGGCGTGACCTCTGACAAGGTCTCAGCAATCCCACTGTGGGGTACTTACTTGTGGCAACAATAGGGGTTCTTGGCCCTCAACGACCCTCAGCAGTGAAGGGGACTTCATCCCCCAAGCAGTTGTGTGCTAGGAGGCCCGTTAGCAGGGTGGTTGAGAAAGGGGGCAAGGCCTCCGAAGAGGTCTCAGCAGTCTTCCGTGGGGAACTTACTTCTGGCAACAATAGGAGTTCTTGGCCCCCAATGACCCTCAGCAGCTGAGGGGACTTCATCCCCCAACCAGTAGTGCACCAGGAGGCACATCTGCAGAGTGGTTGAGAAAGGGGCGGGGCCTCAGATGAGGTCTCAGCAATCTCACTGTGGGGGACTTGTGGCAACAATAGGGGTTCTTGGCCCCCAAAGACTCTCAGCAGCCAAGAGGGCTTCATCCCTCAACCAGCAGTGTGCCAGGAGGCCCCTTTGAAGAGTGGTTGAGAAAGGAGGCAGGCCTCTGATAAGCTGCGTCAGGATTGACGGATGTGTGTAGTAGTCTGTGGGGAGGGACTAGCCTCTCCTTTCAGACCCCTCTCTCAGATGACAGGTATGCGTAGTTTAGTGTGGGGAGGGACTGGCCTCTCCTTTCAGACCTCTGTCTCAGATGAAGGGTGTGTGTAGTAGGGTATGGGAAGAAACTTAACTCTACTCACAACTCTTCCCAAGCCAATGGGCATAAATAGTAGACTCTGATAAACACCATCTCCAGGATGACTCATTCCTCCTGCAACAAGTGTGCATACCAGAGTGTATTCAAACATCACCTACTCCTTCCTACTTTTCACACCCCCTGCAAGAGCATCCCAGGATCATAACTTTTTTTTAAAAAAAGATTGAAGCTTCTACTCATCACAGTAGCTATCTGTTCCACACTTCTCAAAAGAAGGACCACAATATGCATTCCTACTAATAGAGCGTATTGAGAACTCATCTACTCCTTTTTACTATTCGTGATCCTGCGAAAGTCACGCCAGATCGTAAAAATTTGTTCTAAACAATATGCATTTATTTTATTAACAGTAGTTATCCCTTAGACACCTCCTCTCTAAATTTAAGGGGGCAGCATACCTTTTGCTGACCCCTTATATAGCTTTTTTACTTCATTTCCACAACACCTCCAATTTCACAGTAAACAGTAATGGCAGCTGTTTGATTTCCAACATTCCATCAGCCAGCCATTCAGAGGGTTCGTTCTCGTGAGAGTCGTAGAAGCATCCTGCAAGAGTGTGAAGTCTCATGGGAAAAATGGGCCTCTTGACCAATCACAGGCCTCAATTTTTGAATTCACGCTCTCGCATATTTTGACGAATCTTCACAAAACGTTCCAAAAAAGAAATTCATCCATGTCAGCTCCTTCCTTGAAAGTTTTAAGCTGATCCATCAAGTGGGGCAGAGAAAAAAGGGCATCCTAAAACACAATTTCCCCAAGCAATTTTTTTAAGGAATTTTAGACACCACTACATCTAAAATGGCTGAACGGAATTACACCAAATTTGGCAGAAAGCTAGATCTTTACCGAGAAAGCTTTTTGTGATTTTCTGTAAATCTGTTCAATAGCTTTCAGGAAATGATGGTTGAAAATGTTCAGATATCAGGACCGTTGGGCTGATATTCATTAGTTCAAGCCTTCTGATTGGCTAAGGGGGTGTTTTCAGAGCGAGTACTCTGATTGGCAGGCCGCAACATGAAAAGAAATGCTGCAGTGGCTACTACAGGACTTGGGGGCTTAGTTCACCTGTCCTGAAAAGAATATTGAAAAAGGACAAAACGGGCTCCCTAGTCTGTGAAAGGAGGTGTCCGGAGGGACCACTCATTCCAAACATTGTTGCACGGTCCCGCAGAAACACGCATTTTATTTATTATTACCCTGGGTGGGCCATGGCCCAGGGGTCGACACACTCTTATTTTATTTTGGGGACAGGGGCACGAGGCCCCCCTCCCTATACCAACATATGGCCCCAGAGACCCCATCCCCCGGGGCCGATTACATAGTGCATAATGGTGTCCCATTCCCGGGACACAGAAATAGTTATTGGCAGCATGTTGCCTGCTCCCACCAGCCAATAGCTGGCCACAGAGCGCACTGTCTGCCCTGAAAACACAAAGCAATCCTGCCGCATTGCACTATAGTGCAAGAATGCCTGTGTTGGTACTAGGCAACATCCAGCACAAGGAGAGAGCAGAAATGCTCCATATCTTTGTAAAAATGGAGCAATTCTGCTCTCTCCCTTTCACGCAACACAATGCAGTAAGATCCCTTGCTGTGCTGCATTGCATGAAATAATAGTAGATATACTTCCTACTATTCACTGCTTCTGGCCAGGAGTGCCCAATAATAACCCTTCATGGACTAATTTGCATCTTATTTCTTGCTTCCTGTTGCTCCCATCTGGGCAGGTGCACCATCAACATGCTGCAAATATGGGTCCCATTACGATGTCGGTCGGAAAGCATTCCGACCAACTTGGTGTCGGAATGGATACCGACCGAATCAGATTCGGGGAGTCCAACCGACAGATTACGATGTTTCCGAACACCGTTCAGTCGGGCTCCCATTGACCTCAATGGGAGCCTGTGTTCCGACCAACAACACAGGCTCCCATTGAAAAAAGGGGTGGTTGCGGAAAACCTTGCACCCTGTGGCTGGCACCCCATGGTGTCTGCCACACAGTGCATGGTTGTAAAGAGGGGACCAATGGGTAGCCCTACGGGTCCCAACCAGAGTCCTCCAGGTGAAAAGGGGCCTGCTACAGGCCCCAAAGTCGGATTCCGACAGCCGATCCGTGTCGGACAAACTGAGTCAGAAAGGCTGTCCGAATCCGACATCGTAATGAATCGGTCGGAAACGCAATCCGTAGACCTGTACGATTCAGCCTCGACTGACTCGGTTTCTCTGAATGCCAATCGGAACCGAGTCGGAACGACCAAACCGTTTCTGACTATCGTAATCAGTCAGTCGGATATGTTTCCGAGTCGGTCAGAAACGCGGGTTCCGCACCGATTTGGACAAACCGAATGCAGTTCGGAGCCTTTCCAACTGACATCGTAATCGGCCCCATGTTGTGGGTGGCTGCAGGGACTGCAGGTGCCTCCCAGAAATAATTTATCAAAAGTAGCCCTATTTTTCCTGGGGCATATACTGCGTGACCCCAGGAAAGGTTTATGGTGTTTCAAAGTTTTGCTTGATTTGGAGCTTTTGTCCTTCAAGTGAGGATTACAGGGTTCCTATGTTGTTGATCTTATGGATGCATTATGCAGTCTGAGAAGTGTAAAATAGTGACAAAACGAATAGGTTTGTCTTTGTATATTGATTTAATGATCCTTTGACAAAGCCAATTGGCTTGTTTTCATGTAATGATTCACTAACAAAGCCAATAGACTTACATTGTATATTGAAGTTTTCACTGTATAACGATGTAGTGCCACTTGACAAAGCCAATATGTTTTACATGTATTTTGATGTGGTCACTGCTTGACAACGCCAATAGCTTTGCCTTTATATAATGATGTGGTGAACCCTTGACAAAGCTAATAGGCTGCCTTCATATAGTGATGTGGTGACCCCTTGACAAAGCCAATAGGCCTGCAATTTATATATGAGATGACCCTTTGAGTGAGCCGTAGACTTGCATCTTTTAAAATGACCCCTCTTTATAGTGTGATGACTACTCGTAGTCGCTGGCTGTGCGGGGTGGGATTGGGTGCTCCCCATTGCGGATGGGTGCTGGGTTTGTTGGCCTTGGGCCAGTAACGTTACAATTAGGTATGGTAGTAAGATCTTACTTTGTATAAAAAAAACTAGAAATTCACTGAAAAAAACAAAGTGACATTATAGTTAGGTAGGGTAATAACATTTTACATTATGTTAAAGATAACCTCAGAAATTCAACGAACAAACACAAAGGTTAAAGTGACATTATAGTTAGGTGAAAATGTAACTTAAAACATACCAGAACAATTAACTATGATTTCTGCGCCAGGTGACGTAACGTTGGTGGTGCAGCGCCAAAGCAAAATTATTTTTGGCATTTACTAAGACACAAAGACACTTTGCATGGCTTTGCATGGTTTAGTAAATACAGAGTAAAGCAACGTAGTGCATGTCGATGCGATGTGTTACTTTGCATCAGGTAGGCATTACATGGGTGTTTCCATACATCCACCCATGTATTATGACACAATCCAGATTTACTTTTACACCTGGGTGCACCTACCCGATAGAAGTGTAATTAGGAGAAATATCTTTATGCAGCACACATAAAAAGAGGAATATGCCTCTAAGGATTGATTTTGTGCAGGAAGGTGTCTCTTCACACACTATTGTGCAAGGTTGCATGTATTTGTATTAGGCTAAACACAGTGGATTAGTGCAAGGAGAGAACAGAAATGCTCCATATCTTTGTAAATATGGAGCATTTCTGTTCTCTTCGTTTAATACAACACAGTTCAGCAAGTTCCCTTGCTGCACCACATTGCATACAATAATAGTAAATGTGCCTCGCCATTTTAAACCCCCCAAATCACTGAAATTCACCTGTTATATTGATGGAGCGAGGACTCGAACATGAGACTTGCTCGGAAGCAATCCTCTCGTTTTTAACTCACTAACGAATTACTAACAGCGTGTTTTGTGATTAATAATATGCATTTCCTTTATACGCGGGATAAGATGAAGCTTGCCTATGTGTTTACTAACTGCAATAACATGAACGAAGGACTAAAATGCATTCTAACACAGGATCTTTACTGCGCATGCGTCTACTGCATCTATGTAGTATGACGTACTGACGCTTGGAGGGAAATTCTGGCGCTTGCGCAAATAATTATAAAATGGCCGCTTAAAAACTCACATGCATGGCACCTGCTTGCTGAAATTAGAAAATAAGTTTTATACTAACGCAAATGCAGATAGGGAAATAATAAATGGTATGGGCTAGAGTAGAGGTTGGTGGTATACAGTGAAATCATTTATTTTTGAAAATAACATTTCTCCTTGTGACTTTATTATTAGTGCGTATTTGGGCCTGTTAAAGTTGTCTGAGTCGAGCAGACTGACGTTGCACGATGCATGCGCCCTGGCTATGAAGTATGAAAGGATGACTAAGGACTTGTCACGCTTCCAAGGTCGGCGAAGATGTGCCCTGGGAACATGAGGGTGAAGAGTTCATATAAAGGAACTTTATTCAAGAGATCGTTACATTTGTATTATTAAAGTTTTAAAGATGTATGGGAAAGGAAGGGCAGAATAAAAGTTTGAGGGGAGGAGTTTTGAAACAATGGTTTAAAGAAATAAATGAAGTATAGGCATGGTGTGATGATCATCCCCCCCTCGCCTGACCAATCAGAAGTTAGCGTTTTTACAATATTGAAACATTAATGGGTGGTACATGGTTATGGAAGGGTATAATTGAGGTAGTTTAGTTAGTGAGAGGGTTGTTGAGAGAAAACAGAGAAGCGCAGAGCGGAGCGTGAGAGGAACTGAGGGTATGTTGATCGATGCCAAGCTTGTTGGGAGTAGAAGCTGCAGAAACAATTCGGAGCTTGGGATGCTGTTGGTGCTGGGGTTGGTGCTGATGCTCTGAAATGCTGATGAAGAAATCGAATGCAGAACCATCGACTTAATTTGGGTGGGTTAGAAAGAAGATCGCGGAAGAACCACGAGGAGGAAGAGAGTGTCAGAGAGGGGTGCGACGTAGTCGTCGGTATCTAGAGAGGTGAAGTATCCTGTCCTGATTCCTGTCCTGAAGTCTTTGTCTCCTGATCTGTCCTGGGGACCCTTACCAGCCCTTTGGCCAGGGGGTTGGTCTTCACACTATACTCGGTAACTATGAAATTCATCGTCTTGATAAATGCTCTTCTCTCTCTGTCCTCTTCTTTCTAAGTATAGTTGTTGTGTGGATCTGAAATATTATAACTATTGAAATTTTATTGAATTGGCACTCTTGCGAATGAGGGTGTTTGTACTGAAACGCTTTGAGAAGGTTCACAACCAACTAATTTAGGTAAAGATTTAAAAACTTACTGAGTCTGTGATTATTTTATTTTTGATCAAGAAATGTATAATAAGTCATGTTAATTATCACCATCAACTAGTTCCACCTAACTGGTCCATTGACCAGAGGAAAGAACTATTTGATCAGTGAAAGGTTTAGTTAGAGAAGAAATAACTAGATCTTGAGGTATGAAAATTATTAAAAACTAAAAAGTTCCAGTGGTCTACTTGCTGTTAGCGGAAGCGAGTTGTATGGGCCCAGGTGAGTATATGGTAGTGGAGTATCTGTTGCTAGTACGCCGCTGGATCAGTTTTCTGGTAGCAGAGCTATGGTTATTAGTGACTAGTTTGGTGATAAGTATAGATTATTGATTTTTGATTTATGTTTTAACAAAAAGAGTTAACGTCCTGTTTTTTATGTCGTCTAGAAAATTCCCGGGGAATGAATAGCAAGTGGCGATAGAAACCACACTGCAGTGAGGTTACTCGTCTGTTGGAATAACACTGAGAAGCTAGGTAGGGCTGGCAGTGTTAAAGTAGGGACTATTTTCTGTATAAAAGTGAGAGTGGTTGATAGCAAAGAGTTCGCTAGTGAAACTTTAGGCGTTATATCACCTAGTAAGGGTAACCCTGAAGGAGTAGCAGGTTCTTCTAAGCTAGATTGACAGCAAAAGGAGTTCGCTGGTGAAACATCGGTCTCTAATTTCCCTAACGGGTGACACCGGAAGAGTAGCAGGTTCTCTGGAGCTTAGGTGAAGAGTAAGGGGAAGGTTTTACTTGCAGTGAAAAGAAATAAACTATCCTTTTGATTTAGTGGAACAGACAGAGTAGCGAATGTTTTTACGTTGTTAATAACAAAGAAGTTTAAAGAGAATTTTTGAGAAATAAAGTTTCGTATTACCTTGTAAAGGGAGGGTCAGTTGCCGGAGTGCTACTGACGTCACAAAGAGCTGCGCTGGGATTGGTAGACACAGCGGGCGTGTGATAGGAGGAGCTTGGTAAAGGAGGGGTGAGAAATCGCCTGAGTGGGACTGACGTCACAGTGAGCCGCGCTGGGATAGGTAGAAGCAGCGGGCGTGTGACAGGAGCAGCATTGTAAAGGAGGGGTCAGTAGTGAGGAGCTGACGTCAGGAAAAGGCCGCGCTGACATTGGTCAGAGTACGAGTGTGAGCCTGATTTGATTGGATAACCAGTTAAAAGCCACGCTAGGATTGGTGAAGAGAGGAATTGTATGCAGGATTTTGATTTGACTGTAAGTGCTAGACGTACAGGTAGAACATTTCAAGGGTTTGCGGAATACAATTTCCTACACCATTCTCCAAAGATGTATGGAGAGAAAAGAAAGATGTCAATTTTTAAGAAAATAAAGAATTTCTTTGTAAAGGATAAGCCTGTGTTGACTAGAGAGGGAATTCCTATTCCGCCACCGAAGACACCAGCATCTTTTATGATGATGGAAAGAGGATATCATACCTGCGTGTGGTTGGAAAACTAGATAGAGTACACGAAGGATGATGGTGTGTTAGCGTTTCCTAAGGATGGAACATTTAATGGGAGAATTCTTCAGAATTTGCGATTGAAAATGAATGATTTGGAACCTAGACCTAGGTTAACTCAATATGAGGCTTTGGAAGAATGGGAAACTGAGTCATATGAACGGGAGAAATGCAGAGGTGGAAGATATAGAGGATTCTTTCCAAGGCACTTGCATGAGTCACGAGAAGGGCAGATGAAACAGTGGAGGAGAGCTATGGTATCAGAAGGGTTATATCCAGTGTTGATGGCTGAGGAACAATCTGGAGGAAAGTGTAAGGAGAAAACGAAACACATGAATTCGGCGGGTTATGGTGAATCAGACGACGAGTTGTTAGAGGATATTTTAATTAAAAATCCACCACCATATCAAGAAGCAGCTAGTAAGGTTGTCCCAAGTGCACCAGTAATGGGAATACCATTAACTCCACAGATTTTACATGAGACATCTTATAACAGAGTGTTGCAAGATAATGAAAGAGAAGCTTTGAATAAAACTAGGGAAGAACTAGTTCAAAGGATAAGTCAATTGAATTTAAATACTGAAGCTTTGACAGTACCAGTAACCATTGGTCCAGTAATCCCATTATATGGGGATAATAAGATTTGCCAGAAACCACAACTTGTGACAGTTCCATTAAATAGTCCTAGAAAAGAGATAGTAATCACAGATGATCAGGTTAGTGAAAGTGAGTCAGTTATATCATTAATGGATATCCCTATTGTGGAGCCTCATACGGAAACTCCAAAGAGAGTTATGCCTATGAATTTGAGAGAAAGAAGACCTTTGGTTCCGGCTGGAACTGCAGGCACAACAGTAGTCACCTCTGAAGAAATAGAAAGGTGGGCTCAAGAAAGAGATAATCAGAACCCAATACCAAAGATTTTAGATATCAGCAGATTGAAAGTGGAATTGGAAGAGATGATGACAGGATGTGTAGGTACAGAAAGATTAAACGTTTACAATGATGAGGAATTATTGTTTCTATGTAAGAGTATAACTAGGAGAGCAAGACTATTTCATGAGAGATTAACTGAAGTTGCTTCAGAGATTGGAATAGACATAGGGAAATCAAAATTGTTACAAAAACCTTATCGAGTGGATTTTACAGATAAAGATCTAGAAAGTGTGAATGCTTCGGGAAAAAGGATACAGATAAAAGAATTAATGAATATTTTGCGAAAGTGGGGAGACATTGATAAATGGAGAATTAGATGGATAAGAAAGAAAGAAGAAGTGCAAGCAAGAGAAGCAGCAGTTGCATTTCCAGTAAGAGAATCAGGAAAAGTGGAAAAATTGTGTCCGATGAGAGAGGTTCCTGGAGGTGGATATGTTCATGTCCCTTGGAGTAGACAAGATATTTTATCATTTACAAATAATTTTCCAAAATTGAGAGAAAAACCAGTTGAGTGGTATAAACAGGTGGAAAGATTTGTGAAGGTTTCAAAGGTGTTGTTGAAAGACCTGGATGGTTTATTTGATATAGTGGTACCTGCTGATTTATGGACAGAATGTAAGATCACAATTGATTGGCCTAATGAGGAGTATCCTAGAGATGCAAAAACAGGAGCACCTTCGGAAGAGGTGATGAAAAAGTATCACCAAGTAATTACGTATTTGAAAGGGAAAATCCCTCCTAAAGAAACAGATTGGGTAAAAATAGATAGAACAACACAGGAACCAAATGAATCTGTACACGCGTACTATGAACGGTTATTGCAGGTGTTTAAGTAGTATAGTGGTTTTGAGAATATTGGTGACAAAGATATGGGACATTTTGTGTATCAGTTTGTATATAGCTTGAAACCAGAAATCAGTCAGATGATACAGCAGCACATGTTGTGTTAGCAAAGTAAGACAGTGGATGAGATTCTAAAGTACGCGAAATATTGCGGAGATGACATTGAGGCTAGACGTAGGAAGTTAAAAGAGAAAATGATGTGGGCTCAAGTTAAATTGGCAGAGCAGCAAGAAGAGAAAGCAAATGAACAAAATAATAATCAAGTGAAAGAGCAGAGTCAGAATAATCAAGGAGCGAATGGTAATAAATTTAAGGGGCGAATGGACAGAGAAGAAGCGAAAAAGAAGTTTTCTTGTCATGCGAGCGGAAAGCTTGGACATTGGAAGAACGAGTGTAAGAGTACTCAGAATAATAAGAATAATAATGGCCCAAACCAAAATGTAATCCCACAGATGCAGAATGAAGTACTTATGAATCAGCAGCAGCAGGTAGTTACTCCACAATATCAGGTGCCACCAGCTCCTATGCCAAATTTTGTGAACCAACAGAGTTTCAGTGCGAACACCCAATTTCAAGGAGAAAGTGGTAAGAATAATAGAACAATTGCACAATATTTTTTACAAAATGATGAAGAACATTCCGATACCGCACAATGACGGTGCCTGAGGGGGAGGAAGAGGAGTGCGTGCTTGGCGCATCCTTGCCGGTAGATCAGTCAGGTCCATTTGTTGACGGGAAAGTAGAAGGTAAAGATATTACTTTCCTATTGGATACTGGTGCTACCAGGTCTACTGTGAGAACAGCAGACATCCCAAACCTACCCCTCTCGGGAGAATCAATCCAAGTTGTAGGCGTATCTAACCAACAGATTAGAACCCCAATCACAAAACCAATGGAGGTGCACATTGGGAACTTCAAAGAAATGCATCGATTTGTAGTTTGCGATTCCAGTCCAGTAAATCTGTTGGGAAGAGATCTTTTGTGCAAGATGAATTGCACAATCTATTGTACACCGAATGGTGTTGCTTTCCAAACCCCCGATGAGGATGTTGTCTATAAGATGATGTTGGCCAAACAGGGAACAGAAGTAGATGAAATGTTCTCATTAATAACCGAGAATGAATTGCCAGAAGAGTTGAGAACGACAGTCAATCCAGAAGTGTGGAATTTTTACAGGAAAAGACATTGAGCTAATGAAGAATATAGACCCAGTTAAAGTGACAGTGAAAGAAGGTGCAGTGTATCCAAATACCCGACAGTACAAAATGAGTCCAGAAGTAAAAGCAGGAATTATTCCAGAAATTGAACGAATGGTTAAACAAGGTATTTTAAAAGAGGTGATGGGTAGTCCCTGTAATTTGCCAATAATGGGACTGAAAAAGCCTAGCGAAAAGTACAGAATAGTGCAAGACCTACGGAAGATAAATAAAATTGTAATTCCCTGTTGTCCAATTGTGCCAAACCCAGCAGTGATCCTTTATCAGATACCGTGGAATGCAGGATGGTTTACAGTAATTGATTTATGCCAAGCGTTCTTTTCTATTCCTTTGCACCCAGACAGCCAGTATCTTTTTACGTTTAAGTTTGAAGATCATATTTACGCATGGTGTCGTGTTCCTCAGGGGTACACAGAAAGTCCTTCAATCTTTAATCAGATTTTGAAAAAGTGGCTAGAATTGTTGATTATGCCTGGGAATTCTGTTCTGGTTCAGTACATTGATGACCTATTGGTGGCATCAAAAACACGAGAAGATTGTGTCACAGATACAATTGCATTACTGAACCATTTGGCTGAAGGAGGACACAAGGTGTCTCCAGAAAAATTATAGTTCTGTCGACAAGAAGTAAGATATTTAGGGCATAAAATAGAAAGAGGAGTTAGAAAAGTGACACCGGAAAGAATAAAAATAATCAAAGAAATGCAGTTGCCACAGACTCAGAGAGAAATGAGAATGTTTCTGGGAGTGGTTGGATATTGTAGGCAATGGATTAATGGGTTTTCTATGTTAGCGAAACCATTGATACAAATGATCCGGAAACGAGCAAAAGATCCGATTGATTGGAATGATGACTGCCTAGAGGCATTTGTGAAATTGCGAAATTGTTTGTGTGAGGCTCCTGCCTTGGGCATGCCAGATTATTCAAAAGACTTTGCTTTGTTCTGTTGTGAAAGAGAAAATTGTGCACTTTCAGTTTTAACACAGAGACATGGATTGAGTCGACGTCCAGTGGCATATTTTTCAGCCACATTGGACCCAGTGGCTTCAGCATTGCCTGGCTGCTTAAAAGTAGTAGCTGCTACTTGTATGAGTCTGGAGCAAAGTGAGTCGATAGTGATGGGACATCCGGTAAAGGTCTTCGTTCCACACTCAGTTGAGATTCTTTTAACAAGAACACAGCACCTCACCCCTAGTCGTCTGACAAAGTACGAAAGAGTGATTTTGGGAGCTGAGAATGTGACTGTGATAAGGTGTGCAATCCTGAACCCAGCCACCCTATTACCAGACCCCTGCGATGAGGAAGTGAAAGATGAAAGTGATCATGATTGTTTAGACGTGACTGAGTTATGCACGAAGCCCCGTCCAGATATAAGAGAGACACCTTTGAAAGAGGCTGATCATGAGTTATTTGTAGACGGCTCCTGCCTTAGGACACAAGAAGGAGGTTTAAGTGCTGCATATGCTGTTTGTAAAATTCCGGGGGTGATTGAAGCATCCTGTTTACCTGGGGTCAAGTCTGCACAAGTAGCTGAATTGGTTGCATTAACAATGGCATGCAAAAAGGGGAAAAATTGGAGAGTAACCATATTTACGGACAGCCAATATGGTTTCGGGATTGTGCATGACTTTGGCCAGCTTTGGATGCAAAGGGGATTTCTGACTTCTTCAGGATCTCCTATCAGAAACAGCAAAAATGTAAAAGATTTGTTGGAAGCATTACAATTGCCAAAAGAGATAGCAGTTGTAAAATGCGCTGCACATCAGTCAGGAAATGACTATGTGACTGCTGGCAATAATTATGCTGACCAAGTGGCCAAATACTGTGCTCAAAATGCAGGAGCCATAAACAGAAAAATTGAAACGGGTGAAACCAGATGCCAACTTATGTACTTCTCAGTACCAGAAACATGGGATGAGATTAGACAATTGCAGGAAGAAGTTGAGGAAAGGGAAAAAGAAATCTGGATAAAGGCAGCCTGTACCAAAAGACCACATGATGAGGTATGGGTGTATTTAGATGGAAGACCAGTCATGCCAGATTGTTTGCTTTCAAAAATGGCGAGAGTATATCATGGAGCAACACACATAGGGAGAGATTCAATGATCAGGCTATTCAGACAGAGTTGGTATAATCCGAAGTTCAGGGTAGTCGCAGAGAGCCTTTGCCAAAGATGCTTAACCTGTCAACAGCAGAACCCAGGTAGAAAGACAGTGGTAAGCTGGGGAAAGATCAGAAAGGCAGAAGGACCCTTCACCAGATTACAGTTAGAGTTCATTGAATTACCTCCATGCAATGGATTGAAATACGTACTTGTCATAGTATGCCTTTTCTCTAGATGGGTGGAAGCCTATCCTACTAGAAGAAATGACAGTCTTACAGTTGCAAAATTGTTGTTGAGGGAGTTAGTGCCACGATTTGGTTTTCCGGTCACTTTGGAATCAGATAGAGGCCCTCATTTTAATAATGAAATAATTCGATTAATCTGTGCTGCATTTAACATTGAACAAAAACTGCACTGTGCTTATCGTCCAGAGGCTTCTGGAGTTGTTGAGCAAATGAATGGCACAATCAAATCAAGATTGGGAAAGGTGTGTGCATCCACAAAACTGAAATGGCCAGATGCATTACCGCTTGTATTGATGGGTCTCAGAAGCATTCCAGACAGAAAAACAGGAATGAGCCCACATGAGGTTCTCATGGGAAGAGCCATGAGACAGGCATTTATTCCTGGAAATAAACTAATGAGTATAACTGATGATCTGGTATTGGACTATTGCAAAGGATTGGCTGAAATGATGCGTTCTATCTCTCACCAGGTTGGAGAAGACGCAGTTGAAAGACAGCCAGATCAAGCGCATGATTTGAATCCTGGAGATTGGGTGCTAGTGAAGAAACATGCAAGGAAATCGTGTCTAGCACCAAGGTGGGATGGGCCACGACAAGTCATATTAGTCACTACCACAGCAGTGAAGTGTGCAGGTCTGCCCAATTGGATTCATGCCAGCCATACCAGAAGAGTTCCGAGTCCATCAGATCAACAAAAACCACCACTGACTGAACAGGCTGAAGCGTCAGGAGTTGTAAACTGTGAAATTGAAGAATCTAGAGTGATAGATTCTGAAAGATAACCATATGATGAACAGCCTGAGATAAGTCAGGAAGAATGGATCCCAGTGATTGAAATAATTGATGGTGCTATTGAAACCAGAAGAAGAACAGAACTGAAAAGACAGGAAAATAATCAGGAAGAGACAGGGGAAGAAGAACACACTCAGGTGAAAATAAAAAGAGACACAAACAAACCTGAGGAGGGAAAAAGAGAAGAACACGTTCAGGCGGAAGAAGAAAAGTTTGAATTAAGACCTGAACAGGACCAGATAGAGTTAGAAGAACAAGTTCAGGCAGAAGAAGAAAGGTTTGAAGTAAGACCTGAACAGGGTCAGATAGAATTAGAAGAACAAGTTCAGGAAGAAGTAGAACAAAATACGGTAGAACCTGAACAGGAGGAAGCAAAAGAAGGTACAAGCACAGAAAACAGAGAAACAGAACAGATTGTGCCTAAAATAAATGAAATAAAAAGAATTTTACAAAGAGACAAGGAAGGCGAAAACGCAGTACAAATCAAAAGAGTCAGGAGAGGAGACAATTGGCCAATTGGAGTAAAGAAACTAAAATACCATCTGAGAAAATCTGAAAAGAGACCAGAACAAGTGAACGAAGTCACAAGTCAAACAAGACCTAAACAAACCTTAGCGAAAATAACTCGAAGAAGTCCAAGATTGAGAAATTTAAACAGGAGATACAAGGCTCCTGAGTGGACATACGTTATACTCGAGGAATTTGAGTCCCTGGATCTGTCTGATGAGACAGAAGAGGTCCATATTGCACAGATTGATGAAAGAAAATTGAGGCCTCCTTAAAACGAAAAGAAAATTCAAACTGACAAAGAAAAGATAAGAGAAAAGGAATTTTCTCAGAATTAAAATGGCAGAAACTGAAGTTATCGAGAAACCAAAATGTGGACTAAAAAGAAAATGTTTTAGATTTTGTTTTTGTAGTATTTTATTAGCAGCATTAGGATGGCTATTCTTAACAGTAGGAGTACCTTTTATAATGAAAACAAGTGATAAGAATAACACAGATGCTAATGTTAAGGTGGATAGATTAAGAGAAAATGAAATAGAAATAGGGGTAGAAGACGAAGCAAACTATCATAATGAATCAGACTATAATACGTCCTCTAATGTGTTTATTAAGTTGTTATTTCAATATGTTAGTACTATGGAGATTAATAACTGCTACGTATGTATGAAGTTACCCTCATCAGTATCAGAAGGAATGACGTATCACCATATACCTTTTAACGTATGGTGTATCATGTAGTATTTTGTCAAGTTTATTTTATGCTACAGGGAGACTTAAATATTTATATTCAGATATAGATGTAGTATTCTCTGAGTTGCCTATTAGAAAGAATATGAATCCAGTAGCTAGTAGTAAGAATGCACAGTTTATGGGTGAATTTTTCATAACAATGAGTTCAATAGATTTAGTTCAGGCACGTAGAGATAATCTAACCTGTACATTAAGAAAAGAAGAAAAAGATTTTTTGGATTTAGTAGAAGAAAGGAGACAGGATTTAATAAAGAAAGCGACTGAACAGAAAACCCATGTACCTCCATGGGTTGGGAAGGAGGGAATCTATGCAAGTGGCAAGGCTCATGCTGCGATGTCCCTGGACTTTGTGAAAAGGGAAAATTCTGCCTCCATAGATTAAAGACAGATTATAACAATAATTACATTGGTTCCAGTGAATGTGAACATAACTTCCTAAATTTAGGAGGGTGGGGACTAAAAGGGGGAACTGATCCTGTGTTTCCAGGAGTTTATTATGTTTGTGGGAGCAATGCCTATTATAGGTTACCTGCAAGATGGTACGGGAGCTGCTATTTTGGAATAGTGTTTCCAAAAATGTATCATGTAGATAAAATCAGTGGAACCAATGGAAATACTAATGGATTAACACGTAGAAGAAGAGCTTGTTTTTCTGAAATTGTAGGAGACATTTTTAGTGCACTGATACCCTCAGTTGGAGTCATTCTAAATTCACAGAAAATGTGTAAGTTATCAACCATAGTTGATCGTCTTTCTACAGACACTGCAGGAGGATTTCTAATGATTAACACAGAGATGGTTGCAATTAGATCTATGGTTTTACAGAACCGTCTTGCTCTTGATATATTGTTAGCAAAGGAAGGTGGAGTTTGTGGCATGTTGAAAATTCAACATTGCTGCACTTATATTCCGGACAAGAGCAGAGAAATTAAAGGATATATTGAAAACATTACGAGAATGCATAAAGATTTGACCCAACTGGAGGTTGACAGTGTGTGGGGAAGACTAACGAAAAGTATAACATCAATAAGGAAATCTTTTACTAACTTTGGGAAAGGTTTCTTAGGCCAAATAATAATACCATTAGTCATGATAATAACGGTAGTAATGTTAATAATAATTACATACAGATGTTGTAGAAAAGGTACGAAAGAAAAAGTACACTTGGAAAGAAAAGGAAAGGGACAGACACGAAAGAGAAAATATGATGAAATACGTTTGGAAGAAATGAAAGGCAGGTTATATAAGAAAATGCGAGATTTAGAAGGAAACAAAGTTATTGATGAAAATTTGAGAGGACAAATAGAGAAAACTGAGAAGTGTTAAAGTTGGTATCTGGGATGGATGGGAAGTTTTGTGATGGCTTAATATGCCATCAGAGAGGGGATTGATGGAGCGAGGACTCGAACATGAGACTTGCTCGGAAGCAATCCTCTCGTTTTTAACTCACTAACGAATTACTAACAGCATGTTTTGTGATTAATAATATGCATTTCCTTTATACGCGGGATAAGATGAAGCTTGCCTATGTGTTTACTAACTGCAATAACATGAACGAAGGACTAAAATGCATTCTAACACGGGATCTTTACTGCGCATGCGTCTACTGCATCTACGTAGTATGACGTACTGACGCTTGGAGGGAAATTCTGGTGCTTGTGCAAATAATTATAAAATGGCCGCTTAAAAACTCACATGCATGGCACCTGCTTGCTGAAATTAGAAAATAAGTTTTATACTAACGCAAATGCAGATAGGGAAATAATAAATGGTATGGGCTAGATTAGAGGTTGGTGGTATACAGTGAAATCATTTATTTTTTAAAATAACATTTCTCCTTTTGACTTTATTATTAGTGCGTATTTGGGCCTGTTAAAGTTGTCTGAGTCGAGCAGACTGACGTTGCACGACGCATGTGCCCTGGCTATGAAGTATGAAAGGATGACTAAGGACTTGTCACGCGTCGAAGGTCGGCCAAGATGTGCCCTGGGAACATGAGGGTGAAGAGTTCATATGAAGGAACTTTATTCAAGAGATCGTTACATTTGTATTAATAAAGTTTTAAAGATGTATGGGAAAGGAAGAGCGGAATAAAAGTTTGAGGGGAAGAATTTTGAAACAATGGTTTAAAGAAATAAATGAAGTATAAGCATGGTGTGATGATCACCCCACCCCTCGCCTGACCAATCAGAAGTTAGCATTTTTACAATATTGAAACATTAATGAGTGGTACATGGATATGGAAGGGTATAATTGAGGTAGTTTAGTTAGTGAGAGGGTTGTTGAGAGAAAACAGAGAAGCGCAGAGCGGAGCGTGAGAGGAACTGAGGGTATGCTGATCGATGCCAAGCTTGTTGGGAGCAGAAGCAGCAGAAACAATTCGGAGCTTGGGATGCTGTTGGTGCTGGGGTTGGTGCTGATGCTCTGAAATGCTGATGAAGAAATCAAATGCAGAACCATCTACTTAATTTGGGTGGGTTAGAAAGAAGGTCGCGGAAGAACCACGAGGAGGAAGAGAGTGTCAGAGAGGGGTGCGACGTAGTCGTCGGTATCTAGAGAGGTGAAGTATCCTGTCCTGATTCCTGTCCTGAAGTCTTTGTCTCCTGATCTGTCCTGGGGAACCTTACCAGCCCTTTGGCCAGGGGGTTGGTCTTCACACCATACCCGTTAACTATGAAATTCATCGTCTTGATAAATGCTCTTCTCTCTCTATCCTCTTCTTTCTGAGTATAGTTGTTGTGTGGATCTGAAATATTATAACTATTGAAATTTTATTGAATTGGCACTCTTGCGAATGAGGGTGTTTGTACTGAAACGCTTTGAGAAGGTTCACAACCAACTAATTTAGATAAAGATTTAAAAACTTATTGAGTCTGTGATTATTTTATTTTTGATCAAGAAATGAATAATAAGTCATGTTAATTATCACCATCAACTAGTTCCACCTAACTGGTCCATTGACCAGAGGAAAGAACTATTTGATCAGTGAAAGGTTTAGTTAGAGAAGAAATAACTAGATCTTGAGGTATGAAAATTATAAAAACTAAAAAGTTCCAGCGGTCTACTTGCTGTTAGCGGAAGCGAGTTGTATGGGCCCAGGTGAGTATATGGTAGTGGAGTATCTGTTGCTAGTACGCCGCTGGATCAATATCTATCTGAGCTAATTATAACTTGCAACCCCACCACGCATTGATTATGACCTCACATATTACATCAGTCATGACATGTTCAAAGACATCATTGATGACATAACTGATGACATCATCCACTACACTGCTATTCAATTTACTGTGCAAACCAGTACAGCCTATGAAATATGTAAATACGTACTAATGGCACAGAATCATGTAAAACATAAATTACATAAACGTGTGTGGTTATATAAATTAATTAATCTGTGGTCTAGACACAAAAGCACCATTAGGTGGTCCCTATTATGCTCATCCTTTGAATGTGCACACCTTTTCATGGAAAGTCCACTACCTCTAGACACACATGCTCCATTTTGTGCCAAAGCTACTACTACACACAGCCTTCACACTATGCAAAATAAACTCTGTAAGGAAAGCCCGCTCCTTCCAGACACCCAAGCCCCATAATGTGGTCAAACTCCTACTATATACAGCCTTCACCTTGAGCAGAGCACTACACTGAGAGCCCACTCCTCCAAGCACCCAAGTCCCATGAGGTGGTCAATCCCCTACTACGCATAGCCTTCACACTGTGCACAGCTCTTCACAGTGAGCTCATACCCTCCAGACACCCAAGCCCCTTTAGGTGGGTAAAGACCTACTGCAGACAGCCTTTATCATGTGCACAACTCTTCATGAAGAGGCCAGTCCCTGCAGACACCCAAACCCTACTGTTTTGCTGAGCACCTGCTACGAACAGCCATGGCCCCATGCACAAAGTTTCAATGTTCTTTTGAATTTAAAATGGAATGTTTTATGCTACATTTTCACCTAATTATTAAGTCACTTTAACCTTTGTTTTTGTCAGTGAATTTCTAAGCCTTTCTTTGAATGTAAGTTAAGATATAATCAACAAACCTAACTGTCACTTTAAACATTGACATTCACTCTCTGTTAAGAGCTGTTCACATGGTGAAAGATGTGTGTAGCAGTTTCTTAAAGTAAAGTAAGATCTTCTTTCAAGTATTAGGTCCCCAATACTCTCCTTGCTGGGAACCCCATTGTAGCACTTGACTCTCTTAGGGTAGCGAAGCAGAGCAGCTCAAGGTCTATGCTGGGGAGGTGGTGTATGCTAGTAATCTCCATTCACTGACACACAAAATCAACACTCAATAAATTATTGTTCAGTCTGTGCTTTTCCATTTAAAAAGGAAAAGTACATTTATTACACATACTAAGCACTCAGTTACAAATAAAAATATGTACATCCTGGTACATGTAAATAACTTTAGTGACACCCTCAGATCACATTTGACCCCTAGTGGGCCATGACCCCATAATACCAACCCTCCCAACTACACCAGATGCAACATCCCACTATAAAGGGGTATCACTTTAAATAAGGCAGGTCTACTGACTTTGTCAAGGGGTCACCTCAACAATATATAAAAGGCAGGCCTATTGGCTTTGTCACGGGGTCACCACATCAATATATGAAGGCAAGCCTATTTACTTTGTCAAGGGGTGACCATATAAATAAACAAGATAAGCTTATTGGCTCTGTCAAGGTGTCACCACATCAATATATGAAGGCAAGCCTATTGGCTGTGTCAAGAAATTACTACCTAAATAAAACAATAATCACATGTCAGAATGTAACATTAAAACCAATAAAATTCAAAGCCAAAGTCATTTATTATTAGTAGAAGGCATTGCAATGTGTGTCAATAAACATTTAATTAAGCATTTTACATGCTGCAACACTGCTCAGTCCATTTAATGGAGTCATAAAACCAACTGAAAGGGGCATCTGCAATCCTCAGCTAAAAAAACAAACTATTGAGCTCTAGAAAAGCTTAAAAAATCACAACCTTTTCTTGGGGTCACTTTCTACAAACCCCAGGAAATATAAGGTTAGTTTTGATAAATAAATTCTGAAGCAGCTGCTGCACTCCCTGAAGGCCCCAAAACACTCTGAACATTTAGGTAGTCCCCCAGCCCAGATTGGGATCCACAAACCAGACACAAATATGCAAATTAGCCCACAAAAGGCATTGTGGGTTGATCCTCGCTTTGATCAGTGAATAAGAAAGCAACAGTCAGTCATTTTATTATTGCTTTTTGCAGCCACTCGCCCATCCTTTCATTTTTTTTTAAGGTGCCCCATTCCCACCCGGGCCACCCATAGTTTTCTCAATTGTTGAAGGCCTGCGAGGGGAGACCAAACGCCCCCATGGTCCCACCAGATCCCCGCAGCAAGCCTCTATCCTCTAGGGCTGGGTAGGATCAGGCAACCTCTGTGCTCCCTCTGGGAGGGAGCTGTCTTCCTCTTGTTGCTGGCTGGTGGTACCAAAACACAGTTTCACCATGCTGTCCTTTTCATCACTGTTTCCCAGGGGATGGGATCCCACAGACAGTCCTGCATCAGGCCCCAAGGGATGAGGTCTCCAGGACCAAAAGTTGGCCGGATTCTGGGCCCTGCCCCATCACAGGGGAAATTCAAAGAAATACAGCGCTCACCTTATTGCTTTTATTTTGTGTGGTACTCCAGCTGGACCACAAAACCCAAAATATATATATATATTTAAAATTTTGGACCTGAGGAGGCAGTTCCTCCTGGATACCCCCTACCCTCACAAGCAAGAGCTAGGGTGTCAGGGTATCCCTATCCTGCATCATTATGTCCTTTTTGTAAAACATTTTCAAGACAGGGAACCAATTCCCTGAGTCTGGTAATGGATGACACAACATTTTTGTCCAAGTAGCGGCCAGCAAATCAGAGTGCTCACCCTACAAAAGCTCCCTCAACCAATTAGCACAACTGCTAAGACATCTATACATGTTTTACTTTAATTTCTCAAAAACTACTGAACAGATTTACACCAAATCACAAAAACACACTTTCAAGGTAAATATCCGGGAAGCAGATTTACCAAATATTCATGCAACGCAGCAAGCCACCTTGCTGTGCTACATGAAGGCGAGAGTGCAGGAATGAGCCGTATTTAACATTATATACGTATTCCTGCTCTCTGCTTGCGCTGGAGCACAAACTGCTGCCTATCGCCAATGTAGGCACCCTTGCACTATGGTGCAAGGGTGTCTGTGTTATCGGCAGGATTGTTTTTGTGCAGTAAGGGACACCTTCCTGCATAAAAACAATCCTCTGAGGCTTTTTCCTCTTTCTATGGACCCATGCTCCATGCATGAAACACTTCCCTGTGGCAGAGTAATGCAAGCCAGCAACTTGCGATGCCTTGCGCTACTTCAGATTTACCAAGCACCGCAAGGCCACACAAGGTGGCCTTGCGTGACTTGGTAAATCTGACTTTAGTGCTGCATTGTCCTTTCATTACCTTGCGTGATGCAAGGGCAATGCAATATTGTGATAAATCTGGATGCTAGTTTTCTGCCAAATCTAGTGTAATTCTGTTCAGTTATTTTGGCTTTAGCACTGTCTATAATTCCCTATGGAAAATGAATGGGGAAAAAGTGCATTGGGACCCCCTCCTTTTTCTCGACTCCAGCTTGACTGATCACCCTGAAACTTTCCAGGAAGAAGCTGAGGTGGATGAACTTTTTTCCTAACGTTTTGTGAAGATTTGTCAAACGGTGACAAACTTATTAGCAGAATAATTGAAAGTCTGATCTAATTATAACTACACAGTTACAACCGCCACTGTGTAATACATACATATATATAGACATATAGTGATATATATAGACATATGACACAGTGGCAGTCACTACTGTGTAGTTATGGTTCAACCACCCTTGCCATTGAAAAGCATTTTTTGATTTTCCCATAACTGTATCCCCTGTAGACAGATTTTCACCAAAGATGACTATGATCTGGCATGCCCAATTTCATTCCGTCAAAGAAGATGCACATCCCCATTTGAGCATATAAGGAAATGGGCCATTAATTGTGTGACCTGCACAAGTAATGGGTCAACATTTGCCCTCCACTGGGAACCAAACACCCCATTGTAGTGATTTACTTTCTCAGGGTAGCGAAGCAGAGCAGTCCAAGGCCTACTCAAGGGAGGTGGTATGGGCTAGTAATCACCATTCGCTGGCACGCAGTAATAACACTCAATAAATACTTGCCCAGTCTATGTTTACTATGGAAAAGTAAAAATACATTTATTAAACACACACACCCTCCTCAAAAGTACATATTCATTTGAAAATATATACATCAGGCAGATGGAAACTATTATAGATCACATTGCGTAATCACCTTTGACCCCCTGAAGGATCATACAAACACATCAGGTAAGTCTATTGGCTTGGCCATAGGATGAAGATCAACAAACCACATGTCAAAAACACCATCATTCGAGGAGCAAATGTAATAATCCATTATACCCATGGGCAAATGCTCTTATTAATGTTAATAAAGCATATGCGCTTACATCCGTTATCACTGTCAACATTATTATTTTAATAAAGCATTGAAAAAATTAACATCCCAGGTGTCTGTGTGCTTTTTATATACTTTCAAACCAAGAAAATACAATAATAAAAACAGCCCCTAAAGAATAATGTACACCAAGTACCTTTCTCTAGACACCTTCAGGCCATAAAAACTGCAGCCATAGAAAAAACCTCTAGAGGGCACCGCACTCCTGGGTGTAGAGCACATGCTTCAGACGGGCGAGTGCATGAACCAACAATGAAGCCTAGGGTGGTCTTCCTTCCTGTGACCCCTTTACACTTATGGTTATAGCCTTGTGGGCTTCCCTTTGGGAGGAGCTGTTGCCCTCCTGCAGCCCCCATGCTCTTTTGACAATCGTTGGTGGTCTCCCTGCCATCCTGGGCCACCACATTTCACTTTTAGGGCTGCCAAAAGGCCCCTGCAGGGCATTCTGGGGAACCCCTTTGTGAGGCTTAAATAATTGATGAGCGGCTCCAGCTGCTGGTTTCCGTTGTGCCATGCAGCCCCGTGCCGCACAGCATGTCCATTTTGTTTTTTAAATGCAATTTTTGTTTTCCATATTAGGGTTTCCCAGTCCCATCCGGGCACCCCACATGCTGCCTATGGTGGGAACAGCCCAGGGAGCACACCCCTGGCTGCTCCACCACCTTCCCGGGCCATCACTGTGCGGCCACGGGAGGCACCAGTCCTCCTAGAGGGCAAGGATCTCCTTTCCGGTGGTGGCCGCCTGCTCCTCTCAGACATGGGCACGGGGAGCGGTGCAGGCCCATGACAGATGGGGAGAGTGCGACAGGACCCCCCTGACCTTTCTTGGCAGCTGGGATGCCCGGGGTTGGGATCCCGACCCACCTCTCTCCCTTTCTCCTTCAGGAAACCACGATGATGCTTCCCCATCCTTTTTGAGCACTGGAGACCTAGGACCCCAAATCCAGCTTGAGGGTTGGGATGACTAGGCCCGCTTAACTCTGGGGAGGGTGGCACACGCATGCCCCACCTAGTTTTAAAAATGAATAGTACTCCTTGCGGCAACCCCCGGGCCCTGGCCCACCCTTGGGGGTTGAGTAGCCGGCCAGCGGCGCTCCACGCACTCTGTGATCGTGCTGGAGTGTTAAAAGTAAAATCCTTCTGCTCCCATCTCGGGCTCCATTGGGCCGTTTTGCTCCATCTTGGGCTCCTTTTGCTCCTGGAGCTGAGTCCAGGCCACCTGAAGCACTTCCCTTAGGCCATCAGGCCTCTACTGTGGTGAACTGTGCAGTGAGCTGGTTCCAACGGTTCCCTGCACTAGCCTTTCTCCTTTGTCTCCTCTGGAGCTTCACTCCTCCTTGATGCAGAAGTATAGTTTTTATGCCAACTAGTCCTCAGAGGGCGTAAGGGGACCAGCTTCCCTGGTCCTGGGAAGAGCCCCACTGGTCCTGGGAGCAACTGTAGTCAGAGTCCTCACTCCAGATGGATATCAGGGGGTTCCTCCTTTCAGCTCTCCATGGTTGCCACCTCCAGTCCAAGTGTCCAGCAGAAAATCACAACCAAAAGAGAGCTCTCCCCATTGCACAAGACCATTAAGTGGGGTGGACGGTTTTAGAAGCAAGGCACCTCTGGCCTATCCTGGGGTACCAAATCACCTCTCCGCCCCTGCCCCAACGCTCCTGCACAGCATGTTGGGACAAGTCAAAATGGCATCACCCAGGTTTCACTAGTCACATCTGCTCTGGGAGTCTCAATCTTTGCCCCTCGCTGACATCACTACCAGGGCCTTTCCCACTAAAACCTCAAAGGGAAGCCCCCTACTGTGTTGGCTCCAGTTGACTTGGCTTCCTCCTTTGTTTAGTGGGCTTGGGCTGGCCCATCCCTTGTACAGTGTGACAGCTAATTGATGGATGCAGATCCTTCAGCCCCACCCCTTTCCTGCTCAGGAGCTGAGTGAAGCACTTAATTTCTCCCATTGTGTGGGGTAGCCTTTATTAGAGCTGCTGAAGAGAAATGTAATTAACTTGACACATCAGGGTGACAAAAGGCCTTGACTCTGTTCCTGAGCTGAGCCAGAGAAATACGACCATCCTGGATGGCCCATAAGCTGTACAGATATCTTCAAATTCGGGTTTGGCACACAGATTCGACCCCTGTTTGATACATCAGTGGTCTCTGTAGGCCAAAGGGAATCGAAGCTGTTCTCTAAGGCAGTCTTCTGCTTAGGTGTATAATGGAGTGCCACTGTAGACAAGACAGTAAATCACACTGGCTTTCCCTATGAGTGTACACTAACATTATGATGCCTACCCCAGGCCAATATCCAATCCTGCAGAGTCCCCTCTGCACCTGGCTACCTGTGTGCAGTTACCTGGCATCACAGGACAGCTGCAGCCCCCCCCCCCACATTTCCACACATGCATGCACGTGTTCACATATAACCAGCCAGGTGCCCCTTACCCTTACTGCATCACAGCTGCCTTATCTTAAAAGGCAGACACTGACGTTAAACATACGCTGTTCATTTAAAATGTTTTCACCGTGGGTGAGCCAGCAGTGGTGAGACTTACCCACAGTAAAAAGGTCACATACCATGTGGTCAAAAAGCAAAAAAATCTGTGCGATTTGATGGGCAGAACACATTGCCTCACAGAGCCCTCATATGAAATTCTGCTCACACTTAAAGACAAAACTGCTGAACGGATTTACACCAATCTCGGGAAGTAAAATAGAATTTTTTCATAAAGCATTCTCTAATTGGTGTTTTGTAAATCTCATCAGTAGTTTTGAGACACTAGCATCTGAAAAAAGGTGCCTGGAGGCTTGACAAGTTAACACTTTTGAATATCTTTTCAGTTGGAAAGCCGTTTCTTGATTTACTTATAACTTTTGCAGCATTTGACCAACATGATTGTAATTTGGCAGACACTAAATAATGAATGACTCCTTATATTTTTACATTCGTTCAAATCTACCAGGGGGTGATCAGTTAAAAAGGAAGGCATAAAGGTGCTCATTTACTAATACTTTTGGCACTGTGTGACAACCCAGCACAATATTTGGCCGATAACTTGGAAATAATCATTTTCTATTGACATATCAACTTACATTGTGCAATGCATGATAAACACCTTAATTTACACCCTGTTGCTATGCACAGTACACTTCTTTGCCAGTAGGTTGTAAAAAAAGCTACATAAAAAGAAAAAACATTGCATGTGGTGTTTATTGTACATCATATATACTTTTTCAAAATACAGAAACTTTTTCTTTGCTAAAGTTTGGCTTATAGGATGACTTTCAACATATTGCAGGAACGTAGCTGATCTGCAACTTATAAAACCTTGACCCAGAATCAGGTTTTCTGCAAATGATTAGCACTGGGGGCCTCACAAATATGTAGTGCAGTAGGGGCGATGGAGGTGGACACCTTCCCTCCGCGCTCTGCTCCCCATGTGAGTGGCTCTACACCGCAACCGAGAGGCTGCCAATACCAGGCCACCCATCACTCAACAGTACAGTGGTATTGTTAGGTTTTGGGGGTTTCTGACTTAGAAGCATTCATTTATAATCCCACAGATGATAGCTTTGAACCATTGGTTCCTCAACCAAGCACTTAAAACAAAGGTCTTTAAACAGGTACCACCTCTAACAGACTTGAAGCTTTCCTGGCACATAATCCTGCTTCAGGCACTGATTTTACAGAGTGGCTGACAAACAAGTTGTACTTTCCAATGTGTACACAGTACTGTAAAGTTATTTGAAAAATGAAATCCATTTGGATGGCACACAATTTAGAAAATGTAGGCAATATCTGATTACAGCACTGTGCGCGCAGCCTTTCTGGGAATTGTAGAGTTTTTTTGTAAGTCTGCATATTAGTGTGTGGACTTTTAGACACAAAAGAAAATACAAGACGCATGTCAAGAGAAAATTAATTGGAGGAGTTGTTTACAAGCTTTGTTCTCAGCAGGACTGGCAGCACTGAAACAAGCTTCTTTGAAAGGCAGAAGTTGCAACATCAAAATAAGAGTCCCTTCAAGCCAGCAATGGAAGGATACAACTCATCCAGTTATAACACGGTGAGACCAAAATGCTCCCAGGCATAATAAAGGGAGGAATAGGCTAGACAGATATCAAATCAAGAGCAGATACCGAAGATGGACAACAAAATCATACAAACAAAAGTAAAGTGCTGACCCAAACCAAAACTAAAGCTGTCTGCAGCCATGACCTAAAAAGTCTAGTTTCTTTATCTTTACCTTGATGATAAATTCTTAATTCAAAGGAGTGAGTGGCAAATTAATGGCAGACATATATTTTAAACTCTTCCTTGACCCAAAAATAATATTATTTTTCTATCCGTTCTGTTATAGAAAGGTTTGATTCATTCATATCTACACATGTTAGTAGCATACGGTATCCTCAAAATCTGGCAAGACTTCTGCCCTCGTGGCCCACCTGTTGAATAATTCTCTACACCAGATGGCTGCACCAACTGAAGTGGATCATTGTCATCTGCGGGCCACATGCAGATCCAGGGCAGGACTGGGAACCCAAAGCAGGTCTGACAATTTTGCCTAACCGGCCCCCACCCCCTTTGGTGAGTGGGGGGGGGCAGTCAGACAAAATTTCCCCCGCCTGCATAACAAAACCGGCCCCCAAGCACTGCTGCTTTTATTACTGGAGGGCAGATATTGCAGCATCACTGCAAAACCAGCCTCAATAACAAAACTGGCCCCCCACCGCTTCAAAACCGGCCACCACCCTTCCAGCCTCCCGGGAAAACGCCCAATGCCCTCTACGGCGAATACGGCCCTGTGCAGATCACAAAACTTTAAATCAGTGGGGTTGGGAAGTGCATAGTAGAACGCCTCCATATGTTGAAGTGAATGTGGCATTTACATTTCAGCTTATGATTTTCTAGCGATAGTGTAAACGTTTACAGTATCCAGTGAGTGTGGATACAATCTAGCTAACTCCTCTTGATTCTCCAATACTTTTCACATTACCAAGTATGGTGGCAAGTTATCCAGAAGAGATGCGGCACATGCTAAATAGATACAGATTTACTGAAGCAGTCTGTCAACAATTAGCTCTCATGGTCTCTCCTAAAAAAAAAAAACGAGGGCCATGATCAAATATGAAAAGTCTCAAAAAAGCTTGAAATACATTTTATGATCTGGGGTACAGAGTAGATGACAATAATGTTTAACTCTCATGGACCCTATCATATAACGTGTGTAGGGGAGAATTATAGGCTGGACACAAACATAATTTCCTTTGTGTCATCACATAATTATTAACTATTAAATACTGATTGCTAAAACCATTTTTCGCCAAGCGTGAGAAATTATCATATGTGCACCACCCTGTGGAACCTTTAATTGCTTTACCAAACACTCCTCCATATTTTCCACCACCAGAGTGCAATTTTAAGACTATCCCATGGCTGTCCTCAACTATGCAAATTAGTTTCATTTTCTGTGGCTGAAAGGGAGAGAAGGGCGTTACCATGGGCCTCTGTCCCATGCAAACCAGCCTGACCCTGGGAAAGCTGTTCATCACTGGCAGGTTCCCCTTCTATAATAGTAACATTGTGTGCATGTATACATTGCCCTTCATGGGTGTCTGCCTCTGCACCCTTCTCTTAGACCTCAGAAGGCAACTTTTGTGGCCCTGTTTCATTCACCTAGGAATTAGATCCACTAAACCAGCATTAGACATATGTCTGCAAGGAACTGATATACAGCTTTTGACTAGACTTCTGAAGTTCCTGGACCTTACATAATCTAAATGGAGCAAACCAACATGATTCGCCACAGCCAGACATGCATTGAGTCCAAACTGCTTACATCAAAGAATTTCATCTCAAAGGACACACTGAACTGAAATCCCTATGTACTAGCTGTCCAAGGGCATAGTTTCAGATCTGGCCCAATCCGACATTTAGAACCCTGATTTTTGTTTTCTATCATTTATAGAATTACAGTAAAGATTGGCTCCTATTGCATGGGTCTGAGAGGAGTGCTCTTTGCTAATGCCAACTACACACGGTCTACAGAGAAAGATGATTTACTTTGAATACTGTCTAGTTTGATCTAGAATTTTATTAAGTGTTTTTTATTGGTGTGGTAGAATGTATGTTGAGTTGTCTCTCATATTCATATTGCAATGTTTTTTATTACTCTATCAATAATTGAAGCTGAATTGATTGATGCATATGACACGTTTTAATGTTTTTATAGGTTTTGACTTACCTAATAAACTTTGACTAGTTAAGCAGACCTTGATGGGTGTCGGAAACAGATAGTTTTTTATGCCACACGGCGAAAACTCATACCAAATTTGCGGCATTTACCAGGTGCAGTAAAAACCTCCTATTCTGAGTTTGTCTCTGAAAAATGAGGAATTACATGCTGAATTGGTGCATTCAACACTGAATGCTACGTGTATCTGAACTTTTGTGCACATTTTACCTCTAGGACATTTTGGCAGATTTGATCTGCCAACATTTACGAGGGAAAATTGTAGGGTGGTGTGAAAGAGGTTTGTGAAACATTTAGTGGAAGCACCATAGACTACCAAAAATACAAGGGATATTAGCGGTGTTCTGTGCTCTGAGTTAGTGTTCGATAGGTTGTCCCAAAAGCATTGCATTCCACACGTTAGAGGTAGTAAACATAAGTGTTTTTTTTACACTTTCTATAGGTATTCTTTGTTGGCAATGTGGCAGATATAGGTTATTGTCCTCCTAATCATCTATTCAAATATCACCATTTATTGAGGTTTTTTTACATTTCTGATGTGATGTATTGCATTGTACACTCTTTCTCTCATTGGAGGGAACTGAGCAAGTTCAAAGTAAGACAATCGCTTGTAGATTTAGACTGTGTAAACATAAACAGCTGCCCCTATTTGCAAACATTTGCTCGCTGCTGGCAGTCATGAGTTAGCTTGATTAGCTACACATATAGATTTTACAATTCCTACATTATTTGCAAATATTGTGCATAAACATCTCCCAAACATATTTTTCTCATTGTAATAAGTTTTATTGGAATAGTATTCTGTCTTTAAAAATATTGAAAAATTAAATTTTATAAACCAAAGACTGAAACAATAATTCAAAATGACTGATGCAGGTGAGTATCACAAGCATCTGGCTTTTCCCTGACTTCAGTCTCGTTTTTTTCTTATGATTTATTAAATGAAAAGCTTCAGATATTATGATTATATAGTTGTCGTACATTTATGGTTTCATTCCGAGGGAGAAATACTGTTTGCTCATTGTTTGCCAACACGCACGCAGTGCATCGGGACAATGTAGTACAAAAATGGTCTTTGAACCACTTCTCTCATAATATTATCCCTTTTCACAGTGTGTTGCTTGCGCAAATTCCTCCAGGAAGCACCTGGAAGGATTTGTACTCAGGATCGAGCCCTATTTGTGTGAACCTGTGGGTGCAAATTGATTTTATATTTACCGCATCACTCACAACGGAGCTGATGATGGTGTTGTAAATTGTTAAAAAGTTCCTTTCTGACATCAATGGAACATAATAAATCGCCGCATATTTCGATAATATGAATCATAAACATACCTGTTGCGGCGGGGCGGTGTTCTGTAATACCGAAGACGCATTCACCACGATGATTGGCTGCTGTTCTGCTGGGGGAGGAATTTCCTGAGAATCCTCATTGGGGGAGTTCCTCTTCTCCTTCGCCTTCTCGGGTTTGAAAAGTTTGTCAAAGAGGCTGATTTCCTTGGGTTTGGCCTGTGTGGTTTCTGCCTCGGATGTCTCTGTGTTTGCCACCTCAGCTGCTGACAGTGATGCTGCGAGCGGGGCTTGCTGTTGGGTTTTATCAGAGCTTCCTTTGAGCTCGACTGTTGCCGGAAGTGTGATGCTTTCACTAGGGACATTGTTCACCGCAGGTTTTTCTGGGGTGACATCAAGCTTCCCTGACACAGCTGATGAATCTTTAGCTTGAGCTGCAGTACGCCCTGGTACAGGCCGAGAGATGGACATTTTGAAACGCGATCTGGCAGGTGGCGCCTCGGCCTTGGCTTCCGGCCCAAGATTCTTTCCGTTTTCCTCAGAAATAGAGCTGATCTCCATTGTCTTTTGTGAAGAAATTGTGGCATTATTCTGCCTATCAATTGTCCTGGCGTCGACTGCAAGAAGAAAGGCATAGATAAGAAATTATAGTTACTCGAAAATTAAAGCATTTATTACATATAGCATAAGGGGCTGTTCTAAACAAACGTGCACATATAGGGGCAGCCTGTTAGGAGAGTTCAGTGATATCAGTGGACAATTTACAAAATTATGTATAAGTAGTTAAAAGAGTCTTCTTTTGACGTATTAATTACACATTTAGCCTTAGTGTGAGACCTTTTGCGAACTAAGGGGGTCATTATGATGTCGGGCGGAATCACTTCCACCCGACACCGCATCTGTCATGGGACCGACCGACACCCGGTCGGCGGTCCCGACTGCCCCATTAGAATGCGACGAACACTGTTTGGTCACATTCCTATATTTTACTATGGGAGCATGCATTCCGGCCGTAAACCGGTCGTAATGCATGCTCCCTTAGTAAAATAGGAGGTGCGGTTCATCCCTGCACCCTGTGGCAGGCACCTCAAGGTACCTGCCACAAGGCGCAGGGATCAACAGGGGGGCACAATAGGTGCCCACTCGGCCTCCAACTGGAGGCCGTGCACCCAAGGGGGCCCTGCTGAGGGCCCCCAAAGACGCTTTACGACATGGTTTCCATGTCGGACAGACCGGCATGGAAACCATGTCGGAAACCGTCATTGTAATCTCAAGGGCAGAAAGGCCCGCCCTTGAGATTACTTGCCGCATTCCAACTGGCGGACTGGCTCTCCGAGCCCGTTGGAAGCCAACCGAAATGACCGGTCGGATTCCTTTCCCACCACCTCCATCAAAATGAGGCAGTCAGAAAGGAATCCGACTGGCACATTACGATGTTGTTCGGAACCTTCCAAACCGCATCGTAATCTGCCCCTTAGTAGTAAAAACTCTTGGCAATCAATCAATCACGGCATTTATAGAGCGCGCTACTCACCCGGGAGGGTCTCAAGGCGCTGGGGGAGGGGGTAAGTTACTGCTCGAACAGCCAGGTCTTGAGCTGCTTCCTGAAGGAGAGATGGTCCTGGGTTCGCCGAAGGTGAGTGGGGAGGGAGTTCCAGGTCTTGGCTGCCAGGTAGGAGAAGGATCTTCCTCCGGCGGTGGCTCTGCGGATGCGTGGTACGGTGGCGAGGGCGTGGCTGGTTGATTGTAGCTGGCGGGTGGGCGTGTAGAAGGTCATGCGGTCGTTGAGGTACTTGGGGCCCAGGTCGTGGAGGGCCTTGTGTGCGTGGGTGAGGAGTCTGAACGTGATTCTCTTGCTGACGGGGAGCCAGTGCAGGTCTTTCAGGTGTCCGGTGATGTGGCTGTGTCGGGGGATGTCCAGGATGAGTCGTGCGGAGGCGTTCTGGATGCGCTGGAGTCTTTTTTAAGTTTGGCTGTGGTTCCGGCGTAGAGGGTGTTCCCATAGTCCAGTCGGCTGGTGACGAGTGCCTGGGTGACGGTCTTCCTGGTTTCAGTGGGGATCCATCTGAAGATCTTGCGGAGCATGCGCAGGGTGTTGAAGCATGAAGATGAGACGGCGTTGACTTGTCTGGTCATCGACAGGGAGGAGTCCAGGATGAAGCCCAGGTTGCGTGCGTGGTCCGTTGGCTTGGGCGCGGTGCCCAGGGCCGGAGGCCACCAAGAGTCGTCCCAGGCGGAGGGTGATGAGCCCAGGATGAGGACTTCCGTCTTGTCTGAGTTCAGTTTAAGGCGGCTGTTCCTCATCCAGTCGGCGACGTCTCTCATCCCGTCGTGTAGGTTGGCTCTGGCGGTGGTGGGGTCGTTGGTGAGGGAGAGGATCAGCTGTGTGTCGTCGGCGTAGGAGATGATGTTGAGGTTGTGTTGGCGTGCGATGGCTGCGAGGGGGCTCATGTAGACGTTGAAGAGGGTTGGACTGAGTGAAGATCCTTGTGGAACGCCGCAGATGACTTCGGTGGCCTCGGATCTGAACGGGGGGAGGCGGACTCTCTGGGTTCTTCCGGCGAGGAACGAGATGATCCATTCCAGTGCTTTCTCTCGGATTCCGATGTTGCTGAGGCGCTTCACTAGGGTGCGGTGGCAGACGGTGTCGAACGCCGCGGAGAGGTCCAAGAGGATGAGGGCTGCTGTTTCCCCGTTGTCGGTTAGGGTTCTGATGTCGTCGGTGGCTGCGATAAGGGCGGTCTCGGTGCTGTGGTTGGCCCGAAACCCGGACTGCGAGGGGTCGAGGGATCCATTCGTCTCGAGGAAGGCGGCAAGCTGTCTGTTGACGGTCTTCTCGATGACTTTGGCCGGAAACGGAAGGAGCGAGATGGGACGGTAGTTCTTGAGGTCGGTGGGGTCCGCCGTTGGTTTCTTCAGGAGGGCGGTAAGCTCGGCGTGCTTCCAGCTCTCCGGGAAGGTGGCGGTGTGGAAGGAGGAGCTGATGATGTCCCGGAGATGGGGTGCGATGGTGGCGTCGGCTTTGTTGAAGACGTGGTGTGGGCAGGGGTCGGTTGGTGATCCGGAGTGGATGGAGTTCATCGTGCTGGTGGTGTCTTCGGTGTTGATCGGGGTCCAGTTGCAGAGGGTGGTGGTGGCGGGCGTTGGTTCGGCGGTAGGGTGCGTGGTCTGTGCGTCGAAGCTGTTATGTATGTCGGTGATCTTGCGGTGGAAGAACGCGGCGAGTGAGTTGCAGAGGTCTTGCGAGGGGGTGATGTCGTTGTTTCCGGCGCTGGGGTTGGAGAACTCTTTGACGATGCTGAAAAGTTCCTTGCTGTCGTGGGCGTTGTTGTCCAGTCGTTCTTTGAGTGCCGACTTCTTGGTGGCACGGATCAGCTGGTGGTGTTTGCGGGTGGCGTGCTTGAGGGCGGTCCTGTTGTCTGTGGTCTGGTCGAGTCGCCAGGCTTTCTCGAGAGTGCGGCAGTTCTTCTTGGATTCCTTGAGTTCGTTGGTGAACCAAGGGGTTTTCTTGCTTCCGGGTCTGCTGGGAGGGTTTTTAGTGGTGCGAGGTCGTCGGCGCAGGCGGTCAGCCACTTGGCGAGGTTGCTGGCTGCTTCGTTTGGGTCCGTTGTGTTGGTGGGTGTGTTCTGGCTGAGGGAGGCGGTGAGCTGCTCGGCGGTGATCTTGCTCCAGCTCCGGCGGGGAGCCTGTTGCGGGTGGTGGTGGGTCGCAGTCTTTCTGAAGCTGAAGTGGACGCAGCTGTGGTCGGTCCAGTGGAGTCCGGTGGCGTGGCTGAAGGAGATGTGCTTGCTGGAAGAGAAGACGGGGTCAAGCGTGTGGCCGGCATAGTGGGTGGGCGTGTTCACCAGTTGCTTGAGTCCGAGGTTGGCGAGGTTGTCCAGCAGGGCGGTGGTGTTTCTGTCGTTGTTGTTCTCCAGGTGGAAGTTGAGGTCCCCTAGGAGGATGTAGTCGGCGGAGGGCATGGCGTGCGGGCTGATGAAGTCTGCGATGTCTTCGCTGAATAGTGTGCGTGGTCCCGGGGGTCTGTAGATGAGGGTGCCTCGGAGGGTGGTCTTGGGGTCAGTGTGTATCTGGAAGTGTAGGTGTTCGGCGGCGGTGAAGGTCTCGTCGGAGTTAGTCGAGATGCGGATGGTGTTCTTGTGTACGATGGCGATGCCTCCTCCCGTCTGGTTGACGCGGTCCTTCCGGGTGATCTTGTATCCGTCCGGGATGGCTATGGCGATGTCGGGCGCTGAGGAGTCGTTCATCCAGGTTTCGGTGAGGAAGGCAACGTCCGGTGCTGTTGCGTCGAGCAGGTCCCAGAGTTCCACGGCGTGCCTGTGGACGGAGCGGGTGTTCAACAGGATGCATTTCAGGTGGTTGCTGCTGGTGCTCGACTTGGCGGAGGTGGTGCACGTCCGGGGGCAGGTGAATCGGCAGGCTTGGCAGGTGAAGGGTCCGTGGGTGCGTCTCGGTGAGGCTCGGTAGCAGGCAGGGTTCCGGCCGGCATTGAGTGCGGTGAGGGTGGCGGCGTCGTAGGTCCGTCGAGTAGTGTTGCATCGGTGGGATCCAGGGGTCCTGGCGCTGGGCGCGGGCCAGGCGCGGACGGGCGCAGACGGGCTTACCTTTGGCGCACCTTCGGCGCTCCGTCGGTGCTCCCGCTGCGCGCGGGCCGCTGCGCGGTCGCTCAGGGGCGTCATAAGTAAGGAGCCTGGAGGGAGGAGCAGCTGGGTGGCGGGAGCGGGGCGGCGAATGGAATCACGGGGGGCGGGGCCGCAGGGAGGCAGTGGCGGGAAGTCCCAGGAGCAGCGGGCAGCGGGAAAGTCCCAGGAGCAGCGGGAAAGTCCCAGGAGCAGCGGGCAGCGGGAAAGTCCCAGGAGCAGCGGGAAAGTCCCAGGACCAGCGGGCAGCGAGCGAAGGAATCTCCAGGCAGGAGGCGGCAAGGCAGGCAGGAGCGGCAGCAGTGAGTGGGGCGACCAAGCCCTGTGGAGGGCTGAGTGGTCACACTCTGTGGTCCCCTACGGTCCCCTTAAGTAAGGAGCCTGAAGGGAGGAGCAGCTGGGTGGCGGGAGCGGGGCGGCGAATGGAATCACGGGGGGGCGGGGCCGCAGGGAGGCAGTGGCGGGAAGTCCCAGGAGCAGCGGGCAGCGGGAAAGTCCCAGGAGCAGCGGGAAAGTCCCAGGAGCAGCGGGCAGCGGGAAAGTCCCAGGAGCAGCGGGAAAGTCCCAGGAGCAGCGGGCAGCGAGCGAAGGAATCTCCAGGCAGGAGGCGGCAAGGCAGGCAGGAGTGGCAGCAGTGAGTGGGGCGACCAAGCCCTGTGGAGGGCTGAGTGGCAGGGCACCCACTTTAAAAAAGGTGTGCAAAATGCAGCACTATTTACCATTGCCACATTATGCACCACTTTTATACACATTGCAAACAAAAGGGAAGAACACCATTCTGGCACATATAAGAACAGAAAATAGTACACCAAGAGCAGAGCTTTAAATGGGCAGGCACTGTCCGGTACTGAGTACCTGCACTTCTTTAATTTGGAACGTAGAGTAACAGCACCGCTCAGCACTGCTGCGATACATTTAATGGAGAGTACCAGCACTTCCCAGAAGCAAACAGGTGCTCTAAATAGTGAGTACCTGCACTTCTGCATTTCCGTTTAAAGAAATGACCAAGAGCACTCTATATAAATAATATGGCCACAAGCACGTTTTTGTGAGAAAGAAAAAACAGAAAAATCACGGTACCAGTGAAAAATATGGTGACCGTCAATCTCAAAACATCACATTAAAATTCAGAAATCAAATTCTTCATTCTCCATTCACAGATAAGTAGCAAACCTTAAATATTGGAAATTGAAACATAATGATGTTTAAGAATAAAAACAATTGAGTTAACATAATTGGGTTTTGGGGTGGAGGCTCCCTGTTGAATATTACTTTTCAAATGACCAGCGTGAAAACTCAAAACAATCATCATACATGTAAGTAAGTGCTGTTTCCACATATAGGGCCAGATGTACGACCATTCCATTTTGCGGGCCGCAAATTGCAATTTTTTGCAACTCGCAAAATGGAATGCAATAATGTGTCTCAGGCACATTTAGCGATTCCCAATGGGGTCGCAAATGACCTACCTCATCAATATTCATGAGGCAGGTCGCAATTTGCTACCCATTGGGAATGGGTTACAATCACAGGGATGGTGGCCTGATGTGGACATCAGACCATCATGTCTGTGTTTGTTTTTTAAATAAAGCAAAAAAAAATTCCCAAATGCAGGCCGTTTTCCTTAAAGAGAAAATTGAATGCGTTTAAAAGGAAAGAATGAAAAGTTTTCTTTTCATTTTTTAAGAGCAGGCAGTGGTCTCTGAGACCACTGCCTACTCTTAAAAAATATTTTCGTTGCCAAACACAAAGGGGAAGGGGTCACCTGGGGACCCCTTCCTGTTTGCGACTGGCTTACCACCAATTTGAAATTGGTAGTAACTGTGATTGTTTTGCAACCACATCTGCGGTCGCAAAACAATCGTACATCCCCCTGCGACTCGCTATTAGGAAGTGATGCCCTTGGCACGCCCCTTCCTAATAGCGACTTGCAAATCCTATTTTGTGAGTCGGTGGTAGGTTACCGACTCGCAAAATAGGGTTTGTACACACTACAACCCTTTTTAGCAGTCTCAAAAGGCCCAATTTTCCGTTTGCGATTGCTAAAAGTAGTCGTACATCTGGTCCATAATTACTTTCAGAGTATAACCATTCAGTTCATTGGCTCAAATTCTATTCCATGTAACCTGTAGCCTAACTTCAAGCACACGCTTTGAAAATATCAAATTAGGAAACATCCATCCCATACTTCGTGGTAAAAAAAAAGAACGCTTTCTTGCTGTGACCGCAAGGTAACTTTGCCTCAGTATCTTTGTGTTTCCTGTACAGGGTGAACTATGATAGAGTTCCCTATACCCAGCCCGCTAGGCCTAGGGTGGACTGTTAGACATTGCAATAATGTGCTGGTTGAGACCGATGATCATCAAGTCAGTATTAAATATCCTGAGGGCAATCAAATTAAAAAGGCCATTTTGTATTTCCTAAAATGCAATAACATTAAAACTTATGGCATTGTTTTCAGTGCTTGACCTGTAAGGTGGAATAACTGACACAGGAAGTGAAAATATGCATACCAACATTTAGAAAGAATAAAGAGGGATATTTTCTGAACATAATTGTGGGAATTTATTTTCCTATTAGCTTGTATTGAAGTGGGGAGCATTTTAGGAGGTAAAAATATAAATTAAAGCCAATTTTGGTTTAAAAAATTGTGAGTTTCTTGCCTTAATCAGGTCTGTTGGCATGTTTGTGAAAGCCCAAGGGCACCAGTATATAAAAAATGGTGGCATTAAGTGAAAGTGAATGTATTGAGGTATCTGTACTGTTCTTTCGTGTCCTCATTGCTGAATTAGCAGTCGCGAGCAGAGTCCTGCATCATGAATCCTATTGAGATAGAAGTTTTTATGATTCAGGTAAAAAGACATTTAATAGGTCGGGTCACAAAATACCGAGCTGCAGTGGGTCGTGATTCGACCTGCCCCATAAATATTAATGAAGTAGGTCACAATTAGCGGCCCACTACGCTTGGCTACAATCACAGGAATAGTGACCTGCAGGGGTCAGCAGACCATAATGTCTGTGATTACTTTAATATAAATAAATCTTTTTTTTTTTTAAATGCAGTCCGTTTTCCTAAAAGAAAAAAAGAAAATGTTTTTGTCTACTTTCACAAAGGGAAAGGGGTTCCTTGGTGATTTCGGTCGCAAAACATTAATACATAATAGAAGTAATTGGTATTTAGACAGGAAGCCCTTAACGTGCCCCTTTAGAATACCAATTACTTATGGTTTCTTAAACCCATTTAACGATTCAGAAAATCTTTTTGGAATCATTAAATGGGCTTACTACATTTCAAAATGGGTTTGAGCATTCTCAAACCCTTTGATTTACCGAATCAGAGAGTTTGCAAATGTAAAAACCCTTTGTAGAGGAAGCCTGTAATCTATTGCAAACAATGACTTTCTCAATATGCATCCAGTGAGTTGATTACTCCACATTCTCCATTTGTCACGGCACTTGAACCAGGTGACAAAATGTTGTACCTTTTCCAATGACTTATGAACAAACTCACTTTCTATTCCAAGCCTTTCCAACATTCGGTGGAACTGTGAGAAGGAAATATACACTAATCAGGCTTTGCCCATGTAAATGTTTTCAAAGACTGGATCAAAATGTATCATTTTACTTGAGACAATCTAAGCAGGTTCTGTGGTATATTATAATTCTATGCCTGATAAGCTATGATCTTAGGAGAAATTGCTATTGCTCAATACTTCTAACGGTACAGTAACCATATATTTTGGGAGAGAGAAGTCTTTTCTTCACTATTGGTTCCTTTTGTTCCTATTCAGATGGATTTATTTTAAGCAATCACCACTTAGAGGCATCTTTACCTGCCTCCAAAACTTGCATCTCTGTTTTTCTCCCTAGTTTCTAATGGAAGGCTATGCATCCTTCTGATAAACACTGAAGTAGTCTTCAAATTTCTAAAGGGAACTAATGATTTAGACCCCAACACATTCTGTGCCGATTAGAGGCTGTTCACTCATATGACATTCCCTCTTTAGGTCCATGATTTCCTGGCTTGAGATGATTACTAAGGGGTAGACATCGTAGAAGGGACTTCACCCTGAAACCCATCTGAGTCAAAGGAACAAACGCAGTTCTACTCTTGAGGGGCATCACCATATTCTCTCCCCTCTAACAGGTGGGATTTTTCCACTGAGTGGACCCAACGTTGCAAGTCTTTCTTCCCAATATATCTAGCAATTCTGTTTAGCCTCAGCTCTTCACCTTTCTATTAAAACATCCATTAGCCACTACCATTGTCTTTGTTTCTTCTTGATGATTGTAAGGAAATGCCTCTTTTTGCATGCTCACCCCCACATTTTATCAACTCTGGGAGTGCACAGAGGCCTGCTAACCAGACCTCAGTGCAAGTGTTGTAACCCATTGCAAAGTTTATGTTGAATTGGCTATCCCAAATTGGTAAGGACTGACTTACTTTTAAGTCCCTAGTATATGGTACCCAGGGTACCTAGGGTATATAAAGCAGCATGTCCAGCCAGGTCTACAGCACTGTTTGTGCTACCCTGTGTGTGCTAAAGTACAAAACGGCTCCCAGCCTGCCACTGCAGACTGGAAGGGCAGTGGTACCACTGCTAGTTCGACTTTGCTGTTTAACCTAATGACAAAACCCCCACTTCCCTTAACAAGTAAGTCTCCCCTAAGGAAGACCTGTAGAGCGGTAAGGCTAGGAGCTGTATATTTTTCAATAGGACATGTATTTTTATGTATGTCTTAGCAGCAAAACTTCGAAATTGTTATTTTGCTGTGGAAAGGCTAGTAGCCCCATTGGCGAACACAGAGTTACCAACTTATCCTCAGCCTGTCTAACTTATGAATTGGACTACCTAGCTGGGTGCTGTAGGGTATCAAATTAGTCATGGCATTAAACACGACCTGGTGCCCAGGTCGAATTTAATGTCACTTTAAAGAAATGGAACTTTTAGAAAGTTGCCACTCTGTGTCCCAGATGTCAAGTGGCTTCACATGGACACTAATCAACAGACAGCATTCTGCCCACCGAGGGAGTAGTGTGAATAACTCCCAGGCTTAGGAACAATTGCAGCCTTCTATAGGGCAAGGTGTTACCTCCCCTTCACAGGAAGCCACTCAGGGTGTAAGCCCGAAAGGCGAGCTTCAAAGGAAAAGCCGCCTTTGGTCGGCAGATGGGACTCACACTCCTGAGGAGCTGCCCTTTGTTCAGGCAGACAGTCTGGAGACAAAAAGGGAAGCCCTCAGGTAGCCACACCTCTAGGGTTGGCTACCAAACTCCAGCCATCCAAAAATGGGACAGGACATCTTGAGACGGGACAGCATAGTGCACTCTGGGACTGTAGTTGCCAGACATAGCTGCAAAGTTGCCACCTAGAGGGAGGTGACCTAGTAGCCCATTGGCTAGTGACTGCATCATCCCCACAGGGCACTTTCTGGGAATAAATATGGCTACCCTGGCACCCCATTTCAGATCACGTCGGAACTGGAACAAGGACCGAAGAAGGACTGCCATGCTGCCCCCTGGACTGCACAAAGATAGGCTGCAACGTCTGCTGGACTGCACCAACTGCCCCTTGGGATAGCAAAGAGAGGACTGTGCCTGTGACTCCTGGCTTGGGGAAAAGTTGTGTCCCAGCCCAGACCAAGGGAGTGACTCAAAGTAACCATGGACTGACTCCCTGGAACCCGCACAAGGGTCACCACAGCATATGTAGTCCACACCAGCAAGTTGCTAGCCACTGTAGAAGATTTGCTGCTACCCCAAGAGGCTGATCCTCAATGACCAAAAGTTGCACCTGAGTCAGCTGGACTCTGGAGTGCCATCTGAGTTCAGATTTATCACCCAAAAGGGACACCAGCCCCCAACAAAGGATTTTGCTGGAACCGTTGTGCACAGAGACAGGTAGCCCAGCCGCAGTTGGTCTTCTACAGTCTCAAAGTGGACTTCGAGGGACCCAGACCTTTGTGACCAAAGTTCCCCCACCTGACCTGTGGTCCGAAGAATAGCCACGAAAACACACCTGTCAACCACACAGCACTCGGAGAATCCATGAGCATCTTCATCTCCTGTTTCCTCAGCATCAGGACCACTCAAATGTTGTCTATAGGGGTCAGGCTGTAAAGTGTGGAACTGAACTAGAAAATGCTCTGGTGGCCAGGTAACTGGCCATATCTACCCCAGACCTTCTCCTTGTTGGATTCGGTCCCCCAAGCCGGGCCGGAGTAGATAAACAAACTTTTACAAACTTTTCAAACGTTTTCAAACTTTACAGTTGCCAATGCTTGTTTTCAGTTGAATTGAAGTTGCGATTTCTTTAAAACTCTGTATCTCCGGAACCCTCTGGTAGGTTTTGTTCATCTTGGACTCTAAAAATTAATAAAAATATAACCTATTTTTATAAATTGGTGTTGCATTTCGTGTTCTGTGGCTTTCTTATTTCGTTGTTTGGTACTGTTAAATGCTTTACACTAGTTCCTTTGTTCCAGACTTGCTGCTGAAAGCCACAGCTACCCAAGGTTGAGCTTAAGTTTGTGAAAATGAGCCTGACTGGACCCAAGACAGTTTTTGTGAGTGTATTTCACGGTAAAGCCGCACAGACATTCCATAGAGTACACCCAAATCCTCACAATGCTCATATATGAAGCAGGTCTGGTCCACCAAGTGCTTCTTCCTTACAATATGAGTGCAGATACTCCCTCCTGCCATCCACTGAAAAATGTCCCTACAAATATTCTGCCAAGCACTAGTGATCCCAAGCCAGCACCAGTGCTGATTACTTGACTTTGCCTTCCTATACCATTACCTCACTTTCTTTCAGTGGCGCAATTGAAATGGCTTATCGGGAATATGAAGCGTAGTTGCAGAAATGGTCACATTGCTTCTGCATTTCACTACCCTCTCGTCCTGTACCAGTGTTAGTAGTACACTGGTGGGAATCAGGTGCAGCAGCAACACTGCCTGACTGGTGACCAGTGAGCAACCCTAAGGCCTGCTTGGACCATCCATCAGCAACATGTTAGAGTCTGCTAGGAAGCTTGAGTTTACAAGGTGTTTTCGAAGCAGTTACATATTTTGTTTTTCAAGTTATTCTTTTCCCCCTATTTTATCTATAAACTTTTATAAGCCTTTAAGTCCAATGATTAGTGCTATGCAAATGTCTTAAATTGGATTGGCTTGGATACAAATGGAACATTTTCTATGTGTAAAACCTTTTTAGATGTATGGCGTGAATGAGGACATGAATAGGCTGGAATAGCCTTCAGCCTAATATTCATTCTGAAGTAATTTGAAATAAACTACAAATATGTCACTCAGTAATTTGAAATAAACTGCTTCGCCTAAAATCTGCACTTTACATGTCTGCGTTGCTGTTATTTATTGACACAATGATCAATTGATGGATGGTATCACATTCAATGAAATCAATTAATCTCAGTTGATTTCCATGTTTTGTTTTAATAGAAATATGTGGAAAACTATTTTTTGTGTTGTTGATTTGGCAGCATTGGTAAGAGTAGAATTCTAAAACGAAAATCCGGGCACATGTACCATCGCTATAAAAGGAAAATGGTTTGAAAGACATGGTTTGGCTTCTTAAGTTGGTCTAACCTGTCCCAGAACTCACAAACCTGGTTGATTCTAAGTCCTCGGGAGAAATAGGGTTCTGCTGGGTGATCAAAAAAACAGCCAGTGTCACATTACATCTAGGAAACACACTAAATCTTTATTCTTTATGAGGGCAGTGTTATAAAGGAGAAATGCTCTTGTTTGGGTCATTGACTTTTGGAAGCAACATCTGAACATTTTTGTTTGGCTAATGTTTCACTATAGAACAATAAAGCTTGTGAGAACTAAAGATTTTTGTTCACCGGTATGTTCATTACACCCACATCTTTACCTCCTTTTCTGCTTCTTTAACTTGAAGCTCAATTCTTTACTTGTCTTATTGTCACTGGCTAACCCTACACTTCCGCATACCCACTTTCTCTTACAGTGAACTCCCACCTGCCTCATCCTCTGTGTGGACATCATCACTTCCACAGCTTTTGATTTCTTGGTTGAAGTGGAATTTCTTGGTCTACAATAGCTGTGGCCTACATGAACTGTAAACAGGACCTTTATCACTGACATGGATTCTCTTAACATTTCGTACATTCATTTTTCAGAAATCAATCAGTGTTTATGCTTGCAAAGTTAACGACTTGAATAAAGAATCTAATAGGGACCCGTTTCAATGTCTGCTTTTAATTACTGCAGTGTCTTACACACACAGGGACAGGGCCCTCTTAAAGCCCAAACTGTAGGAGCATTTATTCATTTGTTGAACATAAGAAGAAAACATCCTCCACCACATCATCTCAGCCCAATCATCTTTTCTTTCACATTGCAATCAGACATCTGTGATCGACCTGCCCTCAACTAGCCCAAATATCAGGGGCGGCTCCTCCCCAATGGAGGAGGAGCGTCACCCCACTGGCTCAGAGCCAGCAGGTGAAAAATCAAATGATATCCTATCATCGTTTTATTTTTCATTTGCCGGCTCTGAGCCACTGTATGCAGGGATGGGCTTGGCCCGGGCATGGGAGGGGGAGTGCTATGTACATTTCTAAGTGCACATGTGTGTTTGGCCGGCAGTGTAAGGCGATGGATTTAACCCAGATCAGTGACAGTGGTCAATGTTTGATTTGATCAGCATTACATCCATCATCTGTTCTTTTTGCATTTGTCGCCCTAAGTGGGAAGGAAATGCCCAGACGTGGGTCCTGTGCTCGCTACCCAACCAGATTCAGTCTAACCTGGCTGATGAGGGGTGATACCCCGAAACTGGTCCCTTGATGCTTGTTTCTGGTCCAGGGAGGACCTGGCCAGGCAGTTTGGATTGGACTGTTCCCTTGGGGAATGTTAATGTTAATGTTAGTGGTATTTATAGAGCGCTTACTGTTACCCGAAGGTGTCCTGGCGCTGTGTGAAGGCCAACTGTGTACTAGAGGAGTGTGGAAGTTTAGCCAGATTAATTAGAAAACAACCATGTTTTCAATGCTTTCCTGAAGGCCAAAAGATTGGTCATTTTTCTCAGGGATAGTGGAAGAGTATTCCATGTTTTGGCCGCATTAACTATGAAGCTTCTGCCGCCCCAGTTGGCTTTTTTTTCCCGAGGGACATTCACGAGTTTTGCGTCCGATGACCGCAGTGCTCTTTTTGGTGTGTACCAGCGGAGGCGGTGTTTTAAGAATTCAGGTCCGGTTCCCTGGAGAGCTTTAAAAACCAGACAAAGAGACTTAAATTGAGTCCGTTTCCTAACTGGCAACCAATGGAGTTTTTTATTATGGCTGAGATTGACTCATACTTTGGTGTATCAGTAAGGAGCCTGGCCGCTGCATTCTGCAAAATTTGTAGTTTATTCACCGATCCTTTGTGGATCGTAAGATAGAGGCTGTTGCAGTAGTCCAATCTGAACATTATTAATGCTGTAACTAATGTTTGTTGTGCGTCTTTTGGAAGAAGTGGCATCATTGTTTTGTAAGATTTGAGGATGTACGATGTTGATGGTGCCACTGAGTTGACCTGGTCCCTAAAGCTTAATTTATCGTCTATCCAAACCTCAAGATTCTTCACCTTCCTGATAGGAATCGGTAGAGGACCCATATCCTCAGGCCAGCATTTAGGGGTCCAGAAAGTAGGGTTGTTGCCGAACCACACTACCTCTGTTTTGCCAGAGTTGAGTTTTAGGCAATTTTGGGCCATCCAACCCCCCACTGCTTTCATGCAGTCCTGCAACCTAGATGCGGTTTCATGAAACTCCTCTGGTAGTAAAGTTACCACAATTTGGGTGTCATCCGTGTAGGAAGTCAAAGTGAACCCAAAGGATTCAATTAAGGGTGCTAGCGATGACACATACACATTGAATAGTGTTGGGCTCAGTGACAACCCTTGCGGCACACCACAGGGTAAGGAGAAGGATTCAGCTTCAAATTCATCCAGGGCCACCGTTTGCATTCTATCAGAGAGAAAGGATTTAAGAAGCTTCCAGGCACTGCCCTTGACTCCTATCTCATCCAATCGGTCCATCAACAAGGTATGATGGACTGTGTTGAATGCTGCAGATAGGTCTAACATGATCAGTACGGCCTTCCCCCCTTGGTCCAGAATGGTCCTAATCTCTTCTATAGATTTTAGAAGCGCCGTTTCCGTACTGTGGCCCTCTCTAAACCCATACTGAGTTGGGTCGAGGGCTTGGGCATCCTGCAGGAATTTATTGAGTTGGGCATTCATATTTCTTTCTATTATTTTTGCCGGGAGTGGTAATCTGGATATTGGTCTAAAATTATTTGGATCATTAGCGTCCAGGCTGGGTTTCTTAAGTAGGGGCAGAATAGATGCATGTTTCCACTCTTTGGGAAAGTATCCTTCTAAGTACATTGTATTAAAGATGGGAGTCAGTGTCAGAGAAACTGGCTCTGCAGCCCGTTTTACTACAGTGCTCGGACAGGGTTCATAGGGAGATCCAGACTTCACTTTCACCAGTAGTTTATAGGTGTCAGATTCTGTTAAGGAGGCAAAACTGTTTAATCGCGGGGCTTCGAGATTTAATATCATCTGATCTTTTGCCAGATCGGTGCTTGTTTTGGGAGAAGAGTCTGAGAAAGTTAAAAAAATACTGTTGACTTTGTCAAAAAAGAATTTGGCTATTTTGTTACACAACTCTTGAGTAGCTGGGATAGTCGGTGTGCATGGGTGGGCTAAGGAGTTTACTATTTTAAAAAGCTCTTTAGGTGAGTTTTTTGCCGAATTGATTCTTTTAGAGAAATAGCTTTGTTTTGTGCTTTTCAGCAACTGTTTGTAGTATGTAGTATGTATATATTCAGGGTCAAGACTGATTTGCATATGGCTGGGTCTAAACTGGAATGGCGTGGCATGCAAAGAAACGATGGATTTGACGCAGATCTGTGACTGGGGGTGAATGTTTGATTTGTGCAGCATTCCGTCCATCATCTGTTCTTTTGCAATAATATTAAGGGCAGAATATCGAGGGAAAAAATATTGAAAGATAAGTACATATAGGGACGTGTATATGTACTATTCCTAACTGCACATCTACGTACCTTAAAGATAAATATGTGGAGTTAGGTATAGAAATTGTTTTTCTTTATTTTCGATATTTTGACCTCGATATTCTGTCTGATCGATATTGTAGTGTCAATATTCAGGGTGCATCCCGAGCTGCACAAGTGACTGGGTGGTTGATCTAGATCCAACTGGACAGTAGAAGGTCTATATTAATTTACGCTCTATTTAAGATATGTCCTCGAGTGCTGCTCAATGCTCTGAAGGACTGAGTTTTAAAAAAAGAACCTGCTTGCACGCAATGGTATATAATGCAAAAAAACATATGCTGTATATCACTTTCCAGTGGCGTCCACCAATGCATAGTGCTAAAATGCATTTTTTTCACTTGCCTGCTGTCCTCGTGATGCCTGGTTTCAGAGCAGACAGCACATTTCACACACCTTTATCATGTATATTGTACTGTACCAGACACATTTACTTTGGAAAGGAGGTGATTTGAGATAAGTTAAACCAAAACCAATAGAGTGAATCATTCATCAAGCCAGGTGGCACCCACAGTTCATACAAAGGTATTTACACAGCAACCTCCACGCTGTCAGCGAGCTCCACCTCATGCCCTGAGGTTTTCACATACAGCAAAGTTGTGTCAAAAACAATGGCGGAACCACAGACTGTCTTCGGTTAACACCAGAGACCCGGAAACTGTGCTTCAGGAACACAACCTGCAAAGTGTATGTGAGTTTCAATGGTTAAATGTATTGTCTTCTACATTGGAATATATGAACCATGTGTCACCAAAAAGACTTGATCACAGAGAAGAATTTCCATCCTAAACTTTGGACTTGGGCTCTTTTATTCATAAGGTGCAACATATTTATGGAATTTTCAAAGGGTTCTTAATGAGCATTTGATATTATATGTGAATGACTGCACGTTTGACAGCTCAAAAATACACAAACTATTCCTTTAACCTTAGATATTGTAGGATATGTTCTCAATACATGTAGCATGGTGTAGGAGTAGTCTATGCTGTGGAGTAATACATGGACATTTAAAGCATTGGGCTCATTATGTACTGTTTGTGGAAGAATGAATGGAGCAAACATTTATATATTCGCTCACTAGAAGGCATTTATTAAGATTCAGTTAGGATAGTGCTGTAATAGAAGGCAACGTTATCAGGCAAAACCTTTCGAAGACGTAGTGCTATTATATAAAATATATCCACCCTTGAATTATGCAAATTAAAGTAGCAATGAAATCTTAATTTCCACCCCTGCCATGCATTGTTCATGATCTCACGCATGGCATCACAAATTTCCTCTTCAAAATCATTGATATGAATATAAATTGCAATGTTCGTCATATGAGGTCAGGTATAGGGCACAAGAAAGCGCTTTATAAGGTGCAATAACACTTTCCAAGGTCAATTACACACATCAGCATAAAAAGGTAACCTCTATTAAGGGAGGCCATATTGGAGACACCTAGGGCCATATTTATTATTGTTTCATGCAATGCACCTCAGCAAGCCACCTTGTTGTGATGTTATAAAGTTTTGTATAGTGCTCGTATACCCGAAGGTGCCTTGGGGCTGCGATGCGTAGGGGTGATCAGAGAGGCAGGATGGGTATAGTATGGCCTCTAGGTTGAAAGAGCCTTGCTTTCAATGCTTTCCTGAAATGTAAAAGGGTCTGGGAATTTTTCAATTCAAAGGGAAGGGAATTCCACAGTTTAGCGGCACAGGTCACAAAGCATTTGCCGCAATAATGGGTGAGTCCGAACTTGGTCACATCAATATTTTTCAAGCCCAAGAACGTAAGGATCTAGGGCAGAGGTCTTCAATCTGTGGGGCGCGGCCCCCAGTGAGGCTGTGGAGTCCTGGGAAGGGGGTCGCACATTCCCCAGCCTCACTTGTGCCTGGAATCCAAAACTTTAGCTTTTGTTTTGGAAAAAGACAGTCATTCTGAGATGGCCAATTTCGATCGTTAAAAAACTTCAGCTGAGTCTCCTGTGCTATGAATAGCTTTCGTGCCAGGGTGCCTGCTTGCTTGAATGAAATGTAAATGTGCGCTATTAGTTAATCTGCAAATGTAAAGGGAGCTTGGGACCCGGTGAATCACTACAAACTTTGAGAAAACAAAGATCTTTTTTTTTGAGTGGTAGTGCAAAGAGTTAACAACTTGGTTGTGAAGTGCTTGCTTTTAATCGTAACTGTATTTACACAGCTTTAATAAGCCTAAAGAGGTATTGAAGGGACAGTTATGTAAAAAAAATTACATTACATACGCCCTGGTATTACTAAAATCTACATTTTGGAAGCACCATTATATCGTAAAACTATTTGCACATTTTGTATCAGTCTATCTTATACTGTGTGTAATGCAATGAAAGTATAAAATAATGACTTACATATTCACAATGCTTTTTGTCACAGGCTGTCACCTCATAACACTAAAATACATGTGGCAAAGTCATCTTTTGCCCTGGGCACCCCCCACCTTTTTTGCTGACTGGTACTGATGGTAACTGACTCTGACTGGCCCTGGGCTCCGCATAACCAGGCTCAGGGCTAGTGCTATGCTGAAAGAGACACTTAGAATATAGTGAAAACACCTACATACATTCGGGTAGGCTATGGGGTAGGGTACCCCTATGATTGGCATGACCTCCCCTGTAAGGCCCTAGTACATAATAGGGCAGGGGATTAAAACTATCTTTAAGTCCCTAGTATATAATGCGCATGGCAGTTTAGAGGCCAACAGCCCTTTATGGATTTGCATGTGTGCACTGCTGAAGCCTGAGGTTAATTTAAAAGCAGCCCAGGGTTGCAGAACTGCTTTTAAAATGTAAATTGTGTCCAAACTCGACTTTGGTGTTTAGGGCACCTAAAAACTGATAAACTACAATGCTGCATATTAGGTATCCCCAGGGACTCCCCTAGGTGTCCCAGAGGTGGAGGGTCAGGTATTTATAAGGGGAACCCATATTTCATTATTTTTTGATATGTCGCCAAGCATTTCTTGCCGTCAAGCATTTATTTCTAGACACTACTTTTCAAAAAGAAAGGAAGATAAAAATAGAGGTAAAGAAAGTAAGAACAATAAAGAAGGGTGGCAGAAAGGAAAGGAAGTAACAACAGAATTATGAAAGAAAATTAAAAGAAGGGAAAAAATGAAGGAAACCAGGAAAGCAAAGTGTAATATTGAAAAATAAATATGGAAATTATCAATGAGAGGCAGGGAGGGAACAAGAAGGAAAGGCAATGCAAAGAAAAAAGAGAAAGAAAAAATGAAAGAAGGAAAGGCACAATGAAAAGAAGGGGAGTAGAAAGGGCAGGACGATGACAAGTAAGGACTGAAAAGAGTAGATGAGGAAAGAGACAAAGGAAGGAAAAATGAAGAGAAGGAAAGCAAATGCAACAAAGAAGGACAGAAAGGTAACTAGGAGGGAGGGAATGAAAGAAAGAAGAATGAACAGAAGGAAAGCAGGATAGAAAGAAAGAATCAAAAGAGAGAGGGAAGAAGGACAGAAAGATAACCAACATTTTGATATAAAGAAAAAAGATAGAAGGTATGAATAAATGACAGAGAGAAATAGAGAAGAAAAAAAGGAATGAAGAATAAAAGGAAAGAAAGGCCTCAGAAGAAAGGATAGCATAAATGTAAGAAGGCAGGGAGAAAAGAAGGAACAAAAAAAGGAAAGGCTCATAAACATGCAGCTGTTTGGCCAAATTCTTTTAAAATCCTGCTGTAAAAGCATAATTCTGGGGGCGTGGCCGAACCGCTCACAAGATGGCCGTAGGCTCCTGATTCTCTGCATCGCCCGGAGCCGTCTTTCCTCTTTTCCCACAGCGGCTGACAGTTCCCGGGAGTGTAAATGCATGACGTCGGGAGGCGAATGCGGGGGTTCAGGCATTTCCTGATTTGCGCTCTATTTGAGCGTATTTTCCTCTGTTTTCCCCACCACCCGTTTTTGTTTCTCTCATGGCGGGTTGTTTCAGCCACCATTTTGGTTTCCCTGAGGCGGTGGCACTGTGTTGAGATCTGCGTCTTCGCCACTCCCTGACTGATTCTCTGTATAGCAGGCACTTTTGTTTTCCCTTAGAGGTGAGGTCTCTCACATGCTGAATAGCACTATGCCTCGGGATAACCAGCTATAGAGAGTTTGCTGGTACCTGGCTGCTGTTTATCTTCTTCACTTGACTTTTGCTGTGTAGTCAGGCTTGCCTGGTCATTTCTTGTCCGACTTACTGGCGCTCATCTGGAGACGACTGGCGAAGTGTTTCTTTCTCCGCCTTCCTATGTTCTTTAGTACTTATTGTTTACCTTCTTCTCAGGCTGGTCTCCTTACGTATGGATCATACTACCTCAGTCTGTCAGAAGGTCTCTGTGTCCCCTGGGGCGATGTCTTCCTCTCGCAAATAGTCTGGAGCATCTACCAAATGGCAGAAGAAAGACCCTGCCTCTCTCTCTAAATCTCCTCTACTTCTAATCCTAGAATGCCTCATGGAGGAAATAAAATTAATGAAACCCTTCGTTATTGAGGCCAATGCTACACTCCAACGGATAGAAGAAAAATGGTTTAATTTGGACTCTAGGGTGACTGAGGTGGAGCAAAAATTGAGTGATGTTCAGGACGCTGCCAGTAAGATAGAGTCTATGGCCAAAGAAATTTCTCTTTTGAAACAACAGACTGAGGTTTGGAAAATAGGAACAGATGTAATAACCTTAGAATTAATGGCATTCCTGAAAAGGCGGAAGGGTCAGACATGATTGCTTTTCTTAAGACTCATATTCCACAAATTGTTGGCCTTAAGGAGGATACAAGCCTTAATCTGCAAAGGGCCCACCGTGTTGGGCCTCTGTCATCTGGATCTTCATCACAGGGTCACCCCACAGGAATAATTGTTCTCTTTCTAGAATATACTGAGTTACTAATGGTTCTGTCTGCAGCTAAACAAAGGAAACAAATGCTATGGAATGGCCAGAATTTTTTTTTCACTCAGTAAGTGTCTCGTGCTACAGCAGCTCGTCGCAAGGAATTTTTGTCTTTCCGTCCTTTCCTGCGGTCCTCATTAAAGTAACTTATAAGGAGAGAACATTTTCCTTTGACTCACCGGACGATCTACGGAAATATTTTCTTCAGCGTCAAGGAGATGCTATGGAGCTGGGGACATCCTGAACTCTCCTCCTATTTGCAAACAAGTTTTCTCAGTTTCTTATTGTATTTACTGTTACTGTTTGCTTTTATCTCCATTACTGCTTGGCCGCACGATAACATTGTTACTAACAGTTTTTTTTCTCCTTACAGGTGTCGATTCCCCCTGTAGACAATTCTCTCAGATGTGTTGCACCTATGTGCTCCCCACTCCTGACCTTGTGTGAATAGTTTGTCGTCATACGTTGGTAAAAGCCTGCTCAGTGTTTTTCTTATGGCTTGGCTCTTTTCTCTTTTTCTCTTTTAGAAAATGTCAGTGTTACATTTGTCAGTACTTCTCCAGCTGCCTTTCTTCCCTAATTAAGTCTATCCATTGACGGTCTCTGTGGCTCTGTCCTCTGCTTGTGGTTGTCTTCTATCTGCCGTCCGTCTTTCTTTTCAGTGCATTTCTACCCCCCCTACTGTTACTGCTGAACCCTCAGGGTTTATAAGTATATCAATGGCTGAGGCCGCTGGGCCTCTTGTCATCCTCTCTTTTTTTACCCATTATTCTCTATTCCTTCTTTTCCCATTGTTTCTCTCGTTTTCTATCCTATCTTTGTTTTTTTGTTTTGCTGGTTCTTGCTTCCTATTTTCTTTTTTTCTTTCTCTCCCCCTTACCTTTTATTTTTCTTTCTTTAATGCTTCTCTACCTTGTACTTCTTTTTAATGCTAATTTCTCTTTACGCTGGTTTCTTATTTTTCACACAATGTATTCACACTGTTTTCAATTTTATATTGTTCATGCTTGTTCCTAATGCCGTTTCCCTCCTTCTATGACTGTTAATGTTCGCATTGTGACCTGGAATGTGAAGGTCTACGTAACCCTATAAAGAAGCAAAGAGTGCTTACGCACTTATCTAGACTACATTGTAAGATTGAAATGTTACAAGAGACTCATCTGAATGAAAGTGATATAAACTCTCTCAAGGAGCACTGGGTGGGTCATGTTTATTGCTCTCCAGCAAAGGAAAAAAAGAGTGGAGTGGTGATATTATTTCACAAGTCTCTGTCTCTAACTATCGAAAAGGGAGGAGAAGGATATGGATGGCAGATGGCTTCTTCTTCACCTCGTTATCAATGGTACTCCAATGTCCCTCTTTAACATTTATGGTCCCACTGGTTTAGATGCACAATTTTGGCAACACATGTCTCTTACCCTACATTCTTGTTCAAACCCCAATCTCCTAGTTGGTGGGGACTGTAATCAAATTATGGATCCTTTCATTGACAGGAAATCTCTCTCTAAATGTGTTCTTAACAAAATGCAAAAAGCTTTTGCAAACTCTATCCAATCTAGAGGTTTGGCTGATGCTTGGAGGATATCTAACTCAGATAATTGGGAATTCACCTTTTATTCTCCCACACATAATTCAAAATCTAGAATTGACTATATTTTTGTGACTCCTCAACTTCTTACTAACCTAATCCACGCTGAAATTGAATCAATACTTATATCCGATCATGCACCGGTTTTTATTCATATAGATCTTAAGTCCGAACCTTCTAAATCTTGTAGATTGCGATTTAACAATCATCTACTCAAAGACCCTATTGTTGTGGAACACTTTAAAAGTTTTCTAGTGGAATCTTTTCATACTAACACTACCCCGGACATATAATTTCACACTGTATGGGATGCTTTCAAATCAGTTTGCACAAAGAGGGGTACCCCTAATAATGTTTCCAAAATCAGGGTCTACATAACATATGTGGAAAAATATTTAGGAAACACAATACATAGTGGACTAACAATTTTGCATCACAAATATGTAAACACCCAAAGACTGTTCTATATCAAAAATATATATTTATTATTTTTTTAAATTATATTCATTCAATTATCATTTAGTAATATATTTTGATTTATATTTTATATTCTTTTCAATAAAAAACAAAATTAAATACAATTTCATATGTATCCATCACATGATCATTCGGTAGATTTCTAATCTATGTATTTCAGACATACCATCACATACCATCACATACATACTTGTCTTTCTATTCTCACAGATTTTTTTGATGAAGGGGAGATAGTAAATCTCAATTATCTGCAATATTGGGAATAGAACATGATTTGTCCATTAATTATCTAATGTTCAGTTTTTATATGGATTGAATAAAGATTCATTAAGCACTATTCTAGATATAGGCAATGCAAATTATTCAAAACATTGTGACAGATGTTGACGTCTGAATATACATAGAATAAGAGAGGGCATTCATATATGCCATGGCTAGAAACCAGATTGTGTCCTACGCGCGTTTCGGCTTTACGCCTTCATTTCATCTATGAAAAGAATTCACGCAGGCGCAGTGAGACTCATTGACGACTACCGGGCAGACGGCCACGGATGTCTGGCGGGCGGGCATCTGAAGATTTTAGACCCGTCCCATTAATATAACTATTCTTATGGGGAATCTGCATGAGGTCCCGACTAAGATGGACATGTCTGTTTGCCTCTAACACTGGGGAGCAAAACCTAATGACATCAATTTGTTTAATTCCCAAGAAAGACAAAGACCCCTCATTTGTTCTAACTATTGCCCTATTTCTCTCATAAATTTAGGCTGCAAAATGTTTGCTAAAATTTTGGCTCCCCGCCTTAATCAGGTGATCCAAGATTTAAATGGTATGGAACAAACTGGATTTGTAAATGGCAAAACCTTGGCTGACAATTCTAGGGCTTTTTTTAACATTACACATCTTGCTTCTAAGAGCTCCTCCCCTTTAGCTGCTATTACCCTAGATACTGAAAAAGCCTTTGATCGTCTTCATTGGCTTTTTATGATGCGGGCCCTTAAATGGCATGGTTTTGGCCCTGGCATTCTGTCTCTTATAAGCTTGCTTTATTCCTCTCCAACTACTTCGGTTTTTGTTAACGCGTCCTAATCCCCTTATTTTACCCTTCAGAGGGGCACTCAACAAGGCTGTCCTCCTTTCCCTCTACTCTTTATCCTATCTCTTGAACCCTTTCTTCATTCGTTATGACACTCTCCTAATTTCCGGGGTTTACTTCATAAAAACACTGAAATCAAATGTATAGCCTATGCTGATGACATTTTGCTATATGTTTCAGATCCCGTAGTCTCCATACCTGCTTTCACAGATCTTTTATCCTCGTATGCTGCCTTATCGGGCTATAAGTAAAATTTCACTAAATCCGTTAAATACATTTTGTTTAAAAGAAATGTTCGTAGATAAGAGTTTTAAATGGAATTCTAATCACATTACTTGTCTGGGGATTAAATATTCTTCCTCCATCGCAAAAACGTGTCAACTTAATTTGGATGATGTCCTACAAAAGGTGCTTCATATGTCATAGAAATGGTCCCCCCTATACTTATCTTGGTGGGGTAGGTTGGGTACAATTAAAATGATGATGCTTCCCGTTATCAATTTTTATTTGTCCATGTTACTAGTTAAGATTCCATTACAAATTTTTAAATCTCTCAATAGTGCTCTAGAGAAATTTTTATGGAATAAACGAAAAGCATGTATTTCCTTGTCTTCTTTATCTGCTCCTAAGGATAGGGGTGGAGTTAATTTTCCGAACTTTCGACAGTATTATTCTTAATTTTTAATAGGACAACTTTTATCTCATCTCTCTTCCTCCGCTGATACTCCACTAACGGTCTGGCGTAAATTGGAGGACTCCTTGATTTGGCCTTTTTCGTTTTCTTCATTGGCTAATTTTCCACACCCTCCACGTTCCTTGAAATCGCCCACTATTCTACATTCTATATCGTTTTTTTACCTGGTCCTTACCAAATCTTCTCACCACTGCAGGAGTTTCTTGACTCCTCTATATGGCACAATAAATCTATTAAACTTTCAAATCGTACCATTCTTTGGAAGGATTGGGTAACCAAGGGAATAGTTCAAGTTAAGCATTTGTTTCAAGGAACGCATCCTCTTTCCTCTTATGAAGTCCAATCTAAATTTGGCCTGTCTGCTGCCTCCCTTCTTAAATATGATGCCTTAAAATTGATCCTTACTCAACATCTTTTCCTCCTCTCCCGACCTTCCTCCCCTTCTTTGGATCCCCCTTTAGAGCCGCTGTCCACCACCTCCTCCCTTCGAGCCTCCCATATTTATAAATACCTTCATTACTCTCTTCCCAATCGCCCTAAGAGTGGGGTTGAACTTCTCTGGGAATGGGACTTACAACACACTTTTTCGGTACACACGTGTAACTCCATCTGGTCTCGAATACATCGCACGTCCTGCATCGCTAGCACCACTCAGACTTTGTATTACTTTTATCATAGGTTGTTTTTAACCCCAATGTCTATTTCTAAATACAGTCCCGGATTATCACACACACGTTGGACTTGCCAAACTACTCCTGGCACTTGTATACATTCTTTTTTTCTCTGTCCAAGTATTGCCTCCTTTTTGATAAGGGTTTGCAGAACAATTTCCTCTATTTCTTCTATTAGTTTTCCCTTTGAGATTGAATCTATATTTCTGGGGAGCTCTTCTCCAATCTGGTCTTGTGCACATAGGGTTGTTTGTTGATTTATTACTTGCTATTGGCTTTCAAATTATCACTTCCAACTGGAAGATTGCCACTAGAGTTACTTTTACAGGTTGGTTGAACCTTCTTTGTCATCATCATAGGTTGGATAGAGCTTCTGTCATTTCCTCCCAACAGCTCCTTCGGAAAGAGGCCTACTGGTCTCCGCTTAATAAATATTTATCCTCTCAGTCAATGCAGGCCCAGGACAATACCTTTGTTTTTCAACCGCCATGAATTTTTCTATTTATTGTTCTTGCCTTGTTCATTTTAGAGGTTTTTAATGTGAAAATGTTGTATTTCTATATTGATTATTTCTGGTATAGTTGTTGAATTTTTTTTCCCTCTTTGCTTTTCTCTTTTTCTTTCTTACTCTCCCCCACCTACAAAAATCTATAAAATGCCGTTTTCATTATGGTACTTTTTTTTCTTGCAATTGTTTCCTCGATTTCTTTGATAAGAAATACTATTATATTATGTGCTATCCCTATTTTGGTTATATATTTTGTACTAACTTTTATTGTTTACTTTAAATCATTTCTGTAAGATGTACAGTAGTTTCTTATATATTTCAATAAAGCTTTCTTAAACAAAAAAAGCATAATTTTGCACTATTTTTTCCACGTGCGAGTGGGAACAATTTTCACAGGCCTGCTTAAAAATGGCCAAGATCTCTCGGTTTGCTAGCAGTTGTGGCCCATGTGGTTCAAAGTGGGGGGCATTTTTACTTTTCTGGCTACCGCCTTGAACATGGGCATGCACAAAAAAGAAGAAAACCGAGCAGAAGGCACATGACAACCGTGACAACATTATCGACATTTGCTAGACAAACCGATTGCTAACATGTCTTCAAAATCCCTGCCATCTATTCACCAATATCTTAGTCAGCAAAAAAGGATTTACGGGGTCATTGAGACCTCAACACAAGGGTTAAATAGCCTCAAATATTGTTTGTGACTGTTAAGCACTTGCTCTCATTAGGAGATATGTGCAAACATCACTTCACTCCGCTGTTTCCATGGGAACTTGCAATGTGTTTGTGCCTAGCAATAAATGTTCATGTAAAACACTGTGCAAGGGGTATTAATGCATGCACCATGATTGAAAATATCATTTGTGCACCTTACTCCCTATTTTTACACATTGATGTAAAATCAATTTGCTCTGGGATGCTGTTGTTCCCATAATTGACATCTATTTATCCTTAGGTGCGCTATATATGTTTATCAATAGGTGTATTGCGTGCTTTATCCAATTATCCAATGTACTCTATTGTAGCAAGTCCAAACATTAAGGAAAGAGGACCAATCAATTACTAAGAAATTAAAATATTTTAGACCTGATTTAGAGTTTGGTGCACTGGGTTACTCCATCACAAACGTGACGGATATCCCGCCCGCCATATTAGGAGTCCATTATATCCTATGGAACTTGTAATACAGCGGACTAGATATCCGTCAGGTTTGTGACAGAGTAACCCGTCCACCAAACTCTAAATCAAGTCCTAAGTGTGATAAATATTTAAAAGTGAGGTTAATGGGAACAGTATTCAGTATAATGGTGTCAGTATTTGCTCAATAAGTACACATGACCACTCAGGGCACCATAACAAATTGCCAGGCGAAATGCCCGGTATTCCCCCAGTGGTGTAACTCATACTGTGGACACTGGCAACAGTGATGGGGGAGTGGAGATGCCGGGTATTGCAAGTGGGACCCTGATGGTCCCTTTCAAATGAGGAATTCTAAGAGGACATCAGAAATTCTGGTCTAGATTTCACTGGTGATTCCCACCCCGGTATTTCAACTGGAGACACCACCTACTTTCAGCTTGTCCAGTCTCCATGTGAAACACCCAAAAAACAAGAAATAAGGAATTGAATAGTTAGTCTTCTCAAACCAGTAGCTCCTGTGTGCAGGCCAGCCAACTAAATTAGAAGCTTTTGCTTGGTTGAACTAATATATGTATACCAAAATTGAAAAGTATTTGAGTCGAAAATGTGTAATCTTTCAGACCTCATGAACTGATGTTTAGAGAAAAATGGTTGGATTAACCAAACATATGTAAAGCTGCTATTTCAGTGATGAATCATGTGGTGGTTGGAAGACATTAATAATATGAATACCTTAGTGTTAAGGGCATTGCAGCTGTGGCTGTTGTGTATTACCCACATAGAATCATTGCACATTGATAACTCTTTTTTTACATTTCTGCTGTCAACTGTGCCTGGTGAACTGAAGTGATCACTGCTGGTAATTTTGCATATGGTAGCCACTAATGTAATCCTGTGGTAATTATTACTACACTAGAAATCTGAACAGCTCAAAATGATTTTCATTGAACAGAAAAGCCAGGACACCCCTGGTACACACACAGTCAATATTTGAAATACTTCAAATTAAAGTCTCATTTAAAGATGGACAGAAATAGGGCACCTGACAATAGTGTCCCCAACTACCAGACACCTAGTTCCCCATCCTCTTTATGTAGGGTGACCACATGGTGAAGCCTTGCAGGTTCTGGGTGCAGAGGGGATTTTGTAGAAATTTCAATTGTTCTACTTGGTCTCCCTTGAATTTTTGCCTCTCTTGGATTTTCTTCACTTTGACTCAGGATTTAAGTGAGTGGATAATGTCTAATTAAGCTGAACTTTTAAATTGGCTACTCCCAATTGGTGTATTTAAAGTTTCAGTAAGGACATGTTAGCAGAGGTAATGTACCAGTGGCATGAAAGATAAATGCCATATGTGATCTGCGGCATATATTTTCACCACCCAGATATGTTTGAAGCGTATGTCTTTAGAGAACACCATTGTGCTCTGACTGTTCTACAGTATTAAAACATGTCCAGTGATGCTATGCCAATGAAAGTGCTTTGCCATGTATGAAACCTACTTTTACAAATCAGCTACGTCACAACTAATTAAGCCTTACAAACCCACAGGACTGTGTAATTATTATATAAAAATATGAAAAGGTAAACACTAAGGAAAGGTATGGCACCAAAGTGAACAGTTGCAAAAAGTTTTTTGCTACTGTGTATTTAAACTTAATTTACCATGAACAGGCCTGATTATGAAGAAATGGGATGTACTAACTTGACCTAAGCAAATGATAGAAAAATAAATCAAAGATCTTTTTCATGCATTAATAAACAATCTATTTCAACAATGAAAGTAGATTTCTGATAAGTATATTGTTTGTGCTGTCTAAGAGCAAACTGTTTTAAAACAAGTTTATCTGGTAACTCCATTCCAGAGATTGCATTACTCATCCCTGAATATGTGTCAATTGACTGGGCTGCTGGAGGACAATGGGCTGCCTATGGGAGCAGGAAGGCTGATGTGGTGTCTACAGTTACCACTTAGCAGGGATGATTCATCGGGGTAGGACAGCAACAATTGGCAACACAAAGGCTTGTCACAACATCTCGTCCTTTGAAACATAGATCCCAAATGGCATTCTAGTGGACTAAAACCAATCATTCCCAGAGGTAATTCAAGCATTCCTTATGAGCACCTAGGAGGATGGAAAAAACCTAGCAAGTCATGTAAATGGGTTGTTACCTAATTTTAATAAGGGTGTGCATGAAGTAGACCACCACGTTCTGGCAAAGGTAAGACTGCTAGAGCTATCCTACATGAAGAACATTGGGATGGTTTGCTGTAGTTGTAAAAGGAAGTGATGTAAAGAAGGGTTTATGGCATTCTGCAATCACAGGGGCAACCACAGGATATGACAGTTGCATCAGTACAAACTTTTTCAGAACCTTCCTGCAACTAGGAAGAACATCAAGAAGAAAGTACATTCTAACTGACTACTTTGTGAAGAAGATTGAAATACTCCTCACTCTGTCTACAATGGGCAGAAACTGCTTTCCAAGAGTTAATTGGATTGACATTTCTGCTACAGGGGCACAAAATTCAGAAGGGCTCCTTGTTCTGAAGATGGCCCAGAGGATCATTTTGGTCTGGACCCTGAGAAAGCCCTGTTTGGAGAGAGATCTGGTGTCTTGAAGACTCCCTTGAGGACCTGGGGCTGTAGGAAACACCAGGTTTGCACTTTACCAGCCTCAAGAAACTTTTGGGACTTAGTACTTTTTCTCATCTCCATAGGATATCATAGAGAGTGTATCTTCAGCAGGCATGATTTCTAGGTTTGCCCCACTCTGAGATTTTTGCCACAAAGACAAAGGCTTAAGCAGGAAGCTATGAGGCTTGAACCCCTGCCTGGCTACAACATCAAGCATTGCCCACTGGATTCTAAGTACCAAAGAAGTGACTCCAATCAAAGGTAAAGCTTGAGACCTGGTAAGGCAGCAAAGTTTACCAGTAGTGAAACCACATTGGAGACTAGGAAACCCTGCTTTGCCCCAGTTGGAGTTTTAGGCACCAATATTGAAGGCTTTAGTGAGTTTGACTACGAAGTGTCTGGCCTTAAGTGATTGTCACCAGCTCGGAATCTCTAGAGGACATTGAGCACCAGAAAATGTCAAGGTTCCAAGCAAGTGCTTGACTGATGTGACTGGCTAGGCCTACCCAAACCCAGCTCTATCCTATTCACTCTAAAATCATGCCTAGGTCCCTGTCTACAGACAAGATAGACTTTCAATAGGTACTTTGTGATTTTTTTGTTGCATTTTTCCTTCTTAGAAATTGAGAGATCCACATGTGACTGAAACCAGTTTTGCGTCTTTTTGCATATTACAGTTATCTTGCTTTTTTTAAATTTGATTTGGTAAATTGTTTGTGTTGTGTCCATAACTCTAATGGTGATTGATACTGCTTTAAGTTACCACACATTTCTCTGGAGAAGTGCCTGCAGCTTTTGTCCTTTCTACCTGGGGTTGAGCAGATATTCACCTAGAACTGTTTTGTGACCTAACCAGGGTGTGTTTATTTATTTGGTAGGACTTCCCCCTTCCCAAACTAATCACCCATTTTCAGAGAGGGAGCATGGTTATATGTGCCTTTAGAGAGCATTGGAGGAGTGATACATTGAGGAAGCATAGATATAGAGATTGTTTTATGGGGCATGGTAGTAGAGTGATATCGAGGAAGCTTTCTAAGATTGGGCTATCAGGGAAGTTTTGAAATACAGCGATTTAATGCCCATGGGCATTGAGCTGTTCACAGAATGATATGAAGAAAGGATGTGTAATGAGTGTGTGAGATAGGCAAGATTTAAAGGGTTGAAAGCACTGGCAATTCATGGTGAGTGGCCTTCCCCTCCAGCCAAACTCTTGATCAGACCCGTAGAAAAATGTTCTACTATTCCTATAATCATAGAAGAAGAATATGCACACTGAGTTTCTGAAGAGATTCTTTATTTAGCGCTTGCATGCTTTTCATTGCAACATCATACTTTTGACAGTAATTGTTTGTTACACTGAAATTGTTGTGTCTGCAGGAGTTATGTGGCTCACTGACACCTCTTGCTACATTTTTGGCCAGTGCTGCATAACTTGCATTTTTCTGTTTGGCAGTCAGAAGTCACACCCATCAATGTTAGGTCACCTGACAACTTCTAAGAAATACTGTCAAGACATTTCAGTACATTGAGCAGTTTTTTAAAGGGCAGTCTGCCATGAAAAATGTGCCTGGTAGCATCAGCACCTGCTGATGAGCTGGGGAACAATGTTTTGATGTTTAATGTTGAGATTTTCTGGGCACCTGTGTTCTGCCATTGTAGTGTGGATTGTGGCCTCATTGTCAACATTGCTAAGTTAGCTTAGGCCTAGCTGCCATGATGCCTCTTTTGCACACGTTACTTCGTGATTTTGTTTTTCTGAACTCTGCTCGTGCCTGTGTTCATGAGAACTGTCTACATTTCTGCCTTTCACGTTTTCTGCTGTTCTCTGTGGTTTTCGTCTGCACATGATGTACAAGGTCGGAAAACAACGTCCCTTGTTATTTTGTTCTGGTCAGCCACACGCACTTAGACATAACACGAAGCACAGCTGCACTGCTGAAATTCGAGTGCTTTTAATATTGCAAGATACCTGTTAGAGGCACTTGGAGAAAAACCTTTCCAGGGAGAAGAGCTGTGCTTGTACGATGATGTAAACCTTGCATCTAGTTCTTAAGGTATGGGCGACCCCCTGACAAAGCCCAGAGGTCTTCTATTTTTATAATAAACTAGTTACTAGCACGGGGAGGGTGGCAAGGCATTATAGTCCTTTATCCACTGTATTTGCAACATGCTGTGCCCGTTTGTATTCTATGGAATTGTAAGTATGCTTACTATTTTGTCTTTATGCATTATGCTGCTAGTACTGGCACGTGTACTGTGCCTTAGAGCATGTTAGTTGAAATAAACATTTTAAACTATACTGTGTCTCTGAATACGCACGTTGTGGACAAGTATGAGTGAATAATGAAAGAGTGTTCTTGCTCCCGCGATTCCTGAAAGAGTCCGTGTTCTGGGATGTCTAATCATTGGTAGCTTCGCTGTAGTACGGAGAACGAATGAGACACTATAGCTAGTCGCATTGGGATTTTGGGCACTAAGGTGGATGGTTGGTACACCACCATACACCGAGGTCCTGTTTTCCTGCGCATAGTTCTGTATATGTGCAGAATCCCCGCAACACCATTGGGAAAATTATGCTACTGTCACCCTGGGATACTATTGAACGTATTAAACGAGGCTGCCGTGCAAAAAGTGGAAGAACTGATTTGTGATAAATGGGAATGTACTGCAAAATGAAAAATTAAACTGTCTTTTACTCTCCTTGGCTCTAGTGCTCTGCTAAAGTGAAGTTTCTCTGGCTGTTGTCTGATGACCTGCCAGAGCATTGTATGGGAATTGTAAGTTTATATTTTTGTTGTGCGTTTTTTGTATGCTTTTCTTGCCTGGGCACGTGCTGGAGTATTTCTTTGGGGGTGCTCTGGCAGGGCTTTAATGCCAGAAGTAATATTCTGATATTTAACCCATATTGTATGAGTGAAAATACACCCTTTCATACCCTTTTTTCATGTACACGTTGATGTAATGTAAACCATTGCATATTTCTGTGTTGAATTTTTGTTAATCGTTTTGAAGATGTTACTTATTAAAGTATTTCGAGGTAGTGGTGGAAATAGTTCTTCTTTAGGGGGTTCAAAGTTGTGTAGTAGTTTGTTTACGTGCTGGAGTTACTGCTGGTTGGTGTCCTCTGGGATTTACCTAAGCTCTATTTCTTGTTTTGCTGTGTGTGCATGTGTGGGTCAGTCCCTGTACTGAGGGTGTGGAAGTATGTGCAGACCATTTGTCTCTCATAGAATAGCAGAGCTCTGTGATAACATTGCCTTTTGGGTGTTCTGGCATGCAGCAATCAAGAAATCCTTCTAGGATTTAGGGAAAACAGGACTCTGTCTATTATGAAGTGAGAGAGTCTGCAACCATGTTTTCTTTGTTTATGTATTGCTTCGCAAAGAGTGGCATGGTCTGATGTGTGCAAGAAATCCTGCTACCTCCATGTTTTAAGGTGCTTGTTTGTTATTGAGCTTCTTGTATGGTGTTGGAGAGGATGGGTATAGTAAGTTTGTGGCTCTCATAATTGTAGGCAGACAGGTGTGTAGCATCTGATTTGTGCATCAATGCTGTTGGCTTTGGTGAGAAAGGGGATTTGTGTCTTGCTTTATTGTGAAAAGTGCCTGAGCTGTGTCAGGGTTGTCACCCCTTGGTGTGCAGTAAATGGAATGAAGGTACTTTGAGTGTTCTTTTTCTTGGAGTGCTCCTACTGTGGCAATGAAGCATCTTAGAAGTTGGGCTGAGTCAACACGTTCTGGAGATTCCGTCAAGATGTGTGAGAAAGTCATCCTTTTTGCCATGATCACCCCCATTTTTTTTACTGATACTGGTGGTAACTGACTCTGACTGTGCCCTGGGCTCTGTTAACCAGACCCAGGGCCAGTGCTCTGATGAATAAGGTATATGGTAATTAGGTATAATTACAATTGCCAATGACAGACCCCTGTAAATCCATAGCATATACTAAGGCAAGGGGGATTAAAACTACCTATAAGTCCCTAGTATATATTAGGGCAGGGAGGTTTAGAGGCCCAGTAGATTTCCGCCACTGGACCATGCACGGCTGTGTTACCTTCTGTCATTTTGAAAAGAGCCTTGCTTTGCCGACTGTCTTTCAAAGTAAATTACATGCAAATTCGACTTTGGAATTAAAGGTACTTCCAAAGTGGTAATCTACCGTACTTTTACATATTAATAGGGGGTGTGTGCCAAACTCCACTCCGCCGGCAGACTTCACTGCGTTTTTTCAACTCTGCACTCTGATTGGAGCATGGAATTTGGCAAAAACTCCACAAACCACCGCGTAGAGGAGTTTACCGCTGCCCACTACTATTTGTTATCAAATTAAATACTGTAGGCAGTATGTATCCCCAAGAAGCATTCTATTGCCACTGTGAAGGCGATATCTGATACTTTCTTCCAGGTTGGATGCTAACTCCGAACGCTTGACGTCACTTCCAGGCTTCATCTAAGGAGCAGCATGTCCTGGGAGTAGAGAAAGATCATTGGAAATGGATGGGATACTGGCCCAGGGCTGCGGTGAAAGGCTCTGCAGAGCTGCGGGATTGTGTGCACGAGCTGCGTGAAGCTTCATGGAGGTAAGGCTGTGTGTTAATTGATGTTTGACTTATTATCCCTTCACAGAGGCATGCTTCCATTAGAGGTGCACTTCAATGAGTGGCACATGAAGGCACACTCCGCGAGTTCTGTCCGCTCCTAAATATAAGTCACCCCTAAGGTCTCCCCTAGGTGCCCCAGGGCTGGGGGGCCATGTAACTATAAGCAGGAGCATTATAAAATATGTTTTATATGTCCTGGTGAGGGAAAAACTGCCAATTTTGATTTTCCCCACTGTAGATACTAAGCTCCATATGCTAACATTGGAATATTTTATTTAAGTATAAATATTGCTATAAAGGAGCTGAAAATGCCATTCAAGGACTTAAAAGATTGGTAATGATAAATCCAACAAATTGCCACTGTTGGAGTTATCATAACCAATACAAAAGAGAAGTTATAAGATTTTCTTTTCTGTGAGCCAAACACCAGCCTTCTAGCGGTCTATCCTCATTGGTCAGCCTTAACACCCTTAGCCAAGCTGATTTGATGAGGTGATAAGTGGCCAGAGAACAGGCCAGAAACGGTGCTGGGTAAATCACACTGGGCTTCAAAGACAGCAGGACAGTATGGAATGCCAGACAGGCCTACCCCCTCTTCCTTTACACCCAACCAGATGGCAGGCCCCGGGAGAGAAAATCTCCATCTAGAATTTTAAAGTGCAGTGCTTTGTGGAAGAAGAATATGCCACAATTTGGAGGAAGCTATCATGCTTTTGGGTGGCACCCTGCACCTCAGTGGACAGAGGCACCCCTTGCTTGTCATCCCAGATCATTGAATAAATATGTGAGAGCTGCATAGCAACTCAGAATTGGTGCCTGAAACTGCAAAGAGAAGAAGGACTGCCCTGTTATAACCCTGGTCTGCACCCCAAAGGATTGCAATCTGGACTGCTCCTGCTGCCCACTTGGAACGATAGCCCTGAGGACTTTTCCTTACTTCAAAAAGGATTAAGGAGTGGACTCCCTGAAAGCAACAGGTTAACAGAGCTTCGCTGCCACATCTCCATCAAGAAGTACCCAGCCGGGAGTGCGTACAGTGAACTTTTAGGGATTTGCACAGGTGCATTGTTGGAATTGCAGTTCCAAACTTCCAAGGACCATCTCAGAGCTTCTAGACCCTTGGATTTGTGCTTTGGACACTTTGAACCCTCAAGGGGAACTTCAGGAAGAAGTTCCAGAAGTTTGGAGTAACGTTTGGAAAAAGCTCTATATGGGGACGACTCGACGTCTAGAGTCAAGCCGGCTACCTTCAAGAGCGACCCGGCCATGATTTCAGGTTCTTAGTGCTGAAAGCTCCGGAGCTCCAGACTTCCAGGATCTGACAGGGGCCTCGACGAGAAGCAATCAGACGATGTTGCATCCTAATCGGCCTGCTGGAGGGGGCTGCATGATGTCGGGAGAAAATCCTCCAGAATCTTTTTTTAAGTCCGAAGGTTACATTTTGACCGAGGCCTTCCACTTAGTGTATCCAACCAGGGCTCTATCGAGATCATCCTCAAACTTTGACTTTGTCCCAGTCAAGCACGACTAGACATCCAGAGTTGGTGCAATATGTTTTTGAGCACTAGAAAGTGTTTAATCTTTAAAAATTCATATCTACGGTTCCCTATATTGGATTTTTGTCGTTTTGGTGTCATTTTAAATGTAAAATTCTTTCCTATATTTTATAAATTGCTGTGGTATTGTATTGGTATTTTTAAATGCTTTACATACCTGTCTCCTGAGTTACGCCTGCCTGTTCACAGCCAACTACCAAAGGTTGAGCCAGTGGCTAAAGTTTTGAGACCTTGACTGGACCCTATAGTGCGTTGGTGGCATTATTGCTAGTGGTAGGTCCCTACCTGCACCTACTAATAAATCACCTTTTAACAAGATGTTTTCCTGAAAGCTATCTACTTTACACCTTTAACCTCAAACACGAGAAAAAACCAACCTGTACCTATATTTGTCGCTTTCATGAGTGAACATTGACATTGGGAGTAGTTTGGTGAGGAGATCGAATGTTATGTTATGTTATTCAGTATTTGTTGTAGCGCACGTCTCATCCCCAAGGGGACATCTCGGCACTCAAGAAAGCAGAGTGTCAGGAGCTGCCAATTAAAACAGCCAGGGTTTAAGCTTTTTCTTGAAGCCAGCAAAATTCGTAAATGTCCCAATGGCCAAGGGGAGTTTGTTCCAGTGGAACGGAGTCAAGCAAGAGCAGGCCTGTCTGCCGTATTTAGATGTGCGAATGCGTAGAGGGCAGAGGAGCTGATTTTTTGATCTCAGGTTTCTGTCAGGGCAGTAAGGTCTCAATTTGTCCTGTAAATATTTGGGTCTTTTACCTGCCTGAGCCTTGTGTGTCAAGCAGAGAACTTTGAAGATTGCTCTCTTTTTTATAGGGAGCCAATGCAAGGCTCTAAGCAAAGGGACAGATGAGGTGCCGGAGGCTGTATATTAACCAGTCAGGCTGCAGTGTTTTTGACCACCTGCAGCTTGGCATGAAGAGATGCTTTGGATGCTACTACGAGCGCATTGCCATAGTCATGGGTGCTAATAATCAGGGCCTGGACGATTGTCTTACGAGAATCCAGTGGCAACCACTGGAAAATCCTCTTGAGGAGGCGCATTATCCCGAAGCATGTACTACGTCCGAAAGTCACATCATATGGTCCTTCATTGAGAGCTTGTTGTCCAAGAGGATACCCAGGTTCCTCACTGCGGTTCTAGGAGTGGGGGCGGGGCCAAGCTCAGTCGGCCACCAGTCCTCAGCCCAATAGAGATGAGCTTTTCCAAGAAGTAGTATTTCAGTCTTGTCTCCGTTCAGTTATAAACAGTTTGAGGCAATCCAGGTGGCAAGGTCCCTCATACAGGAGATGAATCGCTGTTTAACATCCTAATAATCCTGTTCGAGAGAGGTGACCAGCTGGGTATCATCAGCATAGGAGAGTATCTCGAAGCCATAGGATTTGACTAACCGAGCAAGGGGGGAGACATAAATATTGAAAAGAGTTGGGCTCCAGGCAGAGCCCTGAGGAGCTCTCTTGTTCAGGCATACCATCGTGGACTGGAAGGGACCTAGAGTAGTAGTTTGCGATCTATCTTTAAAAAACTCTGCCAGCCAGTGTAAGGCAGTGCCATGTATACGTATCTCCTGCAGGCGTTGATTTAGAATAGGGTGTGATACGGTGTCAAATGCCGCCGACAGGTCTAGTAGGACCAGCATAGCTGGCTTGCCGCCGTCCAAAGCAAGACTGAGAGAGTCTGTCACTGCAACAAGAGTGGTCTCTGGGCTGTGTTGAGGGCGAAAACCTGATTGAGAGGTATCCAACAAGGAGTGCGTCTCCAGGTAAGATGTCAGCTGTTTATTTGCATGAGATTCCAGGAGTTTAGCAATAAATTGGAGAAGAGATATGGGACGGTAATTGACGGGGTCAGAGGGATCAAGGTGAGCTTTTTTTAGAATATGTGCAACATAAGCAGCTTTCCATTCCTGAGTGATGGAGGCTGAGGACAAAGATACACAAAGATGCGACTGACGATACCAGTGAGGAAGCAAGCATGGTAAAAATATGGGGGGACATAGGTGTGCCAGAGAGCCAGATTTAATTTTGGTTATAAGATCTAACAATTGGATGTTTGCAATAGGTTCAAATATCCCCACTGAGGCATAAGTTTTACTGTGGCAGAAGATAACCAGGCCATTGAAGGAGTAAGTTAGCATATTATTCTGAAAGTTGTGGTAGATGTTATCTATTTTATTCAGGAAATTGGAGGCTAGATTGTCACAGAGGGTCTGGGTGGCCATTGTATTTATGGTGCATGCATGCGGGTTGGTATGCTCTTTAACTACCTTAAAAAGTCCTTTAGCAGAATTATCTGCTCATGCAATTCTGTTGATGGTGTATGCTCTATGTGTATTTTTGATCATGGTATGGTATTTTCCTAACATTGTTTGTCTAGTGCATGTTTGGTGCACCTACAATTACATTCTGGTCTCTTGCAGTTTGTTTTGGCGGTTCTCAGGTCAGCAGTATAACAAGGGGCGTTAGGTCGCATTGGTCTATTGATGGGCGGATGATGTGGAGCCACTGTTTCAAGTGCCTCTGTGAGGGAGATGGAGAACGCCGTCCAGGTGGAATTGATATCTGTGGTATTTTCTAATTCAGGAGCCCTAAAGGCAGACTGTAAGATGCTGGCAGTCACCTGCTTCCAATGTCTTGAACTCCCAAGCCTCCCCAAGGAGACTTTAGTAGGGATGGCATTGATAGGAATTTTTAATTTTAATAGAAAATGGTCTGTGCATGTCAGAGGTTCAGGGACATCCATTTGCATGGACTGGGAATTAGTGAAGAGTAGGTCCAGAGTATGACCCGCTATATGTGTGGTACCTGCTTCAGTCAGATGAAGGTCTAACATTTTTAAATTGGATAGTAAATTGGAGACCTCTGAATCCGATGCTATTTCAGTGTGATAATTGAAATCTCCAATAAGGAAGAAAATTTGCGTAGATAGAACATATGGGGCAATAAGTTCCACTAATTTGATACTAAAGTCTTGTAGCTTGGGGACTATAGACTAGAGCTCCTTTCCATATGACACAGTGGGGAAGATCGATCAGTGAGCATTGAGTTGAATAATGTACCTTTGAGTGAGTCTAGGAAGACGATGGCTACTCCTCCACCTGGTCTAGTTCCCTGTCTAATTTGATTATTTTATAGTTTCCTGGGAGCGCTACGGGAATGCAAGGAACAGTTTGAGGTTTGAGCCAGGTTTTAGTGATAAAACATAAGTCCGGTGACTATTGAGAGGTCCCAGATTTATTAAGCATGTTTAGCAATGAACCTTGCATTAAAATAGAAACTCTTTAACGTCAAAGAAGGCTAGGGCTGGTTACCCTTGAATGTATCCCTGGTATGGCTGGGTAAGGTGTTAGGAGTAAAAGGTTGTGTACCAGAGGAGGTGTGGTCACTATATTTAAAAGAACTAGAGGGTAAATTATGAACAAAGCACGAGATCTTACAATTGCAACATGAAAAAGGGCCCTCTAAGTTAGGTGGCTGTTGTGAGGAGCAATGTTGCCCTCTGTACCTGAGATTCTTTAATTCCTGACTATCGTATTTCATCCGGACAGGTGAGTTAGGCTTTAGAGATAGAGATGAAGGGTTCCTGGCGCCTGACGATGGTCAGGTGCGGACGTGCGCAGACGGGCTTGCCTTTTGTGCGCCGGTGGCGCGGCCGCTGCACGTCGGCGCCATGGTCGGAATTTAAGAGGGAGTCCTCTAGACAACTTGACCCGTCGGAGGGAGGAACGCAGAACACTCGACTCCCTCCGCTCAATCAGCACATGAAGTGCTGCGGCGGACTGAGGAGCGAGAGGAAGACAGGGAAGCAGGCAAAGGTTAGTGCCAACAGGATAAGGTAGGAGCCAACAAAGCGAGAGAGGTAAGAAATTAAAAATGAATTCAGAGACCAGCAGTTAAAACTTTGAAAGCACTGTGGTAGGAAGAACATGGGCTTCAAGATTCACTGGCAGCAGCTAGCAATCTATGCGCTGCATGTTAGCGCCATGGTTGGAATTTAAGAGGGAGTCCTCTTGACAACTAGACTGCCGCCGTCCAATAAAGTGGCCGTCGAAGGGAGGAACGCGGAACACTTTTCCTGTTTGCACATGGTGCACCTTTAAATAGGTGCAACGTGCATGAACAGGGAGAGTGCACCCTATTACATAGAATGCACTTCTCTCAGGACAGCTGCAAACTTGTGCTGCCCTGTGGCAGTGCATTCGACCGAAATATAGAGCGACTGCTTTAAAGCCGGTCCGTGTTTCGAAGTGCAGGCAGGAACTAGAGATCTCTTTGTAGGCAGGTGCAGTGAGCGGCTGGACCCGACTGCCAGGGGATGTCTGGAGGTTTACATGAAACCCCTTTTCACCCCTCCAGAGGGCTGCCATTGGGGGCACACTTTCAGTGTGCCTCTTGACAGCTTCTTGCCTTTGCGCCCGCGTCCATAATATGGCGTGGGTGCAAAGGCAAAAAAATGCCCTCATTTGCATGAGGCCTTGCTCCCATGCAAATGAGGGAATTCCATCTTATGATAGTACTGGCGCGACATGTGCATCAGCAGTATCAGTATTACAGAGGGGGGCGCACAAGCATCTGCAGCCCCTTTTGTAATACCAAAGTGCCACACAAAATGGGCACACCTGCCTGTTGTGCCCCAGCACACTATTTGAAATACGGCCCCTAGTCTGTCACTGTGATTTAGAAGTTCATGGCCCAGGATAGCAAAAAACATTTTCAATCTATTTTAAAAATGCACCTCTTTTATAATCTCTTCATCCCATCGGGCCGGACTGGTTTCGTAATCCATCAGGCATTTTCCCAGTGGCCTGGAATCAATAGGGGATGGGTGTGTAAGATCAGGACGGCTTCTGATCCCTCTGTATCTTTCCTTAGTTCTGCAAGATTTATTGCAGGCGGCAGGAGGGTGGAGGGGGGGCTTCAAGAGAGACAAAAGAGAGGGAGTGCAGGAGGTGGAGAGAATGCAATCAAAGTGGGTGCAGACAGCAACAAGAGGAGAGAGACAATGCATTGATTAAAAAAGAGAGAAATAGCAAGGAGAGGAATGGAGCGGGGCTGGTATGAGAAATTTTGCCAGAGCTGCTCTTGGTCCCCTGTCCATTCCATGCATCCCTTTCCTCCATTCAACATCCCTAAACCCAAAGTGCCATCTCTTGTCTTTTTATACATCCTCTATCTTGAGTCAGACTTGTTACACTCTGTTAGACCTCATGGTGTTCTAGCTGAGAATGTGCTTTAGACATGTCTCTTATGACAATGTCTTGCAGTAAGATTGAAGTAGGTGAGAAATGAGTAAGAAGGAAAGAATAAGGGGCTAATTACTAGTCTGGAAGTCAATGGACCACCAGACTCATGGGCCATGGCAGTGGCGTTCTTCCGACTGCACTATTACAACTAGGGCAGTCGGGCTGTCCTGGGACTGCCACAACCACCAGGGATCAGAGATTTCTGGCAGTGGTGCAGCGGTCTTGAGGCCACAATATGCTTGGTGGTACTGCTGCGATCCCGGCACGCATATTAAGCTTTTCCTCTCCTCCACGGTTTTCATGGTGGTTCCACCTCCATGAAAAACGTGGCAGAGAGGAAACAAAGGGGGCTTTACAGGGCCCCCTCTTGCCTCTGGGCCATGGGGTGCATGCAGGGAGGCACATGTTGTGCCCCCCCGTGTGCATGCACCCCAGTATCTGCACAGCATGGACAGCAGAAGTCCATGCCGCGCAGCTCCTGATTTTGACGTTCCCATTGAGGAGCTTATTTCATAGGCACCGCCATGGGAACGCCAAAGAACCGCCTGCCAGACCAGTAGATAACTCCTAATCTTGCGGACGGTTCAACCATGGGTTTGGTGGTGCGGGAGCGGGGCAGTCCCGCTCCCACACCGCCAAACTCGTAATCAGGCTTTAAGAGAAGTTCAAACTGTGCAGTAAATTACTTGCTTCTTTTCCTTATTGGCAGAGCTCTTGTGAATAGAGTGTGATATATGCAGGCATGAGAATAAGCACGCAACTGGACAATGCTTTGTAATACATGGTGGGTTCATTTCGGTGGCACCTTTGCAAACTTATTAAATAAACAACTATATCATACTTTTGAAATAACAGTGTCAAAAAGCATTTTCCTTTGCTGTTATTGATACTAGAAGAAACTGCAATATCGTGGTGAACCCAAGTTTTCAGAATCCCAAATCTGATAGGGTACAAGTAAATAATGGAAAACATCACATATATTTACAGCCAGTGCAATGTCTCCTTCACTATCAATTTGTAGTGCTACTGTGCTACATCATAGCTGCATAACTTTAGTCTGTACTGAAATTGGAAATACAGGCAAAGTTAATGGTCTCCAAGTAGTCATTTAGGTTGTAAACATGAAGGAGAGAAGGGAGAGTGTGCTTTTGGTATATTTTTATGCACAGTGAGCCTGCAGAATATACAAAATATTATAACTTTAATATCTTCACACCCTATTCCCCTACAAACAAATACACAGTATTAAAAGATGCATGCATAGTAAACATACAAATTAATATAAACATTAGAAATCGCTTAAAAAATTGAACATTTAAAAAAATAAGTAATTTACATAATACATTTTCAATTAAATATTTATTATCCTAAATACATTTTATTTTAATTAACTTTCCAACCTATTCCCGTACAAACCCAACAACCCCCTATTAAAATATAACTAATAATACAATCAAAATTTACTTTAAAATTAACACATTAAACTAAAATTATAATATATCAATTAAACAATTAGCATAATTCATAATAAATTAAATAATTAATTTACAATAAAAAATAATTACTATTACATTTAAATTATGTATAACTTAATTAACTTCCCACACTATTCACCTACAAATCCATCAACGTTCTACCCTATATAACTTACTACTATTAACAATGAATTAAAAAAGTACATTAAAAGTAACAAGTTAAAGTAAGAATATAACATAAAAATTAAACAATTTGCATAATTGATAATAAATGTAATGATTAATGTATAATAAAAATTAATTACCATTAAAATGAAATTATTTATAATCTAATTAACATCCACCCAATTCCTCTACAAACCCCACAACCAGCTACTAAAATATAACTTAATATTACTAATAATAAAAATAAAACATATGTTAAAATTAACAAATTAAAATAGGAAACATAACAAATAAAAAAGAACCACAATTAAAAATCAATTAAATAACTAATTTACAATACAAATCTAATTGTCATTGCATATAAATTATTTAAAATGTATTTAACTTCCCACCTAATTACCCTTCAAATCCAATACTGCGCTATAAATAGCAAATTACATTTAAAAATAAATTGTTAAAATACTTAAAATTGCAAACTATATTTTAAAACAAAAGCAATCATATAATGATGAGTTGCAACTTCTGTGTATGCTGCACAAAGCAGCACACATAGAAGTTACAAATCGCCTTTTTTTTGGTTTAAATCTTTTTATGAACATTTTCACATTTTAAGCATACAACCAGAACAATGCCTGTACAATGGATAGTTGTTTGCAAATGTTACATTATCCAGTGCCCATCTGTAAAGAAGGGACAGATGAGTTGTACAACAGATGGTAAAAGGAGTTTCATGACAGCGCCTGTATAGAGGCGTACCGGTGCCGAAAGTTTTTACCACTGGACGGTTTGTGGACATTGCAGACATGGTGCATCTTAAGCCAAACTGTGGACATAGGGTACAACAAAAGTAGGACAACTTAATCCAAGGATGGGTAAGGGAGTCGCATGAGACCTGCTGCCGTGTCTAGTATAACCGGGGGAGCCAGCACTATCAGGGCCCAATGACAACGGGATTCTGAAAGGGGGGCCATATCTCTCTGGAAGTCAGTGCTACTCCACACCCCACCAAGGGGGGATGAGCTGTGGGTGTCAGTCCTGGATATCATCCCGGGGTTCCCCAGTGTTAGTGACCATTTCCTGTAACTTCGACACCATAGTGTCCCATTGAGCCGCCAGGGGGAACATACGGATACCGAGTAGGTCTTCCCTACGCAGCGCCACTCCCTCCGCCCTAGCCCAGTTAAGTAGAGATCGGTGCCAGGCTAAAGTGTGAGGTGACAGAGGGGATTTCCATTGCTTGGTAATCAAGCGTTTTGCTGCTATTAGACCCAGATCCTGGGTGGCAGCCCTGTGCTTTTTATTCCTGCTAAATAGGTGTAGTATATGCACCTCCCAGCGAGGGGGAACAGCGCGAGATGTGCAAGCGGCCAGTGTGGTTGTCACATTGTTCCAATATTCGTCTAGGACCAGGCAATGCCACAGCATATGGACGATGTCGGCATCTAACTGCCGGCAACGAGGGCAGGCCGCATCCGTACGGAGGAAGTACCTGTTAATTTGAGCTGGGGTGAGATAAGCCCGGTGTAACACAAAGAATTGAATTTGCTTAAATCGCTGATTACGCGGGATGTACGTCGGGCTGGCCCGAACAGTGGTCCACTCTCTATCCATGAATGCCCTCCCCAGGGCCTCCTCCCATTGGTGCCTCAGATGGGTGAGATCGGCCTTCGTGTGCTGACGAATAGAGGATGCAAACCATCGTGTCAAGTGCCTCCCGGTTCCCATCACATGGAGGTATTGCAATTTGTGGTGTGTGGGTGGTTCCTGAGCCAGTATACCCCACTTAGAGGATAACGAGGCTATAAGTGTTCGATGCAATAAAAACTGCCCAGGGTGCAAGTTCTCTTCCGCTATTGTCCCTGATATGGGATAAGTGTGCCGTCCTGGAAAAGATCTCCCAAGTCTTGGATGCCCTCTGAGGCCCAGTGTCGTAGCTCGGCCGCTGTGGTGGGAATGTCCCCTCGCTGAGTTCCTAGCAATGGGATAGCAGGTGCATATGGTGTGGTGGCTCTGGTGAGAAAGAGGCACCTATGAAAGCATTTATAAGCTACGGTGAGTAGGAGTGTGTCTGGGGGTCTGGGCTTCGTGCATGGGTGAAAAACCTGTAGCAAGATATGGTGCGCTATTGGGGGTTGTAATGAAGCTGTGTGCACTAAATGCCGGCCTGAAAGCCACCTAGCCACCCATTGCGGCTGGGAGGCTAAGTAATAATGCTCGAAATTAGGCACCGCCAGTCCTCCCAGTTCGGTGGGAAAATATAGTTTCCCCATGGACACCCTATGCCGTGATGTCCCCCATATAAAGTCCCTCACAACCTTTCCCCATTGTCTGAAGAATGGAGGGGAGATAATAATAGGCAGAGTGGTGAAATAGTAGAGGAGGCGGGGAAGGGCTACCATTTTAATAAGAGCAATCCTCCCGGATATTGCCAGCGGAAGGGTTTTCCAGAAACTCATTTGTGACTGAATTGCTGTGGAGGCTCTAAGAATGTTCCCTTCAAATAGGTCAGCTCTGGTATGGTATATACGCACCCCCAAGTATCAGAAAGGATCTATACACCATGTTACTGGGGTTCCCCCCAGGACATACCCAGGATCAGAAGTCTCCTGTAGGAACGGTGAAAGAATAGATTTCGCTGCGTTAACCCGCAGTCCCGAGGTTTGTGCGAAATGGCTTAGGGCCTGATCAAGAGAGGGCGGAATGTTATGAAGGTCACGAACATACAACAACAGGTCGTCCGCATATAAAGAAATAGTGTGTGTGCCATCTCCCAGACCAATACCCATGTCAACGCGAGTGCGGATATGCGCAGCCAGTGGCTCCACTGCTAGCGCGAACAAAAGAGGAGACAGCGGGCATCCCTGCCGGGTCCCCCGCCGCACCTGAATGGGATCTGAGATATAGGGCCCCGTTCTAACCCGGACCGTTGGTCTGTGGTAAAGCAGTCGTACCATACTAGTAAAGTAGGGTCCCAATCCAAAGCGGGCCAGGACGGCAAAAAGGAAGTTCCAAGCCAGCGAGTCGAAGGCCTTCTCGAGGTCCAACACAATGCAACCTGAGCGAGGCCAATCAATAGGGGCGTACTCTGCCACCCGAAAGTAGCGTCGTATATTCAGAGCAGTATTGCGGTGGGGAACAAATCCGTTCTGGTCGGAGTGTACCAAGTCAGGAACAAGCGGAGCCAGTCTATTGGTCAAAATTTTTGCCAGAATTTTATAGTCCGTGCTTAGTATTGCAATCGGTCGGTAGGAACCAGGGGATGTGGGGTCCTTGCCGGGCTTCAACAGAGAGACCATGTTGGCTGTACGCATGAACGGAGGCAGAATCCCATCAGAGTTTGCCTCGGTGTACAGCGAGTGTAAACGCGGTACTAATCGTTACGCATATGTCTTAAAGAACTCTGTCGGGAGTCCGTCAGGACCCGGCTTCTTGCCGGAGGCCAGGGATCACAGTGCCTCCCTTATTTCATCTTCTGTCAATGGTTAGTCCAAAGTAAGGAACTGATCAACTGTGAGAGTGGGCAGCTCTACTGTGTCTAGGAATGACACCACATTTTGGGCATTTCCTACCTCCCAGGTCCCATATAGCCTAGTGTAATGTTCTGTCATTACTGCGTGAATGTCTTTCTGAGTGCCTCGCTCGCGTCCCAGGTCATCTATTAGTATCTGTATTGGGCGCTGGGGATGTTCTTGCCGTATCAAGTAGGCCAGCAACTTCCCGGCCTTGTCTGCCGTAGAGTGGGAACGGGCAGAGTGCACCAAGTAATTATGGCACCGCAGTATCTCTAATAGCGCCCTCCTTTTGGTATGGGGATCGTCCAGTCGCCCTTGTTGGTCTGGGCAAGTGACGGTCCACGATTCGAGTTGGAGCAGTTGTCTCAATAGCTGACAGCGATGTGTCTAGCTGCCTGCGAATACTCCATGTCTGCCCCAGACAGTGACCTCTAACCACTACTTTAAAGGCTTCCCACTCAGTCAGAGTTGAGTCTGTAGAAGCCGTGTTGAGCTCAAAATAGCTGGCCACCGCAGTCTCCAGCAAGCCTCGAAATACCGGGTCCTATAGATCTGGCCCCTCCAGCGACGGCGCAGTCGGGCAGCCTCAAGACTCGTCAGATGCGTCTCTTGCAATAGCACCACGCTCGTCGCTATACGCTGCAGGTAAGCGTATATGGCGTACCTCCTGTTGGGTGTGTGAATGCCCTGACGTTCCACGTTGCAATATTGAGATTAGTCATTGTGACGATCTAAGCCAGCGGGCCCCACCCGTAGAATGTGTCTCCCCGTGTATGATGAATGGCCCCAGGAAGGGTATATGCAGAGGCAGCAGGTCTCTAAGCGAGGCGACTCTTGTGGGGGGGAAAATAATATTGTGTGTCTTCTGAACACCTTGAAACAGCATAAGAGCGGACTCCCAACGTGGAGATCTACCCAAACAAGCACCCCTTGTCATGGCAACTAGACTAATGTCGTTGTTCGACTTCGGGGGGGAAGCACCAGTGTAATGAAAAAAAGGGGGGGAGAAGAGAGAAAGCGGTTACAAAGTCCATCCCCCTTATTTACCCCCGTATAAGAGGCGATAGAGCATCAGGCATGAAATTATATATGACATGTCTCAGGAGTACATCATGCAACAGTAAGGGCTAGCGTGCAATTTAAAACGTATGATCTCTGCCCCGTATGAAAGCGAGACAAATTGGGGGTGCTAGGCAACATGTATTCAAATAATGCCGTCTGCAGTTTGAGGGGTAATGTCCGGTAGCGGAGGCGAGCCTGCGTCAGTGGAGCACTCCAGACTGGAGCCAGCATCTCCGGACTTTGGCAAGGATCCGACGGAACTGGCAGGTGAAGGCGACCTGGTAGATTGGAGGGCTGCTACTGTTTGCAGTGCCTCCTGACATTCCAATCTGATCTGATCTGGGTCTGGGGCTGTTACGAGCGATCGCACCTCTCTGCCTTTCCTTTGACGCCTGCCATGGCGGGGTCGCTCGTGTGCCCGAGAATCCTCTGCAGGTTTGGGCGCCGTTGCCAGCCCATTCTCTTCGAGCCAGTCCCAAGCCTCTGAGGGGGAATAAAAGTACCGGGTGTTACCAACCCTGATAACTCGAAGGCGAGCAGGAAAGAGTACAGAGTATCGGAGGTCCAAGTCCCGAAGTTGTTTCTTAACTGCGCCGAAAGTGGTTCGTCTCCTTTGAACATGAGCAGTATAGTCCGGGAAGAAGGAGACGGTGACATTTTGCACTTTAAGGCCTGGGTGTTTGCCAACTTCCCACAGTATGACATCCCTGTCCCTGAAGTTCAGCACTCGGAAAAAGGAAAGGACGAGGGCGAGCCCCCAGAGGGGGTCTGTGGGCCGGTACTCTATGGGCCCGTTCCACCACGAATTGCGGGGAGAGCGACCCCGAGGGCAGCAGATCTCTCATCCAGGTTTCCGTGAAGACCTCCGGATCCCGTCCCTCTGCCCCCTCCGGCAGTCCAACCACCCGGACATTATTGCGACGTCCCTTCAGCGTCGTCTACCTTCTCCTCTAAGGTGCACACGCGATCCAACAGATCCTGTAGCTTGGATGCGCAATTTCGAGATTGGGGCTGAAGGTCTGCCAGTGTGGTCTCCGCGTCACGAACCCTGTCCGACAGCTTGTGCTGGTCGGCCAAGAAGTGTGAAGTCGGAGGTGATGGTATCCATCCTGCCCTCTAGGGAGGTGCATGTCAGTTCCAGCGTATTTCCAATCTTTTCAACCGCTGCCAAGACTAATTTAGCTGCAATGTCCGGCTGGCTCACCCCTGCTGTGGGTCCCAAAGCTGTGAGTGTTCCCTCAGACTGGCCCCTGGAGGGGGCATCCTGTTGCATATTGGAACGTAAGTGGCCCATGACGATCTGCTGGGCGCTCTTCATAGGGAGCGAGTTAAAAACGTCTAATTTCTGTGGACTTCGCAGCCCTCCTTCTTCACCTCCTAGTATCACAGGGGTATACCCTGCTCCAGAGGGTACCTATATGAGTCACACGCACATCTGTTGTAGAAGAGGGTTTGGTGGAGTAAGTACCACCTAATCCAGTCATTAGCGCTTTCACCGCCCAGCCAGACGGAAGCAGGCAAGTCCCTGGAAGGGAGGAGCTAGGCCCGAACGGCCCCGGAACCCCCCCTGCCCCAACCCCAGGCTCCGATGGCAACCTCCACGACAGAGACAGGATCAGAGTAGGCCCGAACCGGCTCCCGCACTGATCCCCGCACCACTGCGCTCAGTCAGTTCCTACTGTTTCACCCAGCTCCTGGGAAAGGGTGAGGAGGCCTAGGCCCGACCGACCCCCGGACCTCCCCACCTCAGCTTTACTGCGCCGCCGTAGGCTCACCTGTTATGTCTCTGTCTGCGTACCACACAGGATGTCACCTCTCAGCCCGGGTGAGGGCCCTCTCTGTCTCTGTTATCTTCGGGGCCCTTCCGGCTGCAGGCCCACCACTCCCGGGGGCAGTGCACGGTGGCCCGCTCGGTCGATGCATGGGCTAACACCCCTTCGTTGCTGCCTTCCAAGGTCAATCCCGCAGGGGATCAGATCCGGCAGGCCCCCACCTCCAATTAAGATGGCCCGCCTATGCTCTCCTGACCTTAGGCGTCTTCGTGGCCTTCCTGAGCTCCAGATTTCGCCGCGGTACCCCTGAGCCCCGAAGGGGGGGGAGAGGGTGTCAAAAGGAAGGGTATCGCCCCCGGAACGGTCCGGTCGGCCGTCTCACTCCATCTGTTCCAGCTCTAGGGGGTAGGGACAGCGGGCCCCCACCTCCAGGTGGTTAAGGCCGGATCCAGGGTACTCCGGCTGCGAGCGGTGTGGCGGGTGCAGTGGCCTCAGCACGGGTCCTGCCGCACCCTGCACCACTGTAGAGGCCGCAGCAGGGGGAGCGGGAGGAGAAACGGCTGTGTACTAGGGCCCTGCAGGCGGACAGCAAACTTGCGCGGGCTCCGGTATTGTGGGGTTTTTGCTGAGGGGCCGCCCACTATAGCATAGATGTGAAGTCTCTTAGGGCACCCCACTCGGGCCCTGACGCGGCCTCTGGGCGATCCCCCGGTCGATGGCCCGGGAGGCCGGGGCCTTGTTGCATATGTTCAAGGGCAGGAGCACCGTCAGTCTCGGAGCGCTCCTCTCAGGGGCCGCCTCGATTCAGGTGCGGTCTTCACCAGGCCTCGCAGCCACCTCCCTGTTGTGCTCGCATGGGGGCCTCAGGCCCGACCGAACTCCGTGGTCCCCCCGCAGGATGGATGCTGCAAGCACGCCGTGCGGGCCTACCTCTGCCGCAGTCACTCCGCCCGCTGTTGTCAGGTGTAGCAGCAGCCAGCCACAGCCCGCGATGCAGTAGGCCAGGCCAGGGATCACGGCGCCATTTTCATATGTCTCGTGCCTGGCGATCTCCGCTCCGCAGTCCGCCTCCAGCTGTGAATTGTTCTCCTCAGGGGGCGCCCAGCATCGGACATGTCTCTCACTGCAGTTGCGGGCCTTTCACGGGGCCGCCGCGGGTCACGTCGGCAGCGAGTTCTCTGTCTCCGCTATGGGAAGTGGGTCGGGGCTAGACTTCCGCGGGGGAACAGGCCGCGCTGACCGGGGCGCCACAGTCGTCCGTCTCAAGAATCCAGGAAGCCCTCACTGGATGCAGTGGACCTTCGCGCACACCTTAAGCGCACATAAGGTCAGTAAAGGCTGTTAGTTAGCGAGGATGCACAGGATAACTGGGGGATAGAATGCGGTGCGGAATCAAAACGCATCTGCCATTTTAGGTGCTTGGCCACACCCCCCGCCATTAGTGATTATTTATGCACAGGAAGGAACACCTTCCTGCACATGAGCAATCATTCCTTGCAACACAGACACCTTTGCACTATGGTGCAAAGGTGCCTGCGTTGGCGCTAGGCAGCTGGATTTAGCGCCAGCGCTAAGGGAAATGCAGGGGTGTGCCGCATTCTTGTGAATATGGCAAATCCATGCGTTTTTATACTGACGGAGCGCGGGGTTAGCAATTTTGGAAGTACACCGCGCTCCACCAGTTTATTGTAAATATGCCCCCATGTGTTTCCTGTCTGTATTTATTTATAAAAGCGGAAAGATAGAACACTCCATTCTGTTCTTCATGAATTCCAGGCCAACAGCTGAGCAACAAGATGAGATTTCCTTAATGCAGGCATATGTTAACCTATATTTGTATATAATGGTAATATTTACCAATGGGTGTAGTGTTTTGTTATATTTGGCTGCTTCATTTGCAAACCACAACAGGCATCAAAGTATGAGAGCATGTTTATCAGTTAAATAAATGTGGAAATATACCATTTTACGACTCCAATTATTCTCAAAATACAAAATAAATATGGATAAATACCAAAAAGATGGCCAAAAGACAAATATGGATAAATGCAGATGGAAATGTTAAAAAAATAAATACCATAAAACCGGTAGCCCTATTTATATTAAACAAATATCTTTAACTTTGATTTCCTTCTTTTTTGAGTTTCCAGGAACGTTTTTTTTTAAACACTTTTTGTTTTTTTATGGTTCCTAGATACATTGGATTGTTTTGAGGCATCTATATTGGATTCAATTCATTTTTGCATTTTTGGGGGGTCTTTGTGGAAAATCTTTTTCTTTTTTTTTTTGGGTGAATTATTATTTTTGACTACGTTGATACAGAGGAAGATCTGCAGCTAAAGAACAGTAAGTCATATTTATCTCATTTGTTTTGGGTGAGTAATGTAATGTTTTATTTTTTTGTGTAAATATTATGTGATTGCTATTTGGAAATGTGTGGTTTATGTGTTGTATTCATTGGTGAGTTTAAAATTTTTCATGTAAATAATTTATATATTATTTTATTATCTCAGTCTTATTTAATATTAGAGTTTTATTTAATTTTTAGACTGAAGTTATAAAAAGTATGTTAATAATTTATATAAAAATGATTTATCATGTTGGTTTTGATTTTGTGACAGTTTTTTGAGACTTAGGTAGGGTACGATTTATTTTATATTATGCTTTTGGCCAATATTTCTAAGTAATCTACTCCTTTGATGTTTATGAAGAGTTTGACTGTAAATTGTAGCATGTCGCACATTCTTTTGGTTTATTTGCTAAATTTGAGTGAAATTTGGCTACCAGATTGCTTCAATCGTAGTTGTCGGTAGCTTTACTCTTTCTGTATTGCTTCTTTAAATTTATGGATTGTAGGTCAGGGTCTGTCCTAGTGTGGTTTGGAAGGCATTGTGCCATCCTTTGTTTTGACTTCCTGTGCCAAGGTGCTGTTGTAGACATTCCACCATGGTATTTGGAATTTGGGTTGGCGTCTGTGTCTGGAGCGATGCAACCTGCCAACCCAAGTGTCTTCGAAATAATCCATTTGGAGGCTTAGTTTGTCTTAATTTTGTTGGTAGAAAGTGCTTTCTATTAGTAAATTGTCGTAGTTAGCTACCTTTGTAACAGGAACATAGGCAATGCCACTGTTGTGCGCGCAATGTTGTCATGTACCATGTCGTGCATGACACACTGTGCACACACGGCAGTGCAGGCATAGGGGGGCACAATATGTGCTCCCAGCCACAATGCTCAATGGGCTAGAAACACCTTGAGGCCCTGTTTGGGGCCCCTTCCCTGCTTTTAAAGTTTGCAGAAAGGCAGGTCGGAATAGACACGGCGGTGGCAGCATCCACACCACCTCCATTCCCTGCCACCTTCCCAACTGCAGCTGGATCCAGGATCGGTCCAACCACCAGTGTAATCGGGTGGTGGGACTGCCTTTCTGGGAATCATGCCCTCAGTGCAGATTGTTGGAGGTGCCTCCATATGCTTTGATTGAAATGATAGTAACAGCCTTGTATGGCTGTGTGGGGGTACATTTTTAAAATGGTTTGAATCATGGCTTGTTAAAAGTTTATGATTGTTTTTTGTGGGTAGTATTTATTTTTTATGTTTAATGTGGTTAAATAGTTCATAATAAGTACTGCTTTATTTATTTGGTGGTAGGGCATCTATAAAAGGGATATATGTGTTTTGATATTCCCCATGTATGGTGTACATCTGAGTAAATGGTTTGGGACACATTTTGAAGGTGCCATCGATCATTGAGGTGTGACAATGGATTCGTTTTAGTAAGTTATCAGCTGTACAGAATATTAAGATCCATTTATCATTGTTTAGGTTGTCAATTTAAAGAAAAGGTTCCTTATTTTGTGTCATTGTTAAATGTTCAGGAGTTTCTATGTCTTGGTTTGCTCTAGAGGCAGGAGGAGTATTGCTGGTGGCTTTTTAAATTCATGCAATTAACATTTTTAAAGTGGGTATGGGTGGTTGCTGGCCTGTGATGTGTTCAGAGACTTTAGGCAGTATATCTTTAAGGACTTTTGTTGCGGGTTCTTGGGAGCTAGTGCTTGCTGCTCTTATATCCTGAAATACCTCCCTTACTTCTATTTCTGCAACATTTGGGGGGTGGTTGTGTTCTCTTACATTAATTACAATATATTTTGTAGTGGCCCTCCCATAGAATGCATTAGAATAATATTTGGTACATTACCAATTCACATTTTTTGCACTTTCTTAGTTGTAGGTGTAGCCCATGCGACTTAGGGCCTTATTATGAGTTTGGAAGTCTTCCTGTAGAACCGCCACCGAGGTGGTCTCAGCAAGAAAGCCAAGCCCTTGGTGAAACCGGCCACCGAATTCCGAGTTAATACTAGGGCGGGCGGGCCGTGCGGCAGCGGTGTCACAGCAGCGGATATGTTAGTCTCATAGGAGAGCCTAAACAGCATAATGCCGGTGTGACAGCACCTACAGCACGTTCATGAACGGTGTGGCATGCACCATGTTGTGCATGCCATACCGTGCACGCACGACTGTGCACTTTTGTGGGGACACATCATGCACCCCCATGGGCAGATTTGCCTGGGGGATCTGTTGTGAGCTACTTTCCATGTCTTTCCGCCAAGCATTTCATGGCAGGGTCCCCACATTGAAATGCTTGGTGGAAAGGTAGGTTGGAATCTGCTTGGCGGTGCTGCAATTCCCACCTGTTTTCCACACCACCACTGCCATGGGATCTTGGATCCTGGCAGTGTTCTTGTGGCGGTCCCACCACCACCATCGTAGTATGGCGGTTGGACAGTCGGGTGGTGGCAGTCAACCGCAACCACGAATATGGCAGTCCTGGGACTGCTATACTCCTAATCAAGCCCTTACTAACTGCTTTTCTATCTGGGATGTTAAATATTTAGCTTTTTCTGTCATTGTATCTGAAGGTAGTGTAATAGAGTAAATCAATACATTTTCTTTAAGTTATATGTTTGTCAATCGCATATAAAACTATGCAATTACTTTTATGCTTACATGTATGTTTTTTATAGATGTTTTACACTGTTTTGCGGCTTTTCCGTTGGGGGTATTGTAATGTGGAGCAGGTGCTTTCTTTTCTGTTAGTTGAAAAAAAAGTGTCAGTTTCATTTAAATCTTTAATTGTTGGTAGTTTGTAGAGGTTGAGGTTGTTAGGTTTATTTTTACTGGTTATTCAGGTGAGTTTATGTATTTTAATAATTTATTTATACTTACATTGAAATACTTTTGCTGGTTTCTGATTGGTGTTTTTGGCAGGTTATCACTTTTTAAAGTCTTAGGGGCCGATTCCGATTCGTGTCGGTAATTTCTCCGACCGAGCCGGCCTCGGAGAGATTTCCGACCGAATCGGACCCGTGCAGTCCGACCGAACGAGTCCGATGCATTCGTATGCCACCGGACACGAGTCGGTCGGACTCCCATTGAACTCAATGGGAGCCGGTCGTACAACGCGTACGCGGGCTCCCATTGCCTCAATGGGTGCGAGGCGGACAAGGGCGCCCCTACAGCGAGTACGCCGCGAAGCGCTCGCGGCGTACACGCACAGGTAGGGGGACCCATGGGTCCCCCTGTGTGCGCCTCGCACGGGTACGCTGTACAGGGGGTCCGACACGGACCCCCAAAGTACGGCTCCGACAGCGAGTTCGAGTCGGACGGCGCGAGTCGGTCGGAGCGGTCGAGGTGCGCATCGTACTTACCCGGCCGGAAAACGTCTCCATTGCGCGGTGCGAATCGGGTCCGAGCGAGTCGGTCGGAGCGGTACGATCCGGGAACCAGTCGGTCGGAGCGGTCGGGTCGCCCGGACGAGTCGGTCGGCGAATACGCATCGTACTCGCTCGCCCGGACGCGCGTACGACTCGGTCGGAAAATAGGGCTCCGGATCGGATCCGGTAAAACCGAATCCGATTCGGAGCACTACCGGCCGAGATCGGAATCGGCCCCATAGTGTTTTCATTTAGGAAGTAGATGTAAAGAGATAGAAGTTAGGGAGTGTTTTTTTTTTATTATTTGCTATTTTATATTTTTTATTTGATTTACAAGTAAGTTTTAGTTTAATTATAAGTTTTATTTACTTGGCTAAGTAGTTGTCGAGATATATATATATATTTCTTCTTTAAAGGTCTTGTCAGAGAATCCGACAGAATTTCCTTATCTTGCAGTGTTTTGTCATTTTTGAAGTATTTAATTGATAAAACTTATGTGGCTTTTATGTTGTTGATAACATAGTTTGTTAAATTTTATTGGTTAAGGTTATTTATAGTTTGATATTATTGGTTAGTTTAGTCTTAGTGTGAACTCTTTATCAGTTATGTCCTTCTTTGGTAAATGCTAATTTAGGTTTCATTTATAATGTTCGATATATAGTTTGATAGTTTTGAATATACTTATATTTATATATATTTATTAATATTTTAATTGTTGTATAAATCTTTGGAGTTAACGCAAATTGTTTTTGCTTATATTATTATACATTTACTTATATATTTTACTGTGGTGAATTGTAAATATTTTGGTGCTGTAATATATTTATTTTTAATCCAAACATGTGTATACAATGTCAATGTTTTATGTTTATTTTAAATAATTGTTTTATGTAAAAAGTGCTTTTGTATATGTATTAATGATAATGTAATTATTCTGGTGATATTATTGTAGTCGATATTTGTGAATAAATATTTTTGACGTATTATATTTTTAATATATATTTGTATTTTCAAAATTTGTGGTTTTATTAGTAAAGTATGGTAAGATGAGAATTTTGTTAATGATATTAATTTTCTGATATTTTTGTCTTTCAACATTGTATGCATTGATAATATGTCAGTAATGGATTTAAATCATCTCCTACTTCATGCCAGCCCAGGCACTCTAAACCGGATTTGGCACAGGTAACAAAAGGTACATGTTTATAAAGTTACTTTTACAGTAAAATATCAAAAATCTACTTTCACAATGAAATTAAAATTTGCAAAGTAAGTGAAAAATATCTTTGAAACTGCTTGATAGCATATTTCCAGGTGAAGACATAAATTAGGGTTTTTAATTTTTCCTAGCCTTGTTCATGGTGATGGAAAACTTGTGGAGCTCATGAATGCTCGGGGGCGAATGACACTGAAAGTGCATAATGAGTGGAAAGCCCCCACTATTTTCGGAACAGCCAGGTTTTTAGGGATTTTCTAAATGCCAATAGAGATGGCATGGACTTCAACTCTGGTGGAACACTGTTCCTGTTTTCAGCAGTGCACCTGACAAAACTCATGCATGAGGAACCTTTAAAAGAGAGGATGACTAGGGTGTTCGGCGAGCTAGACCACAGAGTTCTGCTGGGTACATAGCGTATGAAGGTGTTTTTCAGGTATTCTGGACCCTGACCATGAAGTGCTTTATAAGGAGTACAGAGGGCCCTGAAAATAATTTGTTGTTTGATAGGAAGCCAGTGTAGCCTGCTTACTGCCTGAGAGGCTGAATGAGATCTGGGCACATTCAGAAGAATCCATGTTGCAAAATTTTGCAACTCCTGAAGTTTATTCAAAATGCTTTTTTGCAGGTTCTGGTAAAGACCATTGCAATAGTCTAAACTGGAAAGTATTAGTGCAGTAACAACCATTTTTAACAGGACTGAGAAAATTAATTTAACAATTTTCTTTATAATTCTCAGCATGTAATAGTAAGCAGAGGTAACTGAACTGACTTGGTCATTAAAAGTCAGTCTGTCGTCAACTACAGCGCCAATATTTTTAACCTTTTTAACAGGCAAAGGGATCAGCCCTAACTCCTGAGGCCACCATGATGGGGACCAGAAGGAGACATTGTTGCCAAATAAAATGACCTCAGTCTTAGAGTTCAACTTAAGGCAATTTTTCATCCACTTGTCAACTGCACTCATGCAGTTGTGGCTGGCATGACTCGCGGGTAGGGGGGCGGTGGGGTCGCGCGAAGGGGGGGGTTAATTTTAAATAAAAACTTACCTTCGCCAGCCCGGTCCCACGTCGCGTCGTCTCTGCTCCGAGTCCTCGCAGGAAGCAGGTAGCCTCCCTCCCCTCCCCTAAGCCAATCACAACGCTGCAATGGCAGCGTTGTGATTGGCTGGGACGCCATCCACACAGGCGTCTATGGGGAGGCCATTTTCTCCATGTAGGCTGCATGCAGCCTACATGGAGAAAAGGGAGAGTGCGTGTGACTGGTTTGGTCGGCCCTGAGGCTGACCAAACAGTCAGCGCCTACAACAGTGGCCAAGCCACTCCTCCCATGCCCTGGAGCAGGACCGCCCACCCCCAACCAATCCCTTCTGCTTTCTCACAGTGCGAGAAGCAGAAACATAAAATGGTATTTATAATACCATTTTATGTTTCTGCTTCTCGCACTGTGAGAAAGCAGTGGGGCGACTCTCCTCTCCCACATGGAGGAGCCGCCCCTGCACTCATGCAGGACCGAAAAGACTCCCCTCTATTATGGCTGCTGTCTGAGAGTGAAACCACTATCTGTGTGTCGTCAGCATAGGATAATAACGAAAGGCCAAAGGACTTAATCAGGCTAGCCAGGGCGGGTAACATATATGTTTAATAAGGTTGGGCTTAACGATGAGCCCTGAGAGAGCAGTTGAAAAGGGTCAGAGGCAAACTCTTTAAGGAAGACTCATTGGACACAATAGGATAGCAAGGAAGGCAGAAGTGCCAAGGCAGGATCCTAAATTCCAATACTCTGTAAAAGGTCAATCAATAAAGTATGATTGGCCATATTGAATGTTGGTGACAGGTCAAGCAAAATAAGGCCTGCCATGCCGCCCATATCTAATGTAATCAATATTTCCTCGGTAGCCACAATAAGCGTCCTCTCGGTGCTGTGGCCGCTTCTAAATCCAAATTGCATGTCTTCTAACAACTGGTTGTTGTCTATGAAGGAGGTAAGCTGGGAATTCATGGCTTTCTCAACCAGCTTAGCCAGGAAAGGAATGCGGGAGATAGGCCGATGGCTATTCAGGTCTCATGGATTTAGGCTGGGTTTTTTCATAAGAGGAAGGACTGATGCCACTTTCCATTGTTTAGGGAAAAGTCCAGAAGAGAACATGTTATTAAGAATCTTGGTCAAGTGGTGGGCAATGATATCGGGAGCTAACTGGACCATAGATTGTAGTGGTAGGCCAGGATCCAATGGCGATCTGGATTTAGTGGACAGGATGGCCTGTTTTACTTGTTCCACTGTAAGATGACGGAATTCTCTAAACAATTATTTTTTTATAGGAGCAGATGGAGTAGCCTCGCTCGCCAGGCCTGTTGAGTTGTTTATGGCAAATCTGTTGAAGATATCCTCCATTTTATTCTGGAAGAATATGGCAAGTGAGTTGCAGAAAGCCTGGCTACACTTGTTTGAAAAAGATCTCTAGTAAAGTTAGTGGCAGGTTCGATTTTTTTGATGAAGTATTTAGTTTTTACTTTTAATAACAGGTCTTTATATTCCACAATACAAAGCTTGTATTTGTCCCTTTGCTGCATGTTATACTCCTTCTTCCATTTCCTTTCTTGCCTCCAACAATTTTGTTTGATGGCCCTTAGTTCTTCATTAAACCAAGACGCGGTTGATTTGCTTCTATGGTGAGTACTGCATTTAGGAAGTGCAAGGGTATTGACTACAGATTTCAGCCAATTTGAATAGTTCAAAGATAGTGGAGCAATATCATCTGACCAATCTAATTGGAAAGCCATTAGAAGTCAGCTAGAATCCGACTCCTGAATTTTATGCCAGGCCTGATAGACCGATGTCTTATGGAGAGTCTTGGGAGGGGGGGGGTTAGTGGCGGGAAGTTCAGTTTTGTAGGTCACCTCTCTGTGATTGGTCCAAGTCAGCTGAAGGGTTGAAGGACCGGTGATAAAAGGGCTTTTGGTAAAAATACAATCAAGGATACGCCCTGCCACATGGGTGGGAGTATCTACTATCTGAGTAAGTCCAAATCCGGACATAGCATCAATTACATTTCCGGATTCATAATCCACCTGATTATCTAGACGAATGTTAAAATCACCAAGTAAGGTGAAATCGGATTTAAGAGAAAACAATTCTAGGAGAATTTTAATAACTTGAACAACGGTAGATCTGATCCCAGGAGGACGATAAACAAGGAGTCCATTGGATGATAGAGTGTTAGTTAGTTCAATGTCGAAACAGCATGCTTCAAACTCCTTCAAGGAAGCTGAGGAAGAAATAGCGGCATACGAGTCGGGATAGACCGCTGCAAGGCCTCCTCCTTTCCTAGATGGTGTATCCAGGTGGTGGATAGTATAGCCTGGTGGCACTCCCACAACTAAATGTGGTCCAGCTGCAGTATCAGCTCAGGTTTCCGTTACAAATACTATATCAAACTGATAAGTGTCTAAGAGTTCTGCAAATTCAAAGCTGGGCTTTGCCAGCGAACTGGCATTAGTCAATGCACATGCCACTTTTGAGCCCCTCAAAAGGCAAACACTTTCCTTTGCCGCAATTGTCAAGGCTAGGGGCTGGTCCTTGCTCTGCATAGTAGAGTATGAAAGCTTAAAGCTACATGTTTGACAAGCAAACTGGCAGATATGAGATGCAAGGCATGTGTTTAACAAAGGGCAAACAGAGGCCTTACCTGAAAGGTTGATTGCCAGGAGGTCGTCCCTAGAGTAGCTTAAACATTTTAGACATGCCAGCAGTGTGCCTGCTGCATGCGTCCGCGCTGTGCAGTTGAATAAGTAGCCCGTCATAGAGAAGGGCATGTCCCAACCACAGCGCTTGCAGTGCGAGGAGTTTTAAAACAGGTAGGGTAAAAGAGATATTAAACTGGGGTCCAGCAACCCCTCTCTCTAGCCTCAGGTTCCCCTAAGGCAAGAGAGTACTGGTAACACACGATTAAGGCAAATCAAGGGGGAAGCACGAGAGCACATAACATTTTAAAAAGGGACTGAGCCCTGTGCAAGATGGAGCCCACAGGAACGGAGCCAGGCACCTCCATGCCTGCCTATAAGGAACATGAAGTGGGCAGCACAAAGCTTTCTGCAATCTGCGCAGACGCGATGTGCACTTAAATAAGTAACCCGTCATTGAGAGGGGCGTGTCCCAAATACGGTGCTTCCAGCATGAGGAGTTTTAAAGCAGGTAGGGTAAAAGAATGTTCAAACTGGGGTCCAGCAACCCTTCGCTCTAGCCTCAGGCTCCCCTGAAGCAAGAGAGTACTGGTAACACAAGATTAAGGCAAATCAAGGGGGAAAAATGAGAACACATAAAATTATTAAAAAGTGACTGAGCCCTGTGCAAGATGGAGCCCACAGGAACAGAGCCAGGCACCTTCAAAAGGACACAAGCATGCCTACGAGGAACATAAAATGGGCAACACAAACCTTGCTGTGATCTGCGCGGGTGCGCTGTGCGGTTGAATAAGCAGCCTGTCATGGAGAGGGGTGTGTCCCAACCACTGCGCTTGCAGAGCTTGCAGCGCGAGGAGTTTTAAAACAGGTAGGGTAAAAGAAATGTCGAACTCGGGTCCAGCAACCCCTCTCTTTAGCCTCAGGCTCCCCTGAGGCAAGAGAGTACTGGTAACACAAGATTAAGGCAAATCAAGAGGGAAGACCGAGTACACATAAAATTATTAAAAAGGGACTGAGCCCTGTGCAAGATGGCGCCCACAGAAACGGAGCCAGGCACGTCCAAAATGATACAAGGGTGCCTACAAGGAACATAAAATGTGCAGCACAAACCTTGTTACGATCATGAAGAGTCTGAATTGACCTACACAGTGAAAACAGTTTTTGGATATTTATTTACTGTGACAGCAAACTAGTTCCAATATGTAGAGTCACAGTTTTTCATTTATCAACCCCTTGAACTTTGGGCATGCAAGACACACTTTAGGGGTGACTTAATATTTTAAAATAGGTTTTCCTACATTTCCAACTCACTTTTCATTTTCATGAGTCACTGCAATATTTTAAAAATGCAGCCCATCCAGACCATCCTGGCAGGCGCGGTTGGTGGTAGGAGTGCAGGTCGGGCGGTGACGTGGGCCGAGGGAGGGGCAGGGTGGGGGTAGTAAACTACGGATTAAGGCCCAATACAGGTAAGTAAACATTTAAATAAATAAAACGAATTTCGTTGTGCACACTGCATCGCATTTGGCGATGCAGCGCTCACAACGAAATTCGTTTTATTTATTTAAATGTTTACTTACCTGTATTGGGCCTTAATCCGTAGTTTACTACCCCCCACCCTGTCCCTCCCCCGCCCCACGTCACCGCCCGACCGGCACTCCTACCACCGACCGCGCCTGCATCCTGGCACCCATATAGGTGTGTCATATATTCAAGGGGTTTAACTATACATTGAAGCCCCCATTTGTCATTTAACTGCTATGTCATCGGTGCATGTTCTGTGCCATCTACCATAATGTTACTGGAAAGTTAACTAAGCCAAATCGATAAATCCATTATACAGTACAGATTTTAGGGAGAAAGCTTAGATGCTATACTACTGTTGTCAGTGGAATAGCAGACAGAGTGCTGCCAGCAAACCAAATAGAATAATGGGGGAACCATGACAAAATGATACCTTTTATTAAAATGTTCCTTTACCATTGGAGACAGGTTACAAACAGGATATAATCTTTGCCGCCAAAAGTACTCTGTGGGTAAAAGTTGAGTAGTGTATTTATGGCTAGCTTATATTTGTGGACTATCACCTTTATATATATGCCTTCAAACTACTGTCATTTGCTCTTCATCACCTCTAATCATTAGATTTCTCTTATTGAGTTTTTAATGCCTTTTGCTTTTCATGCAGTTATATTGGGTGGATGCCACAGCTGTTTTTACATCTTGTATCACATAGCTTGATTTCTTTAGTATCCATTTTGCTCTATATCAGTGTTTCCCAAACTGTGGGGTCTCAAGCCGATTTTTGGAGGGTTGCAAAAGTTCAAGCAATAAATACAGATTCCTTAAAATTTTGTATTTATCTTGTCACATTTGCTGAGCTTCAAAGACAAGGGGCCAAATGTCAGGCATTATCCTGTGACAAATTGCTGCTTATATTTTTTAACATCGGGATGGGTGCTCACAAAATCCTCTCACCTTGCAGTCAGAGAGAGAAAAGTAAAGTGAATTATGTGACAATCTTGCTGGGATGCTGACAGTGTGAAAGGAAAGGTTGTAAGGTGCCATTTCTTTGTAACACACAGAATAATGTAAATACATGTAAATGAACTGTACACATTAAACAGTTAGGAAAAAAACAGTTTTGCAAATTGATTTGTAACTCTAAAGTGTGATAGAAACAATGGTTTTAATAGGCTCAAAACAAATGAAGGTACACAAGTAATGCATATTCACTGAAACTCGATTTCTACACATTAGCAGTAAAACTGTAATTTAGTGGCCATTTTAATAAAAAATGTGCTGTCTGTAAATGACAGTACGCTACGACACGATGCTTTAATTACAATTAAAAAAATACCTGCATCATGTCCACTAAAGCTAGGTGGGTTGCAAAAGATTGTTGTTCTAAAATTGGGTCATGAGTCTAAAACGTTTGGGAAGCACTGCTGTATGTGATTTCTACTGTGAGGCTCTCTGCATCAATGTACTGGCTGTTGCAGATCCTTATCTTTCTACAAATTGTTTTCTGTGTAAATTCAACTGTTTGTCAACCATTTCCATGCTGTACAATGCTTTGCATTTGTGCATTATTGATATGTACTAATGACTTTGGTTATGTATGTTCTTCATTCATTTGTTGAGTCCTCAACACATGACATAATTTTGAAGGGTGCCCAGGTTATTGCAAATTGCATTTGGCGCTCTGTTTTGACAGAGTATTCTACATAAGATGAATCTTGTGGTTTTGGAAGCTCTTTATCAATTTACATATTTCTAACTTTCTAAATATGTTCATATCTTATGTTTCAATTTTTGTAAAGTAGCTTGTTTTTGCAATGTCTAAAAATATGTGTCTATTTGTTCTGCTAATTTGTTTACATTTTTTAAGTGTAGGTTTTTGTTCTGGTATTGTTATTCCCTGTCCTCACTGTATCAGGTGATTCCCTTGCAGTCCCTGAGGCTGACCATGTATGGTGTGTGAATTACTCCAAGGCTTGTCTGTCTGGGCTCTACCGCTACTGGAGATGATGTGGGTGTAACGTTTGTGAACTGTAACTGACTTGCACCTTTGTAGGTGTGTTTTTGTATTTGCATACCCCGCCTTGTGACAACCTTGATATCCCTTTCATTTTCCAAACGCTCCCATATTTACACCTAAATATAGAACTACACGGGAGTAGTGTCATGTGTTTCCTGGGTGGCCCATTGTAGTTTTCCCTGTGTTAGCCGAATTGTGCATTCTGTAGGCCTCATTTTCTTTTGCACACATTACTATATAAACATGCTTGCTTTTGTGCCACATTGTATTTTCACCCAGAACCTGCACATGTTTCCATGTTCTGTTCTTTTCTTGGGATTTAGTCTGAACACCACAGACAAGGTCAAACAAACAATGTCCCTTGTTATTCTTTCTGGCTAGGCACTAGCACCTAGACATAACACAAGAATGCAGCTGTTGTTTATGTGCACACATGTCTTGTCATATAGATGAGCACAGGAGCCAAAAACACACACATGGAGCGAGAATTCTGGAACAAGATCACTGCGTCTGCTGAGATGTAGAACATTCATCTTTGTATGCTAAAGTACGGGGTCTGCCACTAATCCCAGAGACCTTTGATATATAATCATGTATCTTCAGTAGAAGGAGAGGGGGGTTTAGGCTACTCTGTCTTATAACATGACAGGGCTTTTCGTGGCATATGGTTTATTAACCATGCTAACAGTATTTTTAATATGCATTTGTTTTCTAATTGTGGCACGAATACTGCATTTCAGAGCACAATAGTTTAAATAAATATTCGAAACTTCCTTTGTGTCTCCTGATTATTTTATTGTGAACAAGTACGAGTCAGAGAGCAAAAGGGTGTGTCCTATTACCGTGATCCCTGAGAGGGTCGAGGGTGTTGTGTTCTGGGGTCCCAATTCACTCGTTTCTCTGGTAAGGTGAAGAGGGCAAGTGAGGCATTATAGCTAGTCGGCCTCGGGCTCACGGATACTGAGGTGGTATGGTGACTCAGTCCCTACATACTGATGTTCTATGGTCCCAAGCATAGTTCTGTTCCTGAGCAGAATCCCTGCAACAGTAGTTCTGTGCACTCTTGTTAGAGAACTCTGTGCATAAGATGTCAGGATTCAGGCTAAATGCAGACACACAAATCAGTATAAAATACATGGGGTTGAAGATGAGGGAAGACGTGTCAGTGAAAACTAAGGAGATTTTGAACACTAGACTGCTAACTGATGGACATTCATTTACCCAATTTCTGCATTAGGGTCTGTTGTGGCTTAATGGTGGCAGATCCATGTTTAAGACCACTGACAGCTCATAGACTTCAAAAGGCAATGTGTTTTTGTATCAATTCACACTGATTATCCTTTCTGTACTTTTTATTGTATTCCTTTCTTTTGGTTCCCCTTGGTTTTCCTGTTAGGCCACCCAAACCTGATCTTACTATTTTGTGTGATTCCTTTTTTGCTCACCTATATACTTCTAACTGTTGAGTTTACTGTGGTTTCCTGGGCCTGTCAGCTGGAATCTAGGTCGGGTAATGCTCATCAAAGCAACACCCGCTGCTGAAACCAGTAACCTTATCAAAGGTGTTTGCATTAAGAATTTCCAACATACTGGTAAACCATACTGCTCAGTTGTCTCTTTCCTCCCTGCAGCAGGGTCAGTCAAACCTGTCTCTGCAACATCAAGACAAAGTTGAGCCTTCCCTCAACTGAGACAAACCTGGACTGGAGATTGAATTTCAGTCCGGTATTTCTTTCCCTCGCTGATCTTCCATGTTTTTCCCAGATTTCTGTCATAGGGAGGAATTTCATCTTTGCTTACCTGCATATGTCTTATAGGGACTGCATGGAGTTTTCAATGTGTCTACATAGCTGACATTAGAGATAGGACCAACATAGGCAAAGATCTACTCCCATACCTTTGAGAATTGCATTTATGAGCACATGAAGATGTTCAACAAGAGTAACAATACACATATTCATGAATAGTATTGAGTTGAAGTTTTGGGTCAGCTACAAGGGCCCTGATATCCTCTACCTGAAATAGACAAGAAATACCCCACTGGTCACAACTGAACTGAATTGTTCTCCATTAAAAATCTAAGCTCTACGTCTTGTGATCTTATATACATATACTATCATTTATTTTCTCCTTTTGATGTAAATGTTTTAAATTTGCTCAAGTACAGTTTGGTATATTAACTGTCTCACTTACAATTTTTTTAATGAACTTTGTGAAAAGATGACTCATGGGATATTAAAGTTTGTTTTTTATGAGATATTTTTACTTCAAAGTTATGTTTATTTATAATGAATTGCTACAGTTGAATAATCCCTGAAACAGCTTCTATTTATTTAAATATTTGTAAATGCCTTTATGGATTGCCCCCATGGTATGGACATATGGAATCCAGATAAGCTGCTTCTTTGGTCTCTGTAATAGTAAGGGTGCACATTAGTTTTGTCACAAAAGATGTAAAATAAGAGTGGCAAAACAAAAGGACAACATGGAATGTTGGACATTTAATATGAACCTGGTTTTGAGCCAAACTGGTATAAAGAAAAAAGGTACACCAACTGAAATATTCTCAGCTATTAGAACAATAGCAGGATATTTTATGCAGTACATTTTACCCAAACTATATTCAGATAAGCTATGTAAAACCTCTACATAAAGAGTAGTCATTGACTTCAGCAACCTGTATATTTAAAATGTAAATTTCCTGGGGAGAGAAGAAGTAGAAGTGTGCCACAGACAGATGCAATCCATCTTTACAGTATTTAGAACGTTAGAGGGCATATATACAAGCCCCTAAGGCCACCTGAGCATCACTTTTTTTGACGCTCCGTTGGCGTAGCGCCATTTTGAATATTTACAAGGTGGCGCAAAGCCACTTAGCGTGGCTTAACGCCACCTTGTAAATATGCCCCTTTCCGTTGCAGTCCTCTGCGGCAAAGGGGCAAGCAATGGGTGTTGCTGTGGGCATTCCACTACAACACCGATTATTTTTTGAAGCTGCCACAGATTTACAAAGCTGAGGCAGCACCAAAAACAAATGCCATGGAATACCAGGAATTAGAATGGCGATACGAGGAGAAATTATTAATTTCTCCTCTTGTTTTGCTCTTTCCATGTGTGCTGCATTCTGCAGCACACATGGAAAGAGCAAATCACCATTATTGATTGCTTATGTGCAGAAAGATGTGCCTTCCTGCACATGAACAATTGCCCTTGCAGCGCAGGCCCTCTTGCAACATGGTGGTAGGGTGCCTGCGTTGGGGGAAACACAGGGGTGCGCCGTATTCTTGAAATATGGAGCATCCCTGCGTTTTCAAAATGTCGGCGAACGGAGCTGCCAAATTTGGTGCAGCTCTATGCTCCGACATTTTTTTGTAAATATGACCCTAGGTTTCTGATTCCATTCAGTTTCCTAGTTCTAGTAGAGATTCTTTCCATCTGGAATGTTTGCATGAGCACATTCAAGCATTATAAATCAATTTCATTATTTCATTCAATTCAAACTATGCCATTCTGTCATATTTTGACACCTCTATAAAGGCTTCCTGTGTATTCCCCTGAGTTCTGTGTTTTACTTACTTCACAGACAGGCTATCATGTTCCTGTATATCAAATATTCAGTGAAAGAGGGTACTGTTTATGGCTGTAACTCAATTTTGTATTTATTCATCCAATCAACTAATCTCCCTTCCATACACCCTTCCATACATCCCTTGCTCTACTTCCCCCCATCCCTTGCTCACTTTCTCTCTGCCTCACTTCTTCTGTACACTTGGCGTTCACTACAGTGAACTAAGTCAAGAAAAAAGGCAAAACCTTGTCTTGTTACATACCTATATCATTCTTTTGAAAGCTGCTGGGTGGTGCACTTTGGAGAGTCGCAGGTCCATTTTGAACAGGTTCAGATACAATCTAAATGGGAAAGATAAATCGCATCATGCATTTTAGTCTGAATTATGTTTTTAATGCATAGCAGAAGTATATATAGAGAAAATATTTATACTGTAGAATAAAGGAACATTTTATTAGTATAGTGATGTGCATGTTTCACGTATTAATTCTTATTATATCCCTTAACATTGAAATTATTAACAGGGTATTTTTTCTGAAAATTAGTCGTGGCTTAGAGGTCAGTTTACCAATTAAAGTCATGTGGAATACCTGTGAAAGGCACCAATACCATAAAAATAACTATGATCGTTGTTTAGACCCTAGAGGATGGTCCATTGGTCCTCCGAGGGCATAGGCTATGGCTTCTACCACCAATAGGAGGACCATGCACCCTATTTATAGACTCCGCCTGCCTGACGGGGATCTCTGTGCTGTGAAGCAAGTCACACAAAAGTGGCTCCCTTCACAGCACTGAAGGTTTGCTCAGTGGGCACCATGTTTGAAGTGTCCACTCATCAAACATTTTGCATCTAAACAAAAAGCAAGTGACCCGAAAAGTAGGGAATTTTGTTCCTGCACGTGGGACCATGCTGCATTTTCCCTGTTCATGTGCAACACACATTGCATGGTGAACATTAGCAGGGGCAATGAGTGACGGTTGCCCCCGGCCTCAAGAGAGTGATATGACTGACACTGTGACCTGGTTACCCTTTAGCAGACGGTCCACTAGGTTAGAGGTATACTGCTACATAAACCTGGTCCTTCCCCGACTCTAATCACAGCGGGGAAACTATGGGACATATTTATTATAGGTTGTGCATTGCCCTGCACCACACAAGGTGACACAGGGTGGTGCAAATCCTACAATTAGATTTATCAAGCCACGCATGGCCACCCTTCGGGGGCCTAAGTGGTTTGATAAATCCAGTGTAACGCAAGGCAGCAAAAGTCGCAGCCTTGTGTTACATTGCGCAATGAGGGCATTACATGGGTGGAGCGTGGGTGTTCCCATGCATTCACTCATGTATTCTGATGAATTCCCAGATTTATCAAGAGTGGTAGACCTGGGAATGCATCAGAATTGTATGCCTTCCACCAAGAGGTGCAACGGGAAGAAATATTTTTATTTCTCCTCATTGTTTCCTCCTTCTAAGTATTCTGCAGCACACTTCAAAAGAGGGAAATACCTCTGAGGATTGTCATTGTGCAGGAAGGTGCCCCTTCCCGCACAAAAACAATCCTGCTTACAACACAGGCACCCTTGCACCATGGTGCAAGGGTGTCTGTATTAGCGCTAACCAGCACATTGTGCACCAGCGCAGGGAAAAGACAGGAATGCGCCGTACAATGTTTAGTATGGTGCATTCCTGGCCTTTCCCTATCACATAGTGCAGCACAGCAAGGTGACTTGCTTCACTGCGTGATTTGTTAATAAATATGCCCCTATGAGTTTAGCAAGGCAGGAGCAATGCCAATGTACAGTGGTGTTGTTCCTGCTCTGTCAGAATCTAGATAAGACCTATTGAGATACATAAAAGTCTATTACATGGCTCCGGAGAACATGCACCCATGCCTTGAAGTACCCATAGTAAGCTGTAGTATTTTTGACCCACACATCAGCAGTGCATGTGCGCTGAGTCCTTCCCGTAATATGAAGTTAGACTCAGAGTGGGAATTTGTACCTTTCTTTTTAAGACAGTCCCTACTGCCATCTCATTAGGCAGCAGAGGACTGACAGAGGTGGCAGCAAAGTGATTATAATTGTCAGGCATGCTTTTTCCACATCACCTGTTTGAGAGAGCAGGCAACTGACCTCTCTTGCATTTTTCTAATTGATCTTCTCCTGGCTCCTTTGATCATCCATGTAGAGCACTGATACTCAAAGAACGCATGCGGCCCTTCTGACCTTTATATGTGGCCCACTGGTCAACAGTATCCATCACTGGGCTGCTGTTTACTAGACTAAGCACTAACATTGAAAATATGTTAAATAAACAGGCAAGGATGTATTTAAAGGTTGATTGATGTTAAAGAAAGGAAGTTACTAGTGAGTCCTGAACAACTTAACTTTAGAAACACCTTCATTTTTAAAGACATCTTGCAGCACAGGTGTAAAAATATGATGTCTCTTCAATTCAAAAAGTGTATTTCATTAGCATGCAAAACTGCTTCACCTTAGTACATCTGATTATATCAGTGCATTGAGAAGTATTTTGTTTTTAAAGTGATAGTTTTCAAACATGAATCTAGAAGCGTTCATTCTTCCCCCCACCCTGACACCAATGCCAATAGTGAACTAAGAGGCAAAACAGTTATTATGTGTATTCTTTGGGTGGCCTGTTTTCCTATTATACATGAACAGTATTATACTTTATTAAATCAAACACAGGAGAAGGTTTTGTACAGCACACATCCTGAAGTTATGTACTTCAAGGTCCTCTTACATGGGATAATGAAGAAAAGGGAGGGAAAGTGAAATAAAACAATTGCATAGGATCACACAATTTGGTAAAGGGGGAAGCTGGGATTAATCCCAGGTTTTCTGGTTTCACATTGTGCAATTCAGCCACTAGATGTATAAGCTTCGCTTCCCCTACACCCGCCTTACTGCCCATCAACTGCCATCCTGCTGGCATCAATACAGCCCTCAGTCTCCCTCAGACCAAACATTTGGGCCCCTGGGCAAATGTTTGCGAGTACCTATGATGTAGAGTATGGATCTTACATGTGTCTGTACTACTTGTGGGCGGAGGATACATGTCAAGTGCAAATAATACATGTCGCTGTGGCAACAGTGGGTTATTTTTTGTATCAGGCATACCTTGGTGATACCTTAGATGGAGAATTGGACGAAAAACCCAGACAGCAGTGTATATTGCAAGGTTGCCCCCAGAACATTCCATGGATCAAACAGAGGAGTGGTGTTGAGAAAGGAGACATAGGGTCCCTTTGAAGCTATGAAGTCTCCCCCTGACTCTTCTTGACCCATTAATCTATGAGAGAGGCTAGCCTCCACAGGCTAATAGGTCTCACTTGCTCTTGTGCTTTTGATTTTTGTTGCTCCGAGGAGACTCCTAGCTCCCCCTGCCTCTCTGATCATGCTTCTATCAATGACCATAGCTGGACCAGTCTGAGTGGAAACCACAAATGTGAACACTTGTCAGAACTGCTGGAATAGAATATGACTATCTGCCACTTGAGTATAATGATGGGTCTGAAACTTACAGTAAGTGTGCCAAGACTGCCTGACCAGAAGACTGGAGTCCCACACCAGTGGTGACCGGGAGATACCTTTGAACTCCAGCTTTGGGGGACTGACTGCCAACTTACCTTGCTAGGTTTGAGAGTAGTAACTTGGGGATGATTTAACTTGCCTAACAGCATGGGGTGTTTAAATCTCTCTCTGAGTGAAAGAGCTGTCTAGCTGTTCAGGAGGGGCTTTAGAGCTTCTCTTGTATGAGGAAATGCTGCTCAAAAGAAGCAGAGGAGCTCAGGCAAGGCAAAGTAATGCCACTTTTGTGGCCTAACCTGCCCCGAGATATGGTGGTTGAAGTCCAGAGGCATCTTCCCAAGGTGGTCTCGACCTGTGACTGAGGGTGCCTCGGAATTTAACAGGATGTGAATTCCATTCAGTGATCTAGTTCTAAGAAGTGCCAAAGTTTTAGGAAAACCACTACCCCCAGATGCTGTCGGATTCATAAAAAACTTCAAGTACCATGAGAAGACCAAGATCATTAGTTTATTGTCACAACTGCGACCTGGGGTGAGCACCTGCTTGTTTGGGAAGAAGGTTTTGTGATTGCAAGAAAACCCCAGCGCACCACTGACTGACTAGTGCTGGAAGGCTGTGACATACTTGAGGTTGCTGGCACAGGAGCATGAAGCATGACCTCTATCAGCCGGAGATGAGACCATAGCATCTGTGCTTGGTAAGCTATGCTTGACACTCACCTGAGGAGTGATTTTAGCTTGGCTGACCGATACACCCTCAGGCGTTGCCCATGGAAGAACTTTATAAAATTATGGAACTAGAACTGCAAAGGTACTGAGACCTGGCTCCCTGAAGGAAGGGAAGAATGCACACTGGAGTGGAGAAAGAATGTTCGACCAGTAGCAGCACCCCCCCCTTCCCTCTCCCCAGCGCCTTGAGACCCTCGCGGGTAAGTAGTGCGCTCTACAAATTCTGTGATTGATTGATTGATTGATTGATTGAAGAATAATTATTCCATTATGGCCAAGAGAAAATAAAATCACAGAAGGTCTCCCAACAAGGCACACTGAAATTCTTTTTGGAGGGCCAAGTGCCAAAGCACCTTACCAATAGGTAGTGGGTGGTAAACTCTGTTACGGTGGTGTAGTTGAAATGAAATGAAAGTTTTGTGAAGCACGTGTTTGCCGAGGCGTCTTAGCGCTAGCTGTCTTTGATCAATGCAAGAGGGGTATAAGAGACGGTTATAGTTTTAGGGCGAATAGCCATGTTTTTAGTGCTTTCCTAAACAGTTGTAGATTGGTTTGGCTTCTCAGACTAATGGGCAATGTGTTCCATAGTTTAGGGGCCAGATGGAGAAAACTTCTACCACCCCATTTTGCCGTCTTTACTCTGGGGACCACAAGTAAGGAGGCAGATGATGACCTGAGATTTTGCATTGGGATGTGACGTCTGATATGCTGACTGAGATAGGCAGGCCCAGCCCCATTCAGTGTCTCATGCAGAATGCACATGGATTTGAATTAGATCCTTGCCTGGACCGGAAGCCAGTGCAGATCACGAATGCCTTGGTTTATAGGACTGAATTTAGGAATCTTGAGCAGCAGATGTGCAGCTGCATTTTGTAGTGTTTGCAGCTTGCGTACAGTTCTCTTTTTTGCTCCTAGGTAGATCGCGTTACAATAGTCAATTTTGGATATCACCAAGGCAATGATGACAGTTTTCCTGAGGTCCATAGGAATAAAAGGTAACATTTTCCGTAGGGTCTTTAACATAAAGAAACATGATGAAGTGATGCTGTTGACCTGGTCGGATAGTGATAGATGGTCATCTAGCATGGCCCAAGGTCTTTGACCTTTTTTACAGGCCGCGGGCAGGACCCGGCTGATTCCAGCCACCAGGAGGTGTTCCAAAGGGAGGTGTCCCTACCAAACATAACCACTTCAGTTTTATCGGTATTTAACTTTAGGCGGTTATCTAGCATCCACCTAATAATATGACCCGTACAGTCATTAAAATTTGTTGCAACTTCCTCCAGCTTAGAAGATAATGACACGACTATTTGCGTGTCATCCGCATAACAAATGGCCGTGAAGCCATGAGAGCGAATAAGTTTCGCCAATGGGGTGACGTAGACATTGAACAGAGTTGGAGACAGAGAGGAACCCTGGGGCACCCCGCACGGCAGGGCGTATGGGTGAGATTTGTGCTCTCCAAACACTATAGTTTGTTCTCTGTCTGTTAGGTAGGATCTAAGAATATCTGAGTCTGAGGCTTTGCCTACAATCCCTATTTTGGACAGGCGCTGGATGAGTATTTGATGATCAACCGAGTCAAATGCGGCCGAGAGGTCAAGCAAAATCAGTATTGCGTTCCCTCCCCCGTCGAGTTGGACACGTATATCCTCAGTGGCGGCGATCAGGGCAGATTCTGTGCTGTGCAAAGGCCGGAATCCATGTTGCGCCGGGTCTAGTTTATCGTTAGCCTCTAGGAATAAAAGCAGTTCTTCATTAAGAGCTTTCTCAAGGATTTTGGATGGAAATGGTAGGCAAGAGATAGGCCAATAATTGCTAACCTCGGTAGGATCAGAAGATGGTTTCTTCAAGATAGGCCTGACCAGGGATTTTTTCCAGATAGTAGGGAAGTGTTCTGTGTCCAAGATGATGTTGAAAAGGGGTGCTAGATGGTCAGCAATAATGCTAGATACCGTGTGAAGGACCGTGACAGGACAGGGGTCCAATGGAGATCCCGATTTTGTTGACATTATAATCTTCTCAACTCGTTCTGGCGTTAAGGAGTTAAACTTTTGTAAATAGACCTGCATGGTTGCCCCATCTTTGTTAGGCACATCAGGATTAACTCCGGCCTTGCCATTAGAGAACTCGTCGTAAACCTTTTTCACTTTATCATGAAAGAACTCTGCTAGTTTGTCACAAAACTGTGTATTAGGACTAAACTGGTTACTATTACCAAACTTGGCTAAAGCAGAGACTGTTTTAAAGAGTTCTTTGGCTGTATTTTTTGCAGCACTAATTTTCTTGGTAAAGAAATGTGTTTTTGCTGAGATTATTGACTCTTTGTACTTTATTAACGCCTCTTTATAGTATTTTTTTTCTGTTTCAGAGTATTCCTTCCTCCAAACTCGTTCTTTAGCTCTGCATTTTTTCTTTAGTTCTTTTAACTCAACTGTGTACCATGGGGCTGATGGTAATCTTCTACCAGTGCATGTGTGAGTCTCTGGAGCTAGTTTCTTTGCTGCCGAATCGATCCAGCAATTGAAATTCAGTACTGCGGAATCAGGGTCAGAGTCTATACACGGGCTAAAGGACCGTAAGGTAGATTCCAGATCCGGGTTGTTTATTTGCCGCCAGTGGCGCGATGCGCCCATCCTGTTCTTATTAGGTTCTCTGATAGGTGCTCCAATGGGAAACAATTTAGTTCGCAGAGTTTTGCCCTCTCCACACTCTGCTTGGAGCATGGAATTCGGCAAAAACTCTGCCAACCACTGCGTGGCAAACCTTTTCCCATGCTGGGCCTACCAGCATGAAGTTGGCAAGCATGAGTGTGGTGTTCTCCACATTAGTTAAATAAATAATCTAGGCAGATGAACTTGAAGAGGTCCGTTTAATTCACCTCAGCCACCAACAGCTTACAGATCAACTGACCAAGGTCAAATCCCTAACATTCATATTTAGAATACATCGTAAGATTCGAAATAGAACACACAAAGATGTCACACATCTTCTCTCCTTACAAAAAACAAACAACAAAACAAAAACAAATAAAGAATAAATAATAAAAGAAAACAGCTCACATAACATAGTCCTTCATATAAAATGGCAAACTGCACAATCTCTGACTCCTCTCTCTGATATTATCAGGCAAGGGGTGCGAGTTGGATGAAGAAGACTTGTTTTCAGTGTTAAACGAACTGGAAGGTTTCTCACCAAAACTGGGATGAGAATTGACAGAGACCACTCGACTCTTATTCCAGATCCTACCATCTTCAGTTTTGACAGCATTTCTGAAGATTTTAACAATTCTTCTCACTTTTGAAAACTTAGACCAAGATTGACATCCCACAGGTGCTCTAATGTTTACAAATTCGCCAACACTCAAGTTGTTGTATTGCACAGATTTGTTGTCATCAAAATAACGTTTTCTTTCCACCTGTTTCTCAACTTCTCTATCCCTCCAACCACCAATGCAATTGTCTTTCAAACCCTTATTGAAGGACATCCACCCAGGACAGAGTTTTGAGTTTGGTGCCCTACCTCTAAACAGCTCAAAAGGAGACCTACCGGTGGTGGAATGAGGAGACATGCGATAGGCAGAGATTCTATATTGCAAAACCTGTTTCCAGTTTAAATTACTCGCCCTAGCCAACTGAATACTCTCTTTAAGAGTTTTGTTGACTCTTTCAACAGCCCCATTGGTTTCAGGATGATAAACTGCACTGCGTTTGTGAGTAATCCCACAATCTCTCAGATAGGCCTGAAATTCCGAAGAACAAAATTGAGTCTCATTATCTGAGAGTATGGAATTAGGATAACTCTCCTTCTTGAAAACCTCTTCTAAAAACTTTATGACACTCAAAGATGAAATATCTCTGACCGAGCACACTTCAATCCATCTGGAATAAAGATCCAGAAGGACTACCAAATAAGGTGTATCAGACACCCCATGCAAAGGACCAACTATGTCGATAGCTACCTCATCCCAAGGATATTTAGGTAACTTTCTGCAGACCATGGGCATTTGTCTGGTTTTGAGAATCTTATCACTGGAACAGCACTCCAAACAGTCTCGAACCATCCTTTCAATCTCCTTGTCCATGGCAGGCCACCAGTAAAGCATCCTCAAATATTCCTTTGTCTTAACAATACCTAAGTGACCAGAGTGAGCAAGACATAAAAGTTTGCTATGCACACCCACCGGAGGAACAAGTTTGGTGCCTCTCACCAGTAATCCATCAACAACAGCCAACTCATCACAAATCAAAGACCAGGGCTTCACCATATGTTTGTTTTTTCCTAATGAAAGTAATTCCATTACTTTCGAGATTTCTGGATCTTTCCCAACTTCCGTTTTCCACTCTAACTTATCGACAGCCCCAACAGTAATTTCACAAACATTAACCACATCATCGACCAGATCAACATCCTTCACATCAGAATTGGAAACATCCACCAATCTAGAGAGACAATCAGCCGACTTGTTGATAACACCTGGAATATAATCCACAATAAAATCAAACTCTTGTAGAGAAATAATCCATTTTCTAATTCTCGAAGAAATGGAATCCAAACCTATCTTTGAAAACACTTCTTTAAGGGGTTTATGATCAGACAATACCTTCACCTTGGTTCCCCAAATCAAATTCCTGAACTTCCTTAGTGCCCAAAAAATGGCAAGAGACTCCTTTTCAATTACCGAATAGTTAAGCTCTGAACCTCTTAAGCATCTTGACGCACAGGCAATAAGTCTCTCAACACCACAATGCTTCTGTAGTAGCACAGCACCTAGGCCCTTTGCTCTGGCATCAGTAAGAATCAGGGTCTCATCTCCCGGCACAAAAGATTGAAGAGAAGGTGCTTCCTTTAAATCATGCTTGATGGCAACAAACTCATTAGCACACTCACAACTCCAATCAAACACAGTACTTTTCGCAGTAAGTTTCCTGAGGGCATGAGTCTTATCGGCATATCCCGGAATACACTTACTGTAAAACTCAACCATTCCTAAAAAGGAAAGTAACTCCTCCTTATTAGAGGGCTCACTGACATTCTCAATAGATTCAACCAAGTCTTTTTTAGGAAAAACTCCACGACCTGTAATGCAGTGCCCAAGATAGTTAACATCGTCCACCGCAAACTTGCACTTCTCCTTTTTAAGTGTTAAACCAGCCTTTCTCAGACAATCCAAGACAGAACACACTCTAGAATGTTGTTCAGCTTTAGTGCTACCATAGATCAGCAAGTCATCTTGATAGCACTTCACCCCAGAAACACCTTTAAGAACATTGGACATGATCCGTTGAAAAACGGAAGCAGCGGAAACCAGTCCGAAAGGCATCCTACAAAATTTATAGGTTCCCATAGGAGTGACAAATGCTGTCAATTCTTGAGAAACCTCATCCAACTCCACCTGATGGTAGGCGGACGCAAGATCCAAGTTGTGAAAAACTTGGCACCTACCAGAGTACCAACCAACTCATCTATGTTGGGCAGGGGAAACCTATCCAGAACAACTTCTTTGTTGAGAGAGCGCAAGTCAATATAAAGGCGCAGCTCACCACTGGCCTTCTTGGCGACAACTATGGGAGCCAACCACTCTGTCGCTTCAACAGGCACTATGATACCCAAGTCAACTAAACGCTCAATCTCCTTTTGGACGCCAGCCTTTTCATTCAATGGTACCCTTCTGACTTTAGCAACCACAGGAATTGCACCCTCCTTCAGTCTTATGTGATGTTTGTAACCTTTAAGACATCCTAATTTGTCTTCAAAACATCAGCAAACCGCTCAGCCAAAGTAGACCAAGAATCATCTACCGTCTGGACTACTACTTGTGGTTCAGTGTTTGGATTAAGAATAACGCCAAGCAAACGTTGGTGAGACCACCCCAACAGTGCATCCCCACACTTAGCCACGTAAACCTTCCCAGAGATGGTGCGTTCACCTAATTCAATGCAGGATAAGAAATACCCCAACAAGATTATTGGCACACCACCATACCCCACAGGAGAAACATCACCTTTCATTAGGGTACACTTGTCTTTAAAATACAGATCAAAAGTATCCTGACTAATCATGGTAAGATGCGAGCAAGAATCAAACTTCAACTCAAGCTCGACACCATGAATTTTGACCACATGAGAAGGATGAGAGGCTTTGTCTACATCAACCTGATACATTTTGACCACTTGAGGAGGATGACTGGCTTTCTCCACATCAACCTGATACATAATCTCCTTTACCTGAGGTTGATCTCTTATCTGTGCTTGAGGTTGTTCCCTTCTTTTACCCTTGTTCTTGCACCATTTAGCATAGTGACCTTTTCTGCCACAAGCACTACAATTAATGTGAAGAGCCGGACAGAACGGAGCATTAGCTCTATGACCCGCTCTGCCACACCTAAAACAAATGAATCTGTTGCCAGCAGAAGAAGAAGAAGAAGAAGAAGAATAAGAAGAACCCTCACAACCCCGAGAATATTTGTCACCTTCGCTGACAACAGGTGCCTTGTTTTTTACAAGACATACTACTTCTTCAATGTTGGTACTTGAAGCACAAGACTTTTCTTTTGCAACACTCAATTCTCGAACACACTTCATCATATGTTCAACTCGCTTAGCTATAGCGAGAACCTCATCTAAGGGAGGTTCATCTTTTAACCATAATTCTTCCCTGATTTTGTCAAGAGCACATTTCAACACGAACTGATCCCTGATCCTTTCCTCTACAGCCCCTCCAAATTTGCAAGACGCTGCAAGTTTCCTCAAAGAAGTGACAAACTCTTCAACAGATTCATCTTTTTTCTGCTCTCGTAGCCCAAAGTGGTAACGTTCCATTATAGTGCTCAGACGTGGAAGATAATGCCTATCTAATTGTAGAATGCACATTTCATATTCATTCAAGGTTCTTTGGTCAGCAGAGCTGAGTTCAGGCAAATGTTCAAGAACTTCTTGTCCTTCACCCCCTAAGCAGTGCAAAAGTAAAGAATGCTTTCTTTCCGCACTTAAGTTTGTCCCACAAACACGTGCGTAAGTGCCAAAAATCTTTTTCCATTTTTGCCACTTAATCGTGGGTTCACCTGGACTGGTAAGGAAAAAAGGTGGTTGTGTTACATTCTGCATTCTTAAATACACAATAAACACCTATATTACTTCCAAAACCCAGTTGTGTAAGAACCCCCCTTTCAATCAGATGATGGGAAAAAAAAAACACTGATGTCCAAATGATGAGTCAAAAAGTTAATAACAGCCTAGACATCACTACACTAGAAATATAAACATCTTCTCAAAACACCTGCAAAACTTCTAAACTCCAAATACTGACTCATGACGTTGAGCACATAATGCCTGCAAGCTTAAGTTTAAGCACAATATAGTCACACATACAAAGATGTGCCAGTAACATTTAAAACAACTCGCTCTGAAAATGTGTGAGACACTTGTGCAAGATCTCAAACCTGAAACCTTCAGTTACATCAAGAATCACACATGTCCCAAAGCGGCGGCAAAACTCCAAGGTGTGCCAGTCACCGTGTCTTGCGATGCAGGAGCAAACTAAGACACTGTGCCAATAAAGTGCGCCCGCAAAACTCCAAGGTGTGCCAGTCACTGTGTCTTCAAATGCGGGAAGAAACAAAAACGAAGTGCCAATAAAGTTTTGCGTGACCGGCAAGTAGACTGTAACCGGGAAGTACACTATCACTGATGGTAACTTCCCAACTCCTTAAAATGGCCGCTAAAAACGTGACATAACGCGATGACGCTTCTCTGTGAACAGCGTCCTTACACGAGTTGACGTTCCCAGCAACCCCACGATTCGTCACAATCAGTTGCTTTTCTGATCGTTGCACGACGCGTGATGACGCTGTACACTGCTTTGACGCAGCTGACACGCAAGAGCGGTTCAGCTTCCCTCTAGGCCCACTTCCAGTCTCTTCGTGAAACGCAGATGCATTTCACAACCCGCCCCTCTTCTTCACTCCTCACCAGAATATCCGTTTGAGGCAGGACTCGGCTCGCATAACAGCCGCTGGAGAAGATGATTACTCTTCTCTTAGTGAAGTAAGACAGCCGCAGGAGGAGCAACACGAAAGGAATCCAACCAAATGAAAGCGCTGGAGCAGTCCAACCTTCGCTGGATGTTGAGGTGAGTGCCACACTGCTACGCTCGTCGCCAAATTAATGTGGTGTTCTCCACATTAGTTAAATAAATAATCTAGGCAGATGAACTTGGAGAGGTCCGTTTAATTCACCTCAGCCACCAACAGCTTACAGATCAACTGACCAAGGTCAAATCCCTAACATTCTTATTTAGAATACATCGTAAGATTCGAAATAGAACACACAAAGATGTCACAATGAGCAAGAAAAAACATGGGCTACACCGCCACCCAGTGAGATTTCTCAATGTGGAGGGTCTCCGCTGGCATAAAATCGAAAATCGTTTCAATCAAAAATGTAGCTTCACTCAAGGCTTGGGAAAGCCCACATCGCAGATGCTGTTAGTTGCATGAACTAATGATCCATGCGACGTTTCCTTGACAGAGTATCAGGTTCTCTTCGTGTCTGCATCAATGTTAAACATCATGAAGATAAATTAGCAAAGTCACTGCTAGCATACCTCATAATCGTCTGTATTCACGGTGTTATCTTTGTCCTCTGTTTTTTCTTGGACGCTTTCCACATTCCCCATATTCGTTTATCTATGAAGAGAAAACAATTACATTTAATGCGAATCTGAAGCAAAGCCTTGTCGAATATAAAGGCAAACATCAGACTTAATCATCCTCGGTGGACACATAACTACATAGATGAGTATTTAGGAGTGCAAAAAAATCACAATGGAATATGCAGCTAGATTACTGAAACCCATCAGTTTCTGTTTGCTCTTATATAATAGCAATGAGAACTGCATTTATTTTTCAAAATAGGTTACTTGTTTCAAATGGTTTCCTGCTGTACATCATACTTTCACTCATGTATGCAGCTGAGCCAGGCGACCTTCCCTCCAATTAACATATGAACATTGGCAGGTCTAAAAAGTCGATTCTAATGATTTTGACTATATGCTGGTGACTCTTTGTTGGCTTTTAAGTCCTCATAATTCTTGCTCTTTTGAGTTCACTAGAGCAGGCAGCAGAGCGAGGCCTCTCCTGTGTGCCTGCGTCTAAACCGCTGACCACCTGTGCTATAGACATAGGTGAGGAACCACCAAGTGTCGCTACAGCAGAAGATTGGAACGCCGTCTCCTAGACCAAACCAACCAGAGAATGCGGTCTTCTCTTAGTAGCATGACCAAGAGGTTTCGTTAAGAAAAGTAACGGATTGCCTAGTGGATCCTGCCTTCCTCAAACGTTAACAAATGTCCACAGTTTGGACAAAGATGCACTCCAACCAAGGGCTCACATATGCAAAATAACTAAGGCCCTGCACTGCAGGCATATCCCATCCACTACCAAGCCTCAACATTTCAACTAAATGCTCCGTACAACGAGCCAGACCTAAATCAGTTGTACTAAGTATTGCAATAAATTCTACTCTACAGCATTACAAAGATAGCTATACTTCCATGTGTCTGGTCATCTGTTCCTAATAAAATGGACTATCCAGAAAACATCACCCCACTAACCATCGGTCGTATTAACAACCACTCAGTGGTCAATTGCAAGTCAAAAATCTACTTTTTGAAGAAAATCTTCATGTTTACAGCCTCACAGAAAAACCTTTCACTCCTACTGCTGAAACAAAAGAAAATTTGGATCAACAAAGCAGACAACAGAAAGGCAGCAGATGTGCAAGATAGATGTTCTTTGACATTCTCAGACTCAATGATGGTCACACCTGCAGAGCCCACATTTACAAAGACTTTGCATTGGGTTTGCATTACTTTTTTAACATAAAGTAAACTCAATGCAAAGTGTTGCTTTGCTATTTGCAATCCTTCGCGTATAGCGGTTTTCACTGCTGCATGATACACTGCCTTGTGTTACTTTGTATCAAGGGCATGTTCCATGGGTGGTGCATTAGCACTCCTGTGCAATCACCCATGGGTTTTGATGCAAATCCCTATCTACAAGAATTGTGGACAGGGATTTTCTCCAAAATCAACCTACTGAAGCAGGCGTAACAAGGAGAAATGTTTTCATTTCCTCGTGTTTTTCCCTCTTTGCATGTGTGCTGCATTGTACAACACACATGCAAAGAGGGAAATGTCTTAAAGCATAGTTTTTGTACAGGAACGGACCCCGCCCTGCACAAAAACGATGCTAACCAGAACGCAAACACCCTTACATTGTACGAAAGGGTGTCTGTTTTGGCGCCAGGCAGCTTAATTTGCACCAGCATCAAGAATGAACAAAAAAGCACAGCATCTTAGTAGACATGGTGCTGTTCTGCTCTCTCCCATTCACGCAATGCAATGCACCAACTTTATTTGCTGCACTTGCATGAGTTCTTTATAAATCAGGGCCTAATCTCAACCAACAGCTGAAAACAAAACATTGGTAATATCTGTTAACTTGATCAGAAAACGCAGTGGTTTTCTTTCTTCTCACTGACATGAGACTCATCACACTCCCTCAAATCAGGACCCCACAAAGAGTCGTTCAGTAAGAACCTTTCAAAAGTTTCTCATGAGAATATTTCAAAATAACCTTCAACTCTTTTGATACCCCAGCGCAAATCAGTACACATGAATCATGCCCTGTTATGTTATGAGTTATGTTATGCTATGTTATGCTGCATTATGGTATGGCATGGTGTGCCATGCTGTGGTATGTTATGCTGTCGTAAGGTACAACCGATTTTTACTTTGAGGATACAAAGCGTATTGTTTGAAGCCTCCATTTTAAAATCACCAGCTCATTCCATACAGTAACACCATTGCAATAATGCCAGTTTATACAGATCACAAATGCAGTAAATAAATAAACGCTGATTTGCCAAATATAAAATATTGAATGGAAAATTAGAAAGAAGTTGGGAAAGGTTCTAGCATAGGATTACAAAATCAGCTGTGCCACTGAAGTCAGAAAATACCATAGGTCCAGGTAAAGGGCATAGAACTCTGCTATTCCATCTACAATTATGAGGTGCATAATGAAATAAGTGAATGGATTCACATCGTCCAATCACGGACAAATTATTCCTCAAAGACACTATAGGTACTTCCCAACAGTCAAGCAATGATCTGCTAATCATCTTTGAGGCCAAAATTGTCAAATTCTTCGCAGTGATCACGAGCAGCTGGACCTCATTTTGCCTAACCAAACACACAGCCACATTTATACTTAGCCTGATCCTCGAGGTACCAATCAAGACAAATGTGCCCATGCTGTTGACAGGGCCATGCTCAGCAGAAACATGCTCAACAGACCGATGGAGCAAAGTTCATCTGAAGCATTGACCTGGACCTGACAGATATTCTGAATAATACCTCATGCAAGACTCCATCGCCAAATGTCATTAGTATGCTTAACCAATTGGTGAATAGTCAATAACAGACCCCAAGGAACTAAGGGCCTGATTTAGAGTTCAGCAGTTGGGTTACTCCGTCACAAACATGACACTGATATCCTGTCTGACATACTACAAGTGCCATTGAATATGATGCACCTGATGCAATACAGCAGATGGGATATCCGTCACGTTTGTGACAGAGTAGCCCGTCTTTCAGAACAATTTATAACCTACCTACTTTAAACTTCTGGAAAGAGGGTTGGCTACCAGAATATATTAGCAGAATATCCTCTGCCACAAATATTTTGCCCAAAATATTGTTTACAGAAGTATCATCCCCTAGGAGTCAATATTATAAAATGTAAGTCACAACAGGAATAAGAGCAAACCAGAACACTAATCAATAACTGCAAATTAGATGTCTAACCATTGCGGATAGCTTGATCCACAGTGGCAACGGCCAGATGTTATCTACTGCTCCCTCCAGAAAAGGCGCTCCCTGCAATATTCATCCTTCTAGACTTGCCTGAAGTGCTTATTATGATGGACCACGCTATCCTGATCAAATACCTACAAGAATGGGTGGAAACAACTATAAATGCGCAGGACAAGCTCTGCTCAGTGTTTGTGGGTCTTGTGGAGAAAGCATGCATTGGACACATATTTTTGTCAAAAAGTGTATTATGCAAAATTTCATGAGGTACTTATCTACAGGGCAGCTCCCACTGTGTAGGATTTTGGTTTATTTGATCATAACATCCCAATAAGTCTTATGGCTCTTTGTATTTTAAAGACTCAGAATACCGTTCAATTTTGTGATACTTAACTTTTTATTTTGAAAATAATTATTCTTTCACAATAATATCTTGCTTCATCAAGGCTTAATATATTTCACTGGAAAGATTTCTTCAAACATCTCTGTTCCACGTCTTGTCTTCTTTTCTGATAGTGCAAGAAAGTCTAGAACTGTTTCCACATTAGTTAGAATCAGGCTATAACCCTAGTGAAGGTCATAATATGAACGTGGTGTTCTCCTCACTTTAATGCCTAATTCTTTTTAACTTATTGATTACTGTTAAAATTCTGTGTATTGGAGCTGGCTAAGCTGATTGAGGAGCACTATCTGCATTTCTCATTTATTTATTAATTAATTGTTAGACCTGGCTTTTCCAGCGGGCTTATCCACAGACTTTATGCTTTTGGGCCTCCTGTTTTTGACCCTGTTTTTGTTGGTTTTAGAACTATGGGCACTTAACCACTGCTATTCAGTGCTAAAATGCATATGTGCTCTGTGTAAATTGTTATTATGGATTGGTGTTTCCATAATTGACTTTTTTGATTTACTACTAAGTCCCTAGTAGAGTGCACTGTGTGTGCCCAGGGCCTGTAAATCAAATGCTGCTAGTGGGCCTGCTGCACTGATTGTGCCACCCACACAAACAGCCTTTCAAAGGGTTCTCAGACCTGCCACCGCAGTGTGTGCGCGCAGTTTTTACTTCCATGTCAACCTGGCAAGTGCACCCACTTGCCAGGCCCTAACCTTCCCTTTTATTACATGTGAGTCACCCCTAAGGTAGGCCCAAAGTAACCCTGTGGGCTGGGTACAGTGTATGTGAAAGGAAGTATATGTCCTGGTGTGTGTGACATGTCCTGATAGTGAACTACAGTGTAATTCGTTTTTCACTATGGAAAGCCTACCTGTCCCATAGGATAGAATGGAAGTTTATTTATAACATCTTATAAGTATAACTTCCCATTGGGACAAGGTAGGAAGATGTAGTTTAGCATGCCTGAACACAGAATATAAAAATGCATCTTTTAGTAGAGATGATTTTTATATTGTGTGTTTGAAAATACCACTTTTAGAAAGTGGGTATTTTCTTGCTTAGCCATCCTGTGTGCCTCTGCTGGTTTGTGGATTGACTGTCTGGCTTTGGAGTGACAGGGGCTGGGTATGTGCATTCTCTTCAGACAGCCACCAGGGGCGTTCAGGTGTTTCCTGCCTTTTCTGGATGAGTCAGGGCTGGGCTGAATAGACCTGGGCTGCATTTGCAGTAGGGAGAGGAGATGCCCTTGCACCTGAATAGGCCTGATCTGGCTCACACAATGCTGTCTCCACCTCCTGCCAGGAAGATGGGCCAGAGAGGACAGAACTGGTTTGGACTGAGCAAGAGCCTCTCTGCCACAAGAGAACAATGAGAAATTGAGTATAAATATTCGGCCCAGACCCCAGAAATTTAGAATACTTCTGGACTCAAGAGGAACCTCTGCCAAGGAGAAGAGTTGGGAAAGCAGAAGGAGAAGTACTGCCCCTTTGCTGTGTGCTGTCTAGGGTGGGCCTGCAGTAGCTGTTTCTGCAAAGGACAAAGACTTTGCTGTGTGCTGTGTATCCTGCTTGAAGAAGATCTCCGAGGGCTTGAAGTAGAGCTTCCCTCCTGTTCTGAAGTCTCAGGGGCACAAAAACTTCACTACCAGCTCCCTTGAACTGCATTGCCAGGAGTTTTGACCTGCCAGGAGGTGCAGGTTCCCGTTTTGGGCCTCTGGAGGTTGTTCCTGCTGCTGGGAGCTGAGAAAACTTGGAGCAACTTAAGAAGCGTGATGCATCCGTACCTGTTTCCGATGCAACACCGCAGTGCGGGAAGAATTTCCACGCATCGCCGATGTGCCACTGAAGAAACCGACGCAGCGCCTGCCCATGGCTGGAGAAACCGCCACACGCAGAAACTCGTGCATCACCCTCCGAACTCCGAGATTACCGCATCGACTTCGACACAGGCCCTGCTGTGCGGCTGCAAGAACCAACGGATCGTGGGACTGCCGCTGGAAAGATTGTTGTAGCGGCGTTGCTGCCGCTGCATCGAGAGTCGGCGCCTCCCAGAATCCATCGCACAGGGGCGCCAAGTCTACAACAACGCTGGGGCCGCAGTAAGAAACCAATGCATCACCTCACCACGCAGTAAGAAACCGTCGCTTCATTCACATCCTCATCAGTAAGGAACTGATGCATCACCTCCCCTGCATGGAAGTAAGGAACCGACGCATCATCTCCCCTGGAGCAAGGAACTGATGCATCACCTTCCCTGTGCATAAGGAACTGACGCATCACCTCCCCTGGAGCAATTTTTGCTTATGATTTTTTTGATACATCCAAGGTACTTTGTGTTGAAAGGTTCGCATCTATAGGTTGCTATTGACAGAACTGTTTTTACCTTTTAAAAGTCATATCTTGATAACTGTATGTTGGATTTTTGTTGTTTTGGTCTTGTTTGGTTTAGATAAAGATCACTTATTTTTTTAAACTGGTGTGGTGTCCATTTGTATTGTGTTTACACTGTATAACTGTATGTGTGCACAAATGCTTTACACACTGCCTCTGAGATAAGCCTGTCTACTCATGCCAAGCTACCAAGGGGGTGAGCATGGGTTGTCTAAGGGTTTAACTCCCTTATCCTGACTAGAAGCAAGGGTCACTACTTGGACCAAGGTGCAAACCATTGCCAACTAGAGACCCCATTTCTAACATTAATTAATTAATTAAAGTATTTATTTACTAAACATTTATATATCACAGACCTAGACACATGGCAGTAAAACACGTTAGCAGGACATACATTAAAGAGAAAAGGAGTTCATATGTACAATACCAGAAGGTAACTGTGACAAACAGTCACAATTAGTGGGTGGAAGGTAGTAGAGTTATAGTAATAATTGTTCATGTAGAGAGAATTATAGTCTTAGAGATAAGATTTGCATAGTGTTGTCATCAATTTCAGATGTCATAGTGTTGTTATCAATGATGTCATAGAAAATGTTATGAGTGATATAATATGTGCGGTCATAAGCAGAGCATGACAAGAGCACAAGTTATAGTTACCTACATTAATATGTTCTGTTTTTACTGACATGTTTACCTTAGTATAACGTCAGTTTAACCTTTGTTTCTTTCTGTGAATTTCTGAGTATTTTTTAAATGTAAGGTAAGATTTTACGACTAGACCTAACTATAACGCCACTTTAACCTTTGTTTTTTTCAGGGCATTATGGGGTGCTTCTTGGAGGGAGCAGTGAATACTGTATAAGTTGCATTGCTGCTTCATAGTGAAGCGGCGAGGCAGCGCTTTTTTCTTTTAATACTTTGGTGCGCTGGTCCCACTAAGGGCACCCACGGCCTATTTTTTTTAGCAATGGCAGCATGGAGCACCCACTCCTGCACTGCCTGAGACATTATTGTTTTCTTTTTTTCTTGGTGGGTGTTCAGTTCCCACCCGAGCTACCCAAAGCTCCTCTCTAGGAGGCCCCATAGGGATGCCCAAGACCTTTGCACCCCTGCCGGCTCCCTTGCCAGCACCCATCCTAGATGCTGGCAAAAACCAGCTGCATTGGTTGGCTCCCACCGGCAGGAACAGCTTTTGCTTCTGCTCCTGGTGGGTGGGAGCAGACCTAGGTTCCCTGCCTGGGAGAGCACAGGAACGGAGTTATCTTTCAGTTCTCTACCCGCACTGTCCCAGGCAGGGAACAAAACAGTGTCCCAGGAGATTGGGCCCCGGGGGCAATGCCTGCTATTAGTCCCTGGGAGATGATGCCCCCCTCCCCAAACTACAAAAATACTGTAGCAGGCCCTGCTGGGGGATGGGGGTCACCAGGGCCATTAATTGGCTCAGAGAGGGGAGCCTCACGCCCCCCTCCCTAAAAGAAAATACAGTTTCAGGCCCCAAGGTTGGGGTCCCTGGGGTTATTTGGTGGCTCAGGGCCACACCCCCAATACAAATAAATCAACCACCCCCTAGGCTTTGGCCCAACATCGAGGGATTCAAATAGAAAAGGGTGGTGGCCCGCCCTTTCTTTTAATTTTTGCTGCAGTACTACTGCAGTACTTTCTCTTTGCCCCCCACAAGGCCAATGGGATTATGGTATCCCCATCCTGTCCCCTTATATGTGTTTTTTCCGATTTTGTTACAGGACACGGGGACTGAGTTCCCAGAGGATCTGTGAATTAATGTTCCAGATTGCACTAAAATGTAACCTCGTTCTGCCCAACCGAGGCACCTTCTAAAATGCTAATTCCTCAAATCCTATGCGTAGATTTACACTAAATCAACAAAAGCAATATTCTTTAGTAAAATTCTACCATTGGGCCAAATTTGCTGTCATTCCATTAAACCATTTTTTTGTAATGGAAATCAAAAAATCTTATGAGAATTAAAATGGGAAATAACTCTTTTGGGCCGCCCCTTTTACTTGTCCCTTGCTTGACCGTTTTTCCTAACTGCACAAAGTTAAACCCTTGCATCATGATTTTGGTTAAATGTATTCTAATAAAAACTGCCACGCCACAAACCATACAGGGAGATCCACAGAGTGCAATATGCCATGTATTGCTGATGGAGGGTAGTGACATGATGACACATTTGAGGCTTTGCTTTCGTGAGTCCTGACCCTTTCTCACACTCAACAATGGTAATTAATAGCATATTACGCTCTGCGCATCTCTGTATAAAACAAATTCCAAAAATAAGGTATTAGACTTTCACTAGGTAAATAGTGGTTGTCCGTCAATTTCCTAACATGAAAACTCATCTCTAGATGCTTTTGGTGAACATTTTTTACTGATCAGTGTGTTTTACAGGTTTTTTTTCAATTAGAGTCTTTGTTATACTTTCAGTTTTTGACACAATACTGAATCCCAGCCACACGTTTTTTTTTTTTTCCTTACGATAACGTACATTTTTTAACCTCTGCATAAAACGTTTTAATGGTATTAGAGGCTTACACAATACAATACAGTAATTTGGGGCAACCAAAATGAAAAAAAAAAACAACATAATAAAAATGCTTTAATGAGTGACAATACTCAGGTTTCCCATAACTGAATAATACTGGAATACTTAAATGAAAAAAACATAGCTGCAGAAAGGTTCACTTGGCTAACAGTGTAACTAACCAAAGTCACAATGGGGCATATTAGCAAGACCGGCGATAAAATTATCGCCGTTTTAGCGGCAGGAAACTGCCGCTAAAACGGCGATAATGGGCTTGCTAATATGCGTTATAGAATTCAATAGAAGCCCAGGTTAGATGTCCTGCACATCTAACCTGGGCTTCTATTGAATTCTATAGCGCATATTAGCAAGCCCATTATCGCCGTTTTAGCGGCAGGATACTGCCGCTAAAACGGCGATAATGGGCTTGCTAATATGCGTTATAGAATTCAATAGAAGCCCAGGTTAGATGTCCTGCACATCTAACCTGGGCTTCTATTGGAATTCTATAGCGCATATTAGCAAGCCCATTATCGCCGGTCTTGCTAATATGCCCCAATGTTTTGTAGGCCCTTGTGTTTATGAAGGACGCTATGATGTTCGAATTTAACAAGTCTTGCATTCAAGGCATTCAGGAATGCTGTCCTGTGACTTTTGCAACGAGTTGACTACAGACAAGTTTACCTATTTTTGCTTATACTTTCTGCCTTGGCAAAAAAAACGGCAAAGAATACATTTGTAGCACCCTTTCATGTTCATGATATTTTTGGCAACTGCTGGGGAACATTGTGTTGCTTCATTGTATACTATGCTCTTTCTAACCATGAAAAGAATTCAATAATTTCCATTTTCATGGTCAACTTTGAGAACGTACTGTCCATCAAGGGAACTGCGGATTGATACATTTAAACTCTGGCCAAAATTATAATGTTGTTTCCAATGTTTTAATCTATTAAATTGAACCATTTTCAAAATAATAATAAGCAAGGTGAACATATTTAAATGATTCGGATATAATGTTATTAAATTCAAAAATAATTCTTCATAAATGAGCTAAGAGTTAAAAGTAGTTGTGAAAATGTTTTATTACCTCGTCGGCCTTCGTCCTCAGCTAGTCATTACTCATGTAGTGGTGATTCTACCCCGAGACAGGAGAAAACTTAGAAGCATTTTGTGTATGTAAGCCGCGTTCATCCTGCTGGGTGCTATAGAGTCTAGAATTTCCATTTTCCCGCCAGGGGACTTATTATGGATAGGGCGCACTTTCGCTGTTTGTGCCACAGTGCACCTGAAAACAGGTGCGCCGGGTGCAAATCGGGAAAGTGCGCCCCATTATATTGAATGCGCTGCTCCCAGGAAAGCCACGACCTTGCGCTGCCCCTAGGGTGGCGCATTCAAGTGAAAAACACAGCAGGTTTGAAGCAGCCACTCTGTATTTCACTGTGCAGGTGGCAACCCGCCTGCACTTTTAAGGGAGATTGGAGATCTCCTTGCAGGCGGGTGCAGTGAGTAACTGCCCCTGCCTGTAAGGGGATGTCTAGGGGGTCCACAGGGCCCCCTATTCCACCTCCAGAAGGCTGCCATCAGGGGGCTCACTGATGGTGCGCCAGCATTTAGGTGGCACCCTGGCAGTGCACCTCCTGACAGGTCCTTTGTCTCTGCCCCATGCGTCTATAATACGGCACAGAGGCAGAAGGGTTCTCTCATTTGTATGGGCCATGCCCTCATTCAAATGAGGGAACGCCCTCTGGTGATAGCGCTGGAGCTATATGTGCACCAGCGCTATCAGTATTACAGAAGGGGATGCATAAGCGTCTGCAACCCCTTCTGTAATACCAAAGTGCTTCGGGGCACGCAAAGCAGGCGCTAACGCCTATTGCCCTTCCAGGGCACTTCTGTAATACGGCCCCTGGTGTATTCCTGTCTCAAGACTGAGAGTAGAACTCACGGGTGCTTGATGTCCCTGCTAGGTGTCGACCCAAGTTGGTTCATACCTCTCTGGAACTCTAATGCGGACCACAAGAGGTCAGGACGCCACACAATAGCTGTTAGCTGGAAGATTTTGTGTATAAACCCTAGGCTCACAGTGCACCAAAAGATTTTTATTTCCAGGGGACCCTCAACAATCGCTTTTCTTCAACATTGTCATGGTAAGGAATAGAATTCTGCGATGCCTACTTTCACTGTGGGGGCTGGTGCTGGCATTGAGAGGTCCCCGCAGGATATTTCTACACTTTCACTGTTGGTGCTTCTGCTTCAGTGGGTCCTCGCTTGTGTCTAGGGAGAGTGTCTTCCACTTGTGACGTTATGTATATGCCGGGCTTGGCTTGGTTCTTTTCCAGCTACTTGTGTTAGGGGAAACATATATAAGGAAGCAGATGGCTGACAGATGAGTTGCTGATGGTGGAGAAGTATTCACATAGGAGGAAGCATGTCAAGGAGTCATCTTATAGGTCATGGTCTCCTTACCCCTCAAAATTAGAGGATACAATTTTGGGGATGAGATGAGTATATACTGGAGTTCTGTAATCAGCATTTGGTAGCTGAGGCAGAGGCAAACTGCCCCCTGAGGTGTCCTTTTCTCAGAGGGAGGAGATATTGCCCTTGAGACCAGATGGGTGAAAATATTTTTAAAGACCCACTTCTTACTATATAGTCCAGCACTCTGAATAACATAGGGTTTCTTTACCTGATGCACCAGGTGCTTCCTTAACTCCTCTGCTGTATCAATCCCAGAGCTATCCTCAGTTGGATTTATCTCTTTATCCTTTAACTCTAATGTTGCCTGTCATGAAAGGAAAGGCACTGATCAGATTTATTTACCCTGGTTCATGGCACAACTCTTTCCTACTGAATGCATGGAGAACTCTTTTCTGGATTACCTGTGGATTTGCTGAAAGCAGGTCAGGCGGGATATACATCCATGGCAGAAGATTCTGGGGCAAATTAGCAAGACCCACGTTAAAATTATCGCCGTTTTAGCGGCAGGAAACTGCCGCTAAAACGGCGATAATGGGCTTGCTAATATGCGTTATGGAATTCCAATAGAAGCCCAGGTTAGATGTGCAGGACATCTAACCTTGGCTTCTATTGGAATTCTATAACCATATTAGCAAGCCCATTATCGCCGTTTTAGTGGCAGTTTCCTGCCGCTAAAACGGCGATAATTTTATCGCTGGTCTTGCTAATATGCCCCTCTGTTCTTAAAAATCAGAAAAACAAATACTCTTCCTCAAAAAAAGAGTACTCTGGCTTCAATTTGGTCTTGTTGCTGGTACTAATGGGGCTTACCACTTTCAATCCTACCTGTCTGATTTCAAGGAAGGAATGTTTTATGCTGTTAGAGACCTTGGAACATTAGGCCGAGTTACTGTCTGACATTTTTTTTGATGTCATGAAGGCTGCTGCTTTGACTGAGGATGGGTCAGTTGTAGCTTGCCATTATTTGCTTTTGAAAGATTGGTATACTGATGCTTCCCACAAATCATCTGTCTTTTGTCCTCCATTAGAAGGAACGTGCCCATTTAGTGTGGAGCTGGAGGACAAGATACATAATTTTTGTTCAAGGAGCATAAACATTCTTCTCCTTTACTTCAACACCATGTGCTTCTATCTTGGGTTATTCTAGCTGGATTCTCCTTTGAGCAGCTTTCCAGAAGACTAGCCAACTGCCTGCCAAGTGACAGAGAGGGAGTGGGTTTTAGGATGCTCTATTCAGAAACACAAGTCTTACTCGCCAAGACAATTCTAGCAGCTCTGAATATCATATCAGTGGCCCCAATTGGGCAGTTGAAGGACAGTTTCAGCGATTTTGCAAAAGCATGGGAGACGTCCACTTTGAACGCATGGGTCTTTGAGTGGATGAAGGGGGATACCTATCAAGTTTGGCCATGGATCAAGCAGTCCAAGTATTGTTGCTCAAGCAAACAGTGGCACCATTACCGATGAATGAACATGGAACCAGAGCTAATCAATTTGATTCCAATCTAGGAGACAGAAGGATTTCTGTGAATATTCGACTTGCAGAGAGTCAAACACTAGGTTCCTAATGGAACCCCCCCCAATGTGCCATTTCTTTGAACATGAAGGGAGTTTACGTGTTCACCATCGATCTCTCAGATAGCTATATACATAACAATATTCATGTTCTGATGGTAGCTTGTCATCAGAGGTACCTCCGTTTCTGTATTCAGAAGATGTATTCTGAGCTTTGGGTGTTGCATTTTGACCTTGAATTGGCCCCTTGTGTCTTTATGGAGGTGGTGAAACCCATTGTGACCCTTCTTCTTCAGGGTTTGTCACTGTTCGCTTATTTAGGCAATTGCCTTTTCAGGCTCTGTCTCTGGAAGAGGTCTTCAGGGGATTGACTTTTCTTCATTTATGCCTGGCCCTTTATGACTTTCTTCTATATCTTCCAAAAATGTCAGCTGATTCCTTCAAGGCCAAGATGTTCAATGAAGTTCACTTCTAGATCGTACTGGATATGTTTGTTTTTATGGTAGAAAGATTAAGATTAACTATGCATTCCTTGCTGACCTGTTCTCATGTTCCAGCTCGTCTATGGTTATAGGTCTAGAGTCACATGTCCTCATGTGTTTTCACCACTCCATGGGCCTTCCTGTGCTTCTTTGCCCACTTCTGCTGCATCACCATCATCACTTGGACCTGGCAATGCAGGGCGTTGAGGTACTAATCCCAATTCCTCCAACTCTTCATCTACAGTTGTAATGCTGGAAGGATCCTGTTTCCTTTGCAACCGTGGATGGATTCTGTTTTCTTAGTTTGGGGCTTCCTCTCCATTCAGGGTGCTTCTGGTGGTAACCACAGATGCTAGTTCCATATGTTGGGGTGACACCTTGGGATCCCTCTTGACCCTGGGACATTGATCTCTGATGGAGGATTCACATTCTTCAAGATATAATGAACCTTCAGCTGTGCTTCTTGCTCACCAGATTTTCCAGCTTCAGCTCAGATGTCATCATGTTCTAGTACAGTCAGACAACAAGGTGACAGCAGCATATATCATTCAATGGAGCAACTGGTTGTTGGTCTTTTAACCTGGTGGATCCTTTGCTAGAAATTTAGGCAAAGCATCACCTATTGTCATTGAAGGTTTCATGCATTAGGACTTTGGACGATGTCCAGGTGGACAAACTGGTCACTAGTACACACCTGTCATATATAGGCAGGTGAGCACACTTATCAAGACCTATCCTTCTGTCCTGCCACATTCACAGTGCTCTGCTGATAGTTTGGGAAACCAGTTGTGGACCACTTTTCCTCCCAGACAGATGAAATTAAACTCCCCAGATATCTTCCCACTTTCCAATTCAAGGGACTTGGGAGGATATTCTGAATCTTCTGTGGCCACATCACCAACTCTATGCCTTTTCTCCTTTCCCCTTGATTCCTCAAGTTCCTTTGTGGATTCTAGAAGAGGCAGCTGAGGTGATTGTAGTAGTGTCTTTTTGTCCTTGATGATCATGGTTCCCCATTCTTCAGTCCATAGCCACATATCCAGCTTGGTGCCCCCCACCCCTGTCCCTTCTATGGTTTACATGGTACCTTCCAGAAGGCCAATTTTACCCTTTCAGTTTTGTGGTTGAGAGTGGCTTGCAAAGTTGGGGTCTCCTGAAACACCTTGGTGAGGGCAGTTTGAAATCTCAATGTCCCGCTATTCTGACATCTTGTTGTCATCACTGTGGTTTTTTCAGAAGTGGTGCACTTCCTATTCTTATCTCCTGTAGTCTGATTATCCTTCATTTTTAATTCCCTGTTGAATGCATTAAGTTTAACCTTTTTATTTCTAATTTCTGTGTCCAACGCACAGTGATTGAATTTATCTCTTTGGCAGCCGCGGCTGGTCCATTGGGGCTGAGATACCACGCCCGCCACCTTTTGCCCCTCACAAACAGTGTCTGTCAGGCTGAACAAAGGTCAGCCTGACAAACACTGTTCATTTTCAGGTCAGGCAGCCAGGAGCCAGACATGCGTTGAATGTGCAGGCTCCTGGCTGCCTGAACTGAACTTTTCTGGGCTGAGGAAGTCACACCTCCTGTGGGCGAGACGCCCTCAGCTCAGCAAAGGTCCCTGAGGCACTCCCCTCAATGACAAGGGGTAGCATCACTGATTGCCTCGCACCTGGGCACTTCAGTTTTAAGCCCTGAAGCGCCCGGGGTCGAGTGTCAATGGGTGACACTTCATCACAGAGTGGGGTGGGGTCAGCAGTCTCACTGACCCCATTCCACTCTGTGATGATGTTGGGACTGCTGCCTTCCCTCGTTGGCTGAGGGAAGGCAGCAGTCCCAAGCCTCCTATGACCTCCGAGGCAGAGCTGCAGGTAAGTGTGTGTGTTTTATTTTTATTTTTTAAATTAATGTTTGGTGTGTGCATGCGTGTATGGATGAAATGTTTGGAAATGAGTGTTGTGAATGGATGTGTTTGTGTATGTGTGCGCCCGTATGAATGCATGGCTGTGAGTGTGTGTGTGCATGTGTGTCCTGGCCACCCCCCTCTCTCCTAAACTTACCAGCCGTCACTGCTGTGTGGTACTTTGGGGAACCTTAAAGAGAAAAGCTTCCTTCGGTTCGTCTTTTTAAAGGTTTGATTTGTTCCCTCCAGGAAGCTTGACCTCTTGTTCTTCATTGGGTCTTACCTTTAGTCCTGCAGGTTCTGCAGTTTCTGCATTTTGAACTTCTTCACTCTGTTGGCTTTAAATATTTGACCTTTACGGTTTCTTTCCTTGTTGCTGTTACCATAGCTCTTCAGATAGGAGAGCTGAGTGTTCTGTTATGCAGAGCTCCTTTCCTGAGGACCCTTGAGGATGGATTAGCTCTTTGTCCTGATCCTGTGTTTTTGTCAAAGGTAGCTATTACAACTTCGTGATCAGGGGATTTTCTTGAAGGAGGAATCTCTACATTCCTTTGATCTTTTGAGAATTTGATTAATTTGGAATGATTGCAACCCTTCCGTTCTGTTCAACTGTTTGTTATTTTTGGGGTGGTAGGGCATGGTTGCAGAGCTACTTTTTTGACTGTTAGTGACTGCATTAACTGACGAGCGAGTGGTTGGCTCGGGCCTTTGAAAATATCTGAGAAGAAGCATGGGTTGGCGCGCTGTTTCCATGGCACTAGGAGACAACTTATAGGAAATGGGTGCCTGCAGCTCCATAAGGAAAGGCTGGAAACCTGGACCAGCCATGTTGCGCACAGGATATCTTCCCAGCACATCTGGCTCAAAGTATAAGGACAGGGTACAAAGGAGGTGGTAGATCTCAGACAGCCACCTTAACCAGAGCCTTGGACTGTGCTGCAGTGCCGGCCCCAGCCTTCCCCACAGCATTGGGCTCAGCCTTCCCTAGAGAGAGAAGAGCAGGTACTGAATGAGCCGCTAGGATGTGAAGCAATCAGGCAGGCTTGCAGTCATTGCTGAAGATCTGAAAATCCAAAAGCTTCCTTTCTCCCGGCTTCTCCATGAGATCACCTCATTGTTCACGAAGGGGTCAATTGCCAATGGCAATCAGCAGCCCTGAATGCACTTCAATAGGCTACACACGCATTCTTGGTGCTTCTACTCTAGAACTCCTATTACTGCACTCTCCATGCCAAATAGGTAATGTTATATGTTTAAGAGATCCAGGATGCGTGACGTCTATGTGGGTACAATAGCATGCTTACATGATCCACCACTGTAACAGCCTCAGACCAACCACAACAACAACTTCACTTTTAAAGTTGAGTCTGGGGGGGCATGGCCAAGATGGCGCTGAGTTAAGACGGTCCTCGCGGTCTCTCCTGCCCGCTGTTGGTCCTGACTGTGTCCCGGGCCTCACTTGGCGAATCAAACGGGCCGGGGGCCCTTGAAGGGAGCAGTGATTCATCCGGGAGTGCCCAGAGCGCGAGTTGGAGATCAGAGAGGCAGGGAAGGTGGAGAGCCCCGGGGAGGTGTTGGTGCCGGCCCGAGATCAGCAAGAGAGGCCCTGCAGAGGGGTGTGGCGTCCCAGACGGAGCCAGCGAAGCAGGGGCATCTCATGGCAGATTGCGATGGAGGAGGTGTACAGGTGCCCAGCCGAGAGCAGAGCATAGAGGAAGAGCGGGCGGCTTCGGACCAGACCGAAGTAAAGCCTGCAGTGCCCATCGAGCAGACACCCTGTCGGCTGGCGCACAAGAGGCCGGAATTGGCCTGCCAGGTGAGGCAGGACCGGAGCGGGACGCGGGAGGCCTTGGGAGGTGCGGCAGCCTCCCACGATCAAGTCAGCATCCCTGGGGCATCAACGGTGGGGACCCACGGTGGCGAGGAGCTAGCCCCCCCTGTTCAAAAGACCGGCCGATCCAGGCTTTGCCGCGTGATGGCCCAGGAGTGCCGGATTAGGCTCGAGAACGGAGTTTGGGCAGTTTCACACCAGGGACAGAGGTATCCACCAGACTTGAAGGAGAACAGAGAAGGCACATGCCGGGATTGTAGCAGTGCAGCAGCAGTGAGGCGGGCCCCCTGCTCGATCCATGTCCAGCAGAGCAGACCTCTGGTACTAGAACAAGCACTAGACACGCCAGAGAGTGACCATTTGTGGCACTGGTGGAGACTGGGCTAGCGAATGACATCCTGTGATGAACACGTGGTGGCCCCAGAGGGGGTGTAACCCTGGGATTCGTTCACCCCATTGGGTGGGAGCTGGGCCCCGCTGGAGCCGGGACTGGAGGTACGGGGACCCCTCACCTGCCTAACGGGTGCGCTGGCCGCATGAAGGTGGTCTCCAAGAGCAGCATGAGCTGAGAGGCGCCCCCTTGCTTGGATCACTTGTGCATAGCTGAGTGTCGGGCAAGGGCACCTTCGACAGGTCACACCCCAAGAAGGCAGCCAATCGCACCAAGAAGGATCGCACCCTCAAGGACATGCTCTTTCTCCCGGCCACGGGCTCAGTGGGAGACCCAGCCTCACAATAGGAACAAACACGAGACCTACCCGACCAGGCAGCCGAGGAACCAGTAACCTGCACTTTTTTAGAAGCACCATTTACGACCCTCCGGGAAGACCTTTAATCACTTAAGTGAGAACTCTCACAGGATATTAATGAGGTCCGGAGGGACGTCGATGCACTAGGGGACCACGTCGCAGAGTTAGAAGATAAAGAGAGGGGGTCGAGAAGATGAGGCAGAGGCGCTCCAGCAGGAGGTCATCCACCTCCGAGAGCAGCACATAGACTTGCAGTCAAGAAAGAGATCTTGCGTAAAGCCCGCAGCATGCACCTGATTGCTTTCAAGAATCAAACCCCGACCCTTTACCAGTACCTAGCCGCCCTCACACTACAGAAACGGAGAGAGTACCACCCAGCCACTGCGAACCTTCGCAGCCAGCGGATATCCTTTTCATAGGGCCATCCCTTTCGCCTTATTTTTTGTGGGGGGGGACTCTACCAACTATTATAACTAACGGAGGCCTGTCGGGTGCTGGGGCAGGACCCACTTGGGGAGCAACGCGATCGGGCTCCCTCTCTATCCCCATTGAAGGAGCGACTAGCACAATGGCGCAGACAAGGCTCGCTCAAGACGGTGAGCCGGCCTGACCAGGAGTAGATTGCAAAAGGCCGGCAAGCAGCAGTGGAGGTGGTACCAACAGTACTGGCAAAACCGGACGAGTCTTGAGAATTCCGGGGCACCTTATAGCACTACATTAGTGAACTTGGGCCAGGCGGCTGGCGGGGGAGATGGGACTACTGGCCGCATACAGAACCCCACTAGGCCGACCATGCAGCTTATATGGCTGCAGGACTGAACGTAAGCAGATGTTCCAAATTTCATGTTACCCATATCATTTTATTTTTTCTATGTTATGATTGGGGTTCACACTCACCTTCACATGGGGCACAATGATTATCGCATAGATTGGCAGCGGTAAACTCAGTGGAGCCCACTGACACTCTGGGACCCGGGCAGCGATGACACCACAGGGGCCACACAGCTTCTCCCAACTTTCATGCCAGACACTCCACTTAGAATCCTCACACTCAATGTGAGGAGACTCAATAACCTGATTAAACGCAGGGTGGTACTTTCACACCTGGAGAACTCAGGGGCAAACATCTGCCTCATACAGGAGACTCACCTGCTCGCAGGAGACTGTCCCCACCTTAGATCCCAAGCCTTTCCCCAACAATTCTTTTAATCGACCCCCACCAGCTGGAGTGGCCATACTGGTGGCGCGCTCCTTTCGGGGGAGGGTGGAATAGAAAATAGATGAACTTAGAGGTAGACTCCTCATACACCGCTTCACCGTAGCGGGCAGGTCCCTGGCGATAGGCTCAATCTATGCTCCAAATGAAGGGCAGGATGCGTTTCTCCGTAATGCATTGGCAAGGGCGATGACTACCAACGACAAACAGGTGCTGCTGGAAGGGGATCTCAACCTAGTATTTGATAACACTTTAGATAGATCAGCACAGAGACACAGACAGGTGGGAGCCTTGCCCGAAGAGGGACATTCATGGCTAAAGGACAAGGGGCTGGAGGATTTATGGAGGGTTTCCCACCCCCACTCCCGGAAATACTCTTTTTTCTCAAATTCACACAAGACATATGCTAGACTAGATTACTTTTTAGGCACAAGAGACATACGGACGCTCACAACAGCAATAGAAATACATACAGCGGCGCTCTCAGACCACTAGCAGTGACTGTTTCTTTGTCCCTCCCCCCGGCAATCCCCCCTACCAGGCACTGGCCCTTGTGTGACACCATGCTACACCGCCTGGAGGTTACAACACAGAATCAACAAGCAATTAAAGACTACCTAGTACATAATGACACTCCAGGGGTTTCGCCGACGGTGTTGTGGGAGACGCTCAAGGTAGTAATACGGGGCGTACTATTAGCGATTTCGGCTGTGGGCAGTAAAATTCGCAAAGAGAAAAGGGAAGACCTTACAAAGCAAATTAGAGAGCTGGAACACATGCACAGGCACCCCAAGAGTGTGGCACCAGTTATCTAACATTCGCTTCCAGTTGGCAGCCAAAGATTTAGACCGGGCGGAATACGCCGCTCTCCGCGGGGACAGATGTGGCTGCCTCTTGGCTAATGAGTTACGAGCAAGACGACAGGAACAGGGTGTCCACTCGATCCGCACAATAGGGGGCGACCTGGTAACAGATTACACGGCCCTGGCGAACGCCTTCAATGATTTTTATTCACACCTATACACAGATCAAACTTTAGACCCCTCTGACGGTGCCTGGTACCTCCAATCGGTGCGAACGACACCCATCACACCAGACCAATCTGCATTTCTCGATGGGGAGATCCGCACCAAGGAAGTCATATCAGCCATTTCTCGGCTTAAGCTTGCAAAGTCACCCGGCCCAGATGAGAACTCTGCGGTCTTTCACAAGTCCTTCTGTCCTATTCTAGCACCCCTACTGACGTGATTATTTAACTCCTTTGCAGGCCCTTGGGCGATCTCGGCCTCGATGTTGACCGCCTCTATAGTTGACCTTCCAAAACCAGGTAAGGACAAGTCGCACTGTAGCTCGTATCGACCCATCTCCCTAATGTAGACCTGAAACTATTCACGAGCATCATAGCAAACAGGCTTAACCCATACATGCCCTCTATAGTCGACCCAGACCAAGCAGGCTTTATTCCCCGGAGACAGACAAGCGACAACACTAAGCACATTTTACATATCATTGAAAAGGCCTCACGCGCTCAAGGGTAATACCTGTTGCTAGCCATCGACACAAAGAAGGCCTTCGATAGGGTTCATTGGCCCTATCTTGAACAGGTGCTCACTCATTTTGGCTTCAGGTAAAAGTTAAAGTCTCGAATCCTCAACTGTTATTACGCACCCACAGTGACGGTCCGGATCAATGGCTACACCTCCACACCCTTACCGATCATTAGGGGCACACATCAGGGATGCCCTTTGTCCCCCCTACTCTTTGCCCTTTATATGGAGCCAATGGCCCAGAGAATACGAGACAACCCCGAAATTACTGGGGTGACATTTGGAGGCAACTGCCACACCATTAGCTTGTACGCAGACGATGTGCTTGTGACACTAGATAGACCGGCTACAGCCTTGCCAGCCTTCCTGGGAGAGCTTGAGTCCTTTGGGGCTGCCTCAGGTTTTCAGATCAATGTCGGCAAGTTGCAGGCGCTTAATCTTTCCCTGCCGCCACTACTAGTGGAACAATTGTCGAAGCAATATCCCATTCAGTGGGCAACTGAGAAAATTCCGTATCTCGGCATTAACTTGGTCACAACCACACAAGCTACAGCCTCCAAAAAATTATCACTTAATGCTCAGGCAAATTCGTAGCGACTTCGGGAGGTGGAAACGCCACCAGATTTCTTGGCTAGGAAGGATACCAGCAACCAAAATGACTATCCTCCCCAAGATATTGTACCTCTTCCAGACCCTCCCCTTGCCGCCGCCCCGGGTACAATTGCCAAACTCCAAACGGAACTCTCACAATTCATCTGGCAGTGTAGGAAACCACACATGAAGAAGACCCTCAGCAACCTCCCACCGGAGGCCCGGGGCATGGGTATCCCAGATCTTCAATTATATTACCAGGTGGCGCAGCTACACTACTTAGTCGAGTGGAGCCAAGTCGAGTCTGAGAAACACTGGGTGTTTCAGTACTGAGCGGGCTGGAACGTCCCTATGGAAGGTTCCCTTCTTGAAGAGGGTGCACAGACGGTGGAATTTATACCTGTCACCGATCACGCGGGTGACTACGACGGCCTGGAATCAGACCAGCACTAGACATGGATTGACCACCTTCCCATCCCCCATGACTCCACTATTCGACAACCCAGACTTTGCCCCAAGGGTGGGTGTAGAGGGGTTTGCAGCATGGAGGCAATCAGCCTGCCGCTCCATGGGCCACCTATTCGACACTGATGGCATGCTCTCCTTCCCCCAGACATGGGAAGAGTAATAGGCATGCACACAATGCTAGCCAGGCCCAGTGGGAGGACAACTAGGTAGGTCGCTGAGTGCCAAGGAATGGGGAGAGATCTCATATAGAGTTAGACACACTGCCAGCAGCACTGCCCTGACTGAAACATTCACAAAGGTAGCCACAGACTGGTACTATACCCCAGCAAGACTCCATAGGGTCAAACCAACACAGAGTGTGGATTGTTGGCGGAGATGCGGGACGCGGGGGACCCTGACACACATCCTATGGGACTGCTTACAACTCCAGCAGTACTGGTCACAGGTACTCGACGACATAGATACTCACCTAGACACCCAACTGCTGCAATTCCCCGCATATATACTCTTGGGCCTACCAAACCCGCTAACATACCCCTTGAAATCTAGACATGGGCGGCAAATTGGCTTGGCTCTGGGAGCTGCCATTCAAAATATTCTCACTCACTGGGGAGCCCCGCAGACTCCCACCCATACTGGTTGGCTTCATAGGCTCTGACATATACTGGGCATAGAAAAGACTGCGCTATCCTAGCCGGGCAGGTAGCCTAGTTCAGAGACCTATGGCGCCCATACTTGTCCCTGCTTTCCCAAGATTTCCAGGAATTGACATGCCCAAGATTTCTCCATTTATTGCGTCTATCTGAGATGACCCCGCTGCCACCAACCCCAAATCACTGAGCAGACTCAACGCTGGTATGTTTCACATCTCCCTGTGTGAGGGTGAGGGAGGGATGGGAGGAAGGGTGGGTTGAGGGGCTGGAACTGTTTGCCAACACTACATTAGCATTAACATGTTTGCATTCCTCAGTGGTTATGAATCTACTGTTGACTAAGAAAGCCACTGTCGGCACTGTTTGTTCTGTACGAAATGCTAATAAAAAAGAACTGAACCATAAAGTTGAGTCTGTGGTAAAGCGAAGAGTGTGACTTAGACAAATTGTCAGGCAATCAGCCCGCATCTGAGGCTCCAAAGTAACTGTTAAAACCCACAAAAGAACCTTATGGCTCAGTGCTGGCATTGCAAGAATCCATGATTTACAACGTATTAAAGACAAGATCTAGTTCCAGAATTGCGTGACGTAAACTACAGGAGAGGTCTATGGCACATTGCTGTCAATATGAGTGATGGAGAAGGTTGTTGGTGGCTTGGCCTCACAAGATGGTGGAAGCAATTTAGTGTCACTCCTGACTGGGGCCCATAATCCTTTATAATCTGCAAAGCATCAAGCTCTTTTTCATCAGCAACATGCTCTAGGGTTGGCTTCTTGTGCCCAGTGACCCACGGGGATGAAGAAACAGCTCTAAGGAGGTGCTGGAGAGGGTGCAGCTGGGCATTGTTGTCATTCATTGGATGTGGTCTGCAGATGCAGCTGTTGAACGGCTCCCGGTGGACAATGTGGGGTGCAGACGTACTCCATGGGCCCCTGCGGAAACACAAAGGTGGCTGTCCCCCCCACACCCAACCAGCGGTGATGCAGTGAGCCTGGTGGACCTCTCACTTACATTGGCGGGGGCAGTTGTTGTGCATTGGGGCCCACACATACTGTTTGACACAGAGGACCTTCCTGGCATGGCTGGGACCCCGCTGCGGGGCTGCTGAATGCCCGAGATGGAGACTTGCTATGTATGCACGGCAGGCTGTGTAGGGATCATGAGAAGGAGTTTGCTTACTGTTGACCCTTTAGCAGCACTCTGGCAGAAATGGGACTCCTAAAGAGTGGGATCAAATATTTGCATATCTTCACAAAGTGTCTCACAATGCGTGATTTCAGTACATACAATATAACATAGCGCCTACTAGACCCTGGCTCAGATTTACAAAATCTACCCCACGGGCATGGCTTCGGGGCGATCACCAGATTGCCCCCACAGCCACACCCTACAGGTTAGCGGCTTACACATGTTCTGGAATTGTCCCCTGGCACAGACCTTTTGGGCCAAGGTCTGCACAATCCTCACACAAGTTACTGGTCAGCACGAAGTAAATCATGTGGAGAGCTGCATACTAGGGCTCTATACGTGCCAAAAACCAACATGTGGTAAACCAATTAATTGATATGGCTCTCCTATCGGGCTGGCATACAGTCACGATGAAATAGAAAAATCTGTTGCTGACAGGAATTACACAGTGGCAAAATATGTTTGTCCATTGGGCGGAGGCTGAGTCTGTGTCCCTACGCCGAGAAGAGGTTTGCCCCATGGGTTCACCTGCTCCTTACATTCAAAACAAACACCAATGATGATACCAGCCCTCCCTAGCCTGGGTTATATACTGTACCACACTGCAACTGTGCACAACCTTCTAGTGACCCTTACCACATGACCCCAGTCATTCCAAGCAGACTCTCATGACTGGAGGCAAATGGCTTGCCAACGAGTGTTCCCAAAGAACACCCACAATAACACGTTCGACTCTCAAGGCCTACGTCTGCACAATCCTCACACAGATTACTGATCGGCACAATGTAAATCATGTGGAGAGTTGCATACTAGGGCTCTATCAGCGCTGGAAAGCCAGCAGGCGGTCAACCAATTCATTGATCTGACTCTTCTATTGGGCTGGCATGCAGTCACAGTGAAATGGAAAATCCTGTCACGGCCAGGAATTACACAATGGCAAAATGTGGTTGTTTATAGGGTGGAGGCTGAGTCTGTGTCCCTATGCCGAGAGTAGGTTTGAGGACTCCGTATGCACTCCATGGGTTGACCTGCTCCTTACATTAAAAAGAAACACTAACGATAATACCAGCCCTTCCTAGCCTGGGTTATATACTGTACTGCATTGCCACTGTGCACCCCCTTCTAATGACCCTCACCACATGACCCCAGTCCTCCCAAGCAGACGCTCATGACTAGAGGTGAATGACTTGCCGTCGATGCCTCCGAACGCCAACACCAGCACGTTCTATTCTCACGATCCTTTAGACAGGATCAGGCTTGCTATTATTTTTTTTTTTTACTGTTATGCTTCATTTTTTCTTCATTGATATACTTACTGAATCACACAATATCCTTTTTTGTGCTGATATTTGATTCATGTAAAACATAATTCCCAAAAAGCTGGTTAAAAAAAAATGAGTGATGGAGAAGCCCTCTTTTAAAAACTGCAAGATTATATTTGATTATCCTGATATTTGTCCTGGCCTAAGGTTCTAGAAGAGGAGTCAGTAAAAAGCAGCCACTTAGTCTTCCTCACCTCACTTAATAACTTTCATTGTTAGAAGGTTTTGGTAAGTACGACTTGCGGAGGGGGGCGCTGGATGTTGGAATAGTATAATTTACTATTCCAACTCCAGTCTGTACGGACAGTAGGGAAGGTGTTGGATTTTAAATCCAACACCTTCTCCCCCCTCCGCAAGTCGTTGTTACGACTTGCCGGATAATGATATGCATTGTTACAACGTGGTCATTGTAACGACCGCGTTGTAACAACATGCGGGGTGACGGTTTCGTGGTCAGGGTTGTTTACTGGGGCAGCACACATTCGCTGCTCGCTTTGCGAGGCATGCTGTATTGGAGTATGCTCTTGAAGCCCCGCCCACTCTCTGCCCATATTTGTCATTGGCTTATATCATTGCCCTTCATAAATGCAGGCTTCTGATTCCTACATAGGCTTGTTAGTCCCTCCTTAGTACCGCCTTGTCTTACTTTGTAACCTCCCACGAGGACTGGCCCTTTTACTTTGGCTGTTACACGGTCTGCTTTATAAGTTGGTGAGCACTATTTTCTTTAATGCTGTTTGCCTATTCCACTCAAGACATTGGACCGCCCGCCCACTTTATTTTAATAGTAATATATTTTTATTCAAATTACAGCGTGGTCCACGTTATAGCGGCTGTGCTTATTAAATTATTTAATATACGGCGTGGTCCGCATTCACTTTAGCGGCCACGCCTATTTGATTATTTAATTACCAGCACGGGCCGCTTTCACTTTAGCGGCCGCGCTAATTTAATTATTTAATTACCAGCGCGGCCTGCTTTTACTTTAGCGGCCGCGATACAGAGCTTTTGAAATTACTTCTTTTTTTTTTTACTTTGGGTGAAAGCGCCATACGCGCTTTCACCTTAACATTGGCCTCGCCCCTTTGTTTAGATGCTGCTCACGCTAACCTGACTATGCGAGCAGTATTTTTTAAAAAGGGCGTGGCCACCATTATAGTGGTCTCGAATTTGCGAGAGTTTGAGCTCTTGGCATTAAAAACACAATGCTTTTTATATATGTGTTCCTTTTAAAAACACAAATAAAAGGCATTGTCATTTTCAATGCCAATAGCTTAAACGCTGGCAAATGCGAGACCGATTGCATTGAAAATGCTTGTATTACATACTGTGTGGCACCAATGCAATTAGATTGCATGATCAGCTTTTTAGAACCTTGCCTCCATCTGAGCCTTTTCAGTGCCACTTCTCGTTTTCCCTTCCAGCGCCAGGGCACCTTTCAGGGTAATTGATAGCTTTATAAAAACAAATAACATAACTTAACTCCACCATTGATCTTACCTATTCTGTTGCCTCTGTTCTCCTTCCTGAATACATTCGGAGGAGGTCGTTTAGGGTTTTAACCACGTACTGGGCTCAAGTACAGGGCATAACTCTAGCTGGTATTTGTAGGGTTGCCAATTGGGCCTCCCCTCTACCTTTTGCATAAATTACATGATTACTTACTGTTAATGTTCATTACCCATAGCCCTTCTCGTCTTCGTCACTGCCACTATGAATATCTGCCCCCCTGTGTTAAACCTGCCTCTGGGTGGCTTGAGGAGGCCAGGAGGAATGCTGTGAATGCTAGCCTTTGTATCGCCCAGCTGGAGGGATGGAGTATGCCTTTACAGCTTGCTTCTGAGTTTTTGTTATGTCTCGAGGTGGATTCACCAACTCATTAGTAATTACTGTGACGAGGAAGAGCAGGTCTAAAAGTAATGTCAGTACTTCACGATCTGACACACTACCAAGTTGTATTATTTCTCTGCAGCAGCAAAACATGTTTGCGCTTTAATGAAATGTATGTGACACGCAAGGATGTGATGGTAGGATGGACTCACACCGTGAGACAAACCCTTTTCCTACCCATTTTTAGGTCTCGCATTACGAGGCATTAAGTAATCTATATGTGTTGGCAAGCGGCCGGTAGTTTCTCCAGCCGCTTGCCATTTGTGAATGTTGGCACAGCTCCTGTTAGCTGGCTTTTTACTGGCTGTTGATGTCGAGCTGACTTCCGTGTAGTCCGGAAGCAGTGGGCACCAACTACAGTCTCTTTACACTCTACGTCCTTATCTGTTTCTTTAAGGACTACTTATTTATCGCCCTGGTGCCCGCCTAACTTGCAGCCACATACATGTACACGGGCACCGTGCTTAGTTTCAGCACGGCACCCGCTTTCAGGACGCAACAACACCAGCCATGTTTTATTTATAAACGTGACCATGCTTCAGTTTTATGTACACTGGCACCGTGCTTTTTTTCAGCACGGTACCCGCTTTTTAGTCTGCCTAAGTGCTTACTGTCCGTGCGCTGCAGTTAAAGGGTGAAAGCTTCCTCGGTATTCAAGTATTGGGATATGTTACCTATTGTTTGCTGTTTAAACATTGCCACCCTCTGGAGCCAGCACGCCCCCTCCTCACTTACTAAGCTACTTAGACACACAGCAGAGGTGCTTCCGACTCACTTCCCTTTGGGAACATTCCATCTAAAATGAAGACATTAAGCTCTGATAGTCAATTTCAATTTCATTGCAGGCTTGCAAGACAGCAATTTATCTGGATGTATTCTTCCTCCGTGATGCTCCAGCGCGTTGGCCTCCTTGAAAGGTTGGTGATGTCCACCTGTCATTCATGAAGGTCACAAGCTTATAAAAATGGAAATGGGACTGGAGCAAGTTAGCGCACGAAATAGCCTTAAAGTTACATTCACAATTGTAAACACTGTTTTGACATTTCTACTCAGAAGACTTCTGTTCTGAGATGCACACAAGTCTTAAGTTGCTCTAAGGCATGAGTAACACTATACCCCAGTACTAGCTTGCTGGGCAATACCACGCTGCATTATGGGACTTGTAGTTATGTTTAGCATTGTCAGGTTTGTCAAAAAAATTCCAGCTTGAAAACTGTTTTGACTAAAAGGCAATGCTGGTAAACGTTGTCACGCATCCCTGGGTATCTATGGAAAACCGCTGGAGTCTTGTGAAGGTTTTAACATATCAATGTCCGGGTCTGTCAAGGGGCCTGCAGGATATCACCCAGGATTAAACAACGATTACATTTTCATTCCTCATTGCGAATAAAGCTGGAGCGTTTCCTGAACCCGAACAGTACATAAACAAAAGTTCTGCCAACACACACGCTGGCTCAAACTATTTGATTTTTCACCAAAGGCCTTTATAATAAAGGCCGCAGATCTGCCGGTGCCAGCCTGCGAGGTCCCCAACAGGGCACTGCCTGGCCCTGGCATTCAGTGAGAGCACATTCTTTCCAGAGTGGAGGTGGTTCTCGCTCATTAAACTGCACTTTCCATGGAGTTTATTACACGAAACTCACAACAACCTTTATTGGAGATGCCATGAAAGATAATGTCGGCAGTGCAGGCCACCAGCACTGCATTCAGAGCCATGGCTAGGTGGCACGCGCTCCACCAATGCCAACACAAAGGGCGTCAGGGCACACTGGCACGTCAATAAACACAGCTCTTTGGGCTCTACAGTGCCAACGCTATTCAGTTCGCATTTAAACAACTGTTGGGCTTGCCCACTGTAGAGTTCAAAAACACTTTTTTTAGTTCATGTTATAGCATTCTTGTGTAACCATAAACCCAATGCTTCCATTCTGGCTGTCTCAATTCGGAAGTTTGAGTTCCTCTAACATTCTCGGCGAACAACTGAAGCAAATTCAGGAAACACACAGTAGCTTTTCACACGCAGAATACCACTTAAAGCTGAATTTGTTAATGTAGTAATACTGTATATCATGGTGACAATTGTTATTTAATTCGATGTCGCTCATGTCGTGGGAATGATGAACAGCGAGACAGCCCTGTCAGGGAACAAACACTTCATCATAACGTTTACTGGCACCTTAATGTGTCTAGAAATATTGCTGCATTTTGCACGTGTTAGTTATTTACCTCGACGGCAATTGTGTATGTGGGATGAGAGCTGAATAGGCCCTGCGACAATTCCAAGATGTAATTTGAAGGTTGCACAAAGGCATCTCTAGAAGGGCAGCTAAGCACTGATTTTTTAACCTACTAGAAACAAATGGGAAATCGTATTTCTTCGTTTTCTCGGTGCTTCGGTCCACTCACTGCATCTGTGAGGGTCTTGCTCGCTCCCCCACTAACCCTCACCAGTCGACGCCATTTGCAAGAACCCCCCACCCCACCTAGCCACAGCTGCAGTCATAACAGGAGGTGACTGCTCGGAGTCTCGTGTTGCAAGATGGACAGGAACTTAATATCAGGACAGGAGCTCTTCAAAACAAGCATTAAAAATGCAATAAGTCTCGCCTTTCATTAAGTTAAAGCTATTTGCTTTGCTATACAATACCATTAGCAAAGCAAATGGCTTTAACTTAATCAAAGGCGAGACCTATTACATTTTGAATGCTTGTTTGTCTGTGTTCTTCATAGCCAGTCTGGTTGTACAATTCATATTGTTTAGTGATTCATGCACTACCTAAACGTGTTTCAAATGATATATGGGCCACAGCACAGGTACACCATACAGCAGTGGACTGCTAGAGACATTTTTTCAAGTTAACTAAATATTCTTGCTGTGAAAAAGGATTTTTTTTTATATGTCTAAGGTGTATGGAAGACGAGCAATGAAACTCACTGTTCGTGCATATCTTGAGAAGATATTCCCGCTTCTAATGTAGTCAGGACTAAATACATTTGTGACGCCAAGGATGGCGTAACCCTTCTCAGAAAAAAAGTACAAAGGTATATCGGAAGAAGTTGGGAAGAATGCTAGGATGGCCAGGAATGGTATAGCAGAGGAAGAAACCAAGCAATGGCAGTGGAATATTATCCAAGGAACTGTGCCTTCACCTACGATTTGAAGGCAGAGTTAAATGTGTGGATTCTACTGGTAAATAACAGTAAAAGTGACGAGAATGAGTGAAAGTCGTTTGAGGAGGCTGAGGAGGCGATTTGTTTAAAGTAATTACCTAGAGAGAAATGCTTGTAAGAAAACAGAAAAAGAAGACATTTAGGACCCAGTTTTAAATTTGATTTATTAATTGAACGTCGTAAGTACCTTCATCGTCAGGTAAGGTATTTACAGGTATAGTAAATAGCTCCTATTCCTAGTTTTCATATGGAAATCAGTGCCTGCCACTGTGAATTCTACATGACTTAGAAATTACCAGGCTCCCCTGCACCACACCAGCACATTTCAGCAGTTGTGATCTGCCAAAAGTGACAAGGGACAAATTGCAGGGGTGCAACATTTATTGCACCTGGAAAAAACCTCATGGTAGATTTATCATTGTTTTGCATCGCCTTTGCGCCATTCAAAGTGACGTAGGGTGACACTAGACCTAATATCAGATTTACCAAGCCACGCAGGGCCACACTGCATTGCCCTGCGTGGCTTGGTAAATCTGGTGTAACACAAGGCAACACAAGTCACTGTCTTGCCTTACACTGTGTGATGGAAGCATTACATGGGTGGAGCGTGGGTATCCCACACATCCACCGATGCATCCTGATGCATTCCCAGATTTGCCAACACAGGTAGATCTGGGAATGTGTCAGAATTGTACGCTTTCCCACCAGAGGTGCAAGGAGGAGAAATATCTTTATTTCTCTTTGTTATTTCCTCTTTCTAAGTGTGCTGCAGAAATTGCCTCTAAGGATTATTTTTGTGCAGGAAGGTGCCCCTTCCTACACAAACAATATCCTGCCTGCAATGCAGGGACCAGGGCGCAAGGGTGCCTGCGTTGGGCCAGGCTGCACTGAATACTCTGGCACAAGGAGAGGTCAAGAATACTACACATGTTGGTAGATATGGCCAGGGCTGGCTTTATAGTGGTGCGATCGGTGCCACCGTAGTGGGTGCTGACTTTGGGGGGGGGGGGGGGAGGCACCTTGTTTTCAAGTATATTATAATTTTGAAAGCACCTGCTGCCTTTTCTTGCCTCCAGCAATTTCCAGGCAACAATAAAAATGTCAAGATATCTCTGGTGATTATTGGATCTGCTGCAGAGAGATTGGAGTTGTGTCTAGTGGAAGTTTTGACTCATCATAAAGTAGCGCAGAGGGTTAAAATGCAAAAGCACGAGTACAATACAGATCACAAAGTGCAAATAACGCAAATAGGTCAGTGGGTTACTGCTTTTGTCAGAGAGATCCTTTTGCTACTTGAAGTTTATAGGTTTAAATCCTAAAATTGAACAGTGAGTTATTAACTGTCATCAAAAAGCTGCATGAAAGCTGCAAGGTATAGGTTAGAGCCTTATGATTTTTTCCCCCTAATCTTTCATTATGGTAGTGTTTCAAAAAGGGTTTATTTGGGTAGAATTCAACTCTTATTACTAAATCCAACCTCCAAACATTGTTACGTTTGAAATTCTGAGTTTGTGCTTCTCCAGACCAAGCACTCTTAAACTATACTGTCTACCAGTATGGATGACATGTGACACCTGCACATTATAGTCCTCTGTCCGATGTAATATTTCCCATACACTGCTTCACACACTTATGATTCATTGTCTCTGTGTAATGTGTGTGTGATGTAAAGTGTTCTGACTCCTTACACTAGTTTTGTTGGTGCTATAAAAGAAAAGCATGAGAGAGAGAGTGGTTATGGAGACGTGAGGGACACTGTTAAAGGATAGTACTGAGGGAATCCATGGAGAAGGAGGTCATGTGGGGCACCAACAAACATTGTTGCATTCCTGCCCTCTCCCTTTCACGCAGTGCATTGCAGAAAGCTGCCTTGCTGTGATGCATGAAACAATTATAAATATGGGTCTTGGGCCCTCATACAGAGCACAACGAAAGGCTCGGATTGCGATCCCGGTGCAAATAGGTATTTTGTTCAGGAATAAGAATTTTTGGGACTGAGGAATCTAACTTATCCCAAAACAATTCAAAATATCAAATCTTATGCTTTGAGAGAAGAAAAGGGCTCTGCCCTTTCGTTGTCTGTTAAGAACAGGTTAGACTTGTTCTATTGTATGCTGAACATATGCTACACTTCCACTTCGAATTGCAAGACTTTCCATCATGAAATACGCCATTGAATTAAGGTAAAGGACTTGCTCGTAATACAATACATGACAATCTGCATTAAACAGCTGATCGTATATCAAGGAACATAAGAAAAATAATGTGGCCAGATTTTAGAGGAAATATAATCAGAAATGTAACATAGCATACATTTTGAGGTTAGGCCAGCTTGAATTCAGCTGCGAAGGAAGGCACTGGCTCGAGATTTTATGCGGACCTGATGGATAACTTAGGAGTTCAATGTATTTTCAACCAAAACAATAAAGAAAAAAGACCATGCTTTTGTTACAGTGAAATGTACAAATCGATGAAGTATGTTTTGCAATGAAGTTAGACAAATATATTATTTAAATGCGCATTCCATTTGAACTTTAATAATTCAATTCTATTCTATAAGATTCTGAATTTGGAGTTTTACAATGTACAAAACGTGACAGAATTGTTGTAAAACATGACTCTCCATTGTCTAACAGGAAATCATTTTGTGTGAAAGTAACAGAGAAAATGTTATGTTCAAGGGTGCCCGTTGTTGTAGGACTTTGAGATAATGTTCCCCCAGAATCAGAGAAGGAAGGTGGAAGAGAGTGACAAATGTGGCCTACTTATCCCGTGTGGCCAATAGAACAGAAGCAGAGCAGGCATGGGTGAGACATGGGCATCATTTAGGTGACACAGCTGCGACCTCTGGCCTTGCAACTTGCGACCCCTGACTCAGCCTTAACCAGAAGTGATAAAATCAGTGCCAACAACACAGGGACTTCCCTCTACTTATTTTCTGTCCATTTTGTGTTATACTAATAGTGAAAATATAACACGGAATATAAATGCTCAGTGAAGATGTTAGATTGACCAGGTACTCAGCTCAAGGTTGCTAATGATGATAAAGAAATATACTGCATATATTGTACCCACAATGAGGTGGATCCGGCCATCTCTTTTATTGTAACACTGCTTATAACTACATGCCATCTATTGGAATGTACCTTATTGATTGTGCTGTATGGTGTCTCATGCTTGACAGAAATTCTCAATGATGTCAATGAACCTGTATCTCATTCATAATTTAACAAGATCACCTGTTGTGATGATTAGATTAAAGCTTTAACAGTAATGGAAATGGGACTTTGGTGGCAGGTAAGGTAAGCAAAAAATGCTTTTAAATTACTGTTGCGTGTGTGCTTGAGGGTGAGTGTGTTTATGTGTGAAAGCATGTGCATGCGTGAGCAATACGTGTGTGCATGTGTGTGTGAGTGAAAGTCAGTGACAGGTGATGAGTGAGAATGTCTGAGATTGAGTGCCAGTAAGTATGAGTGAGTCATAATGAGTAAGAATGAGTGCCTGCAAGTAAGTGAGTGAGAATGAATAAGAATGGGTGCAAGGGAGCATGAGAGAGTGTGAGTGAGAATGAGAGTAAGTGAGAATGAGTGGAATAGTGAGTGAAAGTGAGATGGTGTGAGTGAGAATGTGGTGTTATGCTTGCAAGTCTGATGTTGTCCTTGGCATTCTGAAGGTGTCTCTTGTCCTATAAAGACAGTCATAGTAAAATATTGGTGCTGGAATACTTGGGACAATTCTTAGCATGGCGGACCCCTGTGACGATATAGCACTCTGGAAGTAATTCTTGACAGAATGAGCACCTATGGAAACATACTGGTAATGGCATGCTAGAGGTAATTCTTGGTATGTGGGGTACATGTGGAAAAATGCTGGTACTAGCACATTGGGGGTAATACTTGCCATAAAGGAGGAGAACCAGAGTGATGGGAGTATGGAAAGCATAGCCAAATGTGGCCCTTGCATACTGAGGTAATTATTGATATAAGGGTAACCTATGGTATATGGATGGCATAAATGGAAGAAATCTGTCTCTGGCATATTGGGGGCATCCATGGAATGTGGGAGCACCAGACAAAATGCTAGCCCTGGTACAATCAAGCTAACATTTTTGATATATGGTGGCATCCATAGCACATTTTGGAAAATGAGTCAACCATTGGAGAGAGTGTCTCAGCATGCCATGAACGAATTTGAAAATGTAATGAGTGCCATTTCAAAACCTATGACTTTTAGGAAATGTATGTGAAAATTGTGCTTTAAAAGGCAGGATTTGACCACAAGAAACCCCATAGTAGAGGTTGTGCTTTCTCATTCACAATAATTCAATTGTTAGAAATGGGGGTTTCTAGTTGATAGAGGTAGGTACCTTTGTCCAAATAGGGACCCTTACTTCTAGTCAGGGTAAGAGGGATACACTTCTAAAATAACCCCTGCTCACCCCCTTGGTAGCTTGGCATGAGCAGACAGGCTTATCTCAGAGGCAGTGTGTAAAGCATTTGTGAACACATACAGTAATACAGTGAAACCACTACAATTGGACAACACATTAGATTAGAAAAGTAAGTAATTTTTATCTAAACCAAACAAGACCAAAACAACAAAAATCCAAATACAGTAATAAAAATATGACTTTCAAATGGTAGAAATAGTTCAGTTCAAAGCAAATTGCAGATGCGACACTTTTCCCTCAAAGTACCTTGGATGCATCACGCACACAAACAAAAAGGGTCGCAGGGAAGGTGATGCGTCGGTTCCTTACACTCAGGGAAGGTGATGCGTTGGTTCCTTGCTCCGGGGGAGGTGATGCGTCGGTTCCTTATTGCTGCGCAGGGGAGGTGATGCGTCGGTTCCTTACCGGAGAGAAGGTGATGCATCGGTTTCTTACTGCGTCCCCCAACGATGTGACAGACTTGGCGCCTCGATGTAATGCAACGATCCGGGACGATGCTTGGGTTCCTGCAGCCGCACAGCAGGGCTTGCTTTGTAATCGTGTGGTGATCTCGGACTTTGGAGATCGGTGCACTCGATGTGGCGTGCGGTAATTTTCTGAGCCGAAGGCAGGCGCTGCGACAATTTCTTTGGCGATGCGTCGGAAACAGGTGCGGATGCGCCACGCTTCTCAAAGTTGCATTACTTTTCCAGCTCCCAGCAGCAAACAGCCTCCAGAGGTCCAAAACAACAGCAGGCACCACTTAGCAGGTCAGAACTCCCAGCAAGGAAGTTCAGGGGAGCTGGTGGTGAAGTCTTTGTGTCCCTGAGACTTCAGAACAGGAGGCAAGCTCAGTTTCAAGCCCTTGGAGATCTTCATCAAGCAGGGGACACAGCAAACAGCAAAGTCCTTTTCCCTTTCCTTGGCAGAAAGTAGCCACTGCAGGCCAACCCAGACAGCAAACAGCACAGGGGCAGTATTCCTCCTCAGTTTCTCCAGCTCTTCTCCTTGGCAAAGGTTCCTCTTGATTCCCAGAAGTGATCTACAAGTCTGGGGTCTGGGCCCCAATATTTATACTAAAATATTCTTTGTTCTCAGGTGGCAGAGAAGCCCTGTGCTCAGTCAAACCCAGTTCTGTCCTCTCTGGGGCAGCTTCCTGGCAGGAGGTGGAGACAGCATTGTGGAAGGTAGACCAGGCCCATTCAGGTGAAAGGAAATCTCCTCCCCCTACTCTAATGCAGCCCAGGTCTATTCAGCCTAGCCCTGACTCATCCAGACTCTCTGGAGCCACTGCACCTCCCCAGCCCCTGTCACTCCAAAGCCAGACAGTCAATACACATCCTAGCAGAGGCACACTGGATGGCTAAGCAAGAAAATACCTACTTTCTAAAAGGAGTATTTTCAAACACAGAATGTAAAAATCACCCTCAATTAAAGATGCATTTTAACATTCTGAGTTCAGGCATATCAAACTTTATTTTCCTATCTTGTTCCCAGGGGTAGTTATGCTTATAAGATGTTATAAGCAAACTCCCTATTCTATCCTAAGGGAACAGATAGCCTAGCAACAGTGAAAAACAAAATTGGCAGTATTTCACTATCAGGATATCCCACACACATCAGGGCATGTCCTACCTTTCACATACACTGCACCCTGCCCACAGGGGTACCTTGGGCCCACCTTAGGGGTGACTCATATGTAAGGAAAGGGAAGGTTTAGTGCCTGGCAAGTGGGTGCACTTGCCAAGTCGACATGGCCGTACTAGACTGCACACAGGCACTGCGTCATGGCAGGCCTGAGTTACATTTACAGGCTGCTTATGGGGGTGGCACAAAAAGTGCTGCAAGCCCACCAGCAGCATTTGATTTGCAGGCCCTGGGCACACACAGTGCACTGTACTAGGGACTGACTAGTAAATCAAATAAGCCAATTATGGAAACACCAATCCATAACAACAATTTACAACGGGAGCACTTGCACTCTGGCACTGAACAGCAGTGGCAAAGTGCCCAAAGCATCTAGACCAGCAAAGTGAAGTCCAACACACAGCAAAAACACAGGAGGTAAAGGCAAAAATACAGGGAAAACCCACGCCAATGATGCCAGGTCTAACACAGGGTAAATATCATATGGCAGAACTTTCAAAGATTAAGTCAGCACCATAATGTATGTGATAGGTAAAATATACATTCGCCTGTGTTGTCTTGTTATATTAATCATGCAGCTATTATGGAACTTCACCAATGTCAATTATCGTGATGTCATCAGGGTTATGGTGATGTGACATGACTTTCTGGTAAAAATCAAGGTCAAGAGTCAATTGACATCACTTTCTATGATATCATGAAGGTCAAAGGGAATGTGATGTCACTTCTGCTACCCCTGGCATTTTAGTGAATCGACAACCATGGATTGAACCCCAATGGTTTTGTCCGAATCTTTTTACCAGGGTCCATGGGAGTTATTATTTCACCCTGAGCCCTGATACATACTGAATTTAGATTTTCAGATTCTACCTATTCCCCTTGTTGGCTGATTCTTCAGCTGGTCAGAAAATGGTAGGAAGAGGATGGATCTGAGAGGGACAGCACGCAAGACAAACATTGATGTTGCTGCAATTCACAGGCCCCTCTGTTGACAGCCTCCTCTGTGCTTCTGTCTTCTGCTGCCCCCAGACCTTACTGTCCTAGGTCTCTGCCCTGAGCAGCCAGTCTACTTCATGTTGGTTGTTGGACTCCTCCAGGCTGATGAGGCAGTGAGCCACATTCATGGCTTTTCTGCCTCCTCTGCCTACTGCCGCCTAGCACCTCATACTTGTTGTAGCAGACATCTGCAGCTCCCTACTCCCACTACCTTCTGCCACAATGTCCATCACCTAAGGAGGACATGGAGCTAAGAGGCTATAGATCAGGATATAAAAAGTCCCCAGGAGTCTAGATTCACAGCCTCTGTCTGGGTCATATGTGATGAGGGGGAAATGAACTGGAGCTGAGAGTAGTATGTGTTCATGTATTCATGCCGAGTGTGTGCATGTTTGAGTGAGCTTGTGTGAATATGTATTAGCATGTCCTTGTGAGTGTACATGTGTGTCCCTATGTATTTATGTGTGTGAATAATATAGGTCTGTGCAGTGAGCTAAAAGGAACGTGTGGCTGCAGCTCAACATACACTGCTATATGGCATGTCAACCCTGGCATACTCTGGCCATCTACTGGGACAGCATTCTGGCTATCACAGGCATAATAGGGGCCATTTGCAATATTTGTGGGCAATCATGGCATCATCACACATACAAAGGGACCCATCCATAACGGATTGAGGGCATTCAGAGTGGCAGTTTGGTTATTGTTCACATAACATGGGTCTATCCATGACATAGTCTTGGCTATTAAAGTCCTGAAATGGAGGCATCATTGACATAATATGGGCATAAAAGGGCAACATTCTGGCTACACCAGGCATAACTGAGGTCCATCTACGACCCGCGGTGGACACTTACAGTGACTTTCTGTCTATCACAGGCATAACAGAGACCATCTTTAACACACTGTGGGTATTCATAGTGACATTCTGACTATCTGAAAGATAACAGTGGACTATTTGTGACACAGTGTCATAAGGTCATGAAGTCCCAATAAAAGAGGTTGAGCTGGAGTGAAACTTTTATGGTGATGCTAATGGCATACATAATAAATGGTGATACTTTCACTTGGTTTAGTTTGTGATCCCGAAAACGTTGTATAGATTTATGGCATTGTGCACAGCAAATGTTTTGTTGGTGAGAGCCTACCGAATTCTGGTTGGGCTAATAATGGGAGTTACAAGCATTATAACTAGTATTGTTGGGGAAAACCATGCCAGAGCTGGGGATATGTATCAGAAAGAAGTATCCACATCTCATATAATATGCCCAGCTCAGTACTTGCAGTGTATTGGCAGGTGGAATATTTGTGTAGCTGGTATGACATATTTTGCACATAATGACATTGATGTTTGCATATGAGAAAAAACAGTATGTTGGAGAAGGAGTACGCATAATACAATGTTTTGACTATGTTATCCAATTAAAAAACTGTGAGGCTGCTTAAGGATTTGGGAAAACAAGTTCCTTTCTGTGCTGTCATTTTTTTTAAAGGATGCTGTTCATCTGGTCCAGGCTCCCTGCACCATCATACAGACTGTCTGTATTGGACTCAGATTCCAGCCTTTGCTTTGACCTGCAAATCAATATAGCAGAGCAGAAGTGAGCTGATGGAGAAACAATTGTACTGATCAACGAAGAGGAAAGATGGTCCTGATTAAGAAATGATGAAGACTCTTGTAGGTTGGTTTGACACACCATCATGTAAATCTTAATTGCTTTTATATAATCGAGGTGTTCTGGGCTCTCTTCACTTTCTTCCATGAGGGGAATGTATATAACAGTGGTATCAAGGTCACTGTCAAGGTGGGCTTCACCTAGAGTTTCCTCTTGTGTAACAGGGAATCCGAGTCTGGATCAAATTGTACTTGGTCAACTAAGTTACGCCTCTGTGAGGTAATCAGAATATTAGGCTGCACTTGAAGGTGTGTTTGTTGTTTTAGTTGGAGGGTTCATGGGAAGTAGACACAACCATGAGAAATTAACACAAGGGAGAGGAGGAGAGGATTCATCTCCCTCCCTTGATTTAAATTTTTCTTTTCCTTGTCCATTTCCATGATCGCTTAAAAGACATACTTCCCAAATGGCAATCCCCTAAAGCACCCTTTACTTGTTCTCCACCCTTGGCTGCATTCAAGAGAGCATGAGCAAGCGAGAATCTGCTCCCTGAGGATTGCCAGGTTTATTGTGAGAAGATGAAATTGCCCAGCACTTCTAAGCATTTCTAAGGACCTCAAGGCATGTCATCCCCTTCTATGGCAGCCACCACATCCAGTGCTCAGCAGGGTTTTGGCAGGGTAGGGTAGTAAGTTAGACAAAAGAGGTCTGAAATGTGCAGAGTAGGGCAGAAGACTGAGCTGGTCAAAGATAGCCCCTGAGGCTTTTACGGATAAACGTTTTGTGAGGTGTGCCACAGAACTTGATCTCTGTTTAGATGAGCTCTCAGCAGTGCAAGTCATTTTAAGTGCAGATTCCAAACTTCCAAAGACTGATCACATGATGCTATCAGAATGTAGCCAGTCCCCTTTTTCAAATCAACTTAAGTGGTTTGATAGACGCTGTTTCACCACTCATAGAAACTTACTAACAGCATTTAAAACATTCCCAGAGATAAATCTTTGATTTCCAACTGTAGTGCTATTTATAAGATGGAGATTAACTAGCGGGAATCTGCTATAAAGGATGAGGCATGGGCTGAGTTATTGAGGGTGAGCTGATTGAGAAATAGTACTAAATTCAAGATATTGTCAACTATCCTTTTTTCACTGTATAGACAGTGGTTCTGCTCTTTCTCATATTCATCTGGGCATCTGTGTGAATCACTTGAAGGGGTCTTACAATTTGGAGCGTGATCTTGGAAACCTTGTAGACCACCATATGCTGGATCTGGTGGACTATTAATCCTGCAGTTTCTGGTTTAATCCCTCCCTCATGTTTCATATCCATAATTATTCCAGTATTTTAAAGGGGACAAAATACCACTACAGTGTTATTGACCTATCTCTTTAATTGATTCAACTGTGAAGGTGGTTGATAGCGTCATTCAAGTCAAGTCAAAATACTTTATCCGGCTACCAAAAGCCATAAAAGCACAAGGTAAAAACATATAAAAACATTGGGAGGACTATCAATACATTAAAAGGAAAGAAGTGATATACATGTCTGTTACAAGGGTCCCCATCATACACATATTACATACACAACAATTAATCACATTGGTCAAATTTAGTAAAACACATTATAGAAAGTCATCCAAATATCAGTGCATTTAAAAATCTCGACCAATAAAATACCATAGCAAATAAATGCTTAAGAGATGTCTCCATGATTAAGTATTTAAAAAATGCTAAAAAGAGTATATAATTTCAGAAACTTATTTAAAAAGGTTGTTATGCAATTACTGCAGGGATATCTTCTTCCTGGATCTCATTGCCCCTAACAGAAAGCTTGCAACCCCAAAGCAGACCACAGGGGAGGGTAGCATTAGTAAAAATAACAGAGCAGGCCTTACTTGAACAAAATTTGCCTCTCTCAGTAGCGGCAATATAAATTTCTTGCGAAGGGAGGTATAAAATTCACAGAAGAAGATAAAATGCAAAGTGTCCTGTTCCGAAAAATTATCACAGGGGCACGGCTTTAAGGTACCTGGCCGTGAAAACCCCTTTGGAAAGGCTAAAAACCAGGATACCTGATTCAGCTGGAATCTAGTTAAAACAAAACGATGTCGTACGTTTGTTACTAGTGACAAATAGGGCTGTAGCTGTGGGGTTGAACTAAGGATAACATACCTTCTCACCATGGGCTTGGCAAGTTCGAGGCCCTCCCTGATCACCTGCTGCCTATCCAAAAACGTAATTTTAATGTCCTTGATCGCCGCTGTCCTAGAGATTTTGGGTTACTATACATATCTGGACAGCCCAGCAGCGTCAATTGCTCCCTGATGTATTTTAGCCACGGACTTTGTAGGGCCCCATCAAGGGCAATGCAATCCATGATAACCATTTGATTCAGAGTGGGAGAAACACTTGACCAGCTCCTCAACCAACACATCAGAGGTGCAACGGCAATATAATCCAAAATGTACCCCAAGCCAAGCTCCTCATGTAAAATAAAGGCAGGGGTACTAGAGGGGAGAGCTAGGAGGCCGCGCATAAATTTGTTCTTGACCCCCTGGATATCCCTCATGTCCTTGTGACCCCGTACGTCACACCCATATGTCGCCATAGGGATACATTTCTCTTTATAAACCTTGAGTAGGGCAGGTATTGGTTTCGACCCCAATCTTTTAGCAAAATCCCAAACGGCCCCGACCGCTCTGGCCAAAGTGTTCTTTTTAATTGCCTTTGCGCAGCCCAGGACCCGTTATCGTCAAATAGTACCCCCAAATACGGTAAAGTGGACACTTTCGACAATTCCACCCCCCTACAAAAAAACTTTGTCTTAGCGGCCTTCTTACTCCCCATTGTCATTGTGTGTGATTTGGTAAAATTAGTAGCTAAATCAAGTGACTCCATAAAATCAATTAAAGTATTTAAAAGATTTTGGAGACCTATGGCGATCCTTGCGAACAACACTGCATCATCTGCATAGAGTAATGCTGGGACCAATTTGGATCCAGCTCTTGGGATATCTTGAGTACTGCCTGTGAGGTGGTCTCCTAGTTTATTTATGTAAAGTGTGAACAATAGGGGTGCCATGATGAACCCCTGTCGTACCCCTCGCTTGACCTCCCAGGAATCCGTTAGACTACCATTATCTTTAAATCTTACCGCTGCCATCGTGCTATTATGGGTATAGTGTAAAAAGGATACCAGACTTGGTTCCATGCCCAATTCCCCCAGAATCCGCCACAGTTTTCATCGATTTACTCTATCAAAGGCCGACGTTAGATCCATAAATCCCATGTACAGTGTGCCCCTCTTTGCTATGGTATACTTCCCAATCACCAGGCTCAAGTTTGTACATTGATCCAATGTGCCTCTCCCTTGCCTGAACCCGTACTGCAAATCGCTAATGACATTAAAAAGTTCTAGCCATAGTGATAACGGCTTCAAAATCACCTTTCCCATGATTTTGGCAGCGGAATCCAAAAGTGAGATAGGTCTGTAACAGGCAGGGTCGTCCCTAGGGCCCTTTTTAAAAATTGGGACGATGATAGCCTTTGCCCATGATAGGGGAAAGTCACAGGTACTAGCAGCATTAAAAACCCAAGCCAATATTGCAGCCCATGCCAGAGGGTCTGCCTTATACAGGTCAGCTGGTACCCCATCCAGGCCAGGGGCCTTTCCTCCAGCTGTGGCAAGAATGGCTGCCTGAACCTCAACAACATTAAAATGAAGTGGTTCTAACGGCAGGATAGGCTCCCCCTCTGGCTCCAACTTCTCCTACTCACCATCACTGTACATTCCCCCAAAGAACTCTACCCACCGTTCAGGGGCTACTGTGCATTCTGTATTAGTGTTTCCAGTCTCCGAAAAAAACGGGCTGTTCACCACCGCCCAGAACATCTTACTATCCGAGTGTGTGCTCGCTTGACCAAGATCCTCCCAAGCCCTTTCTCTAATAGCTTTCTTCCTCTCCAGGTTGGCCTTCTTATAGTCTGCCCTGCATGCCCTAATCTTACTCGCATTTCTGGGTTTTTGTTTAAGAGCCAGTACTAACTTCTTATGGGTGGTAGAACAGGTACCATCAAACCATCTCTTCGCTTTGGGTCCCTTATCCCTACATGGAATAGTTAGGTTGGTGGCTATCTGATTAGTCAGTATTCCAAAGGCGTCGAATACCTCTCTATCCGACCCAGTGCTGTCCATACATACTGAAACCTCGGCCGCGCACTCCACATCCAACTTATCTAAAAACTGTTCAGGCACCACTTTCATCCACTTTAGTCTATGTGACTGGTCCTTAGTGCTGATGTCATGGTTAGCGATACCCCTACTCTCTACCTTATAAAAGGCAGATGAGTATGACAAGTCAAGTTTAAGGGAATTATGATCACTATAAGTGCTCCATGAAACATTCATACTACAGACCGCAGGAGCTAAAGATGCAGAAATCATTATAAAATCAATAATACTGGAGCATCCCCTACCGGTAAAAGTGGGAATCGGAGTATTCACCCCCGTTTGCTCTAGACAATACAAATTATTTGCAGCTAGAAGCCCCTCTAAGAGTATGCCTGACTCTGTGTGTTCAAAATGTGTAAAAAGTAGACAGTCCCCTGGGCCTTATTTAAAATACAGTTCAACTTGCACAAATGTGTATTAAAATCACCCAGAATTAAGATCTCAGAGTAGGTTTCTGTTTCTTATATGTATCAACTAAACTTTCCAAGGCAACTAAGTGTTCATTTGCAAGAAGTCTAGTAAAAGAATTATAAAAGTTTATTACTAATAGCGGGGGGTGATCCTTGAAAATCAGCTCCACTGCCAGAATATGGGGGGGAATGACACTCTAAGCGGCTCACTTTATAGCCTAAGTCGAGAGAAACCAATAAGAGAAGACCTCCCCTGGCACGCCCTGACGTGGAGGGGACTGCATGCTTAACGTATGAGGTAAAACCATCCAATTGAAAGCCTTCACCTGTATGTATCCCATGTCTCTTGTAGTGCAATTATTTGGCAACCCTGGAATGTCCTACACAAGAGAACGTCACCCCCCTAAGTCCCAACTCCTTGTTGATTGGGTTATTCTTAATAGGCTCTCTCTCTGGTTCAAAACTAAAGGTATGTTGTCCGATCTACAGTATGTTTTTAGACCCGGACTTTACACTAGTGTTCAATGTTTAAATGTGCATCTTATAATTAGTAAGTCCACTGTTGCCAGGCCTGGGTCACTCCATCTGGCATATATGGACCTAACCTCAGCCTTTGATAAAGTTAACAGGCTTAAATTGTGTAGAATACTCCTGTGGTGGTGAAGGCGGGGGGCGGGATCCCCAGCCACCAAAGTGAGGCAACATAGATGAAACTACAGAGAAGCATAAATAAGTGGTGGTGTCTAGACCTGGCGCACAGCATGGAGAAGTGGTCAGGCAAGGCACAGCATGCCTCCAGGCAGGGCGGAAGACACAATGAAGTGCGGAATGTACTGAGCATTATATTATTTCTTCTTATCTGCGGCTTTTAAACTTAGAGGTTCCTTAATTGATTAGATTTGGTGTTTTTTTCTGATACCAAATTCGAATTTTTCTGATTTTAAAGTAAAGTAATGTATAATGACGTTTTTATCTTGTTTATAGTGGTTGAAGCTGGGCTATACTTGCTTTTATTAATGTCCGCTTCTGCTGCTTATGGAAAGGTTTTATGGGATTACTTGGCTGAGGATTTGTAATATGTGATCTACTGTATTTTTATTGTGATTGCTTTTTTTGCATGCATCTTTCATAGATAATATGCACTTCATGGAATAAAGATAATTTTGATTGATTGATTGATTGAAATTAGGCAGCTAATCAAACATTAGAATGTATCTGGACCACAATTGCTTATGGATAAAAAGGAATTATCTCTATCCGAAAGTTATTAAAACAGAATTAATTTAAATGGTGCTACTGCTTATAAGGGGTCCTCAACTCTTGGGTCCATTCTGCAATAACAGCAAAGCAAAATTCTACATGTACTCATTGGCTCAAACCCCATGTTCTTGCCGTGAAGTAATCGGGGTACCAACCTGAATCTCTTTATGCACTGAAAGATTATTGCCTTCCTACAAACCGGTCTTAGACAGCAACTGACAAGAACCCAGTGATAGTGTATTTGGATTATGTTAAAATAATTTACATCAATCTTCCCCAATAAAATATATCAAGAGTAAAACAAAACCATGCTGCATGAAACAGCTAATAGCCATAAATCCAACCTAAGCAGAGCTCTGCTACTAATAGCTGACAATTGGCCAGGCTGAATGGACCTCAATGAGCTAAGAAAACATGCATGTGGATGAAAATCTCAATCTACAACTGCACACAAGCTGTAGGTGCACACTTAGAATGCAGGACACAATGATAATAGAAAATAAAACTCAACTTTAGCTGTCATTCGGTTTCACCAGACAGGAATGTATTTCAATAAGAAAAAGCGGGAGGTCCATCCACTGTACTCTGTTGTCCCTCACCCTATTACTGGGCTTCACAAGTCTGACGGGACTGAAAGTCAAAACTCTACTGGCTCTGCCATTGGTTGATGGTGACGCTAACTTAAATAGCATTTAACCGCTTATCATATTGAGGGCCTGAGCTAGAGTTTGGTGTACAGGGTGCTCTGCTACAAACATGGTGGAAACCATATCCATCAAATGGATAAATTGCTCCCTCTCTTTTGAGTCAGATGGATTGCCATGTTTCAGCGATGGCCTCGCTGGCTCTGCTGTTGGAAACTCTACACAGCAGCCCAAGTTGGAGCAGTAAGTGTAGATGCATAAGACCGCACTCCCTATTTCAAGCGTACAGTCTGAAATCCATTTCTTTCAGTTTGGGACCACCAGGCAAAGCCTGGAATTCTGAACACATAAGAATTTCTAAATGACACCAACACCGTAGAAGAAAACTCTCAGGGTCATTTTTTTGTGTTTCAAAAGCAAACTCCTGCTTTGAGAGTTTGTTTTGAAAAACAATCAAAGTTGACTGAGGGGTCACTCAACAAACTTTAAGTGCCTTCAGAATAGCCACCATGGTGGTAGCACCCCTGAAGGCCGAGAGATCTAGGGCCGGCGAAGATCTCAAAATATGCTGGGTGGTGGCCCAGCCAGTCTGGTGGAGGAAATTACCCTTGCCACCCAGATAGATGGAAGGCCATCATCATACTCAAGCAGGGCCGGACTGGGAACCAAAACCGGCCCTGACAAAGTGCTCGGCCGGGGTGTTGGGGGTGCAAAAACGGCCCTGTAACAAAAACGGCCCCCAGGGGCCCAAAATCGGCCCCCACCCGTGCGGCGCACCGGGGGATTGCCCGGTGCCCGCTACGGCCAGTCCGGCCCTGTACTCAAGCCAGATCCTTAGTCTGTCTGGTCCGGTACTATTTTCAGAAGACCAACCTCTGTAGCAGATGACCATATAAACTATAGAGGGCTTCAGTTCAAACTTAAAATCAGACCTCTTAGTGTAATGTAGCACCCTGAGGGTGATGGAAGGCAACATGTGAGCATTATACAAAACCCTACAAATAAATGGAAAAATACACAGAAACAAAAATATGTAAATAATGTTTGTGTCAGGAGTCAAAAGAGCATCTGAGCCACAGTTCAATTGAGCGTAGCTCTAAGAACATAGAAAGAGGCTTTTGGTTGCCAGACCAAACGTGTTTAGCGCTAACATGATCACTAGGGTAAACTACATCGGCTTACGGAAAAGTGAAATATCAAAAGAGTGTTACCTACACACTTATCCTTAAGGAATTATGTAAGCCTCTTAATTTGTGTTTACACTCAGAAAAGTTCACAATTTTACATTTACAACGTGAGACACTCTCTTGATAATGCTCATTTTCAGTGAGAAATAAATAACTTCAACATTCATAGTCACGTCAGTGACAGATGCGGAGCATGCTTCTTCCAATAAACGGCCAAAGCACTTCAAGTAAGCTCTGGTTGGTCAAGTTAGTTCAGATTCCATGTTGATGAAATATACAGCACTTATCATCAAGGTAGCCAATATGTGGTAATTGTTTTGAAGTTTTTTAATTAAGATAACTACAAACTCTTTCCACGTCTATTATACCAGGGGCCGAATTATACGTTGTGCCCCGGGGATGCAGCAGGCGTGTGCTTTGTGCGACCCCCTGGGCACAATGGTATTACAGAAGGGGCCGCAGATGCTTGTGCTACCCCTTCAGTGATACTGACAGCACTGGTGCACATGTTGCGCCAGCACTATGATAAGAGGGTTTTTCCTCATTTGCATGGGGGTGTAGCCCCATGTAATGAGGGAATCTCTTTGCCTCTGCGCTCGCACTGTATTATGAATGTGGGCAAAGAGGCAAACATGCCTTTGAGGCAAAATGAAAGTGCACCACAAAAATGTGGTTCACGTTCAATGTGCCTCCTAAAGGCAGCCCTCTGGAGGGGAGAACAGGGTCCCATGGACCGCCCAGACATCTCCTGGAGGCAAGTGAAGTCGCTCACTTTCGCTTGCCAAAGATTATTTGTGCAGAAAGTGCTAGCCACCTCTGTACTAAATGACATTGTGCCAAATGGCCACAACCCCTAACAATGCAAAGGGTACGTTAAGTGGCAAGTACTATAAAAACACACACAGGAGTCGACGGGCACTCCTAACTACTGAAACCTGGCAATGTAAGGAGAACTAACGTTACATGGAATACTAATGCCAAATAAAAACAGGCACAGGAATGGACAGAGGTTGGTGGTGAGAGATATTGCATGATTTTTCAAAGTGGAACATATATAACCATCGCAAACATTGCCCATATTATGTAACTTACCCTTGGACTGTCACCCATAAGAAAGTTTCACTTGAGTATGCCTCAAGTACATACATTCAACCCCTTAGGCTTTGCACCATAGAGTAACATTAAATTAGTTTTTGTGTCACTCGAACATGGTGCTATATGTGTTTGTCTGATGACGTCGTGGAGAAGGTTGTATGATGCCTTTACCATGCATTACTTTTCTCGCGCAGACTTTACAATGAATGCCTTTACCACGCAGAATTTTTTTTAAAGGCACGCTGCGTGATAAAGGCTGCATTGTAAAGGCTGTTTCCCGTTGGGGAATACCTGTAGATAGGACGCTGAACAAATGTTGGCAATCTGCACGTCTCAGCTAATATTCACGCAGCGCAGCCTGAACCATAGAGCAACACCAACAATTAGATCCTTTGTAAGATAAATTCATGAGGTGCAACAATTCAATGTTGGATGACTCGATTCATAGATTAGAACAGGTGTGCCACCAAGACACTAGGGGCCATATGTATCAAGCCTTTTTCCCGTTTGCAAACGGGCAGATTCTCAGAATCGGCCGATTTGCGAATTGGAAAAAGCCTTTTGGGATGTATCATCCCAAAAGGCCATCGCAAAATAGAGAATTGCAAAATTTGCAATTCTCTATTTTGCAAATGTAATTAAGGAACTGCAAATTGCGATTCCTTAAATGCACTTCTGGAAGCACCAGAAATTTGCTATTTGGCCTTAGGAATTGTAAATTACCACCAACTTCAAGTTGGTGGTAATTTGCGATCTTCTTTAAAAAAAGCACTTTTTGATTTTTAAAAGTGCAGGCATATGTTGCACATACATGCCCTTAGGGCAAGTATGTGCGCAAATGTGCACACATGCATATTTCAGGGGTGCAACAGGGTATCCTTTTGGCACCCTTGCAACCTTGAAATTGCATTCTCACTCTGCGATTCTCTAATTGGTAATCGCAAATTGAGAATGTCTTCCCATTCATTCCTATGGGCCTCCTAGCCCATAGGAATGAATGGGAAGGTATTCCTTATTTGCGAATCTCAATTTGCGATTCGCAAATAAGGAATATGTAGGATTCGCAAATTTTTAGCAAATCCTACATACATTGCATTTTGCGATTGTCTAATTGCAATTCGCTAAAAAGCGCAATTTGAGAATCGCAAAATTCTTTTTTGATACATATGGCCCTAGGTTCTTAGACCTGTAATTCTACACCTTTACTTAATGAAAAAACGTTACATTAAAACGGTATTGGGAACATGAGTCATAGGATGTCTTTATATTGGATGTCAAAGAAATCTTTGAAAGCCACACCTTCAAAATTCTTACATATGTGGGAGATATAATAAAGACATACAGGGCCAGATGTACTAAGACTGGGAATAGCAATTTCCAAATTGCGATTTTTTCCGTATTGGAATTAGGAACTCACTATTTCTAATGTATGAAATTTATGTTTTTTAATTACCGATTCCTACTGGGATGCAAATCGACCTACCTCCTGAATAAAAATGAGGTAATTAGGAAAGATAGCCATCATTGGGATGGGGGCCTGTTGAGGTCAACAGATGACAGTGTCTGTGATTTCTTTTTAGGTCTCGCCTAGCGACGCAGCGCATGCGCTGCTCGCCTTGGCGAGATCTATTGTCGTCGACTTGGTTGCCGAAGGGGGACAGGAGATGTGCACTTGCCCAGACAGCCGATGTGCATGCTCACACCGTCTCTTCTCTGGCGATGTCAGCTTGCGGCCGGACAGCAGATGTGTACGCTCACGGCGTCTCGCGCGCTTCCACCACGCTCTCACTTTCGCGCGCTGTAAGAATGTCTCCCTACACTCGTGACGGCTCCGTGAGCTGAATATTTTATAGTACCGGGAGGGAAGGGCTGCGGAAGGAGGCACCGGCGAGCATCCGTCCGGGCTGCATCTGGCTCCCTGACCGGCACCGCAGCCTGCAGAGGAAGCAGCGATGCTGGGTGCCTACTACTCTACGACGAGAACCTCTTTATATTTTATTTTACTATGTGGGAAGGGAGGCTGCCTGTTCGTTAGCCAGGAAATGGCCTTCCTTGTGCGTTGCTATGCCAACTGCCTGCAGCCAAGGTCTTCCAAAGTAAGCACGATAATGTCATTATTTTTGGGGCTATTGCGTCCTGGCATGATATCTAAGGGTGTGTGTTTGTGCGCACGCGCTCGCTCGTGGTAGAAAGAGCCGGCCAGGTACATGCATGTCTGGGGTGTGAGGGGCAGGCGTCATTAAATTAAACGCCCATCAGTGACGTGCGACTGAGATTAATTGTGCACACTGGGTGAGTCGAGGGAAGCTGGGATCGCTGGTCACCTCTCTGCCAGCATCATTAAAAGCCGCCGAGGAGGAGGTCCCTGTGCTCACGCTCTGCCCGGGGCTGGGATTCCGATTTTTGGTGCTGGCTGCTGCGCGCAAGGGGACAGGAAGGGAGTGACTGCGACTGTACATGAAGCTGGAGCATTAGCAATGCTCGGCTGGAGGCTAGTGCCTGCGCCTTGACTAATCTGCTTCAGCGCGGAGGGGGCCGCTGCTCGCCGTCAGCCATCTTAGCTGAGGCTCCCGGTCTCCTCCTCCTCGCCTTGACATCCCTCGCTGCCGGCGATGCTCTCGTCCTCCCAGAGGACTGTGCTTTCATAGCTGTGGTTACAAAATCAGTTTAACCATTTCACAACCGAATGACTCTTTAGAGATTCTGAATAACGTAATGTTACAATCAATGCTCGAAGTGCGCTTTATCTGCTATATGATCAAAGTCTATCGGATTTGTTCTTGGCCTCATTTGCAGGCAGAAGTTGCATGTTCGCCCAGCCTTGGGATAACGCCTAACCACATGTATATGTGCGTGAGTGCGTGTGCGTGCGCGCTTACCCTCAGATATTCGAGGAGTGCACACTCAGATCCGCGAAGACTTGCTCGGCTGTGCCGCATTATTCACCCAGCTTAGATCGTTTCTGGGCTTTCAGGAAGCGCTCTAAAGAGGCGGAAGAGCGCTCTATGAGACCGTCGTCCTACAATGGGGGCCGTACAGAAGACGTGTCTAACTAAAAGCGGCCGGACCCTGCTGATAACCCCATTCAGGGCCCTGACAATGGGGAGAAAGGGGGGGTCTCCTGCAGAGAGGGGGCTGAGCGAAATTAGGGGACCCTCCCTCCGCCCACCTGTTTAACATCGGTTAAGGCAAATACACCGCGTGTGAACCTCCCTATGAGACCCCCGGCTGCGGAGCGAGAATACGGTTTGGGGACTTCATCTGTGAATCTCAATCGCAAACCTATAAAATGAGGGTGTTCGGCTGTAGGTGCCACAGTGAGTCCTATAGGAATCAACACGGGACAATTCACTTATGGGACTTCGCCTCGTACAGGTTTTGCCCGAAATGACGGATTAGTAATACATTTTCCAAGTTTAAGTTGTAAAGCTGAATGAAAGTTTCGACATGTCTATGCAGAAAAGGGTAGGGTTTCAGAAAATGCGTTTATTTTGTGAGAACAACGTAATCCTTGATTAACTAGTTATTATTAGATGCTGTTATTTACTGTGAGCTCTGCGTTCTTCTCATTGGATCCTCCCAATGCGCTGTAAAGCGCTTCGATACTCCTTTTATGTCATGGTCCACGCTATATCAACAACTGTTATACATGTATGATATCAAAAAATACTTATAGTGCCTGCGAGTGAAGATGCATATACTCAACAACGCAAGACTTTGGGACGAGCCATCCTAATAAACAAACATGCACACAGGTCTTGCTGTATTCATCCCAATAGTCCAGTATAGATAACTTGAGTAGTCACTGCTTACTGCCTCACTACTTCCATGTTGCAGTCACTCGGCCTCCAAACTGTACTGGTCCTGCCAGCACAGGGCCTGAACCCAAGGCCCCAAGGCACAGACACAGATCACGCTTTACCCTCACAGTCAGAACTGACTGGAGCTCAGTGCTTCTGCGCCCTGCGCGCGCTCCTTCACTTAAACCGATGTAAGCATCAGCCACCCACCTGTACCTGCTGGATTTGGGCAGTGAGCAGAGATCTAAAGTACATCCCCAGGGTAGCGCCATCTTGAGTTGGGGTAATACTTGTAAGGGCGCTGTCACTTCCATGTTGCTAGGGCAGATCTCTCTCTCTGGCTATCCCTGTCACTCGCTGTGAGTGATTTTGTCTGTCAACCTCTCCTGCTCACTCTCTCAGCATGCGTTTCTTATCTATGTCTCTGTTTTCACGTTTCTCTCTTTGTTGACTGCCTTTACCTGTTACCACTCTGCCTGTCTAGGTCTCTATTTCTGTCTCACTGTTTATCTCTCTTGCTCTGTCTCCCCTCTCTCCCTCACTTGCTTTCTATGTCTCTGCCTGTCTGTCTGTTCATCTCTGTGAGTCTGTGTAAGTTTCCCCTCTATTCTTTCTTTCTCACTTCCTCTCTGTCGCACTCTCTTTCGCCATATTGTATTGTAATTGTATTTATATAGCGTTTAACACCCCTGATGAGGCTTTTAACAGCTAGCACTCTCACATCGGGCTCACTCCAAAACACACGCTCCCAGTCACGGCTGTCTGTTATCTTAGGACGCGTAGGGCTCTCTTCAGAGGTCACACACTCACATAACGGTGCCTGCTGAAGACTCGTACTCCCACCAGGCTGTTTTCTGCGGACGCGCACTCAAACTGGGCTACCTTCTGAGAACACGCACTCTCACTCCAGGCTCACTTCTAAGACCACGCACTCTCACACCGGGCTGAATTCTGAGACCACGCTCTCTCGCTCTCGGCTGACTTCTGAGGACACGCACTCTCCCTCCCGGCTGACGTTTGAGGGCACACACTCTAACTCCCGACTGACGTTTGAGGACCCACACTCAAACCACGCTCCTTTCTGAGTACACTCAAACGAAGCCGGTACAGAGGACACCCTTCTTACTGGACCCCTTCTGAGGACGGGTCATACACGCCGGGGTCCCTTCTGAGGAGGGATGGGACTTCCCTGGGGTCTGTGAGGTTTGCCTCCACCTGTAGCAAGGCGCAAGCACCAGAACTGTCCCTTTTTGGGGAATATATTTGTGGACATCGCCTTTCATCTGAAAGAGCAAACAAGCATTTGCAATGCAATAGGTCTCGCATTTACGCAAGTTTGAGCTATTAACATTAAAAATAACAATGCCTTTTCTTTTTGTTTTCGTTTTTAAAACATAAATAAAAGGCATTATCATTTACAATGCCAATAGCTTAAACTCGTGTAAAGGCGAGACCTATTGCATTGCAAATGCTTGTTTTATAAAGCAATCTTTTTTTTCTTAATGCAGCCTGTTTTCCTTAAAGGAAAATAGGATGAGTTTAAGGGAAAAATAAGACATTTAACTTTAATTTTTTAAGAGTGGGACCACTGCCTGCAATGCGCATTTTTTTTTAACATCCTCAAAGGGGAAGGTATCCCATCGGGACCCCTTGCCATATATTGATATTTAAAGACCGAAATTCGGTCGCCAAACATTAATACATATCACTGCAATTCGGTTTTTGGCAGGCAGGCCCTAAATACACCTCTTCCAAATACCGATTAGCAAACCCTAATTGCAATTTTGTAGAATTGCAGGTTTTCTGTTGTACATAAAAAAGCATTTTTGTGGTCACAAAACACTCCAATTCTTCAAATTAGGTCATTTGCGACTGCAAAAATGCTTTGTATATCTGGCCCACAATTCTTTTTTTGCAATTGACTGGAACTAGTTCACTTGTTGCACAATTTGATATACCACATTTGTTCTTGATGCCTGCAAAATAATGAAAATTACTTTTAATCGTAAATTGGGAGATAAACTAATATTAATCAATTTGCAATATATTTTGTTTCACAAAAATTATTCTCTTCACCGGGTCTTGGTTAGTCATCTATAATATATTCACTCAAACCGTGTGAAGCTTAAATGCCTGGGTGCTGACAACTCTGAGCATTTCTTTACAAAATTTGGCAGGATCACTAATGGTGAAGGGGATTGTTCTTTAGTTATTAAGTCTGGAAAAATGGTTATTAAATATGAAATTCTCTAAATTCACCCAACTACGAAGCTGTTTATCCATCCCTGGACAGTATGCTGTTATTCTCTCAGTGTAAATGAGGAGAGCGTAAATACTAGATAATAAAGCTGTCAATCTCAGCCTTGTGGAAAACCTTCAGTAAAGGTACTCTACTTTAGGTATTAAGGGCCTGATTTAGACTTTGGCAGACGGAGTAAAGGTAGTCACGTTGGTGGCGAACTTTACATCCGCCACCCTGCCTTTATCCAACCTGCCAAATTTAGAATTTACCACTAGCCTTGAGATGAACTCTCTAGGCTTGTATGAACCACCATCACAGTGGTTTATACAAAGCCATTTTAAAGCTTGGTGTGCGTCCATCATTGATGAGTGCACTTACACCAAACTTTGGGGGTCATTAGGATGGCGGGCGGATCGCCACCGCCGGCTTGGCGGAGGCGATCTGCCCGCCATCCCAACTAGATTTACCCCCGCCATATTATTATGGCGGGGGGTATTGTGGTGGACGCAAAGTGCGTCTGCCGCTTTTCCGCCGGTCGGCAATCGTTCCGATTGCCGGCCGGGCGGAGCTGGGGCATAATATGGTGGCGGTGCCTAGAAGGCACCGCCATCCATATTGTGATGCAGGGTTGCACAGGCCTTTCCATGGCGGCTTCGCCGCCATGGAAAGGCTGGCGGGATATTGCTTTGGGGGCCCGTTGCGGACCCCCGAGGGGGTGGGGGGCTGCACTTGGGGGGTACCTATGGTACCCCCCATCATTGCCATGCACAAGGTGGCAGGCACCGCGCGGTGCCTGCCACGTTGTGCATGGCAATGCACAACATGCCTCTTTGGCATTGCGGCGGGTGCTGCCCGCAATGTCAGTGATGCGGAATGCGACCGCCAGGGTGGCGGTCGCATCCTAATTGGTGGTGGGGGACCGCCACACCACTGGCGGCCGGTCCCAGTGCCGCTAGGGTGGCGGGCGGACTGAGGTCCGCCCGCCATCCTAATGGGCCCCTAAGTAATGTTTTTTCATTCCCAAAAACAAATTGGTGAAGCAGAAGTTTGTTGTTGGAAAAACTAATGGCCCTGGCACCATGGGAGTTTGCTCCTGTGGTGTGGAGGTCTATTTTTTATTTTTACTGCCCCTCCCTGCCAGAATATTCCTGCTGGTGACAGAAAGTCATCCGATTGCTGCTGTAAATAGGGTGGACAGTCAGATGGCTTACCTTTGATGGCCAGCATTCCCTCGGGTCGTTGGAGGAAGGTTTATGCTGATGGAGTAAATTTGACTCATTTGACATAAATCTAACATCCGCCCAACTCTAAATTGCACAAAAGGACTGAGGGTTTGGCAGACAGGTTACTCTGTCACTGTTAGAACAGACTTCCCTGTCTGCCTAACTCTAAATCAGGCCCTCAGAGACAAATGTACAAAACCAGTTTGTACTTGCAAACCCTATGAGTCACAAAATCACATGGTTTGTGAATGCAAAATGGGTTTTGGCTCTAAACTAAACCCCTTTTCCAACTGTGAAAAGTCTCTAGATTCGCAAAATGGGTTTTGTGACTCAGTTCAAATAGTAGTTGGGAGGAGGCTGGCATCCTCTCTTTTTGATTTGCAATCGTATGCGTCAATGGTTTTGTGACTGTGATTACACTCGCAAATCATTGAAAATTTATCAACATCTCACAGGAGGCGGCAAATGATTTGCAAAAGGAAATCTATCCCTGTTGGTCTGCTTCCGCTTTGGGATTCATGTTAGGTGGCTGCAAGGGAAGTAGCCAGTGGCCCAGGGACACAGGACACTTGTCTGCTCTCTTTGATGTCTTCACAAATTAGAAATATTTTTTTTTAAAGTGGCACCTGCTCCTATAAGCAGTAGGGGATGCTTCGAAAATCCCTTTGCTTTTGAAAGCAGAGATGGTGGTTGTTAGACTTGGCACCATTGGCGTGGGTCTCCCTTCCATTTTTTTGCTGTTGCCTCTTATGTTTTGCTGGTTTTAGATGCTTTGGGCACTGTGCCACTGCTGTTCAGTGCCACAGTGCAAGTGCTCCCTACTGTAAATTGATGTATGGATTAGTGACTCCATGATTGGATGATTGGTTTCACTTGTCAGTCCCTAGTACAGTGCACTGAGTGTGCCCAGGGCTTGTAAATCCAATGCTGCTGGTGGGCTTGCAGCACTGGTTGTGCCACCCACATAAGCAGCTTGTAAATGTGTCTCAGGCCTGCCATTGCAGAGCCTGTGTGCGGTCTGTGACTGCCATGTCGACTTGGCAAGTGCACCCACTTGCCAGTCCCTAAACCTTCCCTTATCTTCATATCAGACACCCCTAAGGTAGGCCCAAGGGCAGGGTGCATTGTAGTATAAGGTAGGACATGCCCTGGTGTGTGTGGCATGTCCTAATAGTGAATTACAGCCATTTTCGTTTTTCACTATTGCAAGGCTACCTGTTCTCCATAGGCCAGAATGGGCAGTTTGATTATTACACCTTATAATCCTAACTGACCCAGGGAACATGGTAGAAAAACGAATTTAGTATGCCTGAACTCAGAATGATAAAATACATCTTTAGTGAAGTTGGTTTTAACATTCTGTGTTTGAAAATACCACTTTTAGAAAGTGGGTATTTTCTTGCCTAAACTTCCAAGCCTGCCTCTGCTAGGGTTGTGTATTCCTTGTCTGGAGATTGGAGTGACAGGGGCTGGGGGTGGCTACAGGAGACAGGGTGAGTCAGCACAGGGCTGAATAGAAAGATCTGCATCCAGAGTGGAGGGAGGAGTTGCACCTGGGTCTGAATAGGGCTGTGCCTGCCTTCCCACAATGCTGGCTCCACCTCCTGCCGGGCGTCTGATGGCTCTGCCCTCACTCACAAAGGAAAGAAGGAGTCAGAAAAACAAAGTGCTCCAGGACTGACCAGAACTGGTTTTGGACTAGGCAGAGGCCTCTCTGCCTTCAGAGAACAAAGAGAAACTGTGTATAAAAAGGGGACCCAGACCCTAGGAAATTAGATCACTTCTGGGAAATCAAGAAACCTGTTGCCAAGGAGAAGAACCGGAGAAGCTGAAGGAGGAGTACTGCCCATGTGCTGTTTTGCTGATTGGGGTTGGCCTGCAGTGGTTGCTTTCTACCAAGGACAGGAGAAAAGACTTTGCTGTGCTTTGTCATCTTGAAGAAGAGAATCTCCAAGGGCTTGAACTAGAGCTTGCCTCCTGCCTGAAGTCTCAGGGATACAAGACTTCACCAACCAGCTCCCCTGCATTCCCTTGCTGGGAATTGAAGTGCCTGCTGTTGTGCTGGGCCTTCTGAGAGACTGCGTGTCGCTGGGAGCTGGAAGCGCGACGCAACAACGAGAAGCGTGTCGCCGCCGCCAGCCGCGGTCATCGCATCGCTGCCAGGAAGCGAGACGCCGCTGCCGCTGACATCCTCGCATCGCCTGGCGCGGCGCATCACCGGAGAAGCGGGACGCTGTCACAGAGGTCATCGTCGCATCACCGGAGAAGCGCGTCGCAGGGCCTGTCGCGGCTCCAAAGATCATCGAGTCGCCGCACGGCCGTCGGGCGTGCACGCATCACACCAACGTTGTCACATCGCAACCAAGACGCCATTTTGTCGCATCGTACCGGGAGAAGAGTATCGCGATCGAGGTGCCATCTTGTCGCATCGCACCGGAAAGCAGTAAGAAACCGACGCATCACCTCCCCACACAGTAAGGAAGCGAGCATCAACTCCCCTGCGCAGCAGTAGGGAACCGACGCATCCACTCCCCTGAGTGTAAGGAACCGACGCATCACCTTCCCTGCGACCCTTTTGTTTTCTTTTGCGTTACTGTATTCAAGGTACATTGAGAGTAAAGTGTCGCATTTACAACTTGAGAGAACTGAACTATTTTATAACCTTTTAAAGTCTATTTTTGAGTACAGTATTGTGGATTTTTGCTATTGGGTCTTGTGATAAGTCTATATAAAGATTACTTATTTTTACATAACAACCTGTGTGGTGTCCATCTGTAGTGTTTTCACTGTATTACTGTATGTGTTCCCAAATGCTTTACACACTGCCTCTGAGATAAGTCTCTGTCTGCTCGTGCCAAGCTACCAGGGGGTGAGCAGGGGTTATTTTAGGAGTGTATCCCCTTATCCTGACTAGAAGCAAGGGTCCCTATTTGGACAAAGGTGCAAACCATTGCCAACTAGAGACCCCCAATTCTAACATTGGTGGTCAGCGGTGAGGATTTGGACTTGCATTTGTGATTCATATACAGTGATTGGTGTACACTATTAGTGAGTGCAGACCAATACGCGATCACATACATTTTGAAAGGACTTTTTTTCCTGGGAACCTTTATTTTTGTTGAGAACTGCCAATTTTCACAATGAGCAAAAAGAGGATCCATTTGCACCTGCAGATATTGAATTTGAAGAAGATAGGGTTGATACCACACTGTGCCAGAGCTCAAAGCCGTTTTGTAAAAGTTTAAAATCTCTATGAGAGGCCTCTACCAGGAAGGAGGAGCTTCAAAAGGCGCCTGAGGGCCTGGTTGGAAGCCACGGAATGCCGGTGGGCAGCCCGAGGAGCCTGTGGAGGAGGCAGAGAATTTAGATGAGCAGCTTGAGGGGCCATTAGGCTTACCCGGGAGGAGAGTGCCTTCCAGGGAGGGCAGCAGTGTTTCTCAAAGGGCCTGTCTCCAGAGGAGCTGGAGGACAGGGACAAAAGCAGGATGCATGAAATGGAAATGGCCAAACTGAAACAGGGAAGCCATGATAGCCTTGAGCACAAGAAATTGGAGTTGGAAAGTAAGAGGTTGGCCATGGAAGAAAAAAAGGATGCTTTTAGAGCATGAGAGAGTGGTGAGGGAGCTAGAGCTAAAGGCTAGGAGCCCAGAGATCACTCCCTCTGGTGGCAGCACACCTCCAGTGCCTGTAGAAAGTAGAGTATACATCCCCAAGGAGGTTATTAAGGATTTCATGAAGGGGGAGGACATTGGGCAATGGTTTAAAGCATATGAGATCGCCATGACATCACACCGGGTCCCTGAGAAGGATTGGGGGAGCGGGGTTGTGGGGGCCGCTTTACAGGTGAGGGAAGGGAAACCTTGCTAGCCTTTCCACAGAGGATCAGATGTCCTATGCCCACCTGAAGGAAGCTTTAGTGGCAAGGTATGGGTTAACTCCAGAGCTTTATAGGCAGAAGTTTAGGAACTGCAAAAAGCTGAAGTCTAGTACCTGGGTGGAGTATGTGTCTTATTTTTGCAGAGCATTGGATGGATGGGTGAAGGGTAGCAAAGTAAATGACTTGCAGGGGTTCTATGGATTTAATTGCATGGGAGCACTTGTCCAGTAGTTGTTTTCCAGAGCTACGCCAGCACCTTGTTGACAGTAAGCTGACTAATCCTAGGAAGCTTGCTGAGGAGGCGGACCGCTGGGTCAGTACCCGGGTCCACAAGGGTCTTGAGGAGACTCCACCAAAGGTGGGCAGGGTCCCCAGCAGAAGAGTGGGGGGACAAGGGTAAACAGAAGGAGTTCCAAAAAGGGCCCCAAAGTAAACCCCAAGAGAACCAAGGTAAGGGTTCCCAGCCTCCCACTGGAGAAAAGACCATGGGTCCCAACAGATAAGTCTGTTCAGAAGGGGCCCAAAGCATGTTTTAGTTGTGGTCAGGTGGGTCACTTTGTAGGAAGTCCCAAGTGCCCCAATACCGTGACCACTCCACCCACTGGTGCACCACCCCGGCAGATGGCTAGTGTAGCCCTGGGGGAGGAGTTGGGTGCCCAAGGTGGGTGGGGTCCCGCAGAGATGTCCCTGGTCTCTTTAGGAGACAGTGAGATGGGTCCCTAGGACCCAGCTGCCTGATAACACTAAAAATAAAGGCAGTGGGTGACCATCAATGGCCATAGGGTGGAGGCTCTCAGAGACACCGGGGCCAGTGTGACAGCTGTCAGTTGTGCGGCTGGTGTCTGAGGAGCAGGTGGTCCCCAACGTATTCTACCCTGTAGTTGCCGCTGACAACTCAGAGAGCCACTGCAAGGTGGCCCAGGTTCCCTTTGAGTGGGGGGCGGGTCTCAGGTATCCTTCAAGTAGCTGTGAGGCCAGCCATGCCTGTTGACTGTCTGCTAGGCAATGATTTGGAGAGCTCCCCTTGGGCGAAGGTGGAGCGGAGGTCTCATTTGGAGATGTTGGGTCTGCCAGAGTGGGCGTGTGTGACCACTCGGTCAATGGCAGCCGGGTAAGGGTATTCAGGAGAACCTGGAGCCTGGAAGAAAGGCCCAGGTGCCTGCCTTAAGAGAGGAGGCGGGGGGCACGGGAAACCGGCTCCCGAAGTTCCCACGGTCCAGGAGGAGGCAGACCTTGAGGGGGATGCCCTGGAACCTACAGGGGAACAAGTGGCTGAACTGGGGGACCTGCCTGAGCTGACCCATTGGCAGCAGGAAGGAGGCCCCTCCAGGGAAGAGTTCTGCGAGGAGCAGAAGAAGTGCCCTTTCTTTGATGGGCTTGCGGCAACAGGCTGCAAGCCAGGCAGCAGGTGATCAGCCTGGACTCACACTGGATCTACTGGGAGAATGGTCTCCTGTATAGTGAGCCCAAGGTTGCTGAGCCTGGGTCAGGCCCGTGTGCTGGTGGTACTCCAGCGCTTCAGAGCCTTCCTACTGGGTCTGGCTCATGATGTGCCTTTAGCAGGACATTTGGGGCAAGACAAGACCTTTCAAAGGCTTGTCACCCACTTTCATTGGTCCCCAAATGCGCAAGAGTTCAGATACTCATTGCAGGACCTGTCAGACTTGCCAGGCAAGTGGTAAGAGTGGAGGAAGCACAAGGCTCCTCTCCAACCTTTCCCTGTTGTCAGCACCCCCTTTGAGAGGGTGGGTATTGACATTGTGGGGCCTCTGGATCCCAAGACAGCCATGGGCAACAGGTTCATCCTGGTCTTGGTGGACCATGCCACCCGGTACCCGGAAGCCATCCGTCTTCGGACAGTGACGGCCCCCGTGGTGGGACGTGGCACTGATGGGGATTTTCTCCCGTGTGGGCTTCCCAAGGAGGTGGTGTCCGACCGTGGTACCAACTTCATTTCCAAGTATATGAAGTCCCTGTGGCAGGAGTGTGGTGTAACCTATAAGTTCACCACTCCTTACCACCCCCACAGGTAATGGGCTGGTTGAGAGATTCAAACCGGACCCTGAAAGGCATGATTATGGGTCTTGAAGAACCCATGAGGCGTAAGTGGGACGCCCTTCTTGCCATGCCTGCTCTTTGCTTACAGAGAGGTGCCCCAGAAGTCCTTAAGGGTTCAGTCCCTTGAACTGCTGTACATGGCCATCCTGTAAGAGGACCTCTGAGTTCTAGTCAGGAAGGCTGGGAGGAAGCTCCCAGGAAAACTCCCCAGGATGTATTTAGTTACATGCTGGCCTTCAGGAACCAGACTCGACATGCTCAGACAACACGCTGAGGCTGAATCTGGAAGCCAGCCAGGAAGAGATGAAACGTTGGCATGATCAGAATGCCACTCTGATCGAGTTTCAGCCTGGACAAAAGGTTTGGGTCATGGCCCCAGTGGAGCCCTGTGCGCTCCAGGATAAGTGTACCGGACCATTTGAGGTGGTGGAGCTAAGAGTGATGTCACCTACTTGGTGGACTTGCAGTCTCCCAGGAATCCCTGCGGGTCCTGCATGTGAACCGCCTGAAGCCCCACTTTGAGAGGTCTGAAGTGGGCATGCTCTTAGCAACAGATGCTGGGATGGAAGAGGAGACTGAACCTCTTCCTGACCTCCTTTGTATGCAAAGAGCAAGATGGGTCAGTGGATGGTGTGAACCTCTCTCCCACCCTGACCCCTGAGCAGCAGAATGACTGTCGCCAACTGTTGGGGCAGTTTTCTGATCTGTTCTTCCCTGACTCCCAGTATCACTGAATGGTGCATCCATGATGTGGACACTGGGGACAGTCCTCTGTGAAGCACAAAACTTACAGAGTGACTGACAGGGTGAGAACTTGCATGCCAAGGAGGAGGTCTCCAAGATGTTTGCCTTACGGGTGATTGAGTCCTCTAACAGCCCTTGGGCCAGCCCAGTGGTCTTGTTCCCAAAGGCTGCCGCGCTCTGGTGCCACACCTGAACTCCGGCTCTGTGTGGACTACCGAGGACTCAATTCAGTCACCAGGACTGACGCGCACCCCATCCCCCCAGAGCTGATGAGCTCATTGATCGGAGTTAGGGCTGCCCGGTACCTCAGCACATGCTGATCTAACGTCTGGATACTGGCAGATTGCCTTAACTGATGGGGCCAAAGAGAGGTCAGCATTCTCCACACCAGATGGGCACTACCACTCCCGGGTGATGCCCTTTGGGATGGCAAGAATGCCCCTGCCACCTTTCAGAGGTTGGTCAACCAGGTGTTGGCTGGGCTGGGAGGATTTCAGGTGCCGCCTACCTGGATGACATTGCAGTGTTCAGCGCCACTTGGGAGGAACATCTGTACCACCTCTGGGAAGTGCTGAAGGCGCTGACGGAGGGCAGGCCTCACGATCAAGGCGAGTAAGTGCCAGATCGGGCAGGGTTCTGTGGTGTACTTGGGACACCACAGTTGGGAGCGGCCAGGTGGCGCCCCTACAACCCAAGATAGATACCATCCTGGCTTGGGAACCCCCAAAACCCAGACAGAGGTGAGAGCCTTCTTAGGACTCACGGCGTATTACAGGAGGTTTGTCAAGGGGTATGGCAACATTGTTGCACCCTTGACTGAGCTGGACTTCCAGGATGCAGCCCAGGAAAGTGAACTGGACTGATGCCTGCCAAAAGGCTTTTGATGCCCTGGGATCTGCCATGTGCACGGCGCCCGTGCTTCAGGCGCCTAACTTCTCAAGGGAATTCATTGTGCAGACGAGATGCTTCAGAGCATGGTGTTGGGGCTGTGCTTTCACAGATGAATGAGGAGGGCCTAGACCAACCTGTAGCCTTATTAGTAGGAGGTTACTCCCACGGGAACAGACGTGGAGTGCGATTGAACGTGAGGCACTTGCTGTGGTCTGGGCACTGAAGAAGTTGAGACCATACTTGTTTGGGACTCACTTCCGGGTTCAGACAGACCACCAGGCCCCTCAGATGGTTAATGCAGATGAGGGGTGAGAACCCAAACTGTTGAGGTGGTCCATTTCCCTACAGGGGATGGACTTCACGGTGGAACACCGCCCTGGTACAGAACACGCCAATGCTGATGGTCTGTCCAGATTTTTTCCGCCTTAGTGATGAGAACTCCCAGGAGGAAGGGTAGTTCTCCCACATTTCAGCTGGAGGGGACACGTGTTAGACTTGGCACCATTGCGCGTGGGTCTCCCTTCCATTTTTTTGCTGTTGCTCTCTATGTTTTGCTGGTTTTAGATGATATGGGCACTGTGCCACTGCTGTTCAGTGCCACAGTGCAAGTGCTCCCTACTGTAAATTGATGTATGGATTAGTGACTCCATGATTGGATGATTGGTTTACTTGTCAGTCCCTAGTACAGTGCACTGAGTGTGCCCAGGGCTTGTAAATCCAATGCTGCTGGTGGACTTGCAGCACTGGTTGTGCCACCCACAGAAGCAGCTTGTAGAATGTGTCTCAGGCCTGCCATTGCAGAGCCTGTGGCGGTCCCAGACTGCCATGTCGACTTGGCAAGTGCACCCACTTGCCAGTCCCTAAATCTTCCCTTATCTTCATATCAGACACCCCTAAGGTAGGGCCCAAGGGCAGGGTGCATTGTAGCAGTAGAAGGTAGGACATGCCCTGGTGTGTGGGCATGTCCTAATAGTGAATTACATGCCATTTTCTGCTTTTCACTATTGCAAGGCTACCTGTTCTCCATAGGCCAGAATGGGCAGTTTGATTATTACACCTTATAATCCTAACTGACCCAGGAACATGGTAGAAAAACGAATTTAGTATGCCTGAACTCAGAATGATAAAATACATCTTTAGTGAAGTTGGTTTTAACATTTCTGTGTTTGAAAATACCACTTTTAGAAAGTGGGTATTTTCTTGCCTCAAACTTCCAAGCCTGCCTCTGCTAGGTTGTGTATTCCTTGTCTGGAGATTGAGTGACAGGGGCTGGGGTGGCTACAGGAGATAGGGTGAGTCAGCACAGGGCTGAATAGAAAGATCTGCATCCAGAGTGGAGGGAGGAGTTGCACCTGGTCTGAATAGGGCTGTGCCTGCCTTCCACAATGCTGGCTCCACCTCCTGCCGGGCGTCTGATGGCTCTGCCCCTCACTCACAAAGGAAAGAAGGAGTCAGAAAAACAAAGTGCTCCAGGACTGACCAGAACTGGTTTTTGGACTAGGCAGAGGCCTCTCTGCCTTCAGAGAACAAAGAGAAACTGTGTATAAAAAGGGGACCCAGACCCCTAGGAAATTAGATCACTTCTGGGAAATCAAGAAACCTGTTGCCAAGGAGAAGAACCGGAGAAGCTGGAAGGAGGAGTACTGCCCCTGTGCTGTTTTGCTGATTGGGGTTGGCCTGCAGTGGTTGCTTTCTACCAAGGACAGGAGAAAAGACTTTGCTGTGCTTTGTCATCTTGAAGAAGAGAATCTCCAAGGGCTTGAACTAGAGCTTGCCTCCTGCCTGAAGTCCAGGGATACAAGACTTCACCAACCAGTTCCCCTGCATTCCCTTGCTGGGAATTGAAGTGCCTGCTTGTGCTGGGCCTCTGAGAGACTGCATGTCGCTGGAGCTGGAAGCGCGACGCAACAACGAGAAGCATGTCGCCGCCGCAGCCGCGGTCATCGCATCGCCAAGGAAGCGAGACGCCGCTGCCGCTGTCATCCTCGCATCGGCCGAAGCGCGGCGCATCACCGGAGAAGCGGGACGCTGTCACAGAGGTCATCGCCGCATCACCGGGAGAAGCGCGTCGCAGGGCCTGTCGTGGCTCCAAAGATCATCGAGTCGCCGCACGGCCGCCGGGCGTGCACGCATCACACCAACGTTGTCACATCGCAACCAAGAAGCCATTTTGTCGCATCGTACCGGAGAAGAGTATCGCATCGAGGTGCCATCTTGTCACATCGCACCGGAAAGCAGTAAGAAACCGACGCATCACCTCCCCACACAGTAAGGAAGCGAACATCAACTCCCTGCGCAGCAGTGCGGAACCGACGCATCCACTCCCTGAATGTAAGGAACCCGACGCATCACCTTCCCTGCGACCCTTTTGTTTTCTTTGCGTTACGCATTCAAGGTACATTGAGAGTAAAGTGTCGCATTTACAACTTGAGAGAACTGAACTATTTTATAACCTTTTAAAGTCTATTTTTGAGTACAGTATTGTGGATTTTTGCTATTGGGTCTTGTGATTAGTCTATATAAAGATTACTTATTTTTACATAACAACCTGTGTGGTGTCCATCTGTAGTGTTTTCACTGTATTACTGTATGTGTTTCCAAATGCTTTACACACTGCCTCTGAAATAAGCCTGTCTGCTCGTGCCAAGCTACCAGGGGGTGAGCAGGGGTTATTTTAGGAGTGTATCCCCCTTATCCTGACTAGAAGCAAGGGTCCCTATTTGGACAAAGGTGCAAACCATTGCCAACTAGAGACCCCCAGTTCTAACAGTGGTCCGCAGTTCCTTGCACACCACCATCCCTGTATTTGTTTCCACATGTGTGATTTTGTAAACAGCAACCGTTCTGACTTTTATTTGTTATGCTAGTTGATCTACAACCCCTTCTGAATGGGAATTTGACGATGTAACTTATTAGTAGATAGATTACATCACAAAATTAAATGGCAGTCAGGACGCAAACGTTTAGTGCAAAAATTGCACCCACTATTTGCGACTTGCAGTTTGTACACCTGGCCCTAAAGGCCTCGAGTGAAAAACACTTTATTAATTTTGATGAGGAAATACACAATACTATTGGGTTGCATTCTTGGCTCTCGCTGTCAAAAATGATCCTCCTTGACGCAGCATTTTTGGGCACTAAAGTGCAAACTGTGCAAGGACGTTTGCAGCACTCATCTCATGCATTGTTTTTTGCCCAGCACTGGAAGAATGTTTTGACAATGAAACTGTACTCATCCCCCTACAGAGAGAGCTTACAAATAGTCACACAGTGTTGTCTTTTGTGGAGAGTTATAGTCCAGTTTCGGTGCAGCACAAGCCCATAAAATGTACAACTTGTACCCAGCTCTAAAGCACCTGCTCCCTGTTTTCCTTTTCCGCTGGAAATACATTCTCGCTTGGATTGCCTGTGTGGAATCGACACTGTAGGAGACGGGTACAGCCGGGTCTTTTATTCCACTGAGCCCTTGGAAGCCGGTTTCTAGGGCAGGGGCTGCACCTGTTTCCCCAGCTCCCGAGGTTAATTGTAGGAAGCAAAGGGCGGCTTCAGGAGAGACAAAAAGAGAGAAGGAGGGATGGGGAAGGTATAGAGAAAGCGATCAGAGAGGGAGGTGAGAGAGGAAAGAGGGAATGGATGGATCGAAAGAGAGAGAAATCGCAATGTGACAAGCAGTGGGGCAGGTCTGAGAATTTTTGCCAGGGCTGCTTTTGGTTGCCCTGTCCGGCCCTGGATACAACTCACTGCCTATCAGCTGACATTTTCAGTATAAAAGTTTCGTTTTAGATAGAGTGCCTCCAGTGCCTAATAAGTAAAAAAAAAAAAGTGCAGGGCCCCAAGTTGTTTTAAAAGCCCTCATGAGTACTACCAAATGCTAGGCTTGTCAGATACCAAGAATGTCTAGTCTTGATTCCATTTCATGCTTCTTTCATACACCGTTCTCCAGGGCTCTCTATCTCTCGCTCTCTTGTAGGATATTCTTAACCACCGTACCCCATCTTTCTTTTCCTCCTTCTTTCTCCATTTGCTTCCTTTCTCTCTTTTGGTCACAGTCAAAGTCTGATGAAAAATAAATTCCGGTCCACAGTAAATGACCTTTTGTGCCCACCAAATACAACCACCACACCAATTAAGCATTCCCACTATTAAAAAACTTTTTTGTAAAATATTTAAAAAACAGAAAAATGCACATAATGAAAGTAGTGCATTGCAGTATGCAGGAGGACAAGATTCGGAAGACCAAGGAGTAAGGTAGCTGGTGTGCAGAAATGGTAAAGAGGTTGGCACGTCATACATTTGCACCAAAGCTTGTTTCGGTCGGTGAGGAAAATAGACTGTGAAGAAAAGCAGGAGAAATATTATCATGGAGCAAAATAACTAATATGAAGAGGAGAAAGGTCACATGGAATGGCCTTTTGGAGAAGTCCCTGAAGATTTCTTTGAGTGAGAGATTTTCAAGCTTGTAAGCGACACGTTCACTAATATCTAGCGGAACACAATGCTTCGACCACAGTTGCTGTGCTGCGTTGTGCTAGAAGATTAAAGCATCACAGAGCCTAATTTACTATCATACACGCTGCTGCTCCCTCCCTCAGCACTGGTGCACAATTAGGCTGCCTTATGCCATGCATAGGGCAAAGATCTGTGCATGATTCCCAGCATATATTTTGTACTGAGAGGGTATCATTCAAGTCCACTATGGGTCTCATTTACTAGTTTTTGACGCAGGGCATCACAGCAAGTCACTTTGCTGCGCTGCACTGTGTAAAAAAAATAAATGGCTGCAATGTGTCGAGAAATCAGACCATGGTGCAAGGCTGTCTGCATTGTAGGATTGAATGTTTTTGTGCAGGAAAGGACACCTTCCTACACAAAAACAATGGAGGTGTTTTTCACCGTCTATGTGTGCTGCAGAATGCAGCACACATACAAAGAGGAGAAAATGAGGAGAAATAACGTTATTTCTCCTAGTTACGCCTCCCCGGCATGCCCAGGTTTACTAGTCCTTATAAATCTGGGAATGCGTCAAAATTCATGGGTGTTGCATGGGAACACCCACCGCAACACTAATGGAACGCCTCTTTGACTCAGAGTAAGGCAGCGACTTGCGCTGCTTTGCCTTAATCCATATTAATGAGGCCATGAAAAGCCACGCAAAGTGGCTTTGCGTGGCCTTGTAAATATGGGTCTGCACTCTGTGCCGCCGGTGCGTCAAAGAAAGTTATTCACTGGCGGCGCAATGGGCTTCTAAATAGGCCCCTCTGTTTAGACCGAGTTTAAACTTTAAACTTTTCACACAATGTACGCGTGCCTTAAAATGCAGCGCACATGCATTTTTAGAAAAGTTCGAAAAAATGAAGAGATTCATCCAACTTAGGGGCCGATTCCGATTCGGGCCGGAAACCTCTCCGACCGAGCCGGACCCGGAGAGATTTCCGACCGAATCGGACTCTGGCAGTCCGACCGAACGAGTACGATGCGCACGCATGCTATCGGACTCGATTCGGTCGGACTCCCATTGAAGTCAATGGGAGCCGGTCGTACAACGCGTACGCGGGCTCCCATTGACTCAATGGGTGCGAGGCGCACAGGGGCGCCCCCTACAGCGGGTACGCATCGATGCACATCGCGACGTACATGCACAGGAGGGGGGAACCATGGGTCCCCCCTGTGGGCGACTCGCGCAGCCACGCGTACAGGGGGGTCCGACGTGGACCCCCAAAGTCCGGCTCCGACAGCTCTTTCGAGCCGGACGGTGCGAGTCGGTCGGACTGCTCGCGGCGCGCATCGTACTTGCCCGGCCGGGGAACGACTCCATCGCGCGGTGCGAGTTGTGTCCCTGCGAGTCGGTCGGAGCGTGTTGAAGCCGCGTACGAGTCGGTCGGCGATTTCGCGGGCGCTTGCATCGTACTCGCTCGGCCGGACCCGCGTACGAATCGGTCGGGAAACAGGGCTCCGAATCGGATCCGGTAACGCCGAATCCGATTCGGAGCCCTACCGGCCGAGATCGGAATCGGCCCCTAAATGTGTGCTCCTACCAGACGTCAAGGTTTTTTTTGCACAAAGCCCATTGTCAGTAGACAGGGCTTTGCATCACAAACCCTGGACGGTAGTGTGGGGCCACTGTATACCACTATTGCGTCTCCCCCTTGACTCAAAGTAGCACAAAGTAGCAGAGAGCATAATCTGTGTTACTTGAAAGGCTACTGTTAGAAATGGGGGTCTCTAGTTGGCAATGGCTGGCCACTGACCAAGTAGGACCCTTCTTCCTAAGTCAGAGTGAGAGGGCTACCCTCTTTAATACCCCTGCTCAACCCTGTGGTAACGTAGCACGAGCAGGTAGGATTATCTCAGAGGCAGGGTGTGAAGCATTTATGACCATACACAGTAACACAGTGAGGAACACTACAGAGGGACACCACACAAGTAGCTATAAAAAATAAGTATCTTTATATAAAGGCAGATTTATCACAAGACCAATAACTGTAAAAGCCACAATACTGTCAAAAATAGGATAGCTGTTGAAGGGCTGTCAAAGATAGTTCAAAGGTTGCAAGAATAAGGTTCAAATTCAAGGCAGGGGTCTCTGCACCCTTTCTCGTTCAGAGGTTGCAAAAATAAGGTTCAAATTCAAGGCAGTGGTCTCTGCGACCCTTTCTCTCATAAGACTGTCAAAAATAGGATGGCTGTTGAAGGACTGTCAAAAAATAGTTCAAAGGTTGCAAAAATAAGGTTCAAATTCAAAGCAGTGGTCTCTGCGACCTTTCTCTCACAAAGTACCTGGGTTTAGTAGCAAAACCAACAAAATGTCGCAAAGAAGTGGTAGCGATGATTCTCGGCACGCGAGGCCGGCGATGCGTTGAAATCCTTGCCGCAAGGGAGAATTATGCGCCGATCTGCGTGATGCGTGCGGAGGCACTGCGACCAACTTCTGCACGCTAGGCCGCCGATGCGATGACTTTCTTGCCGCGAGGGAGAAGTCGATGCGACGATCCTGTTGCGCTGTGCGATTGTGTTGCGATGCGAAGAGATGACGCTCCGCGAGGGAGCGACGAAATCCGGTGCGATGCGATGAAAATGGTGGACGCACGGCGTCCGCAAAGCGATGTCTTGAAGCGATGATTTCTTTAGGGGTTGCGAGCACTCGGCGACAGCAGCGCGATGATTTTTCCAGCGCGTCGGCTGCAGCGGCTCGCAAACGTGCGTTAGCGACGATTTCCAGCACTTTTTTCTCTGAAGCAAAACTAGAGGCCCTGGAACTCACAGGAGCCTCATCTGCAGATAGCAATCCTCGCAGGGAGAAAGCAGGAGGTTGGTGGTGGAGTTAGATGTGCCTGAGACTCCAGCAGGAGGCTAGCTCTTTTCCTAGCCCTTGGGTAATTGCTGTAACAAAAATAAAAGTTCTCTCAAAAGTTCCTTTTCCTCTTCTTTAAGGTCCAGTGGTCACTGCTGCAGGCCAGTGCAAGAAACAACACACAAGCACAAGGACAGTCACTTCCTGCAGATTCCTCCAGTGGCACGGACAGAGTTTCCTCTCCAGATCCAAAAGCAATACAAATTGTAGGGGTTTGAGCACAGATATTTATACCCCAAAAGTCTTTGTTCTCAGAAGCTACAAGTCACTGAACCTAGCCAGAACCAGTTCTGCTCAGGCCTGGAGCACTTTGTTTACCAGGCTGCATTCTTCCTTTCAGAAAGAGGGGGTCTGCTAGCAGACACACAGTAGGAGGTGGAGCCAGCATTCACCTTGCCAGGCACAGCCCTATTCAGGTCAAGGAGCCACCCCTCCCCACACTCTAAATGCAGATCTCTCTATTCAACCCAGGTCTGACTCAGCCTGCCCTGCTCCTCTAAAACCAGACAGCCAATACACATAACAGCAGAGCACACTGGAAGGCTTAGGCAAGAAAATACCTACTTTCTAAAAGTGGTATTTTAAACACAGAATATAAAAAATAAACTTCACTAAAAGATGTATTTTAATATTCTGAGCTCAGGCATACTAAATTCGTTTTTCTACCATGTTCCTGGGGTCAGTTATGACTATAGAATGTAATAGTCAAACTGCCCATTCTAGCCTATGAGGAACAGGTAGCCTTACAGTAGTGAAAACGAAATGGGGCATAATTCACTACCAGGACATGCTACACACAGCAAGGCGTGTCCTACCTTACACATACAATACACCCTACCATAGGGGTGACTTACAAGATGCCAAGGGAAGGTTCAGGGGCTGGGAAGTGGGTGCACTTCACAGCCAAGATGGCAGTTCTGGACTGCACACAGACACTGTAGTGGCAGGTCTGAGACACACTTTACAAGCTGCTTCTGTGGGTGGCACACATCAGTGCTGCAGGCCCACCAGCAGCATTTGGTTTACCAGCCCTGGGCACACACAGGCCACACTACTAGGGACTAACAGGTAAACCAAATAAGCCAATCAGGGATATACCAATTCACATAGGCATATTTACAAAGGGAGAGCATATGCACTTTAGCACTGAACAGCAGTGGTAAAGTGCCCAGAGTCATAAAACCAACAGAAACAGGTCAGCAAAAATACAGGAGGCAGGCAAAAGTTTAGGGGTGACCCTGCAAAAAGGGCCATTTCCAACACAACCCCCTTCCAGCCAAAACGCAGGGTAGACCAATCACTACTTTGATGGGCTTCCTGCTTCGGGCGATAGAACACGGAACTGGCCCGCAACTGCAGGGGCATATGGCAGCTCTACTCCAATCTGAACCCTGGTGGATCCCTCTGTCCACACTCCTAGGGCCCACTAAGATAACCAATGGGGAACTCTTCCCCTCACCTGTGGATACCACCTGTGCAGCATCTAACCTTAACTGGCCCCCAGGTGTGTCCCAACAGATAAACAACAAGCCCCAGTAGTCACTGACAGTAGTCAGTGATAAAATCCAAGCCCTATACCTCTCAGGGCTCTCAAACTTTTGTGGCATCAGAGAGTGCGGGGCAGTAACCCCAGGTGTCTGGTACCTTTTGTCCACTCTCCCTCCTGTCAGGTCAGGCAACGCGTCCTGACACTGACCCACCAGCCCTGGGCCTGTACCCAACGGCGGGGCCAGCGACTGGGGTGGCTCCCCACACCCGGTCCTTCTCTTTGGGGCTCGGTACCCTCCCACTTGGAGCGGTACCCCCTCCAGAATTGTCAGGGCACCTGAGGCAGGTGTCCTGCATAATCCGCCCACCAGTTCAGGGGTTCTATCCTGCAACTGGTGTCCCAGCATAGGGTCTGTACCCTTAGACTGGGAGGAGGTCAGGGGTGAGGCTGCCCTCTCCCCCGCCCCTTTACTGGGGCCCGGCACCCTCCCACCTGGAGAGGTGCCTCCATAACACAAACCGGGAGGGGCACTGTTAGCAGTTGCCCCTTCCTCCAGATCAGGGGACGCACCCTGAACCTGGCCCCCCAACCTAGGGTCTGTACCCTTAGGCTGGGCCTGTGCCTGGCAACCCAGGACTTCTGGGGAGTACACCAATTCCCCCCAAGGAAAATACACTCTTCCACTAGTTCAGGGCCTTGTCCCTGCAACTGATCCATCAACCTGGAAAAACCCTCAGGTGGTACTGGGGTCAGAGGCGAGGACTCCCTCCCTCTGCACCCCCTTCCAGCATACTGCACCCTCCCACCTGGAGTGGTGCTTTTAGGAAAAAAAATGGTTGGGACACTGCTAACAGTTGTCCCTCCCTCCAGGTCAGACAACTCCTGGACCTGACTTACCATCCCAGGGACCAACCCCTGGGGTTGAACAACCGCCTGGCCACCCAGGATTTCCTGGGGAGCACACAGGCTCCCCTCAAGGGAAACACACCCCTCCACCAGTTCAGGGCCTGGACCCTGCAACTGACCTACCAACCTGAAAAAACCCTCAGGGTGCACCGGGGTCAGAGGCGAGGACTCCCTCCCTCTGCACCCCTTCCAGCATACTGCACCCTCCCACCTGGAGTGGTGCTCTTGGAAAAAATGGTCGGGACACTGCTTACAGTTGTCCCTCCCTCCAGGTCAGACAACTCCTGGACCTGACTTACCAACCCAGGGACCAACCCCTGCGGCTGAACAACTGCCTGGCCAACCAGGACTTTCTGAGGGTGACACATACCTAGCGTGTTGCGTGACAGTCTGCCTGGCACAGAGCTCACGACCTCCTGTCCCTCTGACAGTGCGTGAAGATGCCCCCAGGACAGAAGTGGCGTCACCATGGCCAATCCTATGAGGCTCAGCCCTTCTGGCTGGCCCCTGACCTACTGGTTCTTCCACTGGGGACTCTTTCCCCCTTTCATCCCTCAGACTGGACTTCTGTACCCTCCCCTAGGAGTGGCACTGCCAGGCACAAGAACTGATGGAGGCCTGACTACAGGCACTCCCAGCTCACCTAACACTGGGGTACCCCCCACAATGGACGGTCCATCCAGACAGACTAGGCTCCCCACCTGGTGTTCCCTCATGGAACCATCCAGTCCTGGGGACTGAGGCTGGGGCACTTCGGGACCTATCCCAGTCTCACTCCTGCTCCCACGAGACAGGATGTGAGGCCCTACAGCCTCCTCCACAACAAGGGGACCCAGCTGTAACACTCCTAACCTTTCCCAGCACTCTGGGTTGGAAAACTTCTGAACCACTTCTCTTAGGGTCATTCCCTAATGCCTCTACAGAGCCTCTGGTACTCACCCAGAGGTCTGCCTCCTGTGCAAGTTCCCTAGGATCAGAGAACTCGCAATCTGACAGGTGTTGGCCTAGCTCTGGAAAACAGGAACTCACAATATGCTCTCCCACAATTGGATTACACAGCTCCACACAGGTGCTAACCTTTACCTCACAATCCAGTGCCTCACACACGTACTCCCACACCACTCTCTTGAAATGGGCGAGACATTAACTGACTGTCGCTATCACTCAACCCACACTCTTCTGGGCGGTCCTCACACTCATACACCAGGACTTCAACCACGGGGGAACCCCTCTCCCTGCACCTCTCATCCAGAGTCGGTAGAGTATCCCTCCTTTCACTAGGACTTTGGGCCCCTGCGCTAGTTCCCCAATCCACCTCAGGGACACTGCACACCAATGGAGCTATCTCAGGTCCTTGAATCCCCTGGTGTAGATCAACCCCTCCTTCAAGTCAGGTGCCACATCCCTGGGTGGGTGTACTACACTGTCATCACTATATACTTCAATTTTGCTGCCACCACTGGACCCCACCCTCTCTGGGGAATCCAGACAATTAAAACTGCGCTCCAGGGGTAACCTACCCTCTTGAGCTAACTTCTCCTTTTCTGCTATCTGCGCTAGGTGCGCCTCCAGCTGGGCAATCTCTATTTGGAGCCTCTCCAATTCCAGCTGGTACTCCCTCTCCCTCTGTCTGCCCAACTCCTCTGGGGACCATGAAGGGGATTGGGTGCTACCCTGTGCACCAGACCCAGCAAGGGACTCCCTACCTATGGGACCTTCTCGCCTGTCCACCAACTCCTCTGGGGACCCTGAGGGAATCTGGCACTACCATAGGCACTAGACTCATCAAGGAACTCCCCACCTATGAGATATTCCATAACACTTTCTTCCTCCTCTTCAGACTCTCCAGAGCCACCCTCAGCCCAACTACCCTCGTGGTAGGTGTACTGGGACTCCAAGAATCTCCATCTGTCTTGTTGCCAAAGTCTCAGGGATGTCTGCAGGGACAGCTGAGTCTCCTTCCTACTCACTGCTAAGCCCCTCTCCTCACAGAACATCCTTAGCTCCTCTAGACTGTAGGTCAACAGATCATCTATATAAAAGGTAGGTCTCATTTCAGCAAGACCCATTGTAGCAATAACTGGCAATATCAATAATAAAAAAATAGGCTTGCCCGTTGTAACAATCACGGGCAATATCAATAAAAGATAGAAGAAAACTTCTCAAGGAAATGTATGCGGGTAAAAAAAATCACCGGCAATATCAATCGCAATATAGGATCAAAAAACTCTCAAAAATGTATGCGGGTACTATCACCTGGCAATATCAATAAAACATAGGCTTGCCCATTGTAACAGTCACTGGCAATATCAATAAAAGATAGAAGAAAACTTCTCAAGGAAATGTATGCGGGTAAAAAATCACCGGCAATATCAATCACAATATAGGATCCAAAACTCTCAAAAATGTATGCGGGTACTATCACCAGCAATATCAATAAAAATAGGCTTGCCCATTGTAACAATCACGGGCAATATCAATTACAATATAGGATCCAACAATTCTCAAAAATGTATGCGGGTACTTATCACCTGGCAAATATCAATAAAACATAGGCTTGCCCATTGTAACAATCACGGGCAATATCAATAAAAGATAGAAGAAAACTTCTCAAGGAAATGTATGCGGTTAAAAAATCACCGGCAATATCAATCACAATATAGAATCAAAAAAAAAAAACTTCAAAAATGTATGTGGTTGCGTTATGGTCTGCACTCACTAGTAGTGTACACTATAATTATTGTATGCGATCATAAATGCAAGTCCAGATCCTCACCGCTGACCACCAATGTTAGAAATGGGGGTCTCTAGTTGGCAATGGCTGGCCACTGTCCAAGTAGGGACCCTTCTTCCTAAGTCAGAGTGAGAGGGCTACCCTCTTTAATACCCCTGCTCAACCCTGTGGTAACGTAGCACGAGCAGGTAGGCTTATCTCAGAGGCAGGGTGTGAAGCATTTATGACCATACACAGTAACACAGTGAGGAACACTACAGAGGGACACCACACAAGTAGCTATAACAAATAAGTATCTTTATATAAAGGCAGATTTATCACAAGACCAATAACTGTAAAAGCCACAATACTGTCAAAAATAGGATAGCTGTTGAAGGGCTGTCAAAGATAGTTCAAAGGTTGCAAGAATAAGGTTCAAATTCAAGGCAGGGGTCTCTGCGCCCCTTTCTCGTTCAGAGGTTGCAAAAATAAGGTTCAAATTCAAGACAGTGGTCTCTGCGACCCTTTCTCTCATAAGACTGTCAAAAATAGGATGGCTGTTGAAGGACTGTCAAAAAATAGTTCAAAGGTTGCAAAAATAAGGTTCAAATTCAAAGCAGTAGTCTCTGCGACCCTTTCTCTCACAAAGTACCTGGGTTTAGTAGCAAAACCAACAAAATGTCGCAAAGAAGTGGTAGCAATGATTCTCGGCACGCGAGGCCGGCGATGCGTTGAAATCCTTGCCGCAAGGGAGAATGATGCGCCGATCTGCGTGATGCGTGCGGAGACACTGCGACCAACTTCTGCACGCTAGGCCGCCGATGCGATGACTTTCTTGCCGCGAGGGAGAAGTCGATGCGACGATCCTGTTGCGCTGTGCGATTGTGTTGCGATGCGAAGAGATGACGCTCCGCGAGGGAGCGACGAAATCCGGTGCGATGCGATGAAAATGGCAGACACACGGCGTCCGCAAAGCGATGTCTTGAAGCGATGATTTCTTTAGGGGTTGCGAGCACTCGGCGACAGCAGCGCAATGATTTTTCCAGCGCGTCGGCTGCAGCGGCTCGCAAACGTGCGTTAGCGACGATTTCCAGCACTTTTTTCTCTGAAGCAAAACTAGAGGCCCTGGAACTCACAGGAGCCTCATCAGCAGATAGCAATCCTCGCAGGGAGGAAGCAGGAGGTTGGTGGTGGAGTTAGATGTGCCTGAGACTCCAGCAGGAGGCTAGCTCTTTTCCTAGCCCTTGGGTAATTGCTGTAACAAAAATAAAAGTTCTCTCAAAAGTTCCTTTTCCTCTTCTTCAAGGTCCAGTGGTCACTGCTGCAGGCCAGTGCAAGAAACAACACACAAGCACAAGGACAGTCACTTCCTGCAGATTCCTCCAGTGGCACGGACAGAGTTTCCTCTCCAGATCCAAAAGCAATACAAAATGTAGGGGTTTGAGCACAGATATTTATACCCCAAAAGTCTTTGTTCTCACAAGCTACAAGTCACTGAGCCTAGCCAGAACCAGTTCTGCTCAGGCCTGGAGCACTTTGTTTACCACGCTGCATTCTTCCTTTCAGAAAGAGGGGGTCTGCTAGCAGACACACAGTAGGAGGTGGAGCCAGCATTCACCTTGCCAGGCACAGCCCTATTCAGGTCAAGGAGCCACCCCTCCCCACACTCTAAATGCAGATCTCTCTATTCAACCCAGGCCTGACTCAGCCTGCCCTGCCCCTCTAAAACCAGACAGCCAATACACATAACAGCAGAGCACACTGGAAGGCTTAGGCAAGAAAATACCTACTTTCTAAAAGTGGTATTTTTCTAAACACAGAATATAAAAATAAACTTCACTAAAAGATGTATTTTAATATTCTGAGCTCAGGCATACTAAATTCGTTTTTCTACCATGTTCCTGGGGTCAGTTAGGACTATAGAATGTAATAGTCAAACTGCCCATTCTAGCCTATGAGGAACAGGTAGCCTTACAGTAGTGAAAAACGAAATGGGGCATAATTCACTAACAGGACATGCTACACACAGCAAGGCGTGTCCTACCTTACACATACAAAGCACCCTACCATAGGGGTGACTTACAAGATGCCAAGGGAAGGTTCAGGGGCTGGGAAGTGGGTGCACTTCACAGCCAAGATGGCAGTTCTGGACTGCACACAGACACTGCAGTGGCAGGTCTGAGACACACTTTACAAGCTGCTTCTGTGGGTGGCACACATCAGTGCTGCAGGCCCACCAGCAGCATTTGGTTTACCAGCCCTGGGCACACACAGGCCACACTACTAGGGACTAACAGGTAAACCAAATAAGCCAATCAGGGATATACCAATTCACATAGTCATATTTACAAAGGGAGAGCATATGCACTTTAGCACTGAACAGCAGTGGTAAAGTGCCCAGAGTCATAAAACCAACAGAAACAGGTCAGCAAAAATACAGGAGGCAGGCAAAAAGTTTAGGGGTGACCCTGCAAAAAGGGCCATTTCCAACAGCTACTATACATCACAAATAGCGTTTTCTGCTGTAAAGTCAATAAAGAGTGAACCTGTAGCACACACAGAGAGGGGAATATGCCTCAAATGATTATTTTTTGTGCAGGAAGGTGTCCCTTCCAAACACAAACAATCATGCCTGTCACACAGACACCCTTGCACTATGGTGCACGGGTGCCTGAGTTGTGCTAGGCAGCACACTGTGTCAGCGCAAAGAGAGAGCAGAAATGCTCCATATCTTTGTAAATATGGAGCATTTCTGCCCTCTCCCTTTTTTGCAACACAGCGCAGCAAGCAGTAGCGGCCCGTGGTGGGAGTGCTGCCGGGCGGTGACGTGGGGCGGGGGAGGGGCAGGGTGGGGGGTAGTAAAGCACAGAATATGGCCGTTTAGAGGTAAGTAGACATATAAATAAATAAAACGAATTTCGTTGTGCGCGCTGCATCACCAAGTGCGATGCTGCGCGCGCAACGAAATTCGTTTTATTTATTTATATGTCTACTTACCTCTAAACGGCCGTATTCCGTACTTTTACTACCTCCCACCCTGCCCTCCCCCCGCCCCACATCACCGCCCAGCAGCACTCCCACCACGGGCCGCTACTGGCAGCAAGTTGCCTTGCAACGTCGTGTTGCGTGAAATAATGGCAAATCTGCCACTGGGTAACTTGTCAGCTACCACCTGTCTCATTCCAGTAACCCACATAGGAGCAGCTTTATGATGGCAACCTGCTTGTGAAGCATATGTTGGTGCTGGTTTATTCTGCAGCAATCCAGACCACTTTCTATATTGCCTCCATGAGACATGTGGTTAGTATCAACTGCAATATGATGTGTTGGCACATATGGGGTGTTGCAGGTTTTGGGGGATAAGGTTCTACCGTGGCATTGGTTGAGTCCTGAAATCATTGTCTGTGTTATACATCCACAACTCCTGTACTCACAACATCATACCTCGGAGGTGTACATTTATTTACACCCCCTTGGTATGTTTCTTTATCTTCCTTTCCATTGCGCTATTGATTTTTTTTGCCTTAGAGCGTTTGCATTTTGCCATCCTGTCTTTTTAAGGTCAATGCAGTCGATGTATGTTGTCACCAAATATTGCCAACTTGCAAGTGTGGGATGCCACTGCATTTTTTAGAATGATTATCTTGCACTGCACTGTGCCATTTGGATTCGGCTATAACTTGTAGATGTGGATTTGTGGAGATCTAGCAATGCATATGTGTCTTTCCTGGGCAGGCATTGTCTCATTTATTTTGTTGATTGTTTTAGTGCTTGGTTAACGCTTTACTTTTGGATAGTGTTTTGTCCTTTCAACCATGCTGGGTCCTGCAGTGGCAATGAGGTGAAGCTAGTGATGTTTTTCAGTATGTTGCATTGAAGTTGAGGGGGTCAATAAAATGAATGCTAGGTGACCACTGGCATTATTTAATACTGCGGTTCTATTCATAGTACAGGTTGTTTGAGTTTTACTGTTATCTGAACAACGTGTGTGGATGATGGTGGCTGATTTATCCTGTTTATGAGTTTGGGGTTCACTCTTGCATAACACAGAGGGCAAACCCTGTATGCCTCTGTGAACCTGAGGCAATTCTATGTATAAATATGTAGATTAGCAAAGATGTACCTTTAATGTCCAGGTGCCTTATTCACTGGATGTGCAAATACATGCATCTCTTTTACATTGTACGGTTAAATACCTATAAACCTAAGAATCAAACAATCAAATTTATACAGAAACAAGTAGGCTTCCAAAAGCATATAATTTGTGGTGCATATATATTTAATGTGTAACTGCAACAAATGATGGACGGAATGCTGAATTATTCAAACATTCTCCCCCAGTCAAGAGAGCTGGGTTAAATCCATCGTTCTTTTGCCCACTACGCCACCCCAGTTTGGACCCAGCCATATGCAAATTAGTCTTGACTGTGTGCCTCATGGGAACAGTCCAGACTGAACTGCCAAGCCAGGTCCTCCCTGGACCGGAAACAAGCATCCTGGGACCGGTTTCGGGGTATGTCACCCTTCATCAGCCAGGCTAGCTTGAATCCAGTGGCACAGTGAGCAAGGGACCCACGTCTGGGCATACCCATCCCACTTAGGGCAAAAAGTGTAGCTGCAACAAATGATGGACGGAATGCTGAATTATTCAAACATTCTCCCCCAGTCAAGAGATCTGGGTTAAATCCATCGTTCTTTTGCCCACTACGCCCGAGTGGGACGGGTATGCCCAGACGTGGGTCCCGTGCTCTCCATGCCACTGGAGTCAAGCTATCCTGGCTGATGAGGGGTGAAACCCCGAAACCAGTCCTAGGATGCTTGTTTCCAGTCCAGGGACGACCTGGCCTGGCAGTTCGGCTGGACTGTTCAAATTGGGTGCTGGGTCAAGACTGATTTGCATATGGCTGGGTCCAATCTGGAATGGCATGGTGAGCAAAAAAACGATGGATTTAGGCCCAGATCTCTGTACTGGGGTGTATGTATGACATTGTTCTGCATTCTGTCCATCAATTGTTCTTTTTGCATTTGTCACCCCGAGTGGGACGGGTATGCCCAGACGTGGGTCCCGTGCTCTCCATGCCACTGGAGTCAAGCTATCCTGGCTGATGAGGGGTGAAACCCCGAAACTGGTCCTAGGATGCTTGTTTCCAGTCCAGGGAGGACCTGGCCTGGCATTTCGGGCTGGACTGTTCCCATTGGGCGCAGGGTCAAGACTGATTTGCATATGGCTGGGTCCAAACTGGAATAGCATGGTGAGCAAAGAAACAATGGATTTAGGCCCAGATCTCTGTACTGGGGTGAATGTATGACATTGTTCTGCATTCTGTCCATCAATTGTTCTTTTTGCATTTGTCACCCCGAGTGGGACGGGTATGCCCAGACGTGGGTCCCGTGCTCTCCATGCCACTGGAGTCAAGCTATCCTGGCTGATGAGGGGTGAAACCCCGAAACCGGTCCTAGGATGCTTGTTTCCAGTCCAGGGAGGACCTGGCCTGGCAGTTCGGGCTGGACTGTTCCCATTGGGCGCAGGGTCAAGACTGACTTGCATATGGCTGGGCCCAAACTGGAATGGCATGGTGAGCAAAAAAACGATGGATTTAGGCCCAGATCTCTGTACTGGGGTGAATGTATGACATTGTTCTGCATTCTGTCCATCAATTGTTCTTTTTGCATTTGTCACCCCGAGTGGGACGGGTATGCCCAGACGTGGGTCCCGTGCTCTCCATGCCACTGGAGTCAAGCTATCCTAGCTGATGAGGGGTGAAACCCCGAAACCGGTCCTAGGATGCTTGTTTCCAGTCCAGGGAGGACCTGGCCTGGCAGTTCGGGCTGGACTGTTCCCATTGGGCGCAGGGTCAAGACTGATTTGCATATGGCTGGGTCCAAACTGGAATGGCATGATGAGCAAAAAAACGATGGATTTAGGCCCAGATCTCTGTACTGGGGTGAATGTATGACATTGTTCTGCATTCTGTCCATCAATTGTTCTTTTTGCATATATATTTAATGTGCCAGAATGCTATTGTTGGATCTGGCTCTTTTTGCAGGGTCACCCCCAGATATTTGCCTTCTGTTGCTGAATCTGTTTTTGTTGGCATTAGGACTCTGTGCACATTACCCTTGCTAATCAGTGCTAAAGTACTTTTGCTCTCTCCTACAAACATGGTATAATTGCCCTTCACCTAATTGATACCTTTAAAATACTTGTAAGTCACTAGTCAATGGTACTACGTGTACCTAAGGCCTGTAAATTAAATGCTAAAGTAGCCTTTTAAAACATGTCCCAGGCCTGCCACTGCAGCCTGTAGTCCAGAATTAAACTACCATTTTGACCTGGCCTCATAAAGCGTTTGCCAAGCCTAAACCTTCCTTTTCAGTATTTATAAGTCGCCCCTAAAACAAGCCCTAAGGCAGGGTGCATTGTATTAAAAAACATAGGACATGTATATTTACTTTTGACGTGTCCTGTCATTCAAAAACTCCTAAAGTTGTTTTTCAGAAAGGTAAGGCCGGTCTCACTCATTGCCTAACACTGGGTTACCTTAATATATTTAATAAGTGATAACTTGGATTGTAGCAGACAAATATTTCCTGTTTACATGGTTATATGTGATTTCAAGGGAAAACGCAGTAACGTAGCAAGAGGGGGCAGGGGGTGGGTGGCCGTTACGGATTTTAGGGGAGGTGGCTGCCCTCCCCCACTCTTACCTGTGGCAGTCGTGGGGCAGCAAATGCAGGAATCTCCAGCACCCCTCCCCCCGCTTTTAAATGTGGCCGTCGTGGGGCGGCAAACACAGGGACCGTCATGGGCGGCCAAAGGTCTAGCTACACCACTGGAAAAACGATTTCAAGGGATACTATTACTGAGAAACCATTTCATCTAAACTGTTTAATGGAAATTTTCAGAATGAATGACATTTGCCTTTTCATAGAAATCAATTCATAGAATGTCTTTTTGGTCAAACTTGGCTTTAGAATGCTTACTTTTTAAGCGTAAATAAAATGCTTGCATGTCTTTCTTTCAGAAACAGTTTTGTTGGAGATATTTATTTCAGTGCTTTACTTCAGGGGGCAATATTTTAAATTTCTCTTTTACATTTACATCACCACCTATAAACACCATCCATTGTTGACCCCTCACAACACATAAAACCTTCGATTTCTGCCCCCTAGAGCCCCTCACCACAGCTAAATTACACTTATGCCTGAAGCCTAAATTCCCTTTTTACCCCTAAAATCCACCATCCCTGAACCATACAGTCACTCACTACCCCTAACTCCACCTATTCCTGATGCTAAAAAACCCTTTCTACACCTAGACCCCACCCATCCCCTACCCCATAAAATACCTCAGCAGACCCAAGCTCCACCCATCCCTGAACACTAAAATACCCTGACCGCCCTTAAACACCAGCCATCCATGACCCATAAGAGCTCCTCTTCACTCTAAACTACTCATCCCTGAAACCTAAAAATCCCTTTCTACATCTAAACTTCACCCATTCCTAAATCCTTAAATCCCCTCACCACCCTAAACTCCACCCATCCTGAACCTTAAAAACTCTTCACCACCCGAGCCGCTACCCATAATTGAAACTTGAAAAGTCTCACCAGCCCCACTTCCTGCCTATCCATGAACCCTAAAACACCTCAAGACCCTCACGCTCCACCCATCCCTGAAACCTAAACACCACTCATCCATGAACCCTAAAAACCCCTCACCACCCCTACACTCCACCCGTCTCTGAACCCTAAAAAACCCTTTCTATGCCTGAATGCCAATTATTCCTTCATCAACCTAAACATTACCCATCATTGAACCCAAACACCCCGCAGTAGTCCTAAACTCCACCCAACGTTAATGTCATTTTGGTTTTTCCTGAAAATTATTGTTCCTGTAAGATATTTCCTTTACTTTTTGATTTTTCTGTGTTTCCTTAAAACTGCCTTTCCTTAAAATTGGTTTTCCATGATTTGGTTTCCTCCAATGTTGTTTCTCAGTTTTCGTTTTTCATTAATTCAAACAAACCAGTTTACGCTCTACTAAGCTGACCCACAAAAAAAGGTAGAAGGATGTATAAATACCTCAGAGCACAGACGAAAAAGTGGTGGCCCATCCCAGGCGCCCTCAGGGCGAAGACGGGCGAAGACAGGCCCGGTCTTGGCCTGGTTTTCGCTCAGGCAGAGGCTCACGCTATTAAGCGCACCAGCAGTCTCTGCCCCTTCAGGGCCACAAGCACACTGGGGGATGAAGTCCCACCCCAGGGGCACAGGATTGTAGGTGAAAATGTTGGCAGGGGACCATTTCTGCACTGGTACCCTCTCTGCGGGATGCGGCTTGCGCTATTAAGTGCAATAGCAGTCTCGGCCCCTCCTAGGGCCACAAGCACCCTGGGGGATGAAGTCCCACCCCGGCGGCACAGGATTGTAGGCGGGAATGCAGGCAGAGAACCGCTACTGCAGTGGGACCCGCTCTGTGGGATGTGGCTCATGCTATTCAGCGCACTGGATGTCTCTGCCCCTTCGAGCCCACCAGCACGCTGGGGGGAGGGGGGGTGAAGTCCCATCCTGTCAGCACAGGATTGTAGGTAGGAATGTGGGCAGGTAGCCGCTTCTGCACTGGGACTTTATTTGCACTCAAATTAATTGTAATTTAACAATTCTCATTAATGGTAAAGCCGGATTTTAAGTTAAAATTCTGAAAATGAACTTTTAGTAAGTTGGCATTTTCTTGTCTCAACCATCTGCCTTTTGTCAGTGTCCTGGGTCACATGACTGTGAATGGCTCTGCTTTGAGTTTGTGTATAGCTTCCAGACAGTAACACAAAGGGGGCTTCAGTGTGGAGACGATTGACCATCCTGGCAGGATGACTGGGCGGTGCTGTACACAGCCCCATTTACACGTCACAGAATTTAGCCTCCTGCACACACAAAGGAATATGACAACAGGCCTGCCCTGCATTTTGTCACCCTGAGACAGTTTAGAGCCTTAACAGGGTTAGGGGGATGCCTTTCCAGAGCCAGATGTGGGGGCTAGACTGGGAGTCCCCCCTCCCACACACGAAGGCTGCTACCAGGTATAAATGTTGGACCTCCAGAAACACTCTTCAGAACACTCCTGGACCTATGGAAATTACTGTAGAAGGAGTGCCTTGTTCCTTGAAGTACTGCCTTTCTCTCTGAGAAGGAAGAGTGAACCTGCTTGCCTTCATCCAAGGCTAACCAGAGTGACTCCAAGGATCAGTTGACTGACTTCCTGTGGGATCTACAGAGACACAACAAGCTTCAGATGCCTCCCTGCCATGGTCCAGCTGACTTGCTGTAACTGGATCTGCAGGAACCCTGCTGGTTACGGCAGAAGTGCGTCCATGGTCCCCAAGAGTAGCCTCAGCAGGTCCTGGACCCTTGACTGGCATCAAAGTGTATTCCTCTGCAAGAAAAGGAGAAACTCCTGAAGCTTAGGCTCTTTGGGACCGCGAATGGACCCATTCATGTCGAGATTCTGGCACCTGCAACGGCAGCCAACGCGAACCTCCGGTGACAACCATCTGCAGTGCCCATCCTACTCTTCGTGCTACAGCGATGACCGGCCGCAAAGCTAAGCCTGCTCCTTGTGGCCTCATCCAAAGCAAATGGAACTCTTCGTGCCAGACTTTGAGAGTAACTCTTCAGCCGTAGTAACTTGGTCCCTGTATTCGACTAACGCTCCATCACAGTCAGCCTAAACTTGTGACTTTTCCATGGCCTAGTGCGACCAGATGTCCGCATGTTGAGCTTTGTGATGTTAGGTGCCACTTTCACTGAAAACTTTAAAATCGAACGTCTTCAGCTGTATTGGTTGGATTTTTTGTTGTTCTGCTACCATTTTATTCATTAAAATGTACTCTATCTTCCCGAATTGATTTGGGATTTTTCTTGGGTTGTGTTTTCACTTTATTTCTGTTTGTGTGCTGCATAAATACTTTACACATTACCTCTCAGTTAAGCCTGACAGCTTTGTACCAAGCTACCAGAGGGTTAATCACAGGGTAAAAAGTCACTACTTTTGTGATTCAACCTGACAAGTATTTTGGTTATGGCTTGAGCAAGACTTCCACCCTTCTCAACCATGAAAGCAATTTCCTACTGCTATAGAAATAGAAACTAAACCATATGCAAAAATATGACTGACTTTGTCTGATATTATGGCTTTTTGCTCCTCTGTGCATACACATGCACAAGGTTCCGTTGACTTTTGTGAAAGTACACTTTGCGCTGGTTTAGCCCTGCAAGACGGGCATTGTTGGTATCATTAGTTTTAATGTGGTGTGTGTGTATGCATGCGCACACATTATATTACGCCCTGTTCATTGTTTGTTACTGTTCCTTTCGGCTGATAAGATATATTCACATTAGCAGTCTAATGCAATTTTGTGGTGTTGGATGCATAGGAGTGCTAGTGGATAATGTATTCTAAGAGGTAATGAATAGCGGATGACACAAGGATCCCTGAGTACAGCCCTCCCGTAGCGCAGACTATGTTGGGTGACCTGGGGAAGGGGGGTATTTCCTGCATTTACCGGACGCTGGTTAACAACACCTCGACCTCACTTGATCGGCTTAGAAGCCAATGGGAAGAGTGGGTGGGTGCTCTAGATGAGGAGGATTGACGTGATGCTCTCATGGCACCCAAGACGGTTACTGCATCAGCTAAATTCCGCTTGATCCAACTATACTATTTGCACGCCGCCTACCTCACCCCAGTACGCCTCCATCGGGCTGGGTTGTACCCGAGCGCTTCCTGAATGAGGTGCGGCCATGACCCAGCTGATTTTTTCCACTTGGTATGGACATGTCCCCATTTGGCACAGTTCTGGGGTGACATTGAAGAAGAGCTTACAGAAATCTTGGGGTGGGAAGTCCCTCATGACCCACGACATTCTCTCCTTGGGATTACGGATGGGCTGGATGGGTCTAGGAATGAAAAATTATTTTTCAATACGGCAAAGGTAGTGGCCAAGCTAGACATAGTTGCATCCTGGAAGTGTCCAAATCCGCCTTGCTCTGGGAGGTGGCGGAGGGGGGTGGACTGGTGTGCCACACAGGGAAAAACCATGTACGAAGCGCGAGGTTGTCCAAAGAAGTACCGCAGGGTGTGGAGCAAATGGTTGGGTGCCATGGAGTAGTCAATGTTATGTGTACAATGTATACACGTAATGTATTCCGTAATGTCCGACCTTAAGGGGTCGGACATTACGGAATGATCATGTATTTGGCCGTGAATTGTTATCCTCAGTGTCCAATGTTGAATTGCTGGTGTTGTTTATTGTCAAAACAATAAAATTGATTATCAAAAAAAAGAGGTAATGAATAGGAAATGTCACAAATGTTCTAAGGCTAAAGCATCTGCTTTACTCAACTAAGTAATAAAAAGCAAGCATTCCAGCATACTGTCAGAAGCTGTCTACCTTTTTGTGGGAAGAGATCTTATCTTAACTGTGAATAGGGCTTAAACAGTGTGAACAGCTTAAGCAGAAGTATTGTAAATGCGTGCAGCCAGAGGAAGTTAACAAAAAAACAAAGTTCCATACAAAAGCGAATTAAGACAGTAATTGGGGTATAGGAACTCATAAGAGCCCCCTTTTAAGATATATTAAATACAAGAGATTCCACAAGCACAGCGTAAGTGCTGTGTAGGCAAAACCTAATGAGTAAGTAAAAGTGATGTAAAATGATGACAAAAGGGTTCTCTTCTTTAGTTGATTAATGCATTTTTCCAAACAACTCTTTGCATTTGATTTTATGGAACCTTCAAGTGACTTAAATATCTTTCTCTTTAAGAAATATTTAATGCCAATCTTAATGGTGGGAGTGGAGGTCACTGTATCACATGCAATATATCATGTGATAAAATTATCACATCCACTATATCAACTCCCAACATATTGTCAAGCTACGTAGATATGGAGATGACAATAGTGTATCTGTACTCACTGATATATACTGAACCAGGATGTTATAGTGGTAGACAATATAGTGGATGCAATATTGTTGTAGGTAGATATTATGAACAGCAATATATCGTCATTCAACCATTCTTGAGTAAATATGTTTTAGTGTTTTCGGTAAAATAACTATACTTGAGATGTGCCATAACTTTATAACATTGTTAATGTTTCTTTTTAATTAACTGTGGTCGTTTTCCCCTTGGTTTTCTGAAGTGAACATTTTACATATTATAAATTCATGTTGCTACTTCTGTTGTCTCAATGCCAATTTCATAGTCACTGACGTGAAGTACTGTACCCACCTCTGGCCCTCATGTACGATGGCCAACTCTTCCTAGAAGGCTTCACTTCACACATACAACTTTCAACATAGGCAAAATATAGACTTATAATGTGAGCAGTTGAACATCAGCATCGAATATCAGAATCTGGACTTCAAAAGGATTCCCAAATGGTCAGAGGCGGACAAACAGAGGTTCTAGAAACTGAGGGTCTCATTTGTGACCTTGGAGGACAGTGTACTGGTCTACCAGAGAGGGAGGCAATCTTCTGACCTATTTAGTAATCCCTGCCTGTGCAGAAAGTACCAAGGTGATGTAAATGGAGCTACCGCAATGGTAGCTTCCTTTACAGCACTGAAGAAAGACTGAGAGGGTATTATGTTGAAAACACTGGGTTGGCAATTTTCTTTGGTCAGAGAAAACAAACTCTCAAAACAGGACTTTGCTGTAGCAGAGCAATAAATAAATGATCCAAATGTGCAGAGATTTTTCTCCTTGCATGTAGGGGCCATTCTGTATTTTCCCTCCCAGTTATCAGCCATTCCTCGCATGGTGAAAATGGGCAGGGAAGATGATATTCCTTCTGTCATTAGAGTATGACAAACTTCACTGTGGCCTTGCAGACACTTGGTGGATGAACTACCAGGACAAGGATTTAGAGTGGCAGATCCAGTGGAGGCACGGCCCGTGTAAACCTGATGCTTACCCCTAATAAAATGAAATGGGCAAAACACAAGTTTTCTAGGGCAGGACCACTGTGGATTTTCAGTGGTGGTCCTGCTCTGCCAAACTCTAAATGAGGTGTTAAGATCACAATTCTGGAATGTAAAGAACATTTTTTGAATTTCTTGGAAAAAGACACTCAAGTACTCAGTAAGACACAAGTGATGTCTGACGAAGCAAAAACAAAGTGATGGATGAAATGCTTGAATTAATCTCAGGCACTGGCAATCACTCGGATTGCATCACAATTTTCATTTTTCACTACTATGCACACCTCAGTATGGACTCAGCCATATGAAAATAAATCTAGACCATGTTCCAATGGGAACAGCCCAGCCCAAACTGCCAGGCCTTCCCTGAATGGGAACACATGCAACACAGGACCAGTTTCGCCCTTATTAGGACTCATCAGTCAGGTATAGCTTGGTTCCAGTGGCACTGTGAGCACAGAACACACATCTGGGCATACCCGTCACACTAGAGCATCAAAAACAAAGTGATGGATGGAATACTTGAATTAATCTCAGCCACTGGCAATCACTCGGGCTGCATCCCAATCCATTGTTTTTTGCCAACCAAGCCACCTCACTTTGACCCAGTATAATGCACATCAGTCTTGACCCTGCTCCAATGGGAACAGTTCACCCTGAAATGCCAGGCCAGATCCTCCCTGAACTGGAACACAAGCATCCCAGGACCAGTTTCTCCCTTATTAGGGATTATCAACGAGGTATAGCTTGGTTCCCGTGGCACAGTGGACAAAGGATCCATGTTTGGGCATACCCATCACACTTAGGGCATCAAAGACAATGGGATGGATGGAATACTTGAATTAATTCTGCTACTGGCAAATTCTCGAGCTTCATCCCATTCCATTCTTTTTGGCCCACCATGCCACCTCAGTTTGAACCCAGCCAAATGCAAATCAGTCTTGACCCTGCCCCAATGCGAACAGTCCAGCCCAAACTGCCAGGCCAGGTCCTCCCTGAACCAGAACACAAGAAACACGGGACCAGTTTTGCACTAATTAGAACTCATCAGCCAGGTACAGCTTGGTTCCAGTGGCACTTTGAGGATGGGACCCATGTCTGGACATACGAGTCCCACTTAGGCCATCAAAAACAAAGTGATGGATGGAATGCTTACATTAATCTCAGCCACTGGCAATCGTTTGAGCCACATCTCAATCAACCGTTTTTGATTTCTGAAGAATAGCCATGTAGTACAAGAATTACACTATGGAATAAAATTTTACACAAAGAGTACATTAAATGTGACCATGGGTGGTTGCAGGAGAGAATTAATCTTCCATCACTGGATAGCACAAACATATACAACATATAAACGTTAGTGCTCTCCCGCGTACTTGTATGAGTAGTGTGCCAAATTTAGATTTCTTCAACTGCATGTGTGTGAGGGCAAGTGTCTTTGGCAAGTGAGCCTGCAGGAACCAAGTGCCCATTGACCTTGCAAAAACGGCTGTGTTCAGCTCACGGTGCTTAGTATAGAGATAGCTTAGCTCGAGAAAACCCTATGCCTGCATTTTGTTGTCATTGTTTAAAGACGGGGAATGTTTTAGTAAGAAACAAGCTCGTCCTTCTTGTATGACAGGATTGGTAGCAAAATGTGCTTGATGCTGGCAGAGTTTTAAAAAACTTTTTGATAAAAGTGTGAAAAGGAGGGTGCCCCAACTTAGGTAAGATTTTGGATATTATGTGTTAAAATGTCTCAATTTGATGTTATCTTTTTATATGTTGTCTTAATTAACCCAAAAAAACTATTTCAGAATTCAAATGTACGCATGTACCTATGAAAAACTGCAGAGTCCTCAGCTTGATGACAGGGATAGTAATTAATCATAAGGCGTGCCCGCCACAGAAGGCATTCTGCACATGTAGGCCAAAGTCAACAGAACTGTCACACTTACGGAATGTAAGTGAAATCAGGGCGTACCTCAGGTCTGTATCTGAAGATATGAGGTTGAAAATAGAAAGTAGACAAAACTACAAATGTGTCATGGGCTGCAGTTCCCAGTGACAAGTGACTAAGCTCATACTCTGTTTAATAATCACAAAAATGTCAACTCTTCTGAATTCTGCAAAAAGACGTTTCACCTTTCAATATAGGAAAAATGTGCCTTTTAATCCAAGTTTAGACCAGCATATGTACGAATACTGCTGTCTGTTGACCAATGACTCGGCTAGAATGTGATTACTCACATATTTTAGCCCTAAGGTGAGCGAGCATCTGAATAATGATGTTGTATAACCCAATATTGGGACTGCATATGAATGAATACGTATGTTTTTTGACGCCTGAAATAGAGCAGCATGCAATCACTGATGATCTCTGACCAAAGAGTGGACCCTCGTTTAAACAATAATGCCTTTTGAATTAAGGTTGAACCACCATGCGAGAACCGATGGCCTGTGACCACCATGCAAACAAGGATGTTTTTGACTCGAGTTGGGGCCAGCATGTGAGTACTGATGTTTCACCCAAGATTGGGCCAGCATGTGAGTACTGATGTTTCACCCAAGATTGGGCCAGCATGCAGATGACGGTGCCATTCGAGCCAGGACTGCAGCAGAATGTCAATAATTATATATTTTGTCCCTATATCGGACCTGCAACCACTGCTGTCTGCTTTTTAACGAAAGATTGTGCCAACATGCAATTGTTGGTGTGTTATGACTGGGGAGGCCCTAAAAGCCGACCACCAAGGGCTCCTGCCACAGGGGAATCCCAAGTGGGATCAATGGCCTATCCGGCCCTGGTAATCAGCCAGTCAATTCCGTCTGGAAGCCGAAGGCACTTTGCCAAACCACCCTCAAAAACGTAATTTACTTTTCCGTTCTTCTAAGTATGGAAAATATAACGCCCATGAATAATTCATACAGGTTCTGACCAAGTACCTTCTGCGAGCTGCTGCTGAACAAGTACATTTTGGGCCACAAAAGTCGAGAAGGGTTGACACAGACAGACTGGGTGGGGCCCAAGATGAAGCACTTTCAAACACAGAAGTCTGTTTTCCCTGTCCTGCTAAACAATGACCGTGAAGTGTTTCTGCCCCCACTGTTTGGGGTAGTAAGTGCTCTATAAATGCTACAAAACAATTTAATTATAATATTGTGCAAATGCAGTAAATTATGGTTTTGTAGTAACTTGTGCAGTGAGCCAGATTTTGATATGGGCCAATGGAAAACCCCTATACTGTTTTTGCCATCAAGCCACTATCTACCTCATATAGACTTTCATATGCATTCGAAAGCTAAAAGGCTATATGACTGGGCCGACCCCATCTTCCATAATAATAAACCGTATTTCATGCTTAGTTAACCACTGCCAAATAGGATCTAATTTTCAGGGAAGCGTCCGTACCTTTGGCGAAATGTGCAAACTCAAATCATGTGATTCAGTATACAATTCACTACTGCTTTTAGCAAGTGCCTGACTTTGACTGTTCGGAAGCGAAAAAAGGGTGCGAACCTTTCGCCGCACGGCAGCTTTTATAATGATTTCCTCTTCGAAAAACAAGTTTGACAAGTGCGCTGAATGTCGTCTATGCTTCCAGGAGAGATTACCTACACAGAATCCTCCCGGCAGGACACACCTATTCGGTATCAACAGACAGTAGCTGCAAACCACACATTTTAAAGCGCATCGCTTATCCTGAGGTGGAAGTAAGTTGATACTTGCCGACTTCTCAGTCCGCCCTCTGGAGACCGGCGTATCCGCATTTTTGCATCCGTTGTAAGAATGTAACTTTGCTGCGCCAGTACTACCAGGCCGAGTTTAGCAGGAAACTCTTGCGTATATGCAAAAATACCAATAACCAAATATATCCGCAGTGCGAGCCCTACCTGTTAACTAAAATGCCTCACTAAAAACAGAGGCCGGTTTAGGTTAATTTAATGCCCAGAATTAGTTTGCCAAAGTGGCCAGTATGAGAAATTAAGGCAGAAGGTTAGAGGTGCAGAGTGGCGTAGCCAGTGTGCCATATGGCCCAGTGCAAGGAAGAAAATGGGCTCCGTGACTGCTGTTTGAATTGTAATATACAGAATAATTAGGGGTCAGTGGGCCCCTCAGGCATGTCGGCCACAGTGCAACTGCGCTTGCCACGCCATTGATCTGGCGGTGCAGAACTATTTCATGTCCTTCTTGTTTATGCCTTTTCTTATTTCACTGGTGTAGCCAGTATTTTTGTGTCTCGGCTGGTAAAAATACTAGGAAAATCATCAAAAGTTGACATGTTTCTATTTTGAAAAGTAAACTTGAAATGGAAAATGTATGAATAACTTTCTTTTAGAGCTGTTTAAACTATTACGGCACGATTATAACAGCTAACAGAGGAAGAGTTGTGACATTAATAAAGAATACAGTGCCCAGCTCCTGACCCTTCCAGAAGTTCTAAACATGCCCATATGGCCGGTATTTTTTTCTGAGTCAGGGGCGAACTCTAGCCCTTTTGCATTCCTCTCATGTTCTCGTTAACTGACAAAATAGGGTTTCATACAAAACAAAACTCATCTCAGATTCTTGATCACTTTGAAATTCGGCTTTGACTAGTTGTCTGCACAAGTGTGGGGGCATTCCAGCTTCAGAAATCTCACAATGAGACTTCCTTAAGCTTTCGAGCCTAACAGACATTTTAAAATTGAGAATGAAGAAGACAGAGTGGCAACAGGCTTTTTAACTGAAAAACTGATTTTTGAGTGTGATACCGACATGAATATAAACACTTTGGGTCCGATTCACAAAGGTCCTCCGCTGTGTGGCGGCGGCCCGCAGTCATGGCGCGGGCTCCGCAACGGGTAACTGCAGTACGGAAGCGCTTCCACGACAAGAGTGCGTAGGCCCTTTGTGAATCGGGCCCCCAGATCAGTTCATTTACTACCAGTGGTTGCAATCATCTAAATAAACTTGGGCCAGTCCACCATCAATGTGTCACGTCCAGAGAGCCATGATTGTCAGCCAATAATACATTTACAGCTCGAGTACTCACATGGTCTTTCTACTGGTCTACCTCAGTATCAAATTCAGCATTTACACAGAGAACACATCTCTGCTGTCAGACTTATCCAGGAAGGAACTGAAAAGGACCATGTGTCCGGGGTCAGGAAACAACTACACTGGCTTCCAGTCCAAGAGTGAATCAAGCGGAGACTAGGTTGTTCTACTTACACGTGTGTCAAGAATTGAGCTCCCAGCTATCACCAGGAAATACTCACTATGTACAAACCACTAGAAAGCTCAGCATCTCTGATCAATTTTTGACAGTTGTTTCCTGAGTTCATCCTAAAAGCATGGGTGGGAGGGCTCTCTCTTACCAGGGCCCCAACTTTTGGAACTCCTTGCCCTAGGATCTAAGGAAATCAGCCTCCTTAACTGCCTTTGTTAAAGGGCTAAAATCATTCCCTTTTTAGGCTGCTTGAATAACCCACGCCAACCGCATTACCACATTACCAGTAAAATTTGAGCGGCTGTTTAGCAGAAACTTTTTTTTAACGCAAAAGGGCAGCTGTGGTTCACAAAGATTCAGCATTTCTGAACATTCAGTTAACGTGAAACTGCTACTTGAACAACTTGGTCACCCTGCACCCATGGTCATCTTCTGAACAACCCCCTATGACTAATGTTCTTCTATACAGAGATCTGTTGAAGGAAGGCTGTGTCCTACTGCAGCTATAGAGCCTGAATGTGTTTACATACAGCACCATTAATATTACAATGTCTGTTTTAACCCTCTCAGGCTCTCAAAATTCTAAGAGTTTCATTCTGAGTGGCCTGACAAAACAAGGTTCTGTACCCAAATCAGCATTACAAATTGTGCAAAATTACTGTACATTCATTAATTTTCCTTTTGCATTTGTTACTGGGTAATAGCCGGCAAATAATGCACACAGGAAAAGAGGAGCAGACGAGACAACATCTGTAGTAAATTGATGCAGAAACTTCAGCAGCACAGGTTACCCCTCATTCCAACCGTATTAATTTGGGGTGAGGCAGTAATTCTGCCCCTGAGAGATTTGGCACCATGTAGTTTCAGCAATTCAGTGGAATTAATCTATTGGCCTGTAAATCCATGAAAGTCAAAATGAGTGCCTAAAAATTTCCATCCCCAGATTTTAATTAGTATTCAACTTAATCGGATGTAAGTATGAATTCCAATGCATTTGATGAGCAGGGAAATCACAAAACAAAATGTTTGCATTGGGATATGTATCTCAGGAACCTAACTGAAGGCAAGGACCTGCACATTAATGGGAGTCAATGCAAGATCATGAACATCAAGAAAGGATTAACACTTTTGAACAACATAACACGTTTATAATAGCATTACATTTGCATATGTGCAGTTTTGGGCACACAGAGAATATTGATTTGCCCAGGGGCAAACAATATTCAGCAAAGCAAATAAATATTGAATAGAATCAAGATGCCCACATCTAAAGTCAGCAACTTAGCCACGTGACCATATCTCTTCAGTTTTCATTAGCGATCTTTTTGTCATGATTTAACATAGCAGGTAGTGTGGAAAATAGGCACATATTCAAACAAATATTTTTTCAATTTCTGTAACATGACCTTGGAACTCCAAGAGGTTGTTACCCAAGGTCGATTTGGCCTTCTTGTCATGATGGTGCCATCAGGTGGAGGCATCAGCAGTCACCACAATGTCAAATTAAAGGACAGATTTGGTCACATCAATGAAAACCTTCGGAAACTATTTGCATGGTCCTCCTCAAGATATTGAAATCACAGGATCTGATTCACAAAGGTAAACTTACATTTTCATGTAAGTTTACGATTTTTTGCTATTCACAAAGGGATTTACGAGTAGTATCTTTACAAGTGCAAAGTCTCCACACATAAAAAGATGTATCTTATTATATGCAGAGACGCCACACTCTTAAAGCAAATACTCACAAATCCCTTTGTGAATAGCAAAAAATCGGAAACTTACACTAAAGTGTAAGTTTACCTCGGCAGATCGGGCCCACATGGTGCAGCTGATCCAGACTTGGATGTCCAGCAGCTACCTCAACACCGCCAAAACAGAATTCCTGCTATTCACCAGTTATGACAATTAATGACTTGTCCAAATCAGGCTCAACGACGTGACCCTGGACGGGTCTGAACACCAACTTTTAACCATTGCTAAGTCACTTGGAATGACTCAAGACACCAACCTCATCCTCAAGAAAGATATTGCCAAGAAAACCAAGACAGATGTGTACCAGCTCTATCATCTAAAGAAAGTGAAATTATCCTTTCAAATAGTGATTTTAAAACTGCCATTCAATTCCTCAAACTCTCACATCTTGATGGCGGCAATGCTCTGATCCAAGGCCGCCCAGACTCCACACTGGCCCTCTTCAGGGCATCGTACATGCTGCAACACTCGCCGTCATGGGCTTGAAAAAATATGATAACATCATACTTAGCCTGATGGGACTCCACTGGTTTCTCTTTCCAGCCATACACCATGTTCAAAACCAACTGTATCATTTACAAAGCTATCATGACCGGCACCTCTGCCTATTTGGCTGATAACCTCACCACCTCTTGTGGCTCTTGCCACATTTGCAGCCAGGGTGCCAACAGATTGGAGATGAAGGAATGCAAAAAAAAAGAATAAACAAGGCCACAAGCCTTCTCCATCTATGCACCCAGGATCGTGAACAACATCTCTGTATCAATTAGTATTGAATCAACCCTGCGCCATTTAGAAAAGAACTTAAGACACACCTCTTTAAAGAACACTGGGGCCTATTAGCAATAACCGACGATAATTATCGCTAAGCGCAGTTAGCGCTTGGATAATTATCGCCGGCTATCGCAGGTTTCTATCGCGGAGATAGCTTGCTATCAGCAACGCTTATCTCCTAAGCGATAGAAACCCTGGAGAACAGTGTGAATATCGCTTGAAAACAAGCGATATTCACACTGTGACCAGTGTTAGCTAGGTGATAGGGCGAGGGGATTTAGCCATGTAATCCACCTCCCATTGGATTACATGGCTAAATCAGGTCTGGACCAGGCGTTAACAAACCAGCGCTAAACGTGTTTAGCGCTGGTTCGTTAATCACCTCCCTGCCTCGCTAATAGGCGATAAGCGAGCTTAGCGACTGTTTCCAGTCGCCTTTAGGTTGGGAACGCCTACTTTGCATGCCATTAGCGATAAATATCGCTGGCATGCAAAGCGGCACCCAACCCGGTCGCTATCGCCTAGAAGCTGTCGCTAACAGCAGTTAGCGACAGCTTGCTAATCGAGTGTTAGAATTATCGCCGCTTTAGCGGGAAAAAGTCCCGCTAAAGCGGCGATAGAGCCCTTGATAATATGCCCCACTACATCCTGAATCTGTAACAGTCTACTTTCGCTCTTAGAAAGTGTACTGCATCTTTAGTCTTGCTCCTCTACAGCACTCTTCTGCCCTTTGCCTAGCTTTGCACAGCACAAATAACACACACCTATATACCACATCTGTGTAACTCCATCAAAAAATACAAACATTGTATCCAGTTCACAGTTTTTCTAATTAGAACCATTACATAGATTGTACCAGTGCCAGGGCAGTTTTGTAATAATGTTTCCTGATAACATATATCGCAGTGGCTGAGATGTTGTTTTGCACGGATATCTGCATGACCTGACGAGTGTGAATACAACATTTTCACTGACAGGTAGGTACAAAAGCACCATTTGTCACCAATTTATCAGTCCACACATTTGTGGAAATGTCAGTGCAAAATTGCAGCCATGCAATCTATCTACGCACTGAGGACCAGCTCTTTCATTATTTGACGCAGTACAACACTGCAAGACAACTTGCTGCGCTGTGCTGCATCAAATAGAGAGGGCAGGAATGTGCCATATTTGCTAACATATGGAGCAATCCTGCTGTCTCACTGCGCTGGCGCACTATGTGCTGCCACAGCAGGCACCCTTGCACCATGGTGCAAGGGTGCCTGCGTTGCAAGTAGGATTGTTTTTGTGCAGAAAGGGACACCTTCCTGCCCAAAAACAATCCTTAGAAAGAGGAAACAAAGGGGAGAAATAAAGGTATTTCTCCTTCTTGCACCTCTATCAGGAGGGCGTACAATTTTGATGCATTCAAGGCTTAATACTCTTGGTAAATCTGACAATGCAGCAAAAAAGATGGGTGGATATATGGGAACACCCACTTTTCACCCATGTAACGCCTTCCCAGCGCAGAGTAAGTCAAAGCAGTTTCTTGCACTGCCTTGCATTACTCCAGATTTGCCAAGCCACGGACAAGGGCGTGGCTCCGGGGTGGGGGGGAAGGTATGTGTTACACCCTCCCTAAAAAAAATTATTCTGTAGTAAATAGTTGGGTACAAGTGGTTTCAGTCGGGTAATGTTAAGTGTTTATCGGATTTCACCTGGGACTTTTACATGCTCACACTGACAAAAACACACACATTCTCTCTCTTCTATTGTTTGAGTTTATTGTGTACTTCCTAACAATCCACACTCCTCTCTCTTTCTACTGCCCCTTAAGCCCCCCTCAAGTCCTTCTTCTCATATAATGTGTTTTAACAAGATGTCCCAGCGTGATTAATGGGAAATCTAAATCTCATACTGACTAAGCTACGCCCCTGGCCACGAAGGACCATGCAAGGTGGCTTTGCGCGGCTTGGTAAACCTGCCTTCAGGATTGCGTTGCCCTTGCGTCACCCTGCGTGAGGAAAGGGCAACACATTCATTTGATAAATCTGGGCCCAGTGTTGGAGCAAAATTGCACAAGCGCAATCAATGGAATCTGGAATGAGGGGACGCGCCATGGAAATGTGTGCATGGCAAAATGTTTTTGGATTATCTTAAAACAAGTGAGCAAAATATATCAGAGGTAGTTTGAAAGATGGTTCAGATTTTACTAAAAGTCGGACAGCACAACAAGGAAGATGAAAAAAAGGCACCACAAAATATTTGCAGAGTCGCACCCCAATGACAATATCAGCTGTGGTCGCAAAAATGCCATTTTAGACTTTTAGTGCAACGCTAAGCTTTGTGCCACGATGAACATGTGAGCAAGTGGTGTCTTGTGGGAAATTTGTACTTGAGGCACACCCTCCAGTACACCTTTCCATACGCACCATCTTCACTGTGTGAGTTGACAAATATTAAACGCTACGCACGGAAATGTCTTGCAGTATTATGTTTCTCCCAGTTTGCATGGATTTGTAGCGGCTTCGTGTTACACAAAGGCATTTGGAGTTGTGCTTGCATCAAATGTCGGTGCAAAAAACTCTTCTGCATGACTAAGGTGATTGGGACAGCTGTTTGCATCACATTTACATTGCGCGAGCACCTGCACTAATCGATGGTACATCTTGGCCGCGAAATGCACTCCATTTCTACATTAACACTGGTGTCAAAGCCCTTTGTACACATGCGCTGCTACTCGTGCATAAACCATATGTACACTAACGTCTGACTCTTTTTACAGCTCTTGCTACGCATACGCTTTGAATTGCTCACTGACTGCGCCAAACCTCTGGAAAAACTCATCCAACCTGTCCTTAAAAGCATTGATAGAGGTTGAAACTGTTAATAACTTTCAATCCCTGTAAAAAGTAACATGAAAGCATTTACGACCTACCACGCAGACTACGTTCCCGGAAGAGAGGCGCTATAAGAGAGGACGCGCACCTCACCTTTCAGGTGTTTTCCAAGGAGGGAGAGATTCTTTCGAGAGCTGCGGCCACCCACAGGCGTTACAGCGACGAGAAGACCGAGGAGCAGTGCAGAACGCTTTCCCGGTCAGGTTCAGTCTCGGCTGACTGGGGAGTCAGTGGCACTCAGTGTGTACCTGCTGGCCAGCCAGGCACTGGGTGTAGTTCGCTAAACACTGAGGGGTGGGGCACGGGCACGCCGGGCAGAAATTACAGCTGAAACAGAAACACTTTCTCTTGGTCTGGTGGTGCGTTTCAACTTATCACACCAATGCTTACTATAAGGCGTATACAAAAGAGCGAGTTTGTATCCGTTCCTGGGTTAGTCCAGTCAACTTTTTTACAAAATGGACTGTTTTTCTAGCTTTAAGTGAAAACGTTCCGGTTGTTCTACCAAGTCGAATTACGTGGAATTTGAGCGTGGTATTTAATTTTAGTGTTTTACACTAATACAGCAACGTGTACAAAACTGTAATGAAGCATTACAATGTTTTCCCTTATCATCTGACAGCTCAGAACACACCAATCAATGCTAAGTAGTTCACTGTGTTATTGGTTTTATTCGCTGACGGTCGTTCTCTGTCATAAAATAGTCATAGTTCTGTTTAAGCAAATGTTCCTTTGTGTGCTCTCTTTATAATCAATGTCACACTTCCTTCCTAAAGTAAATTATATGAGGCTGATAGATCTGAAATGTGACCTGTTTATTGAAAGGGTAATAACACAGGCCATTGGTGTATTCATATGTATTGTAATCTTATTATACTACATTTTTCTCCTTTCAGAAATCAGTGGTGCTGGAACAATTATCAGAGGGAAGGTGCTTCCATTAATGTTATATCACTGAAGTCATAGGGACTGTAAAAAATTCAGGCATCACACAAAAAACACAACTGCAGCAAATACGCCACTCCCATTTAGAAGGAGAGTGGTAAGCAGGGGTGTAGCTTGGTAAGTAAGATTGTGGGGGTGTAAGCTTCAGATATCCTAAAATTCACGCTGGCACATAATGTTAAAATACGTTATACGACAAGCAGGGCGCATGATAGGGGCTTCAGGGGCAGCTGAAAGGGAGAGGAATGCGGATTGGTAGGGGTACTAAGTGGGAAAAAACACATTTTGTGATTATACCAAACATTTTTGAAGTCTTTCCAAACAGAGCGGGAGAGAGTGTGTGTGCGTTTTTGTCTGTGTGAGCAAAAAATCCTGGTGAAATCCGACAGACCCCTCACCATACCCAACTGAAAGCACCTGCACTCATCCATTTATCACAAAATACATTTATTAGCGGGGTGTAACACCCCAAACACCCCGCTCAAGCTATGCTCCTGGTGATAAGGGTGTGATATGTAGCCAGTGGTGCATTTTGGCGCATTGGTGTGGTAACGCACTCTCATTTACAGATGGCACATTTTCTGTTAAAATGGCCACAGAATCTGCATAGACATGTAGTTTACTAGTAAAACTATTCAGCTCACAAATGATAATGTGTGGAAATTGTGTTTCAGCAAATATTTATAATTTATCACCAAGTAGTGTCTTGATTTATTTTGATCATATTAAAATCTTTGTTTCCGTCACACTTCGGAATTACAATAAAATGTGCTTGATTAGTCCTTTCCTAATTGCGGATATATCTTGAAATATGTGTATTGTTAATTTACAGGTATTTAAATGTTGTGTGTTAGAAAAACACTGACATCTTACAGCCTTTCTTTTCACTTCATGTACTTCCACAAGATTGTCACCTAGGTAACTTTTAAGATTTCCTCTGACTTCCCTGTCACAGAAATAAATGTGAACACCAGGTTCCAAATAAGCAGCAATTTTTCAGAAGACAAGGCCTGATATTTGACCCATGTCCTTGATTGCACAGCAATAGGTGACAGGATAAACACAAAATTTAAAGGCATCTTTATTTCTCATTCAGCTTCTGAGCTCCAGCATAGTTATTTATGGGGGTGCTGCAGCACCCCGCACTCCTACTTCCAGTGCCTATGTCAGAAATAAGGTACTCATTCCTATGACAGTCCTGGGGATAATTCCTCCTGGGGTATTACCGATCCCAGAGGGTTCAATTGTTGTCTTGGAGCTCTTTTACCTTCCGTTTCTAAGTTCCGCAGCTCAAAATATGGTGTAACATGGTAATACAGCATGTTTTATTGTAAATGACTTGGCTAATGTCTTGAAAATAATGTACCTTTCCTTGGGAGCCAATAAAATTTGTCCAGACGTTCTACAATGGAGAAGCAATTTAAGAGGTCCAAGACAAACTTATCACTATATTTTAGATGCATTGATTACTCATTTTTGAGGTTTATTAATCGCTTCATTCCCTCCTCAACGTCGCTCCTTGTCCCAGTCCTGCAGATTGAGGCTCTACTGTCCAACAGCATTTATCCATGTACGTTTGGCTTTCCCAAGATCTATTCCAACCTGTCTTTCGTACTTTAGGTAAAGGCCCCTCCTTCCCCTCTGCACTTCCTGCTGCTTATCCCCAAAAACATAATCTGCACCGATGCCTGCGGAGATTTTGAAGTATTTTTGAAAGTATTATTATGGTGTTCTTATTACGTGGCTATAGAGCAGCGGTCGAAGTGCATAAAAAAGTAAGGAAACTATGATGCTGTGGGCAATAGGGGTGGGGGGAGTAAGTGTGGGGGTGGGGGTCAAAGGCGTGGCTATTCTGTAACTTTTTTCGTTCTTTCACCTTCAGGTATGTACATTTAAAATAACACACAGCTTAAGTGTAAAATAAATGGAAGTTCATTTAATCAGTGGGAAATGCACTATTGTACTTTATAAAACCTCTATTAGGTAATGCACTGAAGAGGTCTGTGTCTAGAACCAGAGAGCCACGGAAATGAAACCTGGTTGCAACAGTGGAGAATAGTTAGGGGTGTAACACAGGCCTTTGTGGTGCAGGGGCATGTTCTATGCCTCTTTAAAAAGCACACACTTCACAGCTCAGCTGGCAACTCCTTTCCAATACCATTCAAAAATAATAAATCTAATCAGGAAGTGTCAAGGGATTCCATTAAATAAAGCCAATACTGGCTTCCAAGAGCCCTTTGCATTTGCAGATTGACCAGTTGTGCACATTTAAAGATTGACCAGTTGTGCACATTTAAATTTCTTTCAGGCAGCAGACACCCTGGCAAGAAGGCTTGTTTAGCTGTCTGCCCCTCCCTTGGTTTCAAAGCACAGGAGACTCCCTGCCTTACACTGTAGCTGAGGCATTTCAGCTCTCGGAATTAACCGTCCCAGGATAGTTATATTTCCACAGAAAGTAGGGGAACTGTTTTCCTTTAATTAAAAAAGTATGGGCATGTCGTGCCCCTAAGATCCCGCCCACTTCGACCACTGCTATAGTGGCTAGCGGCATCCCTGGCAAAGCGGAGCCCGTGACACTATGTGCTTGGCTGTGGCAACTCTTGCCCAATTCCTGTTGGATACAGTTTTTGACTCCTTGTGGCTTGCGGCAATTTTCACTTGGGCATCGCTAGTTGAGAGAAAACTATTGCAGCTCACGCTCTGGAAAGTGGATGAGTTGCAAAAGTGTTTACTCCTTCATCTCCTATTTTTGGAGGGTAAGTTGCTTGTCACACAACTAAATGAGATGGTGAGTGTAGGAAAGTAGGATCTGCTTCTTATGGTTACTCCCACTTTTTGCCTGGTGTTACACTGTTTTGACTAGCCTGACTGGGATCCTGCTAATCAGGACCCCAGTCTATCTGCTTTCTCCTTGAAATGTTATGCCATGTACTTTGGTACATTCCAGATTGGATACTGGGGTACCCTTATAAGTCCCTAGTATATGGTACACATGTTCCCAGGGCATAGGTACCCCAGAGGCCTCCCATGGGCTGAAGCATGTATTATGCCACCCATGAGAGGCCATGCAAAATGGAACTACAGGCCTGCCATTGCAGCCTGTGTAAGCTGGTGGTTGCACCACTTACTTTAGATATAGGTTCACTATATCTATAGGTCACTACACTTAAAACGTATAAGTCACCCCTATAGCAGGCCTTAACAATCCTGAAGGCAGGGTGCTGGGTTTTACGTGAGAGGGTGCCCCTGCATGAGCAGAGCCCCTCTGCAGCCTTCGGAGACCATTCTCCCGGGTTGTATGTGACTCAGCCGGACATATAGGTAGAGGTGCATTATAACCTCGCAGTAAATGCTATCTCGAAAACGGCTGAAATAAAACATGTTGTGTTTGGTATCAAACACCTTGGAATCATACCTCCACACCGGTAACCGGTGTGGGAGGTATGATTCCACGCTTCTGAAGCGAGCTTCGTGGGGTCACTGGTCTTTCCGATGCCAGCCTTCTCGACCCGGTCAGCACAAAATGGATGCTGCAGACCAGAGACACAGGGAGGTGTAACCACTTCCCAGACAGGATTTAGTGTATTGGGGCGGGTGGGTGCACTTCCAAAGTGCCTGAAAGTCTGCACCTGGGGCACATTTGGTGTCCCTGTGCATAGTCCATCTCAAACCAGTTCTGGGAGCCGTTGGCTCCTGCTCTGGTGAGAAACTGGACAAAGGACATGGGAGTAACCTCCTCTCTGTCCTGACCCTGCCCTAGGAGGGTCCCCTGAATCTGTCCAACCCTCTCCCGTGGGTACATAAGGGCTTACCTGGCTGTAAGACTAGATTTTATGTTGACAAGATTCTGCACAATAAACAACTGACCTTCGACCGTCTGGACACTCTGGACTTTGCTGGACTTTGACTAGGCCCGACTTCGTCTCCCTCTCCGACCAAAGCATCGTCTGTGCCCTTGCACCATACAGGCTCCGTGCAGGACCTATGGAGCACTAAGGACAACTGAAGAATCTCCCTTGGGGTGAAGGAGTCACTCCCCTGAATTTGCAGGCACCGTAACGCAACTGACCGGTCTGCTGATCCTAAGCTCCTGCAGACTCCAAAGGCTCCAGCAACACAGGAGGTGGGTTCCGAAGTTCCTTGAGGTTCAGCTGCCCTCTCACTGAGTTTGAGGCTAGTATTCTACGTGGGGACCGCATAACCCGAACCCCTGTGCACTGTGTACTTTTGCAGGTGCATATGCTTGTTGGGAATTCCCGAGCTTGTGCATTGGACTCCGTATAGTCCTGACCCCGAGCAGTATTTCCACCAAAGAACTCTGGCCTCCTCGCACTGAGTGCTCCGTGGGCTGGTACTTTGTGATCTTGCTTGAGGTCCCCTCGCGACTCCTGGTCATTCGCCCTGTGGGTCCTCCTGAGGGTCATCTTGATTTCTATTGGGCTTCCCTGGTTGCTCCAGATGTGCCCTGACTCCCCATTGCTTGGTGAGTCCCCTGGACCTTGCTGGTCTACACCGCAACCTGCTTGTCCTTCCTGCCTGGTTTGCTGTTGCTAAGGCTTGTTGGTGCTCCAGCCAGACACTGACCCCTCAGCACTCAACATCCTTTGTGGGACAGCTCGCATCCGGCTCCTGGTCATCCTCGACATCTCCTGGACCTCGTGGCTGCAGAGTCAAGCATCCCTTCTTTGCACCTGAAGCACCCGACATCGGTGGGCAGTCGTCTACCGAGCCCCTGGTCACCCTGAAGTGACCCAGACTCTGTTCCCTCTGCTTTCAGGTTCCTTCCATCATGAATCCACCCTTGGATTCCTACGGACACTTTCTTCCTTGCCGGCAGCAGCTCTTCTTTGAAGCCCTCCATTGAAAACGACGGCGGTTTCCGACACCACTCCAGACCTATGCACCCGGCTCCTCTGGGATAGGTAACTCGGGTACTCTGGTATCCATGGGTGGGGTAGCTCTCCAACCTCCTAAGTTCCAAAGGGTCTCCTCGAAGTCCACAGAGAAGGGTCCTTAAACTTTAAAATTGTAACCGCGACTTCCCCATAGAATTGTACAGAGCCCACCGTCGTGTTAGCACTCTGCACCCGTCCTCCGTGGGGGCCCTTTCTACTCACCTTGGGTGGTTCCTTGGGGTCCCAGCGATTATACGTGTTCTAGACACTGTCTTGACTCCAGTCGTGGTTCTTATACCACTATTTTAGTATATGGTTTGGTCTCCCCCTGGAGCCCACTGTGTATTGTGCTACTTACAACTGTTTCTTTGCTAAAGTATTGTGTGCTTTGTGTTGTATCCTCGTGTAGAGGATACTAGAGAGTGTTATATAAATAAATACATATTTTTATAACTACTGTGTGGTTCTCCTTTCATTTAGTTAATACTAAAGGTGATATTCGGTAAAACAAGCTGCTTTACATTCCTTCAAGATTAAGCCTGAAGGCTGCTCTCCACAGCTACCACTAGGATAGCTTTCTAAAGGTTATCTTTGACCTCATACATCATAAGGGTCGTTTGGACTGGTGCAAGGGGCCCACTTTAATTAGTGGACAGCATATACCAGGCCAACTTCTCACATTGGTGTGCAGCGGTTGGGATTCAAGCTTGTAATTGTTTTACCAGATAAATCTTTGTATTGATTAACTGAAAACCACTAAAGTACTAGGTACATATAATACCAGCTTTGAATAAGTAAGTTCTATTGAACTTGGGGTTGGGTAGTCAAGGGTCTAGCACACCCTTTCTCCAACCTAAGAGAGGTTAGTTTCCCGCTAGGTTAGGTAGGTGCATACACCACACCACACTTAGTATGTCTTCTAAAGGAGAAGCCACCAGTGGCTCTCTGCCTTCTAGGTACAATGAGTTTACATTCCAAGAATTGAAAGCCATGTGTGTCTCTAGAAAGCTGAAGACAGGGAGAAATGCCAACATTCAACGTCTTATTGAGGTGTTACTGTTAGATGACCTTAGGAAGACCCCTGGGTCAGATGAACAGGATAGAGTGGGTGGGGCAGGGAATGAAGACAGGTCAGGAGGTGACACCTTCTATGACCTAGATTCAAACCCTGGCCAGGAGGATCAAGATGATTCCCACCTGGACAACTCAGATCTTCAGGGAGATGGGAGAGAAGGCCAAAATGTCCCCCTTCTTCACCCCTCCTGGAAGAGTGCAAAGTTTACCAAGGCGATCTAGGTCTCCCTCTGCAGAGTCACATCACTCAGGACAGTCTATAGGGACCTCTGCATCTAGCAAGAGGGACCATTCCTTAGACTGGGAATATCAACTGCTTGAACTTGAGAAAGCTAGGTTTAGGCTCAGGAAAGAGCAGTTGACCCTAGATAAGGAATCCCTAGAAGTCCAGAGAGCTAGAAAGAAATTGGGACTAGAGTCCCATGGTGGCAGCAACAGTGTCCCTAGAGTTAAGGAACATTCTTTTGACAATAGGAACCTGAGCAAGATTGTCCCTCCCTACCATGTTGGGTATGACATCCATAAATGGATAACTGCTTTAGAGAGGGCCTGTAAAGTTCAGAGGGTCCCTCAAGAGCAATGGGCAGCTATGTTGTGGCTCTCCTTTGCTGACAAAGGTAGAGATAAGCTCCTCACTGTTAGAGAATTGGATGCTGACAATTACTCAGTACTGAAGAGTGCTCTCATTGATGGGTTTGGCTTAACCACTGAACAGTATAGGATTAAGTTCAGAGACACCCAGAAAGCACAGACTCAAGACTGGGTAGACTTTGTAGATTGTGCTATTAAGGCTCTGGAAGGCTGGTTACTTGGCAGCAAAGTGAATGATTTCAAGGGATTGTACAATTTGATTATGAGGGAGCAGATCCTTAATAATTGCCAAAATCAGTTGTTGCATCAGTACCTGGTTGACTCAGATCTGACTTCTCCCCAAGAATTGGGAAAGAAGGCAGATAAGTGGGTCAGAACCAGGGTGAAGCAGAAAAACCAGAACTCTGGTTGTGACCAGAAGAAGCAAGACTCTAAAACTCAAGATAAGGGCGGGGACAAGGGTAAAGATCAACAGTCTTCATCATGGGCCCCAAAAACCTGCATCTGGGCCGGAGTCACAATCTAAAAAGGGAAAAGGCAAAAGGAAACCTTGGTGTTACTTATGTAAAGAAAAGACCCATTGGACAAAAGATGCCAGTTGTCCAAAGGCCAAGGATTCAACTCCAACCACCACTGCCCCTAAGGCAACTTCTCCCCCTAGTACAGTTTCAAGTGGTGGTACAGGGAACAAGGGATTAGTAGGGTTAACCTTGGGCTCTGAGATGGGTTCTGGCCTAGTCAGAACTCCAGCTCAGGCTGTGCTTGTCTGTGATGGTGGCATAGATGTTGCCTATTGAGAAAGAGAAAGCCTAGGCAATTAACTGGTCATGTATTGACCTATACTAGACACATTTATATGAACAATGACTCAGTGTACTCAACATTTATATTAAAAAACTCATTTTATTAATATTAATTCATAATAAAAAGTTTTTTGTGAGACAGACAAAACATACTGTACTTAACAACATAACATAGACATATGTACATAATATAAACAAATATAAAACAATTAAATCCAGGCAATTTAAATATTAATACAAAAGACCAAACATGAATATGTTTGTTTCATATTAAAACGTAGTGGCTTAGTGATGGAACAATTCTTTGTTTCTCTACGCGCGTTTCGGCGTGCTAAGCGCCTTCTTCAGGACAGCCACAGAAATTACCTAAATAGGTTTTAAGATGGAACCAAAAGGGGATGTTTGGAACCAAAGAGGGTATATAAATACCTCAACTAAAACCAGTATCAAAGAAGGAACCCTATATACATCAGTTGATGAAGTACTGGTACTTGCTCCTAAGAGTCCAGAGTAACGACCATCCAGGTTGATAAGTCTGTTATATACGCAGATATTAAAGCTCACTTTGTAATTTGTTCTTGTGGATCAGCTGAACAGTGCTCAAAGATATATGGTCATCTCAAAATATGACGAAGAATGATCACTACAGTTATCTTTTAACGGCTTGTGGAACTTTCAAATACCGCTGTCCCCGCGCGCTCAGTGTCTCTGTTGTCATGGCTCTTCACTTTGCTGTGATGTTGCCACCTTATTTGTAAGTCCCAGTAACCTGGGCAAATACAGACAACAGCCTTTGATTAATGGTAAGGAGGCCATGGCATACAGGGACACAGGTGCAAGTGTCCCTATGGTGAGAAAAGATCTTGTGGACCCTGAACAGATCATACTTGGTGAGATGTACCAAGTGACCAATGCTAACAATGTCAGGACAGACCATTCCTTGGCAGTTGTTAATTTCAGTTGGGGAGGGGTAAATGGCCCAAAGAAGGTTGTGGTTAGCTCAGACCTCCCTGTGGAATGCTTGTTGGGCAATGATTTGGAGACTTCAGCCTGGGCTGAAGTGCAACTCAGGACACATGCAGCAATGTTGGGCATCTCTGCAGATGTGTTTGCTGTGACTAGGTCACAGGCCAGACAGATGTCTACTGAACAGGCCCTGGATTCTGAAAAGATGGACCAGGTGCCTTCCAAGAGAAGGAGCAGGAGGGGTAAGGCTGTGTCTTCCCCGCAGGCTCAGGAAGAGGGTCAGTCTCTTGAGGGAGATGACCCCAGTCCCTGTGAAGGAACTGTCCCAGATGAACTGGAACCTGATCAGGTTGAGTTCTTGAGGACAGGGGGCCCTTCCAGGGCAGATCTGAGTCAGGAGCAGCAAACCTGCCCCTCTCTTGAACCCCTCAGACAGCAAGCTGCTGCTGAGGCTGCTGGGAGTATCAGTGAGTCCCACAGGATCTATTGGGATGAGGGGCTCCTATACTCAGAGGGTAGAGACCCCAAGGCTGGTGCCACCAGGAGGTTGGTCATACCTCTGAAGTTTAGGGGCTTCCTACTCACCCTAGCACATGATATTCCCTTGGCAGGTCACCTAGGCCAAAGTAAGACTTGGGACAGGCTTGTCCCTCACTTTCACTGGCCTCACATGTCAGAGGACACTAAGGAGCTTTGTCACTCCTGTACCACCTGTCAAGCCAGTGGTAAGTCAGGTGGTACCACAAAGGCCCCCCTAATACCACTACCTGTGGTGGGGGTTCCCTTTGAGAGGGTTGGGATTGACATAATTGGTCCCATGAACCCTCCACCTGCATCTGGGCACAGTTACATTCTAGTGGTGGTGGACCATGCAACTAGGTATCCAGAGGCTATACCCCTTAGAAACACCACAGCTCCTGTGGTGGCCAGGGCCCTCCTGGGAATTTTTTCCAGAGTGGGTTTCCCTAAGGAGGTCTTAACTGACAGAGGTGCAAACTTCATGTCTAGTTACATCACTGCAATGTGGAAGGAGTGTGGAGTGAATTACAAATTCACCACACCCTATCACCCACAATGCAATGGGTTAGTTGAAAGGTTCAACAAAACCCTAAAGGGCATGATCATGGGCCTCCCAGTAAAGCTTAGGCGAAAACGGGATGTCCTGTTGCCCTGCCTTCTCTTTACCTACAGAGAGGTCTCACAAAAGGGGGTTGGCTACAGCCCTTTTGAACTTTTGTTTGGGCATCCAGTTAGGGGTCCCTTGTGTTTGGTTAAGGAGGGATGGGAGTTACCTCTCAAACCTCCCAAACCAGACATAGTGGGCTATGTACTTGGTCTCCGCTCCAGGATGACTGAGTACATGAAGAAGGCCAGCAAAAACCTTGAGACAAGTCAAGAAATGCAAAAAGCTTGGCATGACCAAAAGGCTGTACTGACTGTTTATCAGCCAGGACAGAACGTATGGGTGTTGGAGCCTGTGGCCCCAGCAACTCTCCAGGACAAGTGGAGTGGACCCCATACTATTATTGAGCAAAAAGGAAAGGTCACATACTTGGTGGACCTTGGAACTCCTAGGAGCCCCCACAGGGTGCTCCATGTAAACAGGCTCAAACCCTATGTGGACAGGACAGACATGGGCTTGCTCATGGCTACTGATGAGGGACAGGAGGAAGAGAGTGACCCACTCCCTGATCTCCTCTCACAGAACCCTGATGATGGCTCAGTTGATGGTGTAGCCTTGGTAAGGCAGTGTTAGAAATGGGGGTCTCTAGTTGGCAGAGGTAGGTACCTTTGACCAAGTAGGGGCCCTTGCTTCTAGTCAGGGTAAGGGGGCTACACTCCTAAAATAACCCCTGCTCACCCCCTTGGTAGCTTGGCACGAGCAGGCAGACTTATCCCAGAGGCAGTGTGTAAAGCATTTGTGAACACATACAGTAATACAGTGAAAACACTACAAATGGACACCACACCAGGTTAGAAAAATAAGTAATCTTTATCTAGATTTAACACAAGACCAAACGACAAAAATCCACAATACAGTATTCAAAAATATGACTTTCAGATGTTAGAAATAGCTTAGTTCAATGTAGATGGTAAATGCAACACTTTACTCTCAAAGTACCTTGGATGCGTAACGCAACATAAACAAAACGGTTGCAGGGAAGGCGATGCGTCAGTTCCTTGCTTCGGGGGAGCCGGCGCACCTGTTCCTTACTGCAGCGCAGGGGAGGCGATGCGTCTGTTCCTTACCGGAGAAGAGGCGAAGCGTCTGTTTCTTACTGTGATCCGGTGCGATGCGACAAGAGGGCGCTCCGGTGCGATGCGACAAAATGGCGTCTCTGATGCGATGCGACAACGTGGATGCAATGCGTGCACGCCCGTCGGCCGTGCGTCGAAATCGATGAACTTTGGAGCCGCGACAGGCCCTGCGACACGCTTCTCTGGTGATGCGACAGCAACCTCTGCGGCGGCGGCACGCTTCTCCGGTGATGCGACACGCTTCCTCAGTGAAGGCTACAGGTTGGTCTAGGACATCCTCATTCATCTGTGAAAGTACAGCCCCCACACCATGCTCTGAAGCGTCTGTCTGCACAATGAATTCCTTTGAGAAGTTGGGCGCCTGAAGCACGGTCGCCGTGCACATGGCAGTCTTCAGGGCATCAAAAGCTTTCTGACAGGTGTCAGTCCAGTTCACTTTCTTGGGCTGCTTCCTGGAAGTCAGCTCTGTCAAGGGTGCAACAATGCTGCCATACCCCTTGACAAACCTCCTGTAGTACCCTGTGAGTCCTAAAAAGGCTCTCACCTCTGTCTGGTTCTTGGGGTGTTCCCAAGCCAGGATGGTCTCAATCTTGGGCTGTAGGGGCGCCACCTGGCCGCTCCCAACCTGGTGTCCCAAGTACACCACGGAACCCTGCCCGATCTGGCACTTACTCGCCTTGATCGTGAAGCCTGCCCTCCGCAGTGCCATCAACACTTCCCAGAGGTGGCGCAGATGTTCTTCCCAACTGGCACTGAACACTGTGATGTCATCCAGGTAGGCGGCACTGAAATCTTCCAGTCCAACCAACACCTGGTTGACCAACCTCTGAAAGGTGGCAGGGGCATTCTTCATCCCAAAGGGCATAACCCAGAATTGGTAGTGCCCATCTGGTGTGGAGAATGCTGACCTCTCTCTTGCCCCATCAGTTAGGGCGATCTGCCAGTACCCAGACGTTAAGTCAAACGTACTGAGGTACCGGGCAGCCCCTAACCGATCAATGAGCTCATCAGCTCTGGGGAAGGGGTGCGCGTCAGTCCTGGTGACTGAATTGAGTCCTCGGTAGTCCACAGAGAACCGGAGTTCGGGTGTGGCACCAGGCGCAGCAGCCTTTGGGACCAAGACCACTGGGCTGGCCCAAGGGCTGTTAGAGGACTCAATCACCCCTAAAGCAAACATCTTGGAGACCTCCTCCTTGATGCAAGCTCTCACCCTGTCAGTCACTCTGTAAGTTTTGTGTTTTACAGGAGGACTGTCCCCAGTGTCCACATCATGGACGCACCACTCAGTGACACCGGGAGTCAGGGAGAACAGATCAGGAAACTGTCCCAACAGTTGGTGACAGTCCTCCTGCTGCTCAGGGGTCAGGGCGGAAGAGAGGTTCACACCGTCCACTCACCCATCTTGCTCTGTTGCAGACAGGAGGTCAGGAAGAGGCTCAGTCTCCTCCTCCATTCCATCATCTGTCGCTAGAAGCATCCCCACTTTGGACCTCTTCAAGTGGGGCTTCAGGCGGTTTACATGCAGGACACGCAAAGGGTTCCTAGGAGACCGCAAGTCCACCAAGTAGGTGACATCACTCTTGCCCTCCACCACCTCAAATGGTCCAGTCCACTTAACCTGAAGCGCACAAGGCTCCACGGGGGCCATGACCCACACTTTCTGTCCAGGCTGAAACTCGATCAGAGTGGCATTTTGATCATACCACACCGTTTCATCTCCTCCTGGCTGGCTTCTAGATTCGCCTGAGCGAGTTGTCTGAAACGCCGAGTTTGGTTTCTGAAGGCCAGCATGTAGCTATATACATCCTGGGGAGGTTTACTAAATCTAAATCCGTATTTGTAAAGCGCGAACTACTCACCCTTACGGGTCTCAAGGCGCTGGGGGCCGTCGTGGAAATTAAGTGAGCTATTGCCCAGAGTCACATGGTGCTGAGCTGAGCTGCCGCCGGAGCCGGGGATCGAACCGTGAACCCTGTGCTCCAAAGTCAGCTGCCCTGGCCGCTGCACCACACCTCTCCACTGCACCACACCTCTCCACTGGGAGCTTTCTCCCAGCCTTCTTTTACCAAACTCAGAGGTCCTCTTACAGGGTGACCATACAGCAGTTCAAAGGGACTGAACCCTAAGGACTTCTGTGGCACCTCTCTGTAAGCAAACAGAAGGCATGGCAAGAGGACGTCCCACTTACGCCTCATAGGTTCCTCAAGATCCATAATCATGCCTTTTAGGGTCCGGTTGAATCTCTCAACCAGCCCATTACCTTGGGGGTGGTAAGGAGTGGTGAACTTGTAGGTTACACCGCACTCCTGCCACAGGGACTTCATATACTTAGATATGAAGTTGGTACCACGGTCTGACACCACCTCTCTGGGGAACCCCACACGGGAGAAAATCCCCATTAATGCACGTCCCACCACGGGGGCCGTCACAGTCCTGAGAGGGATGGCTTCGGGTACCGGGTGGCATGGTCCACCAAGACCAGGATGAACCTGTTGCCCATGGCTGTCTTGGGATCCAGAGGCCCCACAATGTCAATGCCCACCCTTTCAAAGGGGGTGCTGACTACAGGGAACGGTTGGAGAGGAGCCTTTTGCTTCCTCCCACTCTTACCACTTGCCTGGCAAGTCTGACAGGTCCTGCAATGAGTATCTGAACTCTTGCTCATTTGGGGCCAATGCAAGTGGGTGACAAGCCTTTCAAAGGTCTTGTCTTGCCCCAAATGTCCTGCTAAAGGCACATCATGAGCCAGACCCAGTAGGAAGGCTCTGAAGCGCTGGGGTACCACCAGCACACGGGCTGACCCAGACTCAGCAACCTTAGGCTCGCTATACAGGAGACCATTCTCCCAGTAGATCCAATGTGATCCAGACTGATCACCTGCTGCCTGGTTTGTGGCCTGTTGCCGCAAACCCACAAGAGAAGGGCACTTCTTCTGCTCCTCGCAGAACTCTTCCCTGGAGGGTCCTCCTTCCTGCTGCCAATGGGTCAGCTCAGGCAGGTCCCCCAGTTCAGCTACTTGTTCCCCTGTAGGTTCCAGGGCATCCCCCTCAAGGTCTTCCTCCTCCTGGACCGTGGGAACTTCGGGGGCTGGTTTCCCATGCACCTGCCTCTTCTCTTTAAGGCAGGCACCTGGGCCACTCTTTCAGGCTCCAGGTCCTCTTGAATACCCTTACTGGCTGCCATGGACCGAGTGGTCACAAACGCCCACTCAGGCAGACCCAACATCTCCAAATGAGACCTTCGTTCCACCTTATCCCAAGGGGAGCTTCCCAAATCATTACCTAGCAGACAGTCAACAGGCATGGCTGGCCTCACAGCTAATTGAAAGGTACCTGAGACCCCCCCACTCAAAGGGAACCTGGGCCACCTTACAGTGGCTCTCTGAGTTGTCAGCGGCAACTACAGGGTAAAATGCATGGGAGACCACCTGCTCTTCAGACACCAGCCGACAACTGACAGCTGTCACACTGGCTCCGGTGTCTCTCAGAGCCTCCACCCTATGACCATTGATGGTCACCCACTGCCTGTATTTCTTAGTGTTATCAGGCAGCTGGATCCTAGGGACCATCTCACTGTCTCCTAAAGAGACCAGGGACATCTCTGCGGGACCCCACCCACCTTGGGCACCCAACTCCTCCCCCAGGGCTACACTAGCCATCTGCTGGGGCGGTGCACCAGTGGGTGCTGAATTCGCTTTCATGGGACACTTAGGATCCCAGAAGCAGTGGCCCACCTGACCACAAGTATAACATTTCCTGGGCCCCTTTGAACAGGCTTATCTGTCGGGCCCCTGGCTTCTTCTCAGGGGGAGGCTGGGAACCCTTCCCTTGGTTCCCTTGGGGATTACTTTGGGGCCCTTTCTGGAACTCCCTCTGTTTACCCTTGTCCCCCCCACTCTTCTGCTGGGGACCCTGCCCACCTTTGGCGGAGTCTCCCACATGACCCTTGTGGACCCGGGTACTAACCCAGCGGTCCGCCTCCTCAGCAAGCTTCTTAGGATTAGTTAGCTTACTATCAATCAGGTGCTGGCATAGCTCTGGAAAACAATTACTGGACAAGTGCTCCCATGCAATCAAATTATAGAGCGCTTCAAAATCATTCACTTTGCTACCCTTCACCCAACCATCCAATGCTCTGCAAAAAAAAGACACATATTCCACCCAAGTACTTGACTCCAGTTTCTTACAATTTCTAAACCTTTGTCTATGAAGCTCTGGGGTCAACCCATACCTGGTCATTAAGGCTTCCTTCATGTGGACATAGGAATTCTGGTCCTCAGAGGGCAAGTCTAACAAGGTGTCCCGCCCATCACTGAGAAACCGCCCCCACAACCCCGCTCCCCAATCCTTCTCAGTGACCCGGTGGGAGGACATGGCCACTTCATAGGCCTTAAACCATTGCCAAATATCTTCATGCTTGTGGAACTCCTTAATTACATCTTTGGGGATGAATACTCTTGCTTCTACAGGCATGGATGGTGTGCTGCCACCAGAGGGAGTAATCTCTAAGCTCTTTGCTTTCAATTCCAATTCCCTCAACATTCTCTCATGCTCTAAATGCATCCTTTTTTCTTCCAAGGCTAACTTCTTGCTTTCTAATTCTATCTGACCACCCAGTTTGAGCTTGGCTAGCTCCATCTTATGCATCCTATCCCTCTCCCTGTCTTCCAGCTTTTCTGGAGACAGGCCCTTTGAAGAAACACTGCTGCCTGCCCTGGAAGGTACTTTCTCCCCAGTCAGACCCAATGGCCCATCTAGCTGCCCATCTGTATTCTCTGCCTCCTCCCTAGGCTCTTCAGAATGCTCAGGAGTTTTTCTAGCTCCACCCAGGCCTTCAGCGCCTTTTGGAACTCCTCCTTCTTGGAGATGCCTTTCACAGAGATTTTAAATCTTTTACAGTGGGTTTTAAGCTGTGGCACAGTGTACATATCAACCCTGTCTTTTTCAAATTGTAGATCCATAGATGCGTTGGATGCTGCTTTGCTCATGGTAACAAGGATTGGCAGTTTCTAGCAAAAATAGAAATCCCAAGGAAAAAAAAAATTCTACCAAAACGTATGTGGTCGCGTTATGGTCTGCACTCACTAGTAGTGTACACCAATCACTGTATATGAGTCACAAATGCAAGTCCAAATCCTCACCGCTGACCACCAATGTTAGAAATGGGGGTCTCTAGTTGGCAGAAGTAGGTACCTTTGACCAAGTAGGGGCCCTTGCTTCTAGTCAGGGTAAGGGGGCTACACTCCTAAAATAACCCCTGCTCACCCCCTTGGTAGCTTGGCACGAGCAGGCAGGCTTATCTCAGAGGCTGTGTAAAGCATTTGTGAACACATACAGTAATACAGTGAAAATACTACAAATGGACACCACACCAGGTAAGAAAAATAAGTAATCTTTATCTAGATTTAACACAAGATCAAACGACAAAAACCCCCAATACAGTATTCAAAAATATGACTTTTAGATGGTAGAAATAGCTTACTTCAATGTAGATGGTAAATGCAACACTTTACTCTCAAAGTACCTTGGATGCGTAACGCAACATAAACAAAAGGGTCGCAGGGAAGGCGATGCATCAGTTCCTTGCTTCGGGGGAGGTGGCGCACATGTTCCTTACTGCAGCGCAGGGTAGGCAATGCGTCTGTTCCTTACCGGAGAGGAGGCAAAGCGTCTGTTTCTTACTGTGATCCGGTGCGATGCGACAAGAGGGGGCCTCAATGCGATGCGACGATCCGGTGCGATGCGACAAAATGGCGTCTTTGATGCGATGCGACAACGTGGATGCGATGCGTGCACGCCCGATGGCTGTGCGGCGAAATCGATGAACTTTGGAGCCGCGACAGGCCCTGCGACACGCTTCTCCGGTGATGCGACGGCAACCTTTGCGGCGATGGCACGCATCTCTGGTGATGCGACATGCTTCCTCTGCGATGCGACGGCGAACAGCTGCGGCGGCGACACGCTTCTTCGGCGATGCGACGGCAACTGCTGCGGCGGCGACACGCTTCTTCCTCGTTGCGTCGAGCTCCCAGCTCCCAGCGACACTCAGTCTCTAGAGGGCCCAAAACAACAGCAGGCACCTCTCTGCAGGTAGAATTCCCAGCAAGGAAATTCAGGGGGGAGCTGGGGGTGAAGTCTTTGTATCCCTGAAACTTCAGAACAGGAGGCAAGCTCAGCTTCAAGCCCTTGGAGATCTTCCTCAAGATGATTAAAGTACACACAAAGTTCCTTTTCTCCTTTCCTTGGCAATAAGTAACCACTGCAGGCCAACCCCAAACAGCAAGCAGCACAGGGGCAGTCTCCTCCTTCATCTTCCTTGGTTTCTCTCCTTGGCAAAGGTTCGTCTTGATTCCCAGAAGTGATCTAAAGTCCTGGGGTCTGGGCCCCAATATTTATACTACTAAATCCTTTGTTCTCTGAAGGCTGAGAGTGTCTTTACCTAGTCAAAACCAGTTCTGTCCTCCCTGGTGCAGCTTCCTGGCAGGAGGTGGAGACAGCATTGTTGAAAGCAGACCTGGCCCAGGTAGCTGAAAGGAAAACTCCTCCCCCTACTCTCTATTCTATGAAGGCTCAGGCAAGTGAAAGGAAATCTCCTCCCCCTACTCTATATTCTATGTAGGCTCTATTCAGCCCAGCCCTGACTCATCAGACTGCTGGAGCCAAAGACCTCTCCAGCCCCCTGTCACTCACAAACCAGACATGGAATACACAAAACTAGCAGAGGCATACTGGATGGATAGGCAAGAGAATACCTACTTTCTAAAAGTGGTATTTTCAAACACAGAATGTAAAAATCACCCACACTAAAAGATGTATTTTAACATTCTGAGTTCAGGCATACTAACCTTTTTTTCCTATCTTGGTCCTTGGGTCAGTTATGCTTATAAGATGTTATAATCAAACTGCCCATTCTGGCCTATGGGAACAGATAGCCTTGCAATAGTAAAAAACGAAATTGGCTGTAATTCACAATCAGGACATGTCACACACATCAGGGCATGTCCTACCTTTCACATACAGTGCACCCTGCCCATAGGGTTACCTTGGGCCTACCTTAGGGGTGACTAACATGTAGAAAAGGGAAGGTTTAGGGACTGGCAAGTTGGTGCACTTGCCAAGTCGACATGGCAGTCTCAGACTGCACACAGGATCTGCAATGGCAGTCCTGAGCCACATTTTACAAGCTGCTTCTGTGGGTGGCACAACCAGTGCTGCAAGCCCACCAGCAGCATTTGATTTACAGGCCCTGGGCACACATGGTGCACTGTACTAGGGTCTGCCAAGTAAATCAAATGGCCAATCATGGAGTCACTAATCCATTACAACAATTTACAATAGGGAGCACTTGCACTTTGGCACTGAATAGCAGTGGCAAAGTGCCCAAAGCATCTAGACCAGCAAAAACATAGGAGGCAACAGCAAAAAAATGGAAGGGAGACCCACGCCAATGGTGCCAGGTCTAACAGGCAGCCTCACTGAGCAACAGCAGATTGATTGCAGGAAGGTCCTCAATCAATATAGGCATATGTTCTCTTTGATTCCTAGTCAGACAACCTGGTGTACCCATGAAGTGGACACAGGTGAGAGCTTACCTGTTAAAAATAAGATTTACAGGCGGCCTGACCATGTCATAAATTGCATCAGGACTGAGGTCCAAAAGATGCTGGAATTGGGAGTAATTGAACCCTCAGATAGCCCTTGGGCTAGGCCAGTGGTCCTGGTACCCAAACCTAATACGCAGGGTGGTAAGAGAGAAATGAGGTTTTGTGTGGACTACAGGGGGCTCAATACAGTCACTAGGACTGATGCTCACCGTATTCCTAGGGCTGATGAACTCATAGACACTTTGGCCTCAGCCAAGTTCTTGAGCACATTTGACCTCACTGCTGGATATTGGCAAATCAGACTAGCTGAGAGTGCCAAACCAAAAACAGCATTTTCAACCCCTAGTGAGCATTATCAATTTATTGTGATGCCCTTTGGTTTGAAGAATGCACCTGCCACATTCCAACAAAGTCCTTACAGGCCTGGAAGCCTATAGTGCAGCAAATCTTGATGATATAGCTGCCTTTAGCTCCACCTGGGAGGATCACCTGGTACACCTGAAGAATGTTTTGGAGGCTCTGCAGAAAGCAGGCCTCACTATCAAGGCCACCAAGTGCCAGATAGGGCAGAGTAAGTTTGTATACCTGGGCCACCTGGTGGGTGGAGGCCAGGTTCAACCATTGCAGAGCAAAATCCAGACCATAATGGACTGGGTTGGTCCCACTACCCAGATTCAGGTCAGAGATTTCTTGGGCCTGACTGGGTACTACAGAAGATTTGTTAAGGGCTATGGGTCCATAGTGACTCCCTTAAATGATCTCACATCTAAAAGAATGCCCAAGAAAATTCAGTGGACAGTTAGCTGTCAAAAGGCATTTGATGATCTCAAGCAGGCCATGTGCACTGCTCCCATTCTGCAAAGTCGTGACTATTCCAAACAATTCATTGTCCAAACAGATGCATCTGAGTTGGGGGTAGGGGCTGTGTTGTCACAACTTAATGCAGAGGGTCAGGATCAACCAGTAGCTTTTATCAGCAGGAGGTTGACCCCCAGAGAGAAACGTTGGTCAGCTATTGAGAGGGAAGCCTTTGCTGTGGATTGGGCTCTGAAGAAGCTGAGGCCATACTTGTTTGGCACTCACTTCATTGTTCAGACAGACCATAAGCCCCTCTTATGGCTAAAACAGACGAAGGGTGAAAACCCCAAACTTTTGAGGTGGTCCATTTCCCTACAGGGGATGGACTATACAGTGGAACATAGACCTGGGAGTAACCATGCCAATGCAGATGGACTCTCCAGATATTTCCACTTAGAAAATGAAGACTCAACTGGGCAAGGTTAGCCTCATCTCCTTATGTTTGGGGGGGGTTGTGTAGGAAAGTAGGATCTGCTTCATATGGTTACCCCCACTTTTTGCCTGGTGTTACACTGTTTTGACTAGTCTGACTGGGATCCTGCTAATCAGGACCCCAGTCTGTCTGCTTTCTCCTTGAAATGTTATGCCATGTACTTTGGTACACTCCAGATTGGATACTGGGGTACCCTTATAAGTCCCTAGTATATGGTACACATGTACCCAGGGCATAGGTACCTCATAGGCCTCCCATGGGCTGAAGCATGTATTATGCCACCCATGAGAGGCCATGCAAAATGGAACTACAGGCCTGCCATTGCAGCCTGTGTAAGCTGGTGCTTGCACCACTTACTTTAGATATAGGTTCACTATATCTATAGGTCACTACACTTAAAACTTACAAGTCACCCCTATAGCAGGCCTTAACAATCCTGAAGGCAGGGTGCTGGGTTTTACGTGAGAGGGTGCCCCTGCATGAGCAGAGCCCCTCTGCAGCCTTCGGAGACCATTCTCCCGGGTTGTCTGTGACTCAGCCAGACATATAGGTAGAGGTGCATTATAACCTCGCGGTAAATGCTATCTCGAAAACTGATGAAATAAAACATGTCGTGTTTGGTATCAAACACCTTGGAATCATGCCTCCATACCAGTAACTGGTGTGGGAGGTATGATTCCATGCTTCTGAAGCGAGTTTCGTGGGGTCACTGGTCTTTCTGGTACCAGCCTTCTCGACCCGGTCAGCACAAAATGGATGCTGCCGACCAGAGGCACATTTCTGCCCTCCTGCTGCTGAGCCAAGCTCGAGCAGAGGAAGGCAGCACAATAGGCATCCTGTCACAGGGAGGTGTAACCACCTCCCAGACAGGATTTAGTGTATTGGGGCGGGTGGGTGCACTTCCAAAGTGCCTGAAAGTCTGCACCTGGGGCACATTTGGTGTCCCTGTGCATAGTCCAGCTCAAACGTTCTGGGAGGCGTTGACTCCTGCTCTGGCCCGAAACTGGACAAAGGACATTGGAGTAACCTCCCCTCTGTCCTGACCCTCCCCTAGGAGGGTCCCCTGAATCTGTACAACCCTCTCCCGTGGGTACATAAGGGCTTACCTGGCTGTAAGACTTTATATTTTACGTGGACAAAATTCTGCAACAAGAAACCACTGACCTTCGACCGTCTGGACACTCTGGACTTCGCTGGAATTCGACTGGGCCCGACTTCGTCTCCCTCTCCATCCAAAGCATCGTCTGTGCCCTTGCACCATACAGGCTCTGTGCGGGACCTGTGGAGCACTAAGGAAAACTGAAGAATCTCCCTTGGGGTGAAGGAGTCACTCTCCTGCATTTGCAGGCACCGTAATGCAACTGACTGGTCTGCTGATTCTGAGCTCCTGCGGACTCCAAAGGCTCCGGCAACACAGGAGGTGGGTTCCGAAGTTCCTTAAAGTCGAGCTGCCCTCTCACTGAGTTTGAGGCCAGTATCCCTTGTGGGGACTGCATAACCCGAACCCCTGTGCACTGCATACTTTTGCAAGTGCATATGCTTGTTGGCAATTCCCGAGCTTGTACATTGGTCTCTGTGTAGTCCTGACCCCAAGCAGTATTTCCACCAAAGAACTCCAGCCTCCTCACGGCGAGTGCTCCGTGGGCTCGTACTTTGTGATCTTGCTGGAGGTCCCCTCGCGACTCCTGGTCATTCAGCCTGTGGGTCCTCCTGAGAGTCAACTTGAATTCTATTGGGTTTTCCTGGTTGCTCCAGTCGTGCCCTGACTCCCCATTGCTTGGTGAGTCCCCTGGACCTTGCTGGTCCACACCGTAACCTGCTTGACCTTCCTGCGTGGGTTGCTGTTGCCAAGGCTTGTTGGTGCTCCAGCCGGACACTGACCCCTCAGCACTCAACATCCTTTGTGGAACAGCTCGCATCCAGCTCCTGGCCATCCTCAACATCTCCTGGACCTCGTGGCTACAGAGTCAAGCATCCCTTCTTTGCACCTGAAGCACCCGACATCGGTGGGAATTCATCTACCGAGCCTCTGGTCACCCTCAAGTGACCCAGACTCTGTCTCCTCTGATTTCAGGTTCCTTCCATCACAAATCCACCCTTGGATTCCTATGGACACTTTTTTCCTTCCCGGGAGCAGCTCTTCTTTGAAGCCCTCCATTGAAAACGACAGCGGTTTCCGACACCACTCCAGACCTATGCACCCGGCTCCTGTGGGATAGGTAACTCGGGTACTCTGCTATCCATGGGTGAGGTGGCTCTCCAACCTCCTAAGTTCCAAAGGGTTTCCTCGAAGTCCACCGAGAAGGGTCCCTAAACTTTAAAATTGTAACCGCGACTTCCCCATAGAATTGTACGGAGCCCGCGGTCGTGTTAGCACACTGCACCCGTCCTCCGTGGGGTCCCTTTCTACTCACCTTGGGTGTTTCCTTGGGGTCCCAGCAATTCTACGTGCTCTAGACACTGTCTCGACTCCAGTTGTGGTTCTTATACCACTATTTTAGTATATGGTTTGGTCTCCCCCTGGAGCGCCCTCTGTGTATTGTGTTACTTACAACTGTTTCTTTGCTAAAGTATTGTGTGCTTTGTGTTGTATCCTCGTGTAGAGGATACTAGAGAGTGTTATATAAATAAATACATATTTTTATAACTACTGTGTGGTTCTCCTTTCATTTAGTTAATACTAAAGGTGATATTCTGGTAAAACAAGCTGCTTTACATTTCTTCAAGATTAAGCCTGAAGGCTGCTCTCCACAGCTACCACTAGGATAGCTTTCTAAAGGTTATCTTTGACCTCATACATCATAAGGGTCGTTTGGACTGGTGCAAGGTGCCCACTTTAATTAGTGGACAGCATATACCAGGCCAACTTCTCACAGTGAGAAAGTTGGCTGCAGACAGGAAACACTTTTTCCATTTTGAGCCCCTCCTGCAAAAAAATTTTTTTCCAGAGTGCGCCTGTCCAAGCTCTTCAGTTGAAAAAAAGCATGCATTATAGGGCATGTCTTGAGGTCACGGCGCTGTGCTGGTCTCCAGATCCTAAACACAGTCGGACACCCAGCAAGCCACTAAATCTTGACTATTTGGAGGAGCCTGCCTGAACGAATTCTAGGCAGAGTGGGTTTGAATTATTTAAGATCAATGGGTATTGGATGTCATAGAATTCAGAGCGTTACTTTCATGCTCCTCCAATACCAAAAGTTTTTACTATGAAACAAGCAATGCTATTGAGGGTGTAGACTCTGTTCCAGAAAGGTGCCATAGTTCTAGAATCAAATTGGCAGAATGTATGTGGGGTGATTTCCATTATCTTGGTCACCCCAAAGCTAGGAAGAAAGTACAATCCTTTGCTAGCCTTAAAATTGCTAAACAAATATGTTCACTACACGCTTTTCAGAATGCTAACCCTGCAATGAGTGATCCATATGTGGAAAAACAGGGTTTTCTTGTAACATTGGGTTTGGAAAGATGCATATTTCCATGTATCAATAGAGGAAGACAGTCAGCAAGATCTCAGGTTTGCAATCCAGAAACAACATTTCAATTTCAAGGCGCTCCTCTTCGTCCTATTGTTATCACCTAGAGCGTTTACAAAGGTATTTTCACTGGTTGTATATTTTCGTCAATTGTAAGGTGTTCAATTATTTCAATATTTGGAGGACTGGCTTCTATCTGGCTCTTCTTTTGTAAAGGTGGAGGCCAGAGTGAAGATGGTTTGCTCCAGCTTGGAATCATTGGGATTCATAAAAATAGAAATCAGCTCTTCTACAGTACAGTAGACATTCTTTGGGGCATTCATATAAACTTACAAGGGAAAGGTGTTCCTCCCAGAGAAAATGATTCAATCCTTGCAAAGGTGTCACAGATAATTTCATTGCAGATGGCAACAGCCAGACATTGATTGAAATTCAGGGGCTAATGTCAGCACTGAAAACAGTGGTCCTTTGGAGGCATCATCACCTAAAACGTGGTGTTTCACAGGTTAGACCATTGGCCATTGTTGGCAAAGATGTACAAGAAATTTATTCTGATTTCAGAGGAAATGAGAGCCCATCTGCAGTAGTGGTTAGACGAACCAAAAGGAATATACTTTCAATATACAAGCCCTCACATCAGATACAACCAGATAGGGGTGGAGTGCTATTCTTCAGGAGATAAAGAAAAGAGAACATTGGCAGTTCTAGAGATGTCTTATTCCTCAACCTGGAAGAAGCTAATGGTAGTATGGTTCGGCCTTTAAAATGTTGCTCCATACTTGGAGTATGCCTTAGTGTTGATCAGAACTGACAACCAGATAGTAAAGACATACCTGAATAGACAAGGAGGCACAAGCAACAAGACCCTAGCCAAGATTGACAAGGACATACTCTCACGGGCAGTATTTCACCTGTTAGGTCTGAGGGCATAATACATTCTGGGGTCTGAGAGCATTCAGGCAGAAAGACTGTGCTGCAATCCTCCTGCTCCAGTCTCATCATTTACGTATGCAGGAATTTCAGTTAATAGTTGTAAGGAAACAGGATTTTTGCAGGTTTGCCCCCACTTTATGCCCCCATTTGGACTGCTTGCTGCTGGTTTTTCGACTCTGAGAGTGCACTGAGTCCTGCTAACCAGACATCAGTGCCAGTATTCTGACCCTATACAAATTGCATGTCAAATTTGATATGCCTAATTGGCAAGGAGTGACTTACTTATAAATCCCTAGTATATGGTACCCAGTCTACCCAGGGCATGTAAGGCAGAGTTTCCACCCAAGGTTGCAGCACTATTTGTGCCACTCTGTATGTGACAGAGTATAAAGGGCTCCCAGCCTGTCACTGCAGACTGGAAGAGCAGTGTTTTACCCTGCCAGTTTGACTTTGCCATTAACATCAATGGCAAAGCCACCCCATCCCATAACAATATATGTGAGTCTCCATTAAGAAAGGCTTATGGAGCCCTGTGGCAGGGAGCTGTATTTTGTTAAGTAAGACATATATTTTTCATTTGTCTTAATACCTACCCTTCCAAATTGTTGTTTTGCTGTGGATAAAGTTAGTAGCTCTGTTGGCGAAAAAAAAGCAGCCTAGCGCCAACACAGACATCCTTGCGCCATGGTGCAAGGGTCCCCGCATTGCAGGGATGATTCCCTGCAGCTCAGGCACCCTTGCATCATCCCTGCAATGCAGGCAACCCTTGCACCATGGCGTAAGGGTGTCTGTGCTGACAGGATGATTGTTTCCTGAACATAAACAACCTTTAAAGGTGATTTGCTCCTTTTATGTGTGCTGCAGAACACAGCACACATATAAAGAGCAAAAACGAGGAGAAGTAAAAGTATTTATCCTCATTGCACCAATCTAACACCTGCTATTCAGTGGCGTAAGGTTTTGGTGCTGCCTCAGATTTACACATCCTTGTAAATCTGGGGCAGCGTTAAAAAGCAATTGGTGTTGCGGTGGAACGCCCACAGCAACACCTATTGCACGCCCCTTTCAACCAGATAACTGCGTGAAAGGGTACGATATTTACAAAGCGGTGTTAAGTCAAGCAAAGTGGCTTAACACTGCTATGTAAATATGAAGCATGGCATTGCGCCACCGGAGCATCCTGAAAAGTGATGGTTCAGTGGTGCAATGCCCTTGTAAATATGCCCTAAAGTGCCTAGAAAGGATTCAAGTACAGTAGAAAGACAACAGTTTATGGTGGTCTGGGACCTAGGCCCAATTTCACGCCAACTATGATGGATCAGAGGTCGGATACATCAGGTGGGTTGTACTGGTCAAAAATTTTATCTTCAGACTTAGGGTCTGATTTATTTTTGGGTGGGCAGCCTATTTTACCATCAGGGAGACGGGGTAAATTATTCCATCGCCCTAACGGAGGTGCGCCTACCAAATTTAAAAATAACCCCCATGCTAGCAGTAATTTTTAAAGCATTTGCAGGAACTACTGTCACAACGTTCCCTATCAATGCTGTTTACAGTTTGGTGCATGGCTTCCTCAACATGACGGAGCCATGCAGCAAACTGTTTTCTTTTTTGTTTTCAAAAAGAAAATCCCGAAGCAGGATTTTGTTTTTGAAAACAAAAAAGAAAATGCTCCCCCCTCCATGGAAGTCTTCTCCCATGGCGAGGGGAGCATTTAGCAGTTATCCTTGCCTCTTACTAGCAGGGTTTTCCTGGCAGAGACAGGTAGTGAAAAATTATCTCTAGTTCTGCCAATCTAAATTATGTGGGCGGAATTAGTGGTCTGCCTCCAATGGATCTTACTCGCTTATAAATTTGGTAGGAGAATCACAGTCTTGGCGGTATAGATACTCCATCGCTGTTGTGAAGAATTATCTATAACACCAAGATTTGAATCAGGCCCTTAGTCTCCATCTACTGGGAAAACTTCTTCTGGTCAATCCTGTAGCATCTAGCTTCTCAGGGCAGGCCTCAGGTCTCTCTTCAGCCAGGTCTCCTGCATCATCTAGTCCTCTTTAGTCAGGCGGGTCTTCTTAGAGTCAGAAGACCTTGTGCTTTTGTGTCCCTGAAGAAGGTAAACAGAATACCAACCACTTGACCCTTGAAGACCAGTTCCAGTCCCTTGGTGTGAGCAAAATTCAGGAGTCTTTAAGTACTTGAGTCTTTGTATGATTCCTCTTCTTCCAGCATGAGCTAGGAGTTAGGAGTCAGAAGTCAGATTTCTTTCAGCAGGACCTTCCTCTTCAGAAGGAGTCTTCTGAGGTACAAGAATGTTCTGAGGAGGTTGTGGTGGAGGTGCCATATTTATCTTATGCACTAGGCAGTGATTAGAGGAATTCTACTACCCAATCTTAACAATTGTCATCGCAGTCAGCACACCTCGTTTTGCAGCAATTCCTCTTTGCCTTGCTATAAAATTGTTCAAAATCCAAGCCGTCACCAGGCAGGCCTGTTTTCAGCTTCTTGGCCACTCCCCTACCTGACATGATTAAAACAGTTTTCCCTCCTACTATGGCTGTAGCACAACTGTCTAGGAGGATCCTGGGGATGAATAGGAGAAGCTCTCCTTTGCATCTCCAAGCCAAACAAGGTAGTGCTGGAGATGCCCTTTGTTGTGCCAACTGTTCTTGTCTACTCCCAGGCAGCTAACCCCTTCTAAGTGATTTGTAGTTGATATCCATTGGCCTTTCCTGGGACCATAGGTGCTGCAAAGTCATCCTGTGCCCTGGGCACCCCCCAACGTTTTGCTGCCTGGTACTGGTGGTAACTGACTCTGACTGACTCTGGGCTCTGCCTAACCAGGCCCCGGGCCAGTGCTATGCTGAAGACACATGTAGAATACAGTGAAAACCCCTACATACCCTAGGATACACTATGGGTTAGGGTACCCCTATGATTGGCATGACCTCCCCTATAAGGCACTGGTACATATAGGGCAGGGGGATTGAAACTATCTTTAAGTCCCTAGTATAGAATAGGGCAGGGCAGTTTAGAGGCCGGCAGACTTTTCTGCACTTGCATGTGTGCACTGCTGGAGCCTGAGGTCAGTTTAAAATCAGCACTATGTTGCAGGACTGCTTTTAAAATGCAAATTGTGCCCAAACTCGACTTTTGTGTTTGGGGCACTTAAAAATGAATAAACTACAATGTTCGGGCATGGTAGGTACCCCCAGGGTCTCCCTAGAAGTTCTAGGGGTGGGGGGGTCAGGTACCTGTAAGGAGAATCCTTATAAAAAGGTTGTTAAATGCCCTGGGGTTAGTGAAATTGCACATTTCCCTCCCCACATTTTTAGTAAACTGCTTCCCAAAATCGACTTTTGTGCTAGGAGAACTGTGAAATGAGGATTTGCAATATTTTGATATATTCAGAACACCTAAAGTCTTTCCTATGTGTTCCAGGGGTGGGGGGTCCTGTAGGTATAAGCAGGGTCCTTATGAAACCTGTTTTATAGGCCCTGGTATTGGAGAAATTGCCCAGCTTATTTATCCATTGTTAACATTGGAAGAGGTTATTAGTTAATAACTGGAGAAAGACAAGTCCTAAAACTAGGATTAAAGGACTCAGGATAATGATAATGATAAATCCAACAATATGGTATTGTTGAATTTCTTCTAAAATGTACAGACACGAAGTTATAAGACTTTTTTGTCTGTATGCCAAAATTCAACCCTGTAGTGCTCTGCCCTGATTGGTCAGAGATAAGTGGGTGAGCCTGGCTGCTTTGAAGAGGTGATAAATGAACCCTGGGGTTAGGAAGCCTCTTGGGGAGGAGAGGTTGCTGGGCATAGGAATGCCAAAGCCAGGGTGTGGGGTAGTAAATAATGCTCTTCAAGGGAAGGGGGAGACGAGCTAAAGACATCAGTTTCATTTACAACTCTCCTCTTTGAACCAAGGCAGATGATAGGCTTAAGAAATTAATGAGCAGATGCAAGGGGGAGAGACTATGGAGATTAGCCATTCTAGGGGTGTGTTTAGCCAGCTCTTCTCTCTCTGCTGAAAATTTTGATATATTGAATTTTGGACAAATAGTGCATTCTGGGTTAGCATTGTGCCACACTTTGGAGGAAGTGGTCATGCTCTGGGGTGTTGCCCTGCACCTCATTGGACAGGAGTGCCCTCCTGCTTGACCCCAGAGAACACTGAATAAGTATCTGAGAGGAGCAGTGCCTCGTAGATCTGCTTTTTGAAACCTAAGAGAATACAGAAGGGCCCACCCTGTAGAGTTTGATGTGCATTCATCAGGCCCTGCACTCTGAAGATTACGCCTTTTGCACCATCTGAAACTACAGCCCTGTGGATCAAACCTACTTCAAAAGGACTAAAGAGTGGACTCCTGCAAGCTACAGGTTAACAGAGCTTACCTGGAATATCACCACAAAGAATCATCAGCCTGGAGTACTACCAGTGGATTTGTAAGGGGTTTGTTAAAGTGGATTGTGGGAACTGACGTCCCCAAGGACCCTCTTGGAGATTCCAGACCCTTGGGTTGTGTGTTGGACACTTTGGACCCGCAAGATGAACTAGAGGAAGGAGTTCCTAACAGGATCAAGCCTGCTGGAGGAGGCTGCCCAAGTCTGGTGAGAAATCCTCCAGAACAATTGCTAAGTGTGAATGAGTCCCTGTCAGAGGCAACCAAATGTCCAAAAGTTGCACTGTTGGTTTCTAAGCACTAGAAAGTGACTAATCTTTAAAAATTCATATCTCTGGTTCCCTAGGGTGGATTTTTTTCATTTTGGTGTAATTTAAAAGATACAAATATTTCCTATTTTTATAAATTGGTGTTGGATTTTTATTGAGTGTTGTGTCTTAATTGTTTACTGAATTGGTGTTTTTAAATGCTTTACATTCCTGTCTTTGAAGTTAAGCCTGCCTGCTCGCAGCCAAACTACCAAGGGTTGAGCATGGGAATAATATTCTAAGACCTATTCTGAGCCCTATATCGTGTCAGTGGTATTATTGTCAGTGGTAAATGCATATCTGCCACTACTAATAATCCACTTTCCAACATTTAGTGCTCAGCGGTGTGGATGAGGACTTGTTTTTAAAAAGTACACCTTTCAGTAAAGTGAATTAAGATTTTAAAAATCCTCTAAATTGCCTTAGACCAAAACTTTTGAGTTTGATTTTTGTAATTTGGACCAAAACTGTTTTAATCCATTGTTTTGATTTTTCCAAATTGTTCTACGTCTGTGTGCCTAGTTGTTGTGACCCAAAACCAGGGAACCATGGAGTTGGACCTGGCTAAGCTGTCCCAGTTCAGGATGGCTGATCTTGGGGTACAGTGTAGGCTGAGGAAGCTGCTGCTTCCAACAAGATTAGGAAGGCAGGGTTGCTTAAGTCCCTAAAGGCCTGGGCTGGGGTAGCTGAGGAGATTCAGGGGGAGTGGGGAGTGTTACCCCCACCCTCACCCGGGAGGGGGCTGAGGATGTTTCCTTTTCCATTTTTTCTGTTGTTAGCCATGCAGTTCCAGATGGTGGGTGGAGGGCAGGGTCCCCTACTCAGGAACCATCACGGTCACTTGCAGAAAGGCAGCTTCAGGCCCAACTAGCTTCCATTGCCTTGGAAAGGGAGAAATTGGAATTAGCTAAGAAGAGATGGGAGAGGGAGGAGGAGAAAAGAAATGGTGGCTGTGAAAATGATGAAGATTTTGCAATGTCTAGGGGTGGTGGATTTGATCACAAACTTCCCAAAGGTATAGTACCCAGGTACATAGAGGGGGATGACATTGACAAATGGCTGACTGCATTTGAAAGGGCCCTTGAGATGTGGGGGGGTCTGCCCCAAGCATTGGGGTTTACTCTTGTGAGAACTGATTCCAGTGGCTGGAAGGGATAGGCTCCTGACCTTGCAGGGCGAGGAGGCAAAGTCCTATACTTACATGAGACAATGTTTAGTTGAGAAATGTGGTTTAACCCCAGAGCAGTACAGGGTGAAGTTTAGAGACACCCAGAAAGTGAGTTCAAAGTCATGGGTAGACTTTTTGGACATGTCACAGAAAGCACTGGAAGGCTGGATTGTTGGTAATAATGTTGACACATATGAGGGATTGTATAATTTGTTTTTGAAAGAACATATTTTGACTCATTGTGCGGAAGTGAAGTTACGCCAGTACCTAGTGGACTCAAAGTTGTCTAGTCCTAGAGACCTAGTCAAGGTAGCTGATGAGGGGGTGAGAACCCGGGTTTCCATTCAGCAAAAGGGAGGTGACCAGAAAAAAGGAGGACAGGTCACTCCCCAGGGGAAAGCCCAGGGGAAAGAAGGTCAAAAACAAAAAGAGTACTCCAAAGACCCACAAAAACCTTATCAAGGGGGGGGGCCCGAGCCAACCAAAATTCAATGGGAGGGGGTATCAGGGAAAGAATGGTAGGTTCTTTCATCCCTCAAAAGTGGATAAGTGCTTTGACTGTAACCAGCCAGGGCACAAAAAGGGAGATGCTGTCTGTGCCAAGAAGCTCCCCCCTAAAGGGCCATCCCCTGGGATTACCAGTGTAGGTGTGGGGGTGGAGAGTGGTGTCCTGGATAGGCAGGTGGTAGAAGCCACCTTAGTGTCCCTGGGTGGGGTGAATATTGTCACCCTTGCTGCCTTACCTGAGGTGTTTTCTCAAGATGAGCGTATGGATAGTGGTGACTGAGGGGCAGAGTGCAAAAAGGTGTGTGAGTGATTAAAAGTATATATCCCTAGAAATATATTGGTTTAATCCCTAGTCCTCTCACTTTTTAACGGTGTCCCTGCGGCCACCCAATAAAGATTTAGTGGACCCAGAGAGACACTTTTAATCACTCACACACCTTTTTGCACTCTGCCCCTCAGTCACCACTATCCATACGCTCATCTTGAGAAAACACCTTAGCTCCTCCCCTCGGGGAGTTGTAGCCCACACCTCGGTGTGAGGAGGGAACCCATATGATGAAGCATGCCACCTAACGGTGAGTGAGGGTTCTTGTCCTGAAGGAATTTTCTCCTCCTGATCTTTTCTCTTCTGACATTACACAACTCCTACCTCTCTTTCTCTCTCTCACATATAGCCGGACGTACTCAGTCTGATAATGCCTATGTGCTAGGCCTAAGATCTGGAATGGCAGAGTACATGTACAAGGCAAGCAGGAAACTGGAGGCCAGCCAGGAGTTCATGAAGCACTGGTATGATCAGAAGGCTACTATGCCTGAGTATACTCCAGGACAACTGGTGTGGGTGGTGGAGCCTGTGGCTCCCATGGCCCTCCATGACAAGTGGAGTGGGCCCTATCCAATCTTAGAAAAGAAGGGTGAGGTTACCTATTTGGTTGACCTTGGCACCCCCAGGAACCCGCATAGGGTCCTGCATGTGAATAGATTGAAACCCCACCATGACAGGGCAGATATGACCATATTACTGGTAGCTCATGAGGGAGTAGAGGAGGAAACTGAGCCAGTGCCCGACCTCCTCTCCACTATTGTGCAAGATGGTTCAGTGGAGGGAGTGGTACTCTCTCCCAAGTTGACAGACCAGCAGCACAGAGACTCTAAGCAGGTGCTGGAGCAGTTTGCTCGCATGTTTTCTTTGACCCCAGGCATCACTGAGTGGTGTCTGCACCACATTGGCACTGGTGACAGCCTACCTGTCAAAAATAAGCTGTACAGGTTGTCTGAACATGTCAGAGCCAGCATTAAAGCTGAGGTAGCTAAAATGCTGGAAATTGGGGGTAATTGAACCATCTGAAAGTCCATGAGCCAGTCCAGTGGTGCTGGTGCCCAAACCTAATCCCCAGGGTGGACCCAAGGAGTTAAGGCTCTGTGTGGCCTACAAAGGACTGAATGCAGTCACAAAGACTGACGCTCACCCTATACCTAGAGCTGATGAGCTCATTGACAGGTTTGGGGCAGCTAAGTACCTGAGTACTTTTGATTTGACTTCAGGTTACTGGCAGATTGCCCTCACTGATGTAGCAAAGGAGAGGTCAGCATTCTCCACACGAGAGGGACATTATCAGTTCAAGGTAATGCCCTTTGGCTTAAAGAATGCACCTGCCAACTTCCAAAGGTTGGTGAACAGGGTCCTGTCTGGGTTGCAACAATTCAGTGCAGCTTATCTGGATGATATAGCGGTATATAGTTCTACCTTAAGCCACCTAAAGGAAGTGCTTCAGGTCATGCAGCAGGCAGGCCTGACTATTAAGGCAAGTAAGTGCCAAATAGGGCAGAGTTCTGTGGTGTACCTGGGCCACCTGGTAGGTGGGGGCCATGTACAGCCTCTCCAGGCCAAGATTCAAACTATTTTGGATTGGACCGCTCCTGTTACCCAGACTCAGGTCAGGGCATTCCTTGTACTGACAGGGTATTATAGAAGGTTCGTTCAGAATTATGGCACCATTGTGGGGCCCCTAACAGAACTCACATCTAAGAAGAGGCCCAAAAAGGTAGATAGGACCCCAGAGTGTCAGAAGGCTTTTGACACTCTGAAAGCTGCTATGTGTTCAGCACCAGTGTTGCTGGCCCCTGACTACACAAAAGAATTTGTGGTTCGGACAGATGCTTCAGAGCAAGGGATTGGGGCAGTGTTGTCACAGCTAAATGAAGAGGGCCTTGATCAGCCAGTTGCCTTTATTAGCAGGCGACTTCTTCCCATAGAGCAGAGGTGGAGTGCCATTGAAAGAGAGGCTTTTGCTGTGGTTTGGTCCCCGAAAAAGTTGAGACCATATTTGTTTGGGACCCACTTTCGTATTCAAACTGACCACAGGCCTCTCCGATGGCTCATGCAGATGAGAGGTGAGAATCCCAAGCTGTTAAGGTGGTCTATTTCCTTACAGGGAATGGACTTTACAGTGGAACACAGACCTGGTGTTGCCCATGCAAATGTGGATGGACTTTCCAGGTTTTTCCACTTAGCTGATGAGGACTACCAGGGCGTAGGTTAGTAACCCATCACATTTCGTTTGGGGGAGGGCTATGTTCCAAAGCCATCCTGTGCCCTGGGCACCCCCCAACTTTTTGCTGCCTGGTACGGGTGGTAAATGACTCTGACTGACCCTGGGCTCTGCCTAACCATGCCCCGGGCCAGTGCTATGCTGAAGACACATATAGAATACAGTGAAAACATCTACATACACTAGGGTACACTATGGGTTAGGGTAACCCTGTGAATGGCATGACCTCCCCTATAAGGCCCTAGTACATGTAGTGCAGGGGGATTGGAACTACCTTTGAGTCCCTAGTATAGAATAGGGCAGGGCAGTTTAGAGGCCAGCAGCCTTTTCTGCACTTGCATGTGTGCACTGCTGGAGCCTGAGGTCAGTTTAAAATCAGCTCTGTGTTGCAGGACTGCTTTTAAAATGCAAGTTGTACCCAAACTCGGCTTTTGTGTTTGGGGCACATAAAAATTAATAAACTACAATGTTTGGGCATGGTAGGTACCCCCAGGGTCTCCCCGAGGTGTTCCAGGGGTGGGGGGTCAGGTACTTATAAGGAGAATCCTTATAAAAAAGGTTTTTATATGCCCTCGGTTAGTGAAATTGCACATATCCCTCCCCACATTGTGGTAAAGTGCTTCCCAAAATCGACTTTTGTGCTAGGAGCACTGTGAAATGAGGATCTGCAACATTTTGATATATTTAGGACCCCTAAAGTCTTTCCTAGGTGTTCCAGGGGTGGGGGGTCCTGTAGGTACAAGCAGGGTCCTTATAAAACCTGTTTTATAGGCCCTGGTATTGGAGAAATTGCCCAGTTCATTTTTCCGTTGCAGATCCCCAGCCCATAGGTTAACATTGGAAGAGGTTATTAGTTAATAACTGGAGAAAGAAAAGCACTAAAACTAGGATTAAAGGACTCGGAAGAATGGTAATGATAAATCCAACAATATGGTATTGTTGAATTTCTTCTAAACTGTACAGACAAGAAGTTATAAGACTTTTTTGCCAGTAAGCCAAAATTCAACCCTGTAGTGCTCTGCCCTGATTGGTCAGAGATAAGTGGGTGAGCCTGGCTGCTTTGAAGAGGTGATAAAGGAAGCCTCTCGGGGAGGAGAGGTTGCTGGGCATAGGAATGCCAAAGCGAGGGGGAGGGGTAGTAAATAATGCTCTTCAAGGGAAGGGGGAGACAAGCTAAAGACATCAGTTTCATTTACAAATCTCCTCTTTGAACCAAGGCAGATGATAGGCTTAAGAAATGAATGAGCAGATGCAAGGGGGAGAGACTATGGAGATTAGCCATTCTAGGGGTGTGTTTAGCCTGCTTTTCTCTCTGCTAAAAATTCTGACATATTGAATTTTGGATGAATAGTGCATTCTGGGTTAGCATTGTGCCACACTTTGGAGGAAGTGGTCATGCTCTGGGGTGTTGCCCTGCACCTCATTGGACAGGAGTACCCTCCTGCTTGACCCCAGAGAACACTGAATAAGTATCTGAGAGGAGCAGTGCCTCGTAGATCTGCTTTTTGAAACCTAAGAGAATACAGAAGGGCCCACCCTGTAGAGTTTGATGTGCATTCATCAGGCCATGCACTCTGAAGATTACGCCTTTTGCACCATCTGAAACTACAGCCCTGTGGATCAAACCTGCTTCAAAAGGACTAAAGAGTAGACTCCTGAAAGCTACAGGTTAACAGAGCTTATCTGGAACATCACCACAAAGAATCCTCAGCCTGGAGTACTACCAGTGGATTTGTAAGGTTTTTTTAAAAGTGGATTGTGGGAACTGAAGTCCCCAACGACCCTCTTGGAGATTCCAGACCCTTGGATTGTGTGTTGGACACTTTGGACCGGCAAGATGAACTAGAGGAAGGAGTTCCTAACAGGATCAAGCCTGCTGGAGGAGGCTGCCCAAGTCTGGTGAGAAAGCCTCCAGAACAATTGCTAAGTGTAAATGAGTCCCTGTCAGAGGCAACCAAATGTCCAAAAGTTGCACTGTTGGTTTCTAAGCACTAGAAAGTGACTAATCTTTAAAAATTCATATCTCTGGTTCCCTAGGGTGGATTTTTTCATTTTGGTGTAATTTAAAAGATAAAAATATTTCATATTTTTAATAAATTGGTGTTGGATTTTTATTGTGTGTTGTGTCTTAATTGTTTACTGAATTGGTGTTTTTAAATACTTTACATACCTGTCTTTGAAGAAAAGGATGCCTGCTCGCAGCCAAGCTACCAAGGGTTGAGCATGGGAATAATTTTCTAAGACCTATTCTGAGCCCTATATCGTGTCAGAGGTATTATGGCCAGTGGTAAATGCATATCTGCCACTACTTATAATCCACTTTCCAACAATAGGTATGTAACTGTTCTCTGAGCCACAGTTGTTATCCTCTCCCACACAAATATTTTGTTTTTCAGCTCTGCCAGATAGGTGGCAGAACTGGTTTGTCTTCCTACTATAACTAGGAATGGGCTATCTAGGGGATCATAGCAATGAACTGGATAAGATATCCTTAACATCTCCAAGTCAAAATAGATAGTGCTGAAGGTGCCCTCTGTTCTACCAACTGTTACTGTCCACTCCCAGATAGCTAATCCCTGATAAGTGGTCAGCAGTTAACACCCATTGACCTTTCCTAGGCCCAAAGGCAAAAAATGTCCTTTGCGTTGTTAAGTAATTACAACGTAATGCCAAGCAGCGCATAGTAGTTCATTGCATTACTTTGTGTCAGGTAGGCATTATATGGGTAGAACATAAATGTTCCCATGCGTCTACCTATGTATCTTGACACAAACACAGATTTACAAAGACTTGTAAACCTGGGTATGCACCAAAAAGGTGCACCTACCTGAGAGAGGTGTAACAAGGAGATATATTTTTATTTCTCCTTGTTAATTTTCAGGGTGGGTGGTAAACTTCCCTCCGCCGGCGGAATTTGCGGCGTTTAGTAATTCCGCGTTGCGCTTGTAATGCGGAGTTACTAATAAATTCCGCCCCTCCGCTCCGCCGGCGGAATTAAGCAGCACTGCTTGAGTGACATCTAACTTTAAGTCTCTTGTTGGTTTCCAGTGAACCAGAAACACCCAGTGTCAGTGACTGCTCTTTTCCCCTCCCCCACACTCTCTTACAGGAAGAAGTGAGAGGTCGCGGTTACGTCACATGGTGGAGGGGGGAGAGAGGGAAGCTGCCAGAAGAGGAAGCGAAGCTCACTGGGCCTCTTCCATACAATCAGTGCTCTCCCGCGTTGCTAGAAACATTTTTTGAAAGTTCTGAGATTGGTAATAATATGAGCACTGCAGGGCTCACAGCGGAGGATAGAAAATGGGTGCCGAGCACTAGAACCTGGGTGGTAGGAGGAGATTCAAGGGGGGAGCAGCTGGCACAGTAGGCATTGATAAAGGAAAACAACGGTTCCTGTGGAATAATACAGTTAATATTAATAATAATATGCACAATCGCAATATGAAGGGCTTCACTAAGGTCAGAGGGGGAAGAAACCACATAGACCGATGATTCAGTATATCACAATTATAATTTTATATTTCAAACAAGGGGAAGGGGTATATACAATGTAACACATTTTTGAAAAACATTTGTGCTTAGTGTCCCAAGTGAACAAAGGAACCTAAAACAGTAGTGAAAGTTGTGACAGTTTTTTACAAGGTTTCCAAAATTTCATACAAGTCGACCATTATTAGTTATGTTCAGTGTGAGCAGCAGCTATATGCAATGATATGCGCTGGGTAATGGTTCGCTTTCTCTTTATGTCGACGACGTTTCGACCCTCTACTTGGTGTGGGGTCTCATCAGGACTTAGTGATGTTGGGACATCTAAGAAGAGAAGGATAAGAAAAGCAAAAGGCCCATGTACCGGCACAAATGCGACAAATATGAGAAGGTTATGAAGGAGTGGGAAGTACCTGTTGGTTCGAATGCGCAGCCGCTTGAAGATTGTGTGCCACAAGTGGTGAATGAAAGCAAAAGGGATACTCACAAAAGGACCCAGCCGGGTACTGGTTGTGTGAGGAGGAAAGGAGAAAAAGATCAGTCAAACATTAATTAAAGAATATGATACGGGGTGGTGGGGAAGGAAAGGGAAGAGGAGTAATGTCACTGGTGGGGAGGCACTTACCCCAATGTGAGTGGGGGAAAGGCCGGCAATCGAAGGATAATTCAGCCTTAACGGCTAGTAGATGGCCCACTACGGCCTTAGTGGTCTGATGATTACGCTGGGACTCTATGGAACAAAAGGCTGTTTTAAGGGCATACATTTGACTCACGTGTCTCATAGCTTAATATCAGGGAGAGGCCTACTTCTATTACCTGAATCACGGTGTGACGAGCAAGGATGCGCTCCAATAACGTCTCAGTGTAGATTCAATGAAGTCGTGACCTATGGGGGTCAAGAATAGCGAAATTTCAAAATGACAGGTGGTGCCTAAGTGCATCTGAGGAAATGTCGGGAAAGGGCAGCAATGTGGCTCTCTCTTACCAGGATGATCGAAGAGTCCCAACACGCGTGACGGTACTACGCGCGGACTTCGCAAAGCAGCATTAGTCAGCTTTGCTCTGAGGTCAGATGACAAGGGACCGCAGGAGACACCGCCGTTATATGCAGTGTTTTCCCACTGAAAGTCAAAATGACCGGCAGGTATCACTTGTGATTGCTGCGCGACCATGTAATCCGGTTTTCGGTGACAGTCGGAAAGAGAAAAAAGACCTCAGATTGAGGTTGGCAGGCAAAGGAAAGAGTGAAAGGAAGAATGTGTGGCACACAGCCGGCTGATAGCTCAATTGACGTGAGGCAAATAGTAGCATATTTACATAAATTATACATAATATTCAAATTACAGTGAGAGCACGTAGGATCTGTGCGTTCTCTATCACACTCCTGCTTCGTTACAAAAATCAACTCAACTAGCCATATTTCATTACTTACAGGTTTCTTAATCAGGTAAAAACACTGCCTCATATTAGAGGGTACTTTACCAAGATACCATACCCCAACTGTCTGTGCGCACTGGCATGTGCAGAAAACATCAAATCTAGAGCACATTTACATCGTATTGAATGTGAACACAGGCGTGGTTCTTACAAATGCACCGTTAACATGTGACATGGACGCGGTGAGAGCAGTACTGAAGTAGCATAGTACAATATGATTGGAGATGTCATACAACACACTCAGTGTGTATATACAACATACATTAGACACAGATGTGTATATTTATGCCACAATCCATCCAAGGTGGAAAAGACACGTATACCATATCTGATCCTACACTAATTATTTGTGTCTGTTTTCCATGGTGCTGTGTAAGGATGTGCATGTCCTGTTTAGTACGGGTGCAGATGTCTCAAAGTGGGTATCAGAGCTTCACTAGTGTGTCAGTGTAGTGACATAACCTCGCCATTCTTCGGCAGAATTGAGCCCCTCATCTATGGAGTTAATTCTATCTATCCAACGACACTCAAGTCGCTGTAGTATCTGTGAGATGTCTCCACCCCTCTCCGGAATAATGGCGATGTCAATTACTTGCCATTTTATGTCTTCCGCAGTGTGATTCTTGTCATTGTAATGGGATGCCAGGGGGGCATTGGTAACTGATCTTCGTATACGGCTGCGGTGTTGGTCAATACGTGCCTTTACTGGTTGTTGGGTTTGTCCAATATAAGGGAGGCCACATGGGCACCATATACAATACACAACGTTGCATGTGTTGCAGTTGGAGAAGAGTTCCAATGTGTGCTTAACATTTGCATGCTCAAACGTATTGGTGTTGAATGTGAAAGTGCAAGAGACACAGTTACCACATTTGTGGTGCCCTTTGATCTTGGGTAAACCCCATATGGTTTGTAATGTGTTTGTTCTGCGTGTGTTTATCTCTGTGGCTGATCTAACAAGGTGATCCTTAATGGTTTTGCCCCGTTTGTAGGCGAACATGGGGTGTCTATTTCGGGATCAATACTCTTGATTATGTCCCAGTTCTTTGTTATCAGGCTACGGACTTTGTTAGTGTGTGTTCCGAAAGTGGTGACACAGACGAGTTTGTCAAGTGGGGGTTTCATTCTAGTTCTGAGAAGTTCCTCTCTGGGGCAAAACCAAGCACGTCTCATGGATTTCTTCACTAGTCTATTGGGGTATCCTCTAGTGACCAGTTTGGCTTTGAGTGTTTCTGCCTCCTGCATATAGTCCTCTTTGTGTGTGCAATTTCTACGCAGCCTAAGAAATTGGCCGAAAGGTAACCCATCCCTTAAAGCACGAGGGCTTGTGGCTTTTACATGTGAGGAGGGTATTCCTTTCAGTGGGTTTTCTGTGTAGAGACGTATAGAGTGTCCCATTGGCATGATTGATGTTAAGATCAAGAAAGGATATAGATGACTTGTGGACCGTCGACGTAAAAGTCAGATGGGTCTGAATGCTGTTAAGGTAGGTTACAAAGTTGGCAAAGTCTGTCTCATTGCCCGTCCAAATAAGGAAGATGTCATCTATGTACCGCTTCCAACATTTAATGTTTGGGCGGTACATATTGGTGACACTTAAGGCAAATTTTTGTTCCACATAGTCCATGTAAATGTTAGCCAGATGCAGTGCGAAAACGGCTCCCATGCTGGTCCCGGAGCATTGTTGATAGTAATTCCCTCCTGACACAAAGTAGTTAGTTTGTAGTGCAATGCGGAGTAGTGTAATGATAAAGCTGGTGGGTACCTGAATTGGCCTAGGTCTTGTCTCTAGTAACCTTTCAGTGACCTGAATGCTCTCATTTTGAGGTATATTAGTATAAAGTGAACTGATATCTAGGGTGGCTAACCAGTCAGTCTCTATGTTGAAGGGCATGCCGTCCACTAGATTGATCATGTACATCGTATCTCTCACATACGTTTCCTGCAAGGGGACAAAGTCCTTGATGAAGTGGTCTATATATCTTCCAATGGGTTCTAAGATGGACCCACAGCCTGATAGTATAGGGCGGCCTGGAGGGTTTGTGATGCTTTTGTGTATCTTGGGCAATGTGTAGAGAACCGGAGTTCTGGGATTCTCTGCATTCAGGAACTCAAACTCTTTTTTGGTAATGTATCCCTCGTTCATACCATCAGTGGTGACACGCAATATCTCATTGCGGATTTCTGTAAGGGGGTTAGTACACAGTCTTTTGTAATGCCTTTCTTCCCCAATTTGTTTAGTGATCTCTGTCTCGTAGTCTTTACGATCCTGAACCCCAATGCCACCCCCTTTGTCAGTGGGTTTAAGGATTATAGAGTCATCATTCTTAAGTGTGTTCAGTGCTTGTCGCTCCTGTAGTGTAATGTTGTAGGGTATGTATTGTCTAGTGGTTTTCATTTATTCGATACCCTGTAGTACTAGCCTCTCAAAGGTGAGTAACTCTGGTGGCATCATACCATTTGAAGGGTAAAAAGTGGATGGTGGTCGTAGTCCTGTCACTCGTATCTTTCTAAAGAACTGAAATAGTTCTGCTTTGAGAGTGAAAAAATTAGTCTTTTCCGTAATGACAAAGGACAAACCCTTACTCAAGAGTGATATTTCTGAGGATGACATAACATGTTGAGACAGATTAAAGATTGGGATGGTATCCATTCTGCTCCTGTCTTGACCTAGTATGGTTGGGGACCCCACTGATAGTGTTTCCTCCGGGTCTGTCTCTCTCCTGGGTATTGGTACCAAGTCTTTGCCTTGGCCTTGCCTCCCCGATCTAAAAAAGGCTGACCTGGGTGGTTGTCTGAACGGCTGGGGCCTGGTTGAGCGTCAGAATCGTCTGATCCTCCTGAGGATTCTGAGAATGTGATGGGTTGGTTTCTTCTAAATCTCCCCCAGGTGTTCTGTCTGTTTTGATTACCTATAGTAATGTAGTAATCCTCTCTAAGGTATGGGTATGCTCTTTCTTTAGAAAAATTCTTGATGTCCTTATTGACTTTGTCAGCTTTTTTCTTCAATTCAAACGCATTAAAGTCCTCAATGGTTTTGTTCAGTTTGTTTAGCAGTGTTTTTGCTTCTGCTACACCGTCACCCCCAAGAAGTTCCTTCTCTAGCTCTTCTATTTCTTTAAGTTCAGCCTTAGCGTGTTCTACTGCTGTTTCCACACCTAGCACCATCCAGTGGCGAGAGCAGGTTGTGGAAATATAGCTGAAGTTACCTTTGAATTTGGGGTCCTCACGAAAGATGCCTGGGACGTTCCTAACCTGTAATCCCTGCGGTATAATACCTGCTTTTAAGTACTCCATCAACATCCGAGCATGAAGCTCGGTCCTGACGTGCTTTTTCTTTGCCTTCTCTAATTTATCAAGCAATTGTTGTCTAGGGTTTATGCTTTTACTGGGTTGTGTGGAAAAGAGGGATGGTCCACTAATAATTTTAGCAATGTAATCATCGGTGTAAAGGGGGACTTCGCCCTCTGACATTATAACCCTCAGAGGGAGGTGCCCCTATCTTTTTATAGGGTATACGGGAAAATCCAGTTAAAAGATATTTCCCTCATGGTGTAGCCACCGCTCTAAAAGTCGAAAGACAAAACAGGGGAACCCTACTCACTAAGGAACCAGGGTAAGTATTTATAAAGGAAAACAACGGTTCCTCTGGAATAATACAGTTAATATTAATAATAATATGCACAATCGCAATATGAATGGCTTGACTAAGGTCAGAGGGGGAAGAAACCACATAGACCGATTATTCAGTATATCACAATTATAATTTTTTATTTCAAACAAGGGGAAGGGGTATATACAATGTAACACATTTTTAAAAAACATTTGTGGATAGTGTCCCAAGTGAACAAAGGAAGCTAAAACAGTAGTGAAAGTTGTGACAGTTTTTTACAAGGTTTCCAAAATTTCATACAAGTCGACCATTATTAGTTATGTTCAGTGTGAGCAGCAGCTATATGCAATGATATGCGCTGCATAATGGTTCGCTTTCTCTTTATGTCGACGATGTTTCGACCCTCTACTTGGTGTGGGGTCTCATCAGGACTTAGTGATGTTGGGACATCTAAGAAGAGAAGGATAAGAAAAGCATAAGGCCCATGTACTGGCACAAATGCGACAAATATGAGAAGGTTATGAAGGAGTGGGAAGTACCTGTTGGTTCGAATGCGCAGCCACGTGAAGATTGTGTGCCACAAGTGGTGAATGAAAGCAAAAGGGATACTCACAAAAGGACCCAGCCGGGTACTGGTTGTGTGAGGAGGAAAGGAGAAAAAGATCAGTCAAACATTAATTAAAGAATATGATACGGGGTAATGGGGAAGGAAAGGGAAGAGGGAAGAGGATTAATGTCACTGGTGGGGAGGCACTTACCACAATATGAGTGGGGGAAAGGCCGGCAATAGAAGGATAATTCAGCCTTAACGGCTAGTAGATGACCCACGACGGCCGTAGTGGTCTGATGATTACGCTGAGACTCTATGGAACAAAAGGATGTTTTAAGGGCATACATTTGACTCACGTGTCTCATAGCTTAATATCAGGGAGAGGCCTACTTCTATTACCTGAATCACGGTGTGACGAGCAAGGATGCACTCCAATAACGTCTCAGTGTAGATTCAATGAAGTGGTGACCTATGGGGGTCAAGAATAGCAAAATTTCAAAATGACAATGGCGCCTAGGTGCATCCGAGGAAATGTCGGGAAAGGGCAGCAATGTGGCTCTCTCTTACCAGGATGATCGAAGAGTCTCAACACGCGTGACGGTACTACGCGTGGACTTCGCAAAGCAGCATTAGTCAGCTTTGCTCTGAGGTCAGATGACAAGGAACCGCAGGAGACACCGCCGTTATATGCAGTGTTTTCCCGCCGAAAGTCAAAATGACCGGCAGGCATCACTTGTGATTGCCGCGCGACCGTGTAATCCGGTTTTCGGTGACCATCGGAAAGTGAAAAAAGACCTCAGATTGAAGTTGGCAGGTAAAGGAAAAAGTGAAAGGAAGAATGTGTGGCACACAGCCGGCTGATAGCGCAATTGAAGTGAGGCAAATAGTAGCATATTTACATAAATTATACATAATATTCAAATTACAGTGAGAGCACGTAGGATCTGTGCGTTCTCTATCACACTCCTGCTTCGTTACAAAAATCAACTCAACTAGCCATATTTCATTACTTACAGGTTTCGTAATCAGGTAAAAACACTGCCTCATATTAGAGGGTACTTTACCAAGATACCATACCCCAACTGTCTGTGCACACTGGCATATGCAGAATACATCGAATCTAGAGCACATTTACATCGTATTGAATGTGAACACAGGCGTGGTTCTTACAAATGCACCGTTAACATGTGACATGGACGCGGTGAGAGCAGTACTGAAGTAGCATAGTACAATATGATTGGAGATGTCATACAACACACTCAGTGTGTATATACAACATACATTAGACACAGATGTGTATATTTACGCCACAATCCATCCAAGGTGTAAAAGACTCGTATACCATATCTGATCCTACACAAATTATTCGTGTCTGTTTTCCATGGTGCTGTGTAAGGATGTGCATGTCCTGTTTAGTACAGGTGCAGATGTCTCACAGTGGGTATCAGAGCTTCACTAGTGTGTCAGTGTAGTGACATAACCTCGCCATTCTTCGGCAGAATTGAGCCCCTCATCTATGGAGTTAATTCTATCTGTCCAACGACACTCAAGTCGCTGTAGTATCTGTGAGATGTCTCCACCCCTCTCCGGAATAATGGCGATGTCAATTACTTGCCATTTTATGTCTTCCGCAGTGTGATTCTTGTCATTGTAATGGGATACCAGGGGGGCATTGGTAACTGATCTTTGTATACGGCTGCGGTGTTGGCCAATACGTGCCTTTACTGGTTGTTGGGTTAGTCCAATATAAGGGAGGCCACATGGGCACCATATACAATACACAACGTTGCGTGTGTTGCAGTTGGAGAAGAGTTCCAATGTGTGCTTAACATTCGCATGCTCAAACGTATTGGTGTTGAATGTGAAAGTGCAAGAGACACAGTTACCACATTTGTGGTGCCCTTTGATCTTGGGTAAACCCCATATGGTTTGTAATGTGTTCGTTCTGCGTGTGTTTATCTCTGTGGCTGATCTAACAAGGTGATCCTTAATGTTTTTGTCCCGTTTGTAGGCGAACATGGAGGTGTCTATTTCGGGGTCAATACTCTTGATTATGTCCCAGTTCTTTGTTATCAGGCTACGGACTTTGTTAGTGTGTGTTCCGAAAGTGGTGACACAGACGAGTTTGTCAAGTGGGGGTTTCATTCTAGTTCTGAGAAGTTCGTCTTTGGGGCAAAACCAAGCGTGTTTCATGGATTTCTTCACTAGTCTATTGGGGTATCCTCTAGTGACCAGTTTGGCTTTGAGAGTTTCTGGCTCCTGCATACAGTCCTCTTTGTGTGTGCAATTTCTACGCAGCCTAAGAAATTGGCCGAAGGGTAACCCATCCCTTAACGCACGGGGGTGGTGGCTTTTATATGAGAGGAGGGTATTCCTTTCAGTGGGTTTTCTGTGTAGAGACGTATAGAGTGTCCCACTGGCATGATTGATGTTAAGATCAAGAAAGGATATAGATGACTTGTGGACCGTCGACGTAAAATTCAGATGGGTCTGAATGCTGTTAAGGTAGGTTACAAAGTTCGCAAAGTCTGTCTCATTGCCCGTCCAAATAAGGAAGATGTCATCTATGTACCGCTTCCAACATTTAATGTTGGGGCGGTACATATTGGTGACACTTAAGGCAAATTTTTGTTCCACATAGTCCATGTAAATGTTAGCCAGATTCTGTGCGAAAACGGCTCCCATGCTGGTCCCGGAGCATTGTTGATAGTAATTCCCTCCTGACACAATGTAGTTAGTTTGTAGTGCAATGTGGAGTAGTGTAATGATAAAGCTGGTGGGTACCTGAATTGGCCTAGGTCTTGTCTCTAGTAACCTTTCAGTGACCTGAATGCTCTCATTTTGAGGTATATTAGTATAAAGTCACCTGATATCTAGGGTGGCTAACCAGTCAGTCTCTATGTTGAAGGGCATGCCGTCCACTAGATTGATCATGTACATCGTATCTCTCACATACGTTTCCTGCAAGGGGACAAAGTCCTTGATGAAGTGGTCTATATATCTTCCAATGGGTTCTAAGATGGACCCACAGCCTGATAGTATAGGGGCGGCCTGGAGGGTTTGTGATGCTTTTGTGTATCTTGGGCAATGTGTAGAGAACCGGAGTTCTGGGATTCTCTGCATTCAGGAACTCAAACTCTTTCTTGGTAATGTATCCCTCGTTCATACCATCAGTGGTGACACGCAAGATCTCATTGCGGATTTCTGTAAGGGGGTTAGTACACAGTCTTTTGTAATGCCTTTCTTCCCCAATTTGTTTAGTGATCTCTGTCTCGTAGTCTTTACGATCCTGAACCACAATGCCACCCCCTTTGTCAGCGGGTTTAAGGATTATAGAGTCATCATTCTTAAATGTGTTCAGTGCTTGTCGCTCCTGTAGTGTAATGTTGTAGGGTATGTATTGTCTTGTGGTTTTCATTTTTTCGATACCCTGTAGCACTAGCCTCTCAAGGTGAGTAACTCTGGTGGCATCATACCATTTGGAGGGTAAAAAGTGGATGGTGGTCGTAGTCCTGTCACTGAATCCTGTGCCGTGGGTTCCCTATCTTTAAAGAACAGTTTTAATTGTATCTTTCAAAAGAACTGAAATAGTTCTGCTTTGAGAGTGAAAAAATTAGTCTTTTCCGTAATGACAAAGGACAAACCCTTACTCAAGAGTGATATTTCTGAGGATGACATAACATGTTGAGACAGATTAAAGATAGGGATGGTATCCATTCTGCTCCTGTCTTGACCTAGTATGGTTGGGGACCCCACTGATAGTGTTTCCTCCGGGTCTGTCTCTCTCCTGGGTATTTGTACCAAGTTTTTGCCTTGGCCTTGCCTCCCCGATCTAAAAAAGGCTGACCTGGGTGGTTGTCTGAACGGCTGGGGCCTGGTTGAGTGTCAGAATCGTCTGATCCCCCTGAGGATTCTGAGAATGTGATCTGTTGGTTTCTTCTAAATCTCCCCCAGGTGTTCTGTCTGTTTTGATTACCTATAGTAATGTAGTAATCCTCTCTAAGGTATGGGTATGCTCTTTCTTTAGAAAAATTCTTGATGTCCTTAGTGACTTTGTCAGCTTTTTTCTTCAATTCAAACGCATTAAAGTCCTCAATGGTTTTGTTCAGTTTGTCTAGCAGTATTTTTGCTTCTGCTACACCGTCACCCCAAAGAAGTTCCTTCTCTAGCTCTTCTATTTCTTTAAGTTCAGCCTTAGCGTGTTCTACTGCTGTTTCCACACCTAGCACCATCCAGTGGCGAGAGCAGGTTGTGGAAATATGGCTGAAGTTACCTTTGAATTTGGGGTCCTCACGAAAGATGCCTGGGACGTTCCTAACCTGTTCCTTTTTTAGATCGGGGAGGCAAGGCCAAGGCAAAGACTTGGTACCAATACCCAGGAGAGAGACAGACCCGGAGGAAACACTATCAGTGGGGTCCCCAACCATACTAGGTCAAGACAGGAGCAGAATGGATACCATCCCTATCTTTAATCTGTCTCAACATGTTATGTCATCCTCAGAAATATCACTCTTGAGTAAGGGTTTGTCCTTTGTCATTACGGAAAAGACTAATTTTTTCACTCTCAAAGCAGAACTATTTCAGTTCTTTAGAAAGATACGATTAAAACTGTTCTTTAAATATAGGGAACCCATGACACAGGATTCAGTGACAGGACTACGACCACCATCCATTTTTTACCCTTCAAATGGTATGATGCCACCAGAGTTACTCACCTTTGAGAGGCTGGTACTACAGGGTATCGAAAAAATGAAAACCACTAGACAATACATACCTTACAACATTACACTACAGGAGCGACAAGCACTGAACACACTTAAGAATTATGACTCTATAATCCTTAAACCCGCTGACAAAGGGGGTGGCATTGTGGTTCAGGATCGTAAAGACTACGAGACAGAGATCACTAAACAAATTGGGGAGGAAAGGCATTACAAAAGACTGTGTACTAACCCCCTTACAGAAATCCGCAATGAGATATTGCGTGTCACCACTGTTGGTATGAACGAGGGATACATTACCAAGAAAGAGTTTGAATTCCTGAATGCAGAGAATCCCAGAACTCAGGTTCTCTACACATTGCCCAAGATACACAAAAGCATCACAAACCCTCCAGGCCGCCCTATACTATCAGGCTGAGGGTCCATCTTAGAACCCATTGGAAGATATATAGACCACTTCATCAAGGACTTTGTCCCCTTGCAGGAAACGTATGTGAGAGATACGATGTACATGATCAATCTAGTGGACGGTATGCTCTTCAACATAGAGACTGACTGGTTAGCCCCCCTAGATATCAGTTCACTTTATACTAATATACCTCAAAATGAGAGCATTCAGGTCACTGAAAGGTTACTAGAGACAAGACCTATGCCAATTCAGGTACCCACCAGATTTATCATTACACTACTCCGCATTGCACTACACACTAACTACTTTGTGTCAGGAGGAAATTACTATCAACAATGCTCCGGGACCAGCATGGGAGCCGTTTTCGCACCGAATCTGGCTAACATTTACATGGACTTTGTGGAACAAAAATTTGCCTTAAGTGTCACCAATATGTACCGCCCCAACATTAAATGTTGGAAGCGGTACATAGATGACATCTTCCTTATTTGGACGGGCAATGAGACAGACTATGCCAACTTTGTAACCTACCTTAAGAGCATTCAGACCCATCTGACTTTTACGTCGACGGTCCACAAGTCATCTATATCCTTTCTTGATCTTAACATCAATCATGCCAATGGGATACTCTATACGTCTCTACACAGAAAACCCACTGAAAGGAATACCCTCCTCTCATATAAAAGCCACCACCCTCGTGCGTTAAGGGATGGGTTACCCTTCGGCCAATTTCTTAGGCTGCGTAGAAATTGAACACACAAAGAGGACTATATGCAGGAGGCAGAAACACTCAAAGCCAAACTGGTCACTAGAGGGTACCCCAATAGACTAGCGAAGAAATCAATGAAACACGCTTGGTTTTGCCCCAGAGAGGAACTTCTTAGAACTCGAATGAAACCCCCACTTGACAAACTCATCAGTGTTACCACTTTCGGAACACACACTAACAAAGTCCGTAGCCTGATAACAAAGAACTGGGACATAATCAAGAGTATTGACCCCGAAATAGACACCCCCATGTTCGCATACAAACGGGGCAAAAACATTAAGGATCACCTTGTTAGATCAGCCACAGAGATAAACACAAGCAGAACGAACACATTACAAACCATATGGGGTTTACCCAAGATCAAAGGGCACCACAAATGTGGTAACTGTGTCTCTTGCACTTTCACATTCAACACCAATACGTTTGAGCATGCGAATGTTAAGCACACATTGGAACTCTTCTCCAACTGCAACACACGCAACGTTGTGTATTGTATATGGTGCCCATGCGGCCTCCCTTATATTGGACAAACCCAACAACCAGTAAAGGCACATATTGGCCAACACCGCAGCCGTATACGAAGATCAGTTACCAATGCCCCCCTGGTATCCCATTACAGTGACAAGAATCACACCGCGGAAGACATAATATGGCAAGTAATTGACATCGCCATTATTCCAGAGAGGGGTGGAGACATCTCACAGATACTACAGCGACTTGAGTGTCGTTGGATAGATAGAATTAACTCCATAGATGAGGGGCTCAATTCTGCCGAAGAATGGCGAGGTTATGTCACTACACTGACACACTAGTGAAGCTCTGATACCCACTTTGAGACATCTGCACCCGTACTAAACAGGACATGCACATCCTTACACAGCACCATGGAAAACAGACACAAATAATTTGTGTAGGATCAGATATGGTATACGTGTCTTTTACACCTTGGATGGATTGTGGCGTAAATATACACATCTGTGTCTAATGTATGTTGTATATACACACTGAGGGGGATATTCACAAGAACGTGCGCTAAACACCCCCAAAAAAACTTTACACATCGCAGTCTATCGCGGGAAAATAACCCCGTGTTAACGTGGAATTCACAACACGACGGTACCATGCGATAGTCTTCCGAAAACATGGAAAATGTCCGTGATACAACAACCTGGACGGTGATAAAAACCCAAACCCCAACGCAAAAAAACATGCGATGTGCCAACCCGCGATGAGGAAATCAGCGATAAGCAGTGCCAGGCCTGCCATACACACACGGCAGGCGGGAAAATCACTACAAAAGTAGAAAAAACACACAAACACAAAATGACCAACACCGAAGCACCATGGAGGCAGCCGGAGCAGGCGCAGAGGACGAGCGGAACCCCACAAGCACCCCGGACGACCAGCCTGGGACCTCGGGACAGGGAACGGCAAGGACAAGAAGAAGAGGAAGACGAAGTTCAGTCCGCAGGAGAATATGATCCTGGTCACGGAGGTGATAGAACACCATCAACAACTGTTCGTCACCTCCAATGTGTCATTGGGCACTAAAAATGGAATATGGCGGTCCATCGTGGACAAGGTGAATGCCGTCGGAGAGCACAAGAGGTCAATGGACGAGGTCAAGAGGCGATGGATTGACATCAAGCGCAAAACCAAGGAGAAACTTGCAGGCAACCAGAAGGCAGCAATGCAGACTGGAGGTGGGAGCCCATCGCCACAGTTGGAGCTGTATGACATGGAGGAGCTGGTGTCGACAGTCATCAGTGTGGAGACCGTGGCAGGAGTCGGGGCCCCGGACACTGCTCGACATGACACCACACAACAGCAACAGGGTGAGTGACCACCAGGTACTGGGGGGACGGTGGGAGATGGCCACAATGGCACACATGCACAATCAAGCAGAGCACAGTGCACACCCACAATGACTCTGGATCATGGCCCTGACCTACAGACTGTCACAATGTACATTGCCATGCTGTCTGAACATGAACATGTACCACGCGGCTACATACATGTGGACACATTGTAACACAGCATCTCCCCTTCACATTGCAGGGGCGCCGTCAACACCTCCTGCAGAGCAGTCCCAGCCACTCTTCACTGATGACGTGGAGGACACCACCAGCATCGACACCCAAGCCCTCCAAGACATCATTGAACTCATCCGCCAATCACCTCCAGGACCAGGGCAGCCCAGCTGCATCGAGGAGACCCCACCCACTCCACAAACCACCCAGCAGGAGGCACCCACAACCCCGGCTGTCTCCCAAGACCCCCCCCGAACAACACATGGCCTTCCAACGCCGTCTGTTGGAGGTCCAGAGGGAGATGGCTGAGCAGGTGCGGGTGGGGTTCGACCTCATGGCTACCAAACTTGACGCCATCCATGGGTGTCTGAGTGCCACCAGGGACCACCTCCTGTCCCTAACGGACACCTACAGGCCGCTCCATGGTCTCCAACTAGCCCTGGCTGACATCGCTGGAGTCATGACTCAGAGACAAGAACACCTGTCCGCTCAGAGTGGCTTCAGAGATCTCAGCCGTGAGCTGGCACACATGCAGAGGCTCATGGAGGACATGGTGCGGATGGAGGCGGAAAGGATATCAGCCACCGCTGCACATCAGCGAAATATAGCTGGGTTCTACCATGCCCTGCAGATCCTCATCATGGCATTGCTGCCACAAGGCGTGGCGCAGATGAATGCTGCTGCCCCTACACCATCCACATCTCCGCCCCCTGGTGTGTCAGTGCCTCACGGTGCGGCAGGCATTTCCACTCCGGCACCTGATGTGTCACTGCCACACAGTGCGGCCGACAATCCACCTCCGGCCCCTGATGTGCCAGTGGCACACAGTGCCGCAGCCGGAACTGCACCACCCACAGGTGGGGCAGAGCACACATCCGAGGACGAGGACGTGGATGGGCTTGAGATCAGGAGGAGGCACTAGCATTCATGTCCGCCACCTGGCCTGTTGCTGCTTGGTGCCGCACATGGCCCCATGACCTTCCACTGACCCCCGATACACTCTGCTGCACTCACCTTTGCCCTCGACATGGACTGCCATAATCTGTTTGGTGACCAATGACACGGCGAACAGACTGCGGACTGTACCCTTCCTCTTCCGCTGTACTTGTCATTCCCCGATGGACACAGGCTGGCCCTCCACGGGCCCATATTGTGAAGTGGGGTTGGCATGGCCCTGTACTGCTCCAGCTGCAAAAATCCACTGGATGTGCATTAAACATCCAGAAACGCACTGCTGTGTCATGTCTTTCATCATTCATGTATGAATGTGTGGATGAATGCAGGGTCAGTGATTCCCCCTAACGTCAATGATGCTCATCTGGTGGGATTCCAGTCACAGTGTGCTACATTGCCGATTGCGTTCCGGGTGCCGTAGACACTACAACAGGGACACACGCATTAGTCACTTCCTTGTCCGGACATGGACTGAACCACGCCCAGCGCCCCCGAGTCATTGTTGCAAGCCCTGCGCTGGTCCGGCGTACGCCAGACCAGACCACTCCGCTTACGCTCCGAGGGGGGGGCCACATAGCTACAAGTTGCAGGTTTACACGCTAGTGGTCTGCAGGTCACTGGTCTAGTTGTCAGCATGTCACGTCCCCTCCCTGAGGGCAGGTTTGCACACACACCACACCCATCCGGCACAGGCGTCACATGCCATGTGACCCCGCCAATATAAGGGGCCGACAACGTCACATTCCCCACTGCCGGTGGTGACTGGATGACGGACGTTCCACAATTCTCAATCATAAAGGGCCCATGAGTTGTTGCGCACAGGGTTGGTGTCACCGGAAGCCTTGCGGCCGTCACGGGCCTACCACCACGTGGCGCTGACTGGGGTTGCACAGGGTTAGTGGCACCCGAAGTCTTGCGGCCGTCACGGGCCTACCACCACGTGGCGCTGACTGGGGTAGCACAGGGTTAGTGGCACCTGAAGCCTTGCGGCCGTCACGAGCCTACCACCACGTGGCGCTGACTGGGGTCGCACAGGGTTAGTGGCACCCGAAGCCTTGTGGCCGTCACGGGCCTACCACCACGTGGCGCTGACTGGGGTCGCACTGGGTTAGTGGCACCCGAAGCCTTGCGGCCGTCACGGGCCTACCACCACGTGGCGCTGACTGGGGTCACACTGGGTTAGTGGCACCGAAATTGCTGAGCGGGTGTGCAGCCTGCGATGATGACGTGTGCACTGATGTGGTCTCTGCCATTGATGCCTCAGGACTCAGCGTCATATGTGGGACCTGCTGGGACGCGGTGCGGGTCCGCTGGATGTGGAGCATGCCTTGGTGGCAGAACCTGGGCCTGGAGCTTGCACGGGCACGTGGTGTGCCCACAGGTGGACACACCGTTGGCGGCAGGTGAGCAGTGGTGCCTGGGTGCACAGGTGCGGACAGCCAGCTCGGGCCAGTGGGAGGGGGTAGGGTGTGGCTGCATGTGTGAGCAGGGATGGACAGCCGTTGTTGCCGTGTGCAGTGAGATGGACTCTGCCATCATTGACTCTGGCCTCGTTTACAGATTGCAGACCTGGTGGCTTGCAGTGTATACCGGCACGTGGTTGGAGACACACGGGTGGCAGCAGGTGAGCAGTGGTGCCTGGATGCGCTGGGGCGGCAGTGTCCCGCCCTCGCTCTCCCTTTCTTTCCTTCTCTCTCTCTCTCTCCCTTTCTTTCTTTCTCTCCTCCTTTCTCTCTCCCTTTCTTTCTCTCTCTCTCTCTTTCTCTCTCTGCCTTTCTTTCATTCTCTGTTTCTCTGTGTCTCGCTCCTTTGATGTGCGCATGACACACGTTCTGATTTTGTGCTTTCTTTTCCAGGCTGTGACGTCATGATTGTCTTCCGCATTGGTGTTTTGTGTTGTATCTCAATAAATTTTTGGGTTGTTACTTCAATGATGAGTGACTGTTTCTCGTTCTTCTGCCCACACATGTGTGTTTCTTGTTCTCATTGTGCGACATCATGCGCTTTTTGTGGCTCTTGTGTCGTGCACGGTATGTGTTTGTCCGGGGGGGGGGCCTGGGAGGGGTGGCGGTGGGGGTTGTGGCACTCATGGGTCTCCGTGCTGCATGGTCATTGTCTCCATGGCATCTGTGGGTCTTCAGATTTGGCTCTGGGCTGGGCTCTCTTTCATGATGCAGGTAGTCGTCCTGCTAAACACCAGCAGAAGGCAGGTGTTAAATCCCTGTTGCTACCGCGGCTTATCCCCTGTTTTTGGTTCGCATTGCAGATCTGGCAATTCTTAGTGAATGTGGTGTATTCGTGTGTTTTTGCACGGGAACGCCTACTCTGCATCTCATTAGGGTTAGTTGGTGGTGTCACCCGTGGAGGTAAATTTTGCGGCAGTTATCGCGACAATACTGGCGATGTCTGCAGTTTGCACCCGCTTGTGAATGGGGTGTTAAATCTATCTCCACTTTTGATGCGTTAAGGTGGCGATAACTCGGAGATAAGTCCTTGTGAATATGCCCCTGAGTGTGTTGTATGACATCTCCAATCATATTGTACTATGCTACTTCAGTACTGCTCTCACCGCGTCCATGTCACATGTTAACGGTGCATTTGTAAGAACCACGCCTGTGTTCACATTCAATACAATGTAAATGTGCTCTAGATTCGATGTATTCTGCACATGCCAGTGCGCACAGACAGTTGGGGTATGGTATCTTGGTAAAGTACTCTCTAATATGAGGCAGTGTTTTTACCTGATTATGAAACCTGTAAGTAATGAAATATGGCTAGTTGAGTTGATTTTTGTAACGAAGCAGGAGTGTAATAGAGAACGCACAGATCCTATGTGCTCTCACTGTAATTTGAATATTATGTATAATTTATGTAAATATGCTACTATTTGCCTCACGTCAATTGCGCTATCAGCCGGCTGTGTGCCATACATTCTTCCTTTCACTTTTTCTTTTACCTGCCAACCTCAATCTGAGGTCTTTTTTCTCTTTCCGATGGTCACCGAAAACCGGATTACACGGTTGCGCGGCAATCACAAGTGATGCCTGCCGGTCATTTTGACTTTTGGCGGGAAAACACCGCATATAACGGCGGTGTCTCCTGCGGTTCCTTGTCATCTGACCTCAGAGCAAAGCTGACTAATGCTGCTTTGCGAAGTCCACGCGTACTACCGTCACGAGTGTTGGGACTCTTCGATCATCCTGGTAAGAGAGAGCCACATTGCTGCCCTTTCCCGACATTTCCTCGGATGCACCTAGGCGCCACCTGTCATTTTGAAATTTCGCTATTCTTGACCCCCATAGGTCACGACTTCATTGAATCTACACTGAGACGTTATTGGAGCGCATCCTTGCTCGTCACACCGTGATTCAGGTAATAGAAGTAGGCCTCTCCCTGATATTAAGCTATGAGACATGTGAGTCAAATGTATGCCCTTAAAACATCCTTTTGTTCCATAGAGTCCCAGCGTAATCATCTACTAGTCGTTAAGGCTGAATTATCCTTCGATTGCCGGCCTTTCCCCCACTCACATTGGGGTAAGTGCCTCCCCACCAGTGACATTACTCCTCTTCCCTCTTCCCTTTCCTTCCCCACCACCCCGTATCATATTCTTTAATTAATGTTTGACTGATCTTTTTCTCCTTTCCTCCTCACACAACCAGTACCCGGCTGGGTCCTTTTGTGAGTATCCCTTTTGCTTTCATTCACCACTTGTGGCACACAATCTTCACGCGGCTGCGCATTCGAACCAACAGGTACTTCCCACTCCTTCATAACCTTCTCATATCTGTCGCATTTGTGCCGGTACATGGGCCTTATGCTTTTCTTATCCTTCTCTTCTTAGATGTCCCAACATCACTAAGTCCTGATGAGACCCCACACCAAGTAGAGGGTCGAAACGTCGTCGACATAAAGAGAAAGCGAACCATTACCCAGCGCATATCATTGCATATAGCTGCTGCTCACACTGAACATAACTAATAATGGCCGACTTGTATGAAATTTTGGAAACCTTGTAAAAACTGTCACAACTTTCACTACTGTTTTAGGTTCCTTTGTTCACTTGGGACACTATGCACAAATGTTTTTCAAAAATTTGTTACATTGTATATACTGCTTCCCTTGTTTGAAATATAAAATTATAATTGTGATATACTGAATCATCGGTCTATGTGGTTTCTTCCCCTCTGACCTTAGTCAAGCCCTTCATATTGCGATTGTGCATATTATTATTAATATTAACTGTATTATTCCACAGGAACCGTTGTTTTCCTTTATAAATACTTACCCTGGTTCCTTAGTGAGTAGGGTTCCCCTGTTTTGTCTTTCGAGAGTAGGCATTGAGGCAGCAGTGACCCCTTGCACCCCGGTATAGCCCATTGTACGTCCTTCCCGGCCTTCATCTGACATGGCGTACCAGGGATTCGGCAGGACCCATGTTGTGTTTGCAGATAAGCAAACTCCACGACCAGCCTGCAAAACAAAAATCACCCGCTTTGACACTGTACATAGTTCTGAGAAAATTGTTTCATTCGTGGCAAGCCTTATGCCGTAATCGTCACAACAGCAGTTCAATGAATGGCACGAAGGACAGATTGGTAAATTGTTATCAACTTTAAAGATATTGCACATTTATTTACCCCCCTGGAAGCATCTGCAAACTGAGCCAGTTTAGATCGCATGTTAAGCGAATAAGATTACAGATCAGATTATCACATTTAGAAAGTCGTTTAAAGAAAATTTCAGTTTTCAGTTTGCTGATGTCAGATTAAATGTTGTCCCATTTTGTTTGATTGACGTGACGTTGCTGACTGACTGAAGTCTGGTTAGTCTCTTGGGCATTTATTCTGTCGACCTTTGTGTGCACGTGGAGAGCATCTAACAGTAAGCTGTCCGAATCTGCATATGTAAATAGTGTCCTATGGCGATGACCTGGACCAGTAGATGGGTGAGGCTGGTTCAAGGCTGAGGACTCGCCTTTGAGTGACAGGAGATCCTCGTGTCCTGGTTCACTAGGCTCAGTAACATTGAGTGGATGATAAACTAAATAATAAACTGATGGTATACGGGGCACGAGCTGCTTTGCTGTTTGTCTTAATCTTTCTGGTTTTAAGTAGGAAGGTGTATATCTAACAGTGTGGATAAGAAACAGGTGTTTTGCTTCATTTACGTCCATCTGTTGGATATGATGGTTACTTCGCTAATGGATAAATGCTTTACTAGCGGATTAATTATTTAAACATGTTCTTGATAATTTGCTAATGTTGTGGGCTTCAGCAGACTCGTGTTGCATACTTTAGTAGTTCTCTGCTTTGGTACTGAATTGTATCCGGGAGGTAGTTGGTGAAACTACTCAGGTAGCAGAGATGGTTTCGCACATCTGGCTGTAGTCCCTTTGCTGTTAAATGTTTGTAGGATTGTGACAAAAAAAAAAAGTAGACTGAAACTAATGTGACATCAGTTCAGGACTTTGCCTAAAGCAGGTCCCAGCTGTATATGCCCAATTGCCACAGAAAGAATGCCTACTACTGCAATGTTGGGCTATTTACATCAATATGGAGGCAATACTTGGCATCTATAAACTTTAAGCAGGGGTCTCATGGGCACGCATTACCAGGGCACACATTCCGTTTACAAACATAGGAAACGTGTTTTCATTTGCAATAATTTAAATTAATCTTCTGACCCCGGACAGGAAAGAATGCAGCTTCCTCCTTTCATCCCTTTTATTACTAGTAAGAGAACCCGAAACACACTCATCACACACACACACACACACACACGCACGCACACACACACGCACGCACGGATAGAAGAGAATACACACACTGCCACACAAGAGTATGCACACTGACAGAACTAGTGCTCGCGCGAATACACTGGCTCAGTGGCATGCACACCGTAAGAAGAGCACACAAAGTGGCCCGTGAGCACACACAGAAACACGAGTGCATAAATACTGACACACAAACGCTTGCACATTGCAAGAAGAACACGCTGCCACAATGACCCCATGCAAGAGCATTCCCACTATGATATTGTTTTTTTTTGTTTGTTGTAGTTTTATATAGCGCAAACTCGACAGGTATCAAAGCGCTAAACATGAGCATCAGTTGTATTACAGATGGACAAGTCACCTAACTTCTCTGTGCCTTAGGTTCCTCATCTGACAAAATTGGGAGAAACAGGCCGAACACACCAACATTAAAGGGCTGTATTGAAGTGGCATAGCTTCTATTGGTGCAGCTGGTACAGTGGCACCGGGGCTCAGAGGCCTGAGAGGCCCACTGTACCCTTATTATTGCTGTATTCCAAGGCTCAGACGGCGGCCTGGGGGGCATTCCCTTCCTTGCCCTTTGGCCCATGAGGCACTGGTTTGCTAGTCACTGCTGCCTTTAAAATTATACAGAGAGGAGAGCGCTTGTGCTGCGCCTCTGCCCTCAAGGCTTGGCATTCCGTTTCTCAGATGAGGATGGGTGTATGGCACGTGCCAGGATGCAGACTGCCTCACTTCCGTCGCCACGTGGCACCACAGGCCTCCCAGTGCCTTTCATGTCACCTTTCCTGCTCGCCACCTAAATTCATGAATGCCAAGATTTATGGGCTGCCAGCCCGGTGGTAATTTATGTAATTGACTCATTATCACGACTGATCTCGTCCATAAGCTGCTGTGTGCTCCCTGTGCTGGGGAGGATTTTCTTGCCCAGATTGATGCATGCCTAAGTGACAAGAATTGGAAATCTGCATCTGCAGTGGGCAACGAATGACTGCTGGGATCAATCGCGACATGCACGAGACCTTGCGCCATGAGGGTGACACCGGGATCTTCATTCCTTCATTTACCTCGGGCTGACAGCAGAGGTGCAAGTGCCATTCAAGTTCTCAGACGTAGACACTGCCCATCTTTAGAAAGTCTGCCATCAGCATTGTCATTATATTTAAAAAAAAAAAAACATTTCCACTTCAAAAGGCTATCAGTTAATGGACAATGACCAAAAAGCAACGTAAACAAAGTATTCGTACGGGCGGCGGAACTCCGCGGAATATCACAGAGTTTTAAAGTAACTCCATGGAATTCTGCGTAGTAAAACTCAGCGAGTTCCGCCCACCCCTGATTAATTTCTCTTTCCAAGTGTGCAGCATTCTGTAGTACACATAGAAAGAGGAATATCCCTCCTAAGATAGTTTTTGTGCAGAAAGGTGTCCCTTCCTTCACAAAAATAATCCTTCCCATAACACAAGCACCCTTGCACTACCTTTCAAGGGTACCTGCTTTGGTGCTAGGCAGCACAAAGTGCATCAAAACAAGGAAAGAGAAGGGATTCTTCATATCTTATAAATATGGAACATTTCTAACCTCTTCTGTTCACACAAAGCAGCGCAGCAAGTTGTCTTGCGTGAAAGAATGGTAAAACTGCCCCTAGATTTCCATGAATTTCCACGGTGTGAAATATCCTGTATAAACTAGTAAATACCCACAAATGTGCAAGATTATGGATGTTCACAAACCTTTACAAGTTTATTTAACCAGTAATGCCAACAAACCTACCAGTGCAACTACATTTTTAACTATGGAAATACCACAATGCTGACAGATGTTCTGCATTTGCAAATATTCGTTGTGCAAGGAAAATTCAACAAGCATTGATCCCCTCATTCAGTGTTGGGAATTGTCATACACACAAAACTTTGCATGCCTTCATTAAAATTAGGTGATGAAATCTGTCCATAAGATTATTTGTTACTATTCAAAACAAAACTTCACATAGTTCTAAATTTATCAGGAAATACATGTATGCCACACACATTTGCACAGTTCAGGGGGCCAATGGGCAAGTAGGGACTACTGGGCCTCAAATATGTGGTTTGGGGTTGTTTGCATCTGATGTCCCAGGGTCTGTCCTACTACGGCACTGCAAACTGGTCCAAGTACAACTCCTCCAGAACTTCACTATCAGTGGTAGTGATGGCAAACAGTCACAGAGAGGTAGAGTAGGGGTGCTCAAGCTCAACAATCAACTGAACAATCACACAGCAGAGAACTAAACACATTTACAATACAAGGTTTGATGTTCTAAAAAATAAAAGTACTTTAATGCACACCAGAACAAAATACTGCACATAAATATAGTGACAACACAATGTATTGTCCTATGCACTGTTAGGCAGGGCAGTCTCCCATCCACTATCTCCCCCAAGTTTCTCCTTCCGGTCTAGACGGTCCCCCATTTTGGGATAGGATATTAGTGTGATTATGGCTCTAGTGCAGATCTCCCTGAAAAGGTGCTTGAACTCAGGCTCTTGCAGTTCAATGTTTACAGTTTCTTTGTACTTGTGGTGCATCAGTCCTTCGGGCAGCTACCAGTCTTTCTTATCAGCATGGACACTGGTACCACAAGTTGGGTCCCATGTTTATACAGCCATATCAGAAAGGAGATTTGTATCCACAGTCTGCGTCTTCAGAATCAGATTGGGGTGGTTCTCCATTCAAGTGTGTTTTTGCAGACTCCTCCAGACACAACCTTGGTGTAGGGTGATGCCTTACAGCAGGGTAGTCTACAGCCTGTAGCACAAACAACAGAGGCACAAAGGGTTTCTGCACCTGGCTGTCATTAGAGTGTGACTAGGGAAATAAAAAAGACTTAGCGCAACCTAAAGTGTCCCGTTTACTTTTAACAACATAGGACATGATTACGATGTAAGTCGGAAAGCCTCTGACACACAACCATGCACTTGTGATGTTAGCATTACGAGTCAGCGAAGTGCTTACTAGTGGAACTTTATAGGAGTGGGCCAGTAAGTCACCACTGTAGTGACACAGATAAAAAAGATCTGGTCACAGCTATGAATTCATAAAACATGGTGCACTGCCACCTCTACTCTGAAAGCTACGCCCATGACAAGGACAGTAGTCCAATATCTGTCAATGAGGCCATGGTGGTTGCATGGCTGTAGAGTACAGAAATTTAATTTGGGATTTTGGATCTTCCCTGCTTTGAGGAACATCACTGTACAGAAAGACTGTTTCTGGAGAATAGCCTAGAGAGGACACTTGAAAGGATAACTACCTCAAACTAGTTCTGAAGCTGCTGACATTGCATACACATATCCTGTCTCATTTTTATGTATGACAGTGGAAACTCACTACCCCATATGTTGTTCCAAGTCCTCTATGGAAAAGGAAGGATGTGCTCTGGAGAGTACTCAGAGAACTGCTGTGCAAGCTGAGCTGGTGTGTGTCTGACAGCCAGCTTTCCAGAGGTGAGAGGACACCACTGAGACTGGCTCCCTTACTGCAAGAGCTTTCTATCTATCATAAAGTGCCTTAAAGCCTGAATGGCTGCTGAAAGAGAGACAGTCTACCAATCCTGCAGGACTAGTGTCTGTCCAGGTGTCTCTAGGGGCACCCAGAAAAGAAGGGCTGAGGAGACCGACCTTTAGACCACAGAGTATGTGGGCCTGCAGTCTCTCTGAATTGCTTTCTGTTAGGAACCACAATGGCTGAGGCCTAGTCAGGGCTGTGATAGTGTGTCATAAGCAAACAGCCTGTGAATGGCCACATCTGCCTATATGTGGCATTACATGTCCAGAGGTAAGCAGCCTGTGTGCAGCTGCATCTGCTTAGACTAACTGGCCTGAATGTGGCTGCATGTGCCAAGAGCATTTGGTCTGTGCGTGGCTTCATCTGCCAGCCCATGGAAGGCTACATCTACCCAATAGACTGAACCTGTGACTGTTGCCAAGTCCCCTTACTGCTGTAACATTCATCAGAGGTCAGTAGGGACCATGATGACCTAGGATTGCCAACTTTGCAACAGTGCAATCCCAGAGAACATAGCGGGGAGCCTGAACAAACCTACCAGTATGCACCACCTCTCAAGAAAGAGGCTGCAAGTATGCTTGAGAGAGCGAGAGAGACAGAGGGCTGCACTGATTCAATGTGGACTGTGCAACCATGTAAGTTTAAAAACCGAGAAAGCAGTAGAGATGAATGAAATAGCTAGAGGAGTTGTAACTTCACATGAGCCATAATTACACTAATACCTGTTAGTCAAAGGAGAGAGAGACCTCCTAGACCTGGAGTGGGAATGGAGCCTATTTAAGGGGGAGGATTGGGTAGGATAACAAATAGAGTAACTGTCTGCTTGTTCCCAAGGACATTAAATTGCATTTTGTCATAATAGTGTGTAGTCTTTCATTCTAGTATGCATTAAAGTGCTTTTTTTCCTAAAAGAGAAACACAGGGCTGGCCATTCATTTATTATATGGTTATGTGAATGTTGAGGTTTGAGCTTGACCACCCCCCACACTACCTCTGGCAGAAGCTTGTAACAGCTCACCTTTGCTGCACTGAGATTCATATGATGAAGGGTTCTACTTGCCTCAGATTGCAGAGCCATGGTAGCACAGACTCCCAGGACCATAGACACAAGCAAAATCAACCTCCAAGGTAAACCCAGTACCTCTTACCTACCCATGGCCCAATGGAAAGGGTCTGACAGACATCATTGTACACTCTAGCCACAGGGAAGCCCCTGAAGTTAGCCTTTTTGCTGTTTTTCTAGTCTTTTGTCAGAAATGATTTAAATATAATTGAACCACTCATGGCAAAAAGTTTATTAATGAAATTCAGGATTAGTATTTCACTTTGGCCTCCTTTACCTGTAACAACTCTACCAATACGTCTCTTTCCAATTTTTGCTTTTATTGTGATTCTACTGAAGAAACAGAGGTCCATTTTCTGCACTTCTGTCTACTTTACTGCAAAGTTAGAGCAAAGTGGCCTGTTCCTCTACTGAGGAATATGGGCTCAAATAACTATTACATGTTGCAACGTCTGTTTGAGCAATATAAACAGGTCAATGACTACATCATTCAAAGAGGAGGGGATGCAACTGGGAAAAGCATGACAATCAAGGTGGACAAATGGGGCCTAGTGAATGCCTGACACAGATGCTACTTCCTTTTGAGGTTTTCTCACAGGAATTCAGCAAGGAGGACAGTTCGATGAGCAAAGTTATCCCGTTGTTGCATCTGCTACAGGACGAGTTAAAAAAGGTGTCGTAAAGATTAGCACATATGGACAGCACTGGAAATGTGCATGACTTGGTTGAGAGTTTAATCCTTTGCTTGGCTGTAAATCCAAGGCTGCAAAGAGACATTGTGTCATCCAAAGAGTACATCTGTGCCATAATACTTTATCCACAGTACAAAAAAATACTGGCCACTTTCATTCCTTTTTCTGAAATGAATGTTTCACTATACAAGACGTGGATTGTTGATCAAGCGAGAGATCTTGAAGAAGAATGGCTGGAAATTAGAGTCTCGGGCAGAAGTTCTGGGGTGCAGCCTTCAACTTCCAGAAAGGGCGGTGATGTTTTCTCAGAGCAGCCAACACCAGCAACAAGAATACCGGCAACAACAACAACAAGAACCGAAGAACTTGACCCAACCTCTGCTTAATTTCAAGTGGCAAGGCTTAAGTCAAGTGCAGAGGCAATAGCAAAAGAGGTTGAACAAGTGGCATTACCACTGATCATTCAGAGGATGTTCCAGGGCTATCTGGATGACCCAAAAGAGATCTATGTGGATCAAAACCAATTTGTCTATTGGTATGGGAAGATGCGCCAATGGTCAGAGCTCAGCAAGTTGGCAAGAAAGTATCTGGCTTGTTTGATTGCCAGAGTGTCTGCTGAGCATATGTTCAGTGCAGCTGGCACAGTTGTCACAGTCAGAAGAACTAGCCTCTCACCTCAAAACATTGAAAGACTGGCCATGATTAAAATGAACCAACCCTACAATCCACACAATTACTCTGTTCTTGAAATACCACAGGAGGAGGAAGAGGATGAGGGTGTTTGGTCAGACTCAAATATGTTAGCTGACCAACTTCTGGGTGAACCACCTGAGTTTGAGGACAATCTCTACTTCTCTGACTGAGTGGGCCACCATAGAACTTTTAATTATTTATTGGCGAACTGCTTAGTGCTTTGAGGAAAAAAAGTGATATAGCTAGATGAGCATATATTTTGTTTGTGTCTGACTTATACAGCCCACCATTTTTGCCACATGTATAACCAGATTGGATTTGGACCAGTGTGCAGTGAAGATGCCTCCTTATTCCCTTCAAGGACATTGGAGACAATGCCTGCCTCCGTCCCATGCCTATCCCCCTTTTCTTTATCCCCTACCAGGGCCGCCCCAGGAAAGATCATTTGATTTACAGAACTGCCAATGTGTTGCTTGCATCAAAGATGACATACAAATTTGTGCCACTGTGCTTGGATTGGAACAGGTAACTATTGCACCAATGAGTGATATAACATTGAGTGATTGTGTGTGATGATTGATGAATCATGTAGTGACAGACAGTGAGGGAGGATGTTCAGCTAATTTATAAACTTGATTTTGATGATTTGTAATGTTTGAGGCCTGATGGGTAATCATTTTTCCTGAAGGTAATTGGCCCTTTCACACTTAGCGAGATTTACTTATAGAGTCCACTCTTTTTTTCTGGTTCTTCAGAGACCTGACCAGTCAGGTTAGTTAACAAACCCAAGTTTGCACAAAATTCTCAAATTCTGTTTCTCTTCTTGTTCATCAACAGCAGTACACTACAGGTCTTTCTCTCCTATTTCGGTCGGGATGGAGTTGGACTGATTTGTTACTCAGAGTCAGGAGGAGGATGGAAGGACTCAGGGTGGGACTACCTCAACCTCCAGAAGAAGGAAGTTATCAACTTCAAAGGGAAACCAATATGATGATGACTTTAGCGTCCTACTCAGCTTTGTGGATTGGAGAGAGGTACATTAAATTGTGAAATGCTGCTGAGTGCATGTGCTGTCTCAAATGTGAAACTCTTTTATTATGTGGTTGTGGTCGGGGGCCTGTTGCAAATGGAGACTGATAGGTTTTGTCACATCATCATCACATGATGCACTCGGTTAAATGTTATGATGACAGTTGTGAGATTCAGCAGGCCAGTACATTCAGCTACTTGCCCATGATTGGTTGTAAATTGCTCTCACTTCTCAGTTAATCAAACATGAGTCATAAAATGAAAGATTGCAGAGGCGCGCGAGCGCGCGAAAACAAGTTGGCCGCCGCATTGTAAGCTCCGTGTCGAGGGGGCCCGTTTTCGTCGACGAACTCATCTATTCCAGTCAGAATTTTCTGGAAATTAACCCTACAGTCTTCTGATGACTTACCTGATGCTATGGTGACTTTCCCTGATGTTTCTGACTTCGGAAGAGGTGTTTTTCTTTCTCCTGGTTCTGTTGCCATCTCTGCCTTAAGGTACTGCCCAGAGTTCCTGTCAGGGGGGCGGAGAAAGTGTTCAGGAAAGGGCCTGGCTTTGGCCTTACCACACCCACAGTCTGTTTTAGCTGCTGCACCAGCTTTTTCCTTGCAGTATTTTTTCTACATTCACATTATTTCACTGTACTTTGCATTTATTTGCTCCACTCTTTTTTATTATACGACAATGGAGAATAAAAATGCGCAAAATCCTAATAATAAAAGGAAGCAGCAAATTTCTCCTCCTCCTGTAAAATCTAAAGTGGTGGAATCTAGTGAGCCCTCATTGGCATTAATTCTTGACGAGCTTCATGCATTACGTACCAACACTGATACCATTGCGTCAGAGATTAAAAGCCTACATAAAGATATGGCTAGTATGTCAATGAAAGTTTCAGATAACTCCATTAAAATACAAGATAACAAAGTTAAAATTGATGCTTTTGCGCCACTTGTGGCAAAAATTTCTCCTATGTCTACTCTTCTCCTGGACATGGAAAATTGTAATTGACAATACAATTTACGTATTTTTAATCTACCAGAGGATGTTGAAGGCTCTAATTGCAGACTATGGGGCTGATTCCGATCTCGGCCGGTAGGGCTCCGAATCGGATTCGGCTTTACCGGATCCGATTCGGAGCCCTGTTTCCGACCGAACCGTACGCTGGTCCGGCCGAGCGAGTACGATGCGAAATCGCCGACCGACTCGTCCGGGCGTCCCGACCGCTCCGACCGACTCGCTCCCGGCTCGAACCGCTCCGACCGACTCGCTCGGACTCGACTCGCACCGCGCAATGGAGACGTTTCCCGGCCGGGTAAGTACGATGCGCGCCGCGAGCAGTCCGACCGAGCCGCGTATTCCGGCTCGTAAGAGCAGTCGGAGCAGTACTTCGGGGTCCGTGTCGGACCCCCTGCATGCGTAGCCGCGCGAGTCGCACACAGGGGGGACCCATGGGTCCCCCTACCTGTGCGTGTACGGCGCGAATCGCTTCACCGCGCACCCGCTGTAGGGGCGCCCTTGTCCGACTCGCACCCATTGAGTCAATGGGAGCCCGCGTACGCGTTGTACGACCGGCTCCCATTGACATCAATGGGAGTCCGACCGACTCGAGTCCGATAACATACGGACGCATCGTACTCGCTCGGTCGGACTGCACGGGTCCGATTCGGTCGGAAATCTCTCCGGGTCCGGCTCGGTCGGAGAAATTTCCGGCCCGAATCGGAATCGACCCCTTAATCTGGAGAATTTGATACCTGGTCTGTTAAACATTAAATTTCCGGAGAAATTTGAAATTGATAAAGCACATAGGATTCCATCCCATCGCAATCCTCGTCACACCAAGCCAAGACAAATGATTTTTAAGGTTCTACGTCACCATCATTTGGTCTTGATAAGAAAAGCAGCACGAGAAATACCATCCTTAATGGTTAATGGCAATAAAATCTTCATTCACCAAGACTTTGCTAAAGAGACTGTTAAGATTCGCAAAGAATTCTCTGACATTCGTCCTCAATTAAGAAGTCTTGGTTTTAAATATGGCCTATTTGACCCTTCAACAATGTGAATCTGGAAAGATAATTTTTCAAAGTCCTTTGAACGTCCAGAAGATTTAAAGTTATTCCTGGAACAACACTCAGAGCATTCTATGGATACGCATGATTCTACTACTTGAAAATTGTGACACCATATATTTCTGACTAATTTTACTGTTCTCTTCACGCTGGGCTCCAACGGATCAGTCATGCTTGTAAAGCGCGTGTGCGTTTCAAATCTGTTATTTATGTTTATTTGTGGTCGTCTTTTTTATGTTTGTTTGTTTCTTTTCTTTTCCCTCCTTTTCCTTATACATTGTTCTACATTGTTCTAGAACTACTATTTTCTATATTTTTCTTCAACTTTCTCTCTTCTTAAATCTTATTTCTTTTTACTCTCATTTGTTTTTCTTATGGCTAATGTTCATAATGTTAAAATAACCTCTTTAAATGTCAAGGGTTTGAGACATCCAGAGAAACGTACAAAGATTTTAGATTATTTAGGTAGTTGTAAAGCAGATATTTGTTTTATTCAGGAAACACATATTGAAGATAAAATATTAGATTATAAGAAAAAAAGTGGGTTGATACTATTGTCTCTTCTCCTGCTAAAGGTAGAAAAAATGGTGTTGCTATTCTTTTTGCTAAAAGACTACATTGTCAAATTTTAAGTAAATCATCTGATTTAGAAGGTAGATATGTCATAGTTAAAATTAAAATTTATGAATCTGTTATGTTTTTAATTAATGTTTATGGTCCAACTGCTGATGATCCTATGTTTTGGTCTAATTTAACTACTGAAGTACTTAAGTTAGGTAATGTTCCTTTTATAGTTGGAGGAGATTTTAACCTTATTTCTGATCCTTTATTGGATAGATCGTCTCTCACTAAATTTCGACCTCCATAAGCTTTTCTAACTTTTAAATCGTTCTTTAAAACTACAAAATTAATTGATATTTGGCGATTGCATTTTCCTACGGAAAAAATGTTTACCTTTTTCTCTAATCCGCACAACTCACATTCGAGACTTGATTATTTACTAATTTCCAGACAATTAATTAAGTCTGTGGTTACTCCTGCCATTGGTAATATTGATATATCAGATCATGCTTTAATATCTTTTGTTTTATAATTTAACTCAAATTTTAAATCACATTCCAGATGGAGAATGAATTCTGATATTGTTCTTAATGACCAAAACAAACTGAAAATATAAGTTGCTATTCAGGATTATTTTCAACTTAACTCAGAAGGTTCTACATCCCTGGTGAATAGATGGGACACTTTTAAAGCTTATATTAGAGGTACTTCTATCTCTCTTAAGGCACATGAAAACAAAACTTTTTAATGTAAGAATTAAAGAATTGGATAAACAGATTGCAAATTTTGAAAGGCTTTTTATTACTTCTAATGACCCTCAGTATAGGACGAAATTACAAAAACTCAGATATGAATTTAATTCCATTCTTAGCAGAAGAGCTGGTATTCAACTCTCCAATTCTAAAGCCAAATTTTGTTTTAATGCTAACAGATCCGGACGGCTTTTAGCTAATTATCTACGCATTAAAAAAGATAAAACCCAAATTAATTCCATTCATGGCCCCAATGGGAAAATTGCCATATCGCAAAATGATATTGTTAATGAATTTCTAAATTATTATACTACTTTATATAATCAACCTAACTTTGTTGATTCTTCTATAATTGATTCTTTTTAAATAAATATGGATTACCCAAGATTCCCCTTTTAACTAAAAACAAATTAGATCTACCCATTACTGAAGATGAAATTCGATTAGCCATTAAATCTCTTAAACAAAAAAAATCCCCAGGACCAGATGGCATTCCAGCAGAATTTTACAAGGAATTTCAATTACAACTTATTCCTCATTTATTTAATTTATTTACCTTTTTTAGCTCCACAGGGACTATTACAGGTTCTTTTACTGAAGCGTTAATTGTTGTTTTGCCTAAACCTAATAAAGACCCTTCACTTGTTTCCAATTATCGTCCTATTTCCTTATTAAATCAAGATTGCAAGCTCTATGCCAAAGTACTTGCAACTAGGTTAACCTCTGTTTTAGATTCTATTATTCATCCAGATCAATCAGGGTTTATGAGAAATAGATATTCTGCAAATAATACGAGAACATTACTGCATGTTATTGAACAAGGGTCCAATTTACCTCTACCAGCAGGAGTGTTAGCAATGGATGCTGAAAAAGCCTTTGATAAAGTACATTGGCAATTTTTCGTACTTTATTTGCATTTAATTTTGGTGATATATTTATTCGTATGATTTCTGCGCTTTATTCTACTCCTACAGCGCGTTTATTTATTAATGGCCAAACTTCAAACCAATTTTCTCTTTTCAGAGGTACCAGACAGGGTTGTCCCCTATCCCCGCTCTTATTTCTTCTTGTAATTGAACCGTTGCTTATTTCAATTAGGAATTGTAATGATATTAATGGTATTAATATTAAGGAGGTTAATGTTAAAACGTTAACATATGCAGATGATGTACTTTTATTTATTAGTAATCCTATCTCCTCACTTCCTCCTTTATTTGAAATTATTTCATCTTATTCCATACTTTCTGGTTATAAGTTAAACACTAATAAAACAGAATTTATTCCTATAAATATTCATTGCACCTCAGATATGCTACCCTTGCAGGATATAATTTGGCAAAGAGAAAAATTTAAATACTTAGGCATTTTGTTTTCATCTTCTATGAAAACTACGATATCATTAAATTGTGAGTCTATTTTTAAGTTACATTAAAGATAAAATATCTAAATGGTCTTCACTTCATCTTTCGTGGTGGGGGAAAATGGATTCCATAAAAATGACTATAGCACTAAACTTTTTTTACTCCCTAGCCATGATTCCTACCCAATTTCCTATGAAGTTTTACAAAGATATAGATCGGCTTCTTACTAAATTTCTTTGGAGCAATAAGACACCTCGTATTAGTTATAAAAAATTAAAATTACCTAAAGGTAATGGAGGTTTTGGTGTACCAAATTTCTTGTGTTATCACAAAGCTTTTATATTAAAACAAAGTGCTTTGTGGTTTAATCATTCTCATTTGAATAATCCCCCTACATGGCTTTCTATAGAAAAGAGTTTAATTAAACCGTTTCCTTTACCTTCTTTGTTAACTATGTCCAATAAATCTATATTTTTCAATAAATCTGTTATTTTGAAGTCCACTAAGTTAATATTACATGATTTCGATTTAATTTTTCAATCACCCATGTCCATTACTGAAGATATATCGTTATGGTATAATTCTAATATAAAACATACCAAAAATGTTAGATTTTGGCACTCATGGATTAAGGCTGGTATTTTTTGCCTTAAAGATATTTATCATAACAATGCTTTTATCTCTTTTGATGATCTAAAGGAGAAATTTAATTTACCTTCTTCTGATTTATTTAAATATGAATTTTTATGCAATTCTATTTTAGATTCATTTCTTCATTTTATACCTTCTAATGCTCAGTCAGTTTATCAATTTATATTCGAACTCTTTCTACTTTGCCTCATGGTGTTTCAATATTGTATAAAAAGATGACTACATTTAAGGGTGACAATATTAATATGCTTTTGACATTTTGGAATAATGAGCTTTCTTTATCTTTATCTTATGAAACATGGAAAACTATTTGGCTTAATAGTATTTCAAGATGGTTACCTGTTTCACTTTATCAAACAAATTCATATATTTTATATAATTGCCTATGGTCTCCACTGAGATTGTTTCAAGCTAAACTCCTCCCGACTTCAAAATGTTGGCACTGTAATTTACATACTGGTTCGTTAAAACATATGGTTTTTGAATGGCCTTCTATTTTTTAATTTTGGACTGAAGTTTGGGATGTTATAAAAAATACTTAATATTCATGATGATTTATCATTTAATTTGCTAATTTGTAAATCTGTCGTTCTTTCTCATAAATTAACTGACTTAGAAGGTACATTTTTTAATTTCCTGTTATCAGCAGCGTTAAAATCCATCACCTCATGTTGGAAAGACGTTTCATTATTATCTGTTCATGTGTGGTGGTCATGGGTTATTTTTACTAGAAGAGGAGCCCATTTATCCTTGAAAGGTGTTATTCATAATTATAATTCTTTTCACTTATTCTGGAAACCTATTGATATCTATTTATCTTCTTAAAATGCATTTTTTCTATAAGTTACATATTCATTGATATTTTTGCATAGTTTCTATTTAATAGTAGTTCTATTTTAATGATTATTAATATCATATGTATAATTGTTCTTTCTCCCTCCCTTTATAATTTTCTGTATTATTATAATAAGATATTATATTATATTGTACCTATTATAACTTAATGGTGTTGATAATTGTCATATATTCTTATTAGGTACTTTTATTGTACTATTTTTTGTATTGTCTATCTGTTAACTAAAAATTCAATAAAATATTCTGAACACATAAAAGTGAAAGATTGCCGCAGTCTATGCTCTTGCTCTGCCTCTGAGTATTTTTACGGTCCTCATGAAGCTTACCTTCTGTCCTTCTCCTTGACTCTACAATATCATTTCTGCTTTACAATCCACAGGCCTTCTCTTCTCCTGCATGAAAGGTGAAAGCTCCATAACACTCCTGCTTACCTTACCAGACTGGTTCAGCCAGTCACCTAAGAAAGTCATTGCGAGAAGATTAAGATTCCAAATTGGCAATTACAGTATCATTTTTCTTTTAACAATTATTAATTTTCAGAACTTTGTGGATTCACGCCCCCTGTGTTTTTCAAACCTTGATAACAGAACATTTAGATATATAATAATTTGGTTCTCTGGGGCTGGAGGACAGTTTGCAGTGCATTTAATTGATCTGTCATTCCTTCATTTCCTTCCACAACAGATTTGAAGGTGATGATGTGCTGCTCATTGTCCTGATGAATATTGTTGTTTTGGAGTGTTTGTCTTTGGCACACCTTTCCCCAACTTCCCTTTCCCATCTATTCACCAGACCCCTAAACCTCTTCCTCCAGGCTGTGTGATTTATTGAGTTGTGACTTAATTTACACCATAAATGGATCACACACTTGGTGGGACTGATGTGGTGAAAGCGACACCAACTCGCTGCATGATCTCCTATTACCTGAGTAAGAACTCAAACGAGCCCCACTTACTCACCCCCAAATAAAAGGGATCCATAATTTAGATATAACATCATTCGTCAACATCATAATTCATGGTTTATGTTGCATAACCGTCTAACCTTGTCCACTCTTAATTCTGAGTCCATTTCTCCTGACTTGAGGATTTTGTACATTTAGACTAGCTTCCCATTACTCAGAAGAAGATACTATTGCTAGTTTCTGTTATATTAATATCAGGTCTTTATGTCACGGTGGTGGTCTGGTTTCAGTTTTTGTAAAGTTATGGTATAAATATAACCTACTAACTCTGTGTTTTCTATCAGTCTAGTTGCCTGTGATGATTAATCCTTTTGATTAATCCTACAGTTGGAGGTCACCTAAGTGGGAATGGAGTGTGACCTCGCTTGTGATGTCTTCCCTGTTAGCGCGCTAGCCTGCTACTACTACTGCCACCATTAAGAAGACACCTTGGGAAATCCTGTAGTACATTTTTGGAAGTTTGAGATAGTTAGCAGCCATCGCTTCATCTATTAATGTTGGGAGAACCATGGAGTGAAGTGAACTAGCTTAGTTAGTAACTAACTTCTACTGAAGATTAAGATGCTGTTTATCTAGGTGTCTGTAGGCAATATACTATAGGCATAGCAATGGCATACCCCCCTAGTGGTCAATATAGTTACAGCGGGTAGTAGGACATGCGCATAACTAACTAACTGGTATACACTTTGATAAGTGGATTTAAAAAAACAGGCTGCGTTAAAAGGCAGTAGTGCGAAGTAAAACACGAAAAAAGATTTGAGGCATAAGGTAACATATTATTTTCCCTTTAATTTTTTTTAACAATAATAAAAACCCACCCTCTACACCCAAAACAGGCACACCCATCTCCCCAAATAAATATCACCCTGTCCCCAATCAATGTCCAAAAGAAAGAATGTCCAAAAGCAAAGTCCAACTTTCCCTTTCCCTTCCCAATTACCACCATCTCCACCCACAAAAAATTCCCTCCCACAAAAGCAAAAAATAAAAAAGGGCATCAGAGGGCATCAATTTGGGTGCAAAGGCTTGTCACCTCCTGGTGAAGGCCTGCCAATTCCTTGTGAATCAGCACCAGCTCACAAACCACGTGGCATTAGAAGTGGTCTGGGTAGGAGGGGGGCAGCAGTGGTGGTTTGGGTGGATCTCACCTGCCAGCGGCACTGGAGATGTTGTGGCCGGGATAAAAGCACTGGCAACTGGCTGGAGGAACTGGGGCCCGGGGCAGTGGCAGATGCTTCCGCCTCCTCCTCCTCCAGAGCTACCAGCTGATGATATTCAGTCTGGATGGCCTCCATCTGATGCTGCTGCATCTGGGTTTCTATCTCCTGCAGAGATGATGGTGGAACAGCAGGAGTAGCTACATAAAGAAATTTAAAAAAAGACAAATTGTAAACAATGCTCTGTGCAAACACTTGTTTAATAGTAGCACTGTAGCAGTACATTGCTGGTCCCCTAGGGCCATTGGAAATTTTGATGCGATTAGTCACAGGACCAAGTTCCCCCCAGGTTACCAGCTCAGTCTAGCCACTCTATCAGCTATCTCTAATTTAGGGATACTGACTGATACAACAATAGGTTCCAGTGGTCCTAAAATTCTGGAGAACTGTAATACTGATTCCAAATGATGGGAAATTGTAATACCTCCCACATCAGGTCCTATTCTAGCCCCATTAGTAGGAGTCCTCCTTCTCCTTCTTTTGATCAGTTGAGGGTTGTTTACCTGAATACTAGGTCTATGGCAAAACACCAACTGGATATCTTCTATTTGCTAGAATCCAAGATCCCGAATATTCTGTTTTTAACAGAAATGTGGCTAACTGCTATATCAACCCCTGATATCCTTGCAGCACTGCCGGAAGCTTATTACATCCTTCAATCTAATTGTGGTTCCAAAAGAGCTGGCAGTGGAGTAGCAGCTATTATTAAGAAATACTTAAAGTTTGCTTTACTTGAGTCTTTTATTATTTCAATGATAGACAGGATTATAGTAAGACTGGACTCTCCAATCCATCCCTTAACTTGTGTCCTGATTTAAAGACCTCCAGAGTATATGCCATGTTTTCCGCAAGCCATAGTGAATCACATCTTTTCCTTAGTTATTGATCATGCAAAAATCAAAATGCTAGGAGCCTTTAACTATTGGGCAAACAATGATTTGGGTGGCCAACATTCTGCAGATTTCACAGAATTGTTAAGCAGTCTAAATCTAACACAACATGTGCGCTCACCAACCCACATGAAAGGCCATATCCTGGATCAGATATGGTCCTCTATTTTATACGTCTCCAACTTAGAGATTCTCCCTTGTGTTGGATGGACCACTTCTTAATCAAATTTGAACTTTCAGATGTGGCCCCTCCTAAACCTTGCCTTGGTGCTAATCAACTCTCCAGATACTGGGCTCGTATCAACTTGGAAGATTTTTCTGTTGTCTGTCAATGTCACTGCCAGACACTGACCTCAGTAATGCTGATAGATTTGAGGGAGAGTTTGCTAGGTGGCTAACACAGGCCAGTGATATTCATGCCCCGCTTCATAAAATTAAGCCACTTTGGTGCCATAATGCGTCAAACGGTTTTCTGATTACTTAAAATGAGGTAAATTAAATTTGCGCCAAGCTGAACGAAAGTGGTGGGAGAACTACTCCCAGAATGACAAGCTGCTTTTTTCTCAGGCAGGGTTATAAATTCCACCAATAAGTCTAAGGAATTCTTAAGAATTGTGAATGAACTATCCAACACGAATAGAGAGAATATTACTGTCACAACGACTCTGGGGCATATTCACAAGGAGTTAACTCTGATTTATCTCCACCTTAACGCAGCAAAAGTGGAGATAAATTTAACACCCCATTCACAAGCTGGTGGAAACTGCAGACAACACCAGTATTCCCGCGATAACTGCCCCAAAATGTATCTACACGGTGGACACCACCAACTAACACTAATGAGATGCAGAGGAGGCGTTCCCGTGCAAAAACACACGAGAAAACCACAACACCACATTCACAACGAACTGCCAGATCTGCGAAGCGAAGCAAAAACAGGGGATAACCCGCGGTAGCACCAGGGATTTTACACCTGCCTTTTGCTGGTGCTAAGCAGGACGACTACCCACAGCATAAAAGGGAGCCCAGCCAAGAGCCACACCTGAAGACCCACAGATGCCATGGAGGCAATGATCATGGAGCTCCGATACCCATGAGGGTCACAACACCCACCGCCACAACCCCCAGCCCCCCGCCATATTTGCCCCCTGTTGCCAACCGAATACACAATGCCAGCCAGGGCAGACCCAGAAGGAGTAAACAAACAATGCCGTGCTCGTTGGTGCATAACTAGTCCACGTTTCAGAAACAGCTGCTTTAGGTGTTTGTTGCCGAAAAACGGAATATTAATCTTTTTCTAATAACCTGCCAACCCCTCAGCATTCACTGTGAATGCATTTTCATCTATCACTTGTAGGTGTTGGCTGGCAGGGTCTTTCAATGGAGCGGGGGTACAGAGGTCGGGGAAAGGGCCTCTGTTTACACAGCAATGCGATATCGCCTGGGTTGAGATGGGAGTTTCCTGGCGCTGATGTGGCGATCCACAGGTATCGCCTGCTAACGCAGGAATAACTATTGCCATTGGGATGGTGTTGTCGCCTGTTTTCTCCGCCGTTCACTGTTATTATCGCCATGTAGCGCGGGCTTGAGAATACCACGCTAGCATGGCGATCAAAAACAGGGTTAGGCGGTGTTAACTTTTCTGGCGATGACTAACGTTGGCGATAGTTATCGCACGTTCTCGTGAATATACCCCCTCAGAGTCTTTGTCAAGCTCTTAGGGTCAGATGTACGACCATTCAATTTTGCGAATCGCAAATTGCGTTGAATTGCGACTAGCAATTTGCGACTCGCAAAATTGCAAGTACAACCGTGTCTCAGACACTGTTTGCGATTCCCAATGGGGTCGCAAATTGCATGCCTCATTAATATTCATGAGGCAGCGCAAATTGCGACCCCATTGGGAATGGCTATCACTCCCAGGGATGGTGGCCTGCTGTGGTCAGCAGACCACCATGTCTGTGACTGCTTTTTAAATAAAGAAGTTTTCTTTTTTTAAATGCAGCCCGTTTTCTTTAAAGGAAAACAGGATGCATTTAAAAAAGAAAAATGAAACTTTTCAGTTACATTTTTTAAGGGCAGGCAATGGTCCCTGGGACCACTGTCTGCTATTAAAAAATATTTTTGCACACACACACAAAGGGGAAGGGGTCCCCTGGCAATCCCTTCCCATTTGTGAGTGGTTTACCACCTACTTAAAGTAGGTGGTAAACCGAGAGTGTTTTGCGAGCGCAAATGCGGTCACAAAACAATAGTACATGGCATTGAGACTCGTTATTAGGAAGGGATGCCCCTTCCTAGTAGCGAGAGTCGCAAATGCTATTTTGCGAGTCAGTGACTCGCAAATCAGCGTTTGTACATGCCTGGATCCTTTTTTGCGGTCACAAATGGGCGGATCTCCCGTATGCGACCGCAACAAAGGGTTGTACATCTGGCCCTTAAATCCTTTTTTTGTGGATGAGATTTTGACCATCAGCCTGAATGAAGGGTAACAGCAAAAGACCATATTCTTATGATAATGTTTGAACTGCCTGCTATCAGTAAGGATTGTTTCCTGGAATTATTAAATAAAGTGAAATCAGGATCACCTGATGACCCCTGTCCTCTGCAGGTGCTAAGGATGGTGTTCACCTGTTTATCTGAAATAGCTCTAGCTCTTCTAAACCAGTCTTTGAGCAGTGGAATGGTTCCCACTGCTTTCAAGGAAGCCACAGTAGTACCTCTGTTGAAGAAAGTCTGGGACGATCCTTTTTTATTAAACAATTATTGCCCCATATCACTCCTTCCATACTTGGCAAAAGTACTTGAGGCACATGTAGCAGGTTGTAGTTATTCTTTTATAGAAGACACCAACTTCCTTAATTCTCATCAAGCCGGTTTCCGGCCATCTCCTTCCATGTAGTCGGTCATTTTATCAGTAGTGGATGATGTGCGAAGGATTGCTGATAAGGAGACTACCCAGGCTCTGGTACTGCTTGATCTTTTGGCAGCCTTTGACATGGTCGACCACATGATTCTGGTGAACTGTGTTAGGGCAGCTGGCTTGGAAGGTACCGCTCAGTAGGTTATCTCATTCCTCATGGATTGTGCGCAGTCAGTTATGCTCTCTTCCTTTCAGTCTCCGAAAGTCAAGTTAGCCTTCGGAGTTACTCAGGGCTCAACCATTTGTCCCTATCTGTTTAATTTATACATCCACCCTTTAGTGTATGCTTTGAATTAAATGTATGTCAAAGTGTATATTTATGCAGATCACATGCAACTGAACTTTACCATTTAGGATTTAAAGGAATCAAAATCTTCCTTCCAGGATACAATGGTGTTCATTCAGGATTGGATGAATAAGAACCAACTTAAATTGAATTCGGATAAGTCTGAAATTGTTATCATTGGTAAACATCCCAAACTGTGGAATGCTGCTTTCTGGCCTGTCTCAATGGGTACTTCTCCCAAGCTAAAAAATTCAGTCAAAAGTCTTGGAGTTTTGAATGGCTACAAATTGTCAATGAAATCCCAGGTAGGTGCTATAGTCTCTGCCTGCTGTTTCCAACTCCAAAAAGTTAGAAAGATTGGTAAACTTCTTTCTTTTGAGGTTTTAAAACAACTCATCATCACATTGGTCATCTCTAAAGTTGACTATGCTAATTCCCTCTACCTCGGCCTTCCTAAGGGCCTAGTTAGCATGCTTCAAATAGTTCAAAACCAGACTGCAAGGCTCTTGTATCAATTACCCCGCAGGTGTCACATTACGCCCCTGCTGCGGGAGTTGCATTGGCTACCAATTGACAAAGCTCAGTCTTCAAGGCCTGCTGCATTGTTTTTAAATCCTTACATGATTTCAGCCCAGCCTTTATTTCTACCCGCTTTCACAAATATGTACCTGGTTGGAATCTAAGATCTTCCCAATTGAATCATCTGTCTATTACTTCATTTAAGAAGAAGACGTTGGGTGGCTACAGTTTCTCAGCATTTGGGCCTGGTATTTGGAATACTCTACCTTCCGATATTAGGTCTGTCTCTTGTCTTTCCAAATTTAGAAAATGTTTGAAGACTCAGCTCTTCAGGGTGGCTAATGATTAATCTGTCAGAGCGCATATCTGTGATATTGCTTCTGTAGCTCTAGCGCTAAGAGACCTTATGGTGGATGTGCGCTCTATCAGAACTTGGTAACATAACATAACACACATGCCTCACATAAAAGCACTGAGTGGCTGCAAGGAATTAAGTCAGAATACCACCAGATTTTTTTTCTCTTAACCCCTTGGGTGCTGAGTACGGAACAGTTATGTCCTTAGCCACGGTGCTCTTGAGCTGAGAACGGAATGGTTCCATTCTCTGCACACGACCAGGAAATCCCTCTGCTGTTTACATCAAAGGGATTTCCTTTTTCGTTTTTCAGCCTTTGGAACTGTAGAAGAGCTTTCCCAGTTGCTGGTTTCATTTTTTTTCCGATGTAATGAGGATCGATGCTCCTGATGCTCTGACATCATTACATTGAAAGTGAAAGTGAAATGAGCCGATCAGCTTATTTCACTTTCACTGCTTCGGTGCTCGCAGGGCTATCTCACTCCCCTAAGCACCAAAACACATGGGAGAGGTATCATTGGAAAGGAGAGAATCTCCCATTTCCAATATTACCCTTCCCAAGTGGATCCCTGCTTGGGATCACTGCAGGAGGGCGATCCCCAACTGGAGATCCACCACTAGATACCAGGGAGGGGGCAGCTGACCCTTGGGCAAGGGCCTTTGCTCCCCCCAAATCTTTTAGGGTATGTTGAGTCTTTCTGCCCCCCCTGAGGACAGAGGGGGGCAATAGCCCCCGATCAGCCCCCTGGGGGGCAGAAAGCCCACTAGACACCAATGGTTTTTAACATTTTTATTAAAGATCGATGGGGGCTGCACACAATGCTACTACAGAAAAGAAATTGGGACAAAAGCATTTCTACCCCCCTGAGGGGCAGAAATCTCTCTAAGCACCAGGGTAAAAACAAATTAATATGTATGGGTGGGGGCTGCCAAAAATGGGCATGCCAATTCTTCTACCCCTCAAACACAAATGGGACATTCTTTCTACCCCTCCCTTGGGGGCATATGGGGTTATAACCCCGATCTGCTTCCCGGGGGAGCCCACTAGACACCAGGGATTTTCTTTTATAAAAGAGGATGGGGCCTGCTTACAATGGGCATGGCCATGCCCCACCCCACATAAATGGGGACCAAAGTATTTCTACCTCCCCTAGGGGACAGGTGAAGCAATAGCCCCTGATCTGCCCCCGGGGGCAGAAAGGCCCCTAGCCACGGGGACTATTTTTTCTTAGTGTAGGGGTGGGGTCTGCATGCCAATGCCCCTACACCCTCAAAAATATAGGCAAAGTCTTTCTGCCCCAGGGGCATATGGGGTAATAGCCCCCAATCTGCCACCCCTGAGGGGACAGAAAGCCCACTAGACACCAGGGACTGTTTCTTTTTTCTTAGTGTAGGGATGGGGGCTACCAAGGATGGGCATGCCAATGCCCCCAACCCCCAAAATAAATCGGCACAGTCTTTCTGCCCTCCTGGAGGAGATATGGAGGCAATAGCCACTGATCTACCCCCCTCGGGGCAAAAAGCCCACGAGGCATCAGGGACTATTTTTTATTTTTGCAGGGGTGGGGCCACTGCCCAGGATGGGAATTCTGATGCCCCCACCCCCCAAAAAATAATGGGCACAATCTTTCTGCCCCCCCCAGTGGAAGATGTGGGCAACAGTAATTGATCTGCCCCCTGGGGGGCAAAAAGCCCATTAGGCACCAGGGACTATTTTTTTCTCTGTGTCGGTGTGGGGCCGCCAAGAATGGGCATGCCGATGCATCCACCACGCCCCCAAACAATATGAACAGTCTTTCTGCCTCCTCTGGGACAGATGGTGATTATTACACCCCATCTGCCCTCCAGGGGGGGCAAAAAGTCCACTAGGCAACAAGGATATGTTTATGGGCATGTCAGAGAGCAGTCCCAAAGGCAAGGGTCTCTCCCTTTTTTTAGGCATGCATTTTGGCTGATTCTGCCCCCAGGGGGCAGATCAGCAATATGTTTAGACTCATTTGCCCCCAAGGGAGGCAGAAATTCACGAGATACCAGGGAAAGTTTCCGTATGTGTGTGAACTGGAGTTCAGCTGACTGTCTGTGTGTGCTGGCATTTGGCTGGCTGTGTGTGTACTGCCATTTTGCTGGCAGTGTGTGTGAACTTGTGCTTGGCTGGCAGTGTGTGGACTAACATTTTGTGGCGGAGTGTGTAGACAGGCGCTTGCCTGGTGGTTTGCATGGACTGGCGCTTGGCTGGCAGTGTGCGTGGACTGGCGCTTGGCTGGTGGTGTGCGTGAATGGCACTTGGCTGGCAGTGTGCGTGGATAGTGGTTGAACAGCATGTGGGTGGATGGCGTTTGGCTGGCAATGTGCACGGATGGCGCTTGACTGGCAGTGTGCATGGAATGGCTCTTGGCTGGCAGTATGCGTGGACTGTCACTTAGCTGTCGGTGTGGCTTGTGTGGATCCCACAGCGTATTCTTACCCAGAATCCTCTGTAAATCTGATATTTAGCTAAAAAGTCACATTTTCCTCACATTTCTGTGTGAGAAAGTTGTAGGAACACCGCACCAGCACAAATCTCCTACCACCCAGCGTTCCCCTCGATCTCCTGATAGAAATTATACTTCACTTATGTGGGTGCCAAAAGGAGAGTGAGCCTAAAAATGTATAAAAAAACTCAGCCCTTATGGACATGCTTTGGACCCCCTTCAATCTCTACACATTTTTGGACCTTCCCTGTCACAGGCACTTTGCCCACCCACACAAGTGAGGTATCATTTTTATCGGAAGACCGAGGGGAACGTGGGTTGGTAGGATATTTGTGTTAGTGCAGTGAACCCACACAGAAATGTGAAGAAAATATGATTTCTTAGCTAAATTTGAGGTTTGCACAGGATTCTGGTTAAGAAAACGTTGGGGAATCCATGCAAGCCCAGGACCAAAACGCAGGTGCCCCTTTTGCAAAAACAGGTTGTTTTGTTCTAGATGGGGGCACCTGCGTTTTTGGTACCGGCTTGGCGGCCATTTATGGAAACCTACCAAACCCAGACATTTCTGAAAACTAGACACCTGGGGAGTCCAGGGAGGTGTAGTTTGCATGGATACCCAATGTTTTCTTACTCAAAATCCCGTGCAAATATAGCTATTAAAACATCACTTTTCCCCCACATTTCTGTGTGGGATCACCGTGCCGGCACAAATTTCCTCCTGCCCTGCATTTCCCTCAGGCTCCCAATAAAAATGACACCTCACTTATGTGGGTGGGCCAAGTGCCAAAAACATGTAGAAATTGATGGGGCAGCAAAGCATGCTCATAAGATTTTTTATATGTTTTTAGGCTGACTCTGCTTTTGGCACCCACACAGGTGGTATCACTTTGTTTGGCAGATCGAGGGCAACGATCAGTGCTATTAAATTTGTGCCGAGACGGTGATCCCACACAGAAATGTGAGGAAAATGTGATTTTCTTTTTAGCTAAATTTGAGGTTTGCAGGAGATTCTGGGTAAAGAAATCTTTGGGGGATCAATGCAAGTCACACCTCCCCAATGGCCTAGTTTTCAGAAATGTCTGGGTTTGGTACATTTCCTAGATGGCTGCCGATCCCGGTACCAAAAATACAGGTCACCACCTTGCAAAACCTGGTTGTTTTGTGATAGATATTTTTGATGTCTCCACAATACGTTTTGGGACGTTTCCTTTTTGCGAGCACTAGGCCTACCCACACAAATGAGGTACCATTTTTATCAGGAGACTTTGAGGAATGCTGGGTGGGCAGAAGTTTGTGTCTCCCTGTAGATTCCAGAATTTTCCATCACAGAAATGTGAGGAAAATGTATTTTTTTAGACAAATGTTGAGGTTTGCAAGGGATTCTGGGTAACAGAACCTGGTGAGAGCCATAAAAGTCACCCCATCCTGGATTCCCCTGGGTGTCTAGTTTAAAAAAATATACAGGTTTGCTAGGTTTCCCTAGATGACAGCTGAGCTAGGGCCCGAAATCCACAGCTAGGCACATTGCAAAAAAAGGGTCAGTTTTCAGAGGAACAAAAGTGATGTGCCCATGTTCCATTTTGGGCACTTGGCCTACCCACACAAGTGAGATACCATTTTTATGGGGAGACGTGAGGGATTGCCGGGTGATCAGACGTATGTGTCTCCCCGCAGATTCCAGAACTTTCCATCACAGAAATATAAAGAAAATGTGTTTTTAGACAAAGTTTGAGGTTTGCAAGACATTCTGGTTGATAGAACCTGGTGAGAGCCACACAAGTCACCTCATTCTGAATTTCCCTGGGTGTCTTGTCTTAAAAATTTTACATGTTTGCTAGGTGACTCTAGGTGCCGTCTGAGCTAGGGCACAAAAATCCACAGCTAGGCATTTTGCAAAACAAGTGTCAGTTTTCAGTGGAAAATTGGGATGCGTCCACATTGCATTTTGGGCCATTTCCTGTCACGGGCACTAGGCCTGCCCACACAAGCGTGGTACCAATTTTATCCAGAGACGTAGGGGAGCACAGTATAAGTGTTATTGCCAATTGTATTTCTCTTCATTTGTGCCTTCTAAATGTAAAGCAGTGTGTAGAAAAGAAGTCATTTTGAGAAATGCCCTCTAATTCACATGCTAGTATGGGTATGGGTACCCACACATTCAGAGATGTGCAAATAACCACTGCTTCTAAACTCCATATATTATGCTCATTTTGGAAATACGTAGGTTTCCTTGATACCTTTTATTCACTCTTTATATTTTACCAAGTGAATTGCTGTATACCTAGTACATAATGAAAAACCATTGCAAGATGCAGCTCAGTTATTGGCTCTGGGTATCTTAGGTTCTTGGTGAACCTGCAAGCCCTATATATCCCTGCAGCCAGAACGGTTCAGTAGACGTAACAGTATATTGCTTTCAAAAATCTTCCATAGTTAGAAGAAGTTACAGATGAATACATAGACCCAAATGGCTGTTTTGTCCATCTAAATTTCAATGTTGTTTTATTTCAACTGCTACTTTCTATAAGAAAACCTTGAAGGATCTACACAAATTGCTGAATTCGAAATTCTGTCTAAGTTTCAAAAATGTATAGCTTTCTGGGATCCACCATTCGTTTTACACCAATTTCGACCACTAACTGGAAGGAGTGTGAAAGCACAAAAAAAATAGGAAAAATGGGCTATGTTCCAGTAAAATGCCAAAAGTGTGTTGAAAAATGTGGTTTTCTGACAAAAGTCTACCTGTTCCTAAAGCCTGGAAAGATGGTAATTTTAGCAGTGAAAACCCTTTGTTGATACAATTTTCAGGGAAAAATCACAGATGCTTTCTTCTGCAACACTTTTCCCCCATTTTCCCCCAAAAACTATAAAATGTAGCTGTATTTTGGTTAATTTTTGGACCCCTCCAGTGGAATCCACAAACCCTGGTACCTTTGGAATCCCCAGGATATTGTAAAAAAAGGACGCACATTTGGCGTGGATACCATTTGTGGACAAAATGTTATGGGGGCCTAAGCGTTAACTACCCTAAATAGCCAAAAAAGGCTTAGCATGCGGGGGGAGGGGGGAAGCCTAGCAGTGAAGGGTTTAAAGGATTTCCTAGTAAGAAAAATAAACAGACACTTTGTGTGTAAAAAGAAAATAAATTACCTCTCATTAATGAGTAAAGCTATATCACTATGCAGCAGAAGTATTCTTGTGCTAAATTGATGGAGGCATGGTAGCGTGTCGGGCACTTTGCTACTCTCTGCAGTCTGCAGCTGAGGCCGCTGTAATGGACAATTTATTACCTTACTTTAATTTCAATGGCCATACTTTTCCCCAACTGCCTTTCAGTTATACTCTGACTCCAAAGAGGCAGATGAATAATAATAATAATATGTCACCCACATCACGTATTAAATGCAGATATCCTGTCTGTTGTAAGTAGACAGTGGGAAAAACAATGCACTGCAGTACAGGGAAAAGAACGGGATAAATATATTTTTGTCACATTTGCCACAGAGTATTGCATTTGTCAAAGTCTAAATCAGGCACCTAGTCCCACTTTACTGTCTGGACTCTCCCTACACCACAGATTCTTTTCAACAAATACTTTCACTTGGCAGTAATGAAGCTGTCTCTACTGCAGGCTAAGTTAGAGGGATTAGGGTAGGTATAGGTTTTGCTATAGAATGGTGTGGTGTCACTGAAGGTGATGAATGATGAAAGGGAACAAATTGAACAGGTGAAAATCCATCATAGAAGCCATTAAATATATATATAAATCACTTGTCCAGAAAAATATGGCACACGTCAAGAATGAATTTTTCAATTTTTTTGGTAGGCTAGGACAAAGCTTAGGAAAGAATAAAGGAGTAAAGTACTAGTAGAAGGTGACTGAGTGCGCACTGGGAAACACAGAGCACCCTATTTTTGGTTTGTAATGCTTTGAAAACTTTGCAAGTGCCACATCAACTGAATCAGACACACATTGCACAGCCAACACTGTAGTGCCGAATTGAAACATGCTGCATTTAGGTCACGGTGGTGAAATGCCATGGGTAGGTAATTTGATGTGTGATATAGGATTTGAGAACCGCCAACACGTGTTTTACCTCCTCGGGCTGATATACCTGGGGCTTTCTCAAGGCTGTAAAAATCAAAAGACAAAGGACAGTTAAAATTGTTTAGAATTTGCATCCTCTGTGCCAAAATAGCCATCACCATACGTGACAGTGAAAGAGCACCCATTCTCCTTGTGCAGTAAAGAGAGCAGAGATCTCAATCCATGATTCCTGAAATAGTAATAAGTGCATTTAATGATTTTGAGTGACTCCCATAGGAGGAAAACATTTTCCTCATATAGGATTCACTCATTGTCTTTTGTCTTTTGATTATTACAGCCTTGAGAAAGCCCCAGGCATATCAGCCCGAGGGGGTGAAATACGTGTTGGCTGTTCTCAAATCCTATACCACACATCAAATTACTTACCTTCAAATGAAAAGTGAAAGTCACATATAAATGGATTCGACTATGATTTATTACTAAAACGGAAGACACTCCTACTTCACCTTCAAATTACATATAATTGGGGTATCAAGGGTCTAAACCCCATTGGAGTGTACACCCGCCAAATATTGGGTATTCTCAACAACAGGAAGAGGATGCTGGGCCCTAAGTACCTTAGCAAAATTCATAATGTGTTCGTACAGGTGTGTTTAGTTATTGTTAGTAAACTATCAAATTATACACATTTTTTGAATAATTTAAATTTAACATAACTCAGTAATTACACTAGGCAAGATAAAACATTAAAAAAAAATACATAAAATCAATATTAGTGCTAAACTTAAATAATATTTTTTATTTCTATATGTAATATTTCCCCTTGTGTAGTGCATTTTCTGCATTTAATAAAATTTGTAATTTTGTTATTTTTTAAGGTGTAATTCATGTGTGGTTATTTTTCACTTATTAAGTTAATATGAGCACACCTGTATCAACACTAAAAAAAAATTAAAACATTTTTTTTGGGTGCAAGTGTCTATTTTCATGATGAATGCTTACACCAAAATGTTATTGTTCATTACATTTTTTATTTTTCAAATGTTTGGACTTTACAAATACGTAATTTAAAAAATCTATTGTATTTTCTGTTATAAATGTAAATAAGAATCTGTATTTCACATTTTCAGCATTAACATTTTTGATAATCAAAGAATTGTAAATGAATAATGATGTATGGACAAACTTGGTAAAAATAATTTTTTTTATTTAAAATTGAAATAATTCTCCCATGACCATTTTTCAATAAAAAAAAATGAACAAGAAACAGAGAAAGCCAAAAAAAAACCTGACTTCAGTGAAGACGTTCTCATGGACAATGTTCTGCTGCAGTGGAATGAAAAAGGATCATGGTCTGAAATGGAGTGTGTTTTATAATCTGGTATGCAGGTGAAAAAATTATCAAAAACACATCAGGTGCATGATGCTAGCATTCATTCAAAAGCCACAGGAATGGTACAATGTTGAACATGTCCCGCGACGGATTCTCTCCTTCAGGGATCTGCAGCTAGGACAACGCCGGCACAACTGAGAAATCTAAAAAGGCTCAGCGCAATCCTGCCACCTTGACGGCAACATAGTAATGTTAGCCAGCACAGGAGTCCAACGCGTAGGTGGAGGTGAGCCGCTTATGCAACAGTAACCACTCTGTGAGCAGGACAGAGGATCAGCCTGCCCACGTCTAAATAGGGCGAGCGGGAATCCATCAGCTTCACGGAGTACTTGTATATGCTGCCATGGAGGGATGGCAGGAGTCCTGCCAAGAGCAAAATCAGGCCCTAAATAGGCGCCGTTGAAGCCATTGACATGGGAGGAAAATTCTAGCTGAGACGGCAGGACTCGGACAGGATATCATGCACAGACCCGCCAGCATCTAAATTGAGCGGGCGGACCGCCTAGTAAGCAGACAGAGAAACTGCAGGAAAAGCGGTGGCGGGCCCAGATCCACCAAGATCTAAATCAGGCCAGAGTCTGCTTTACAGATATAAAATAGTTCCTCATGCATTCCAAAGAAAGCAAAAGGTCACATCTAACCAGATAGAAAGATGTGAAAACAAAATACTACTATGAGATGATTCAAGGTATGTTTAATGATGTCTCAAGCCGATAGTGAAAGAAGGCTGACTTGAGACCCCTTTCTATATGTAGGGAGTATATAGTGAATACAATATGTTTGCAAAAATGCTGCAAGCACTATTAGATGCCAAACCTAATACAGGTGTGAGTATGATTACTTGTTAACCCTAAAAATGTACATACATTCTCATGCTTTTATTAAACTTTTTATAACACATGCTGTTTTGCCTTATGGAGAAGTGTGGCTCAATGGTTAGAGCGGCAGACCCTGATGCAGAGATCTGGCCTGGGACCAGGGTTCAATTCCCGCCTCGGCGGGTCTTGGGCTCAATTTCCTCGGACCTGATAATTCTCGCCTCGGTGCCTATTCTAATCATGGGTCCCACTCTGCAACTCTGGGCAATAGCTTGCTTAATCTCCACAACGGCCCCAACAGCACTGGGATGCCTGGCTTCACCCTGGGGGTGCCCAGGAGTGGACATTTCACAGGGAAAAGCCAGGAAGGGTTCCACAGCGGTATGCGTACAGCGCCTGGACACCCCTTTGGGGGTATGGGTGCGCTTTACAAGTACAAATTTCATTTCATTTCATTCATTTATAATAGATACAGTCAACCTATTGGCTTTGTGAATGCGTCTATAAAATTTAACTTGATTGGTCACAGTAAAAAAAACATTTCTATTAATTACTTATCTAATCTCTTACTTTATTTCTGATTTAATAACACAATTTCTTTAATGTGGGTTTTATCTATAGTTATTGTCATTTTTTTAAATGTATATATTATTATATTGGTATATTTATTCGATATGAACTATGTTGAACCTTTTGAACATACATTTAGGCTAATAATATCATCTAGGGGGAGATTCATGCCTAGTCATGATTTATAGCAATGAACATTTCAGCAGAAACAACTGCAAAGTACCATAAGATGTATTGCCTTTTGAAAGCAGCATTTTTTGAGGTTTTTGAACTGATTGAGATTAAAACACATTTTGCTGAAATTACTGTAATCTACAGCGGATCGTGCATTATGCTACAAATGCAGCAAATTCACAATTATAGAGATGATACTGTGGCCACAAATGTACCAAATTTTCTTACACCTAGCTGCGGTGTCAACAGAGGTGCAAACACTGTCTATAGCAAGGCACACCTCTGTTCACAGTATAAAGTGTTACAGCAAACGTGTGATTGAGGAATCTAACTGCTATTAAATTGCTTTGTTCAATACATGTATGAACACGAACGAGCATATTTATCATAGGGTTGCGTTGCTTTTGCCCCACGCAACGGGTTGCAAAATCAACACATCCCTTATCAAGCCACGCTAGGCCATCTTGCATAGCCCTGAGTGGCATGATAAATCTGGAGTAACACAACACAGTGCAAATAGCTGCGTTGCCTTGCTCTTCTCCAAGGAGGCATTCCGTGTGTGGTGTGTGGGTGTTCCCATGCAACAACCATGTTTTTTGCACATTCCAAGATTTACCAATACTGGTAGACTAGGGAATTCGTCAAAATGCACCACCTTCCCAGGTGAGGCGCAAAGAGGAGAAATGTGTTTATTTCTCTTCGTTTTTTTCCTATTTCTATGTGTGCTGCATTCTGCAGCACACATAGAAAGAGGTAAATGCCTCGGGATTGTTTGTGCGCAGGAAGGTGCCCCTTCCTACTCCAAAACAATCCTGCTTACAACACAAGCACCCTTACATTATGGTGCAAGAGTGGCTGCATTGGCACTAGGCAGCACATTGTGTGTCAGCACAGGGGAAAAGACAGGAATGCACCATATTATGTTAAATATAGCACATTCCTCCCATTTCCCTGTCACAAAGCGCAGCAAGGAGGCTTACTACGCTGCACTGCGTTACTTAATGATTAATATGCCACTAAGGGGGGGCGTGGCTTGCCAGCCAACATGGCGGACGCAAGCTCTTAGTGCTCTGGCCGAGATCCCCGGTAATCCGGCGCAATTATCCTGGAAGTGCGCCATCCAAGCCTGTGGAGTGTGGAACCAGACAGCAGAGGTGTAGCGGCAGCCAGGAGACTCTTTCCCGAGTGATCTCCACGACCGAGGACGCGGTGACAGACATGAAGGCGGGCGCGGCCTGTGTGTGGTGAGGCCGCGCAACGGAGACACCTGCTGGGAGGCGGCCGCTTGTGCAGGGACGGTGACTGCTGCAGTGGATACGGCCCCAGTAGCGAGGAGATTGTGGCGGGCCCCCTGTGGTCCCCGCCTCGCTTCGTGAGGCGGACGAGCCTGTCCTACCGCTGCGGGTGGTGCGGCGTCTGGCGAGGCCGCCCGCGGCACAGGAGCAGGGTGATATACCGCCTGCGGCTGGCAGCCGGAGGAGCGGAGACCCGGAGCGGCTTGCCTGGTGAAAAGTGCGGGCGGCCCCCAGGCGGTGAGCAGTTGTGCCTGCAATACGGACCTGAGTGGTGGCTGAACCGCCTAGAGACCGCGCGACCCTCACGGGTCTCGTCCAGGCCCAGAGGGATCCCTGGGGAGTGTGAGGCTGAGGTGGCAGGGGACTGAGAAGCAGCAACCCCCGACGGAGTCGAGTTCACCGCGCAGGAGCGCATTTCATTTGCAGACCCCCCAGTGGCTTCCCCCTAAGAGTCAGGCCTGGAAACAACATGACCCTGTGTGTGCCGCCATTAAACTGACTGGCAAATGCGCGCGCCTGTTGCTGCGCCTGGGAGCCCTGCGGCAGCTGTACTGACCAGACTGAGGAGGCGGTGATCGGGGGAGCTCGTCTCAACAGACCCAGCGAGTGGTGAGCAGAGGTGCGACTTGAAGCCTATGCACCTTGAGGTGGGACTTGCGGCCTATGCGCCCTGGCGCTCACGCAACTATATCAGGTGAGGCCTGGACAGTGTTGGTGGCGAGCGGGGACCGCGCCCCTCAGGCGCATTCTGGGAGCTGCAGTAAGACGTGAGGGTACCTTTGGGGCGAGGTGGAGGCCAATGGGGTACTCCCTGCTAGTCCGTCTGAGCCCGGCATCTTGAGAGGAGCGCCCAGCTGCCTGAGTAAGGGAGGTCCAGGATCAACACGCAAATTTCCCTCTTGCTCAGATGCGCTGAACAGTTCCAGGCATGATCAGTGTTGGGGAGGCCCCTGCCGGCTACCGCTAACCCGCTGACAGCGTACGTTTGTGAAGGGATCTGCCTTGTGACCCCGCGGTCTCTCCGGTGAGGCACCACTTGCAGAGTGCACCTTATACAGCGAGTACTGACTCTAAGGCTGTGACCACACGGACACATAGCGGACTAGCACACGCCACCCTTCTGCTTGCTAAGGCTGCCCAGCCCCTAACGGACACAAGAACTCAATTGCGTGGGGCCGGGTATATCCAGTGCCACGGGAGCGGGAGAGACGGCTGGCATCCGGGCAATGACCGCAGTCGCGGGCAGCCGGCGGTCCCTAGTTACACGGCAGGCCAGCTGGGAATAATAGAAGCGGACACGTCTCTGGAGTTGCCCTCGCGGGCCAAAGTTACTGCTGCGACAGTGCACTGCCCACAATTAACACAGCCTGAGACGGACTGCCACAACAAAAGAGCCACTGATTTCATGGGGCGGGCCTATTCAGTGCCCCGAGGATGGGAGAATAGGCTGGCACTCTGGTAAGGATAACCACAGCAAGTCGTCAACGGTCCCTCATTGCACAACAAGTTGTCTGGAAACAATAGACGCGGACACGTCTCTGGTATCGCCCTTGCTTGCCCGAGTCACCACCGAGACGGGGTGCATTCCACAATTACCACGCCCGAGGCAGACTGCCACGATCAGGGACCAGGTACTAGAAGAGGATACTGACCGTCGTTAGTCGGAAGAGCGAATTACACAGTGACCTTGGGGCCGGTACCGGAGGACATTAGTCGACTACAGCTGCGATTCGAACTGTCATCGGACCGAATACCTCGCGAGTCGCACGCCTGGGAGGCGGAAGATCCCTGACCTGAGCCCCTACCACAGTCGAATCGCTCGCACGACGACCTTGCCAGGCGCTAGCTGTGAATGCCCACGGCGCAGCAGCTCGTGATGGGCCGCATGCGAGCCAAGATGCCACACGGGCCGCTGCGAGCTGGCAGCCTGGATCCCTCCCACCTGAGAGGCGAAGACGACGTGAAGCCGGCATCTACGGCGCTGGAGGCCAAACTGGACTCTGTCCTTGCAGCAGTGGAGAAAATAGGGACTACTCTAGACCATACCAGAGCATCCTTGGAGACCCGGATCGATAAGGTTACCTCTGACTTCACACTTCTGCATGCAGACCACCGCAAGCTGACGGATAAGGTCGCTGCCCAGGGTCAAGTGCTCGCGGAACTCCAACCAGTCACTCACAGCCATGCGGCCACGCTGCAAGACATGATGGAACAAATACATGCCCTTGAGGACAGAGCGGAGGACGCTGAGGGGCGTTCGCGGCGCAACAACATTTGCGTCGTGGGATTGCCAGAAGGAGAAGAAGGAAGACACCCTGAGCAGTATACAGAGAACTGGCTGCGTGACCTTATGCCACAGGGAACACTGTCAAAGCACTTTGCAGTGGAAAGAGCCCACCGAGAGCCTGCGCAAAGCCTCAACCGGGAGCCAGGCCACGCCCGTTTCTATTCAAACTCCTCAACTACAGAGACAGGGATGCAGTGCTACGTGAAACCCGGAAATTGGATGACCTGACAGTCAGTGGCAGCCGCGTCATGCTCTTCCCCGACTACACCGCCCTGGTGCAACGCCAGAGAAACAACTACATGGCGGTGAAGCGACAGCTCAGGCAGCTGGAGTTGCCATACTCCTTGTTGTTCCCTGCCAGGCTGCGAGTGGTCGCGAAGGGTAAAACCCACTTTTCTGACTCACCGGCGGAGACGTGGGACTGGCTAGAAGACTCGGGGCTCTGGACGGGAACGAGACCGGCGGATCCAGGTGACGGCATCGCAGTAGGCAAGAGAAGCAGGTGCCGACCACGACGAAGGGTGACACGTGGTGCAGCGCCGAGAACGGTGGCCCGGAGAGAATGAGAATGGAGCACCAAAACGTACTGGAAGCGGTGACGACACTTGGCACTCCAAATACTCAGTACCGCCTGGAACCTTTCGTGCAACGCACAGTGGTGTCGAGTGGTTCGTCGACGCCGTCGACCGAAGTATCGGAAGAACTTTGCATGCCGGTGGTCACCCCACAGACTGCGGATGGTATCCTGGGTTGAGAGCAGTACACGGATGAACTTTGTGGACGATTGATCACGCAAGTAGCATGTAATCGGTTATAATGATTTGTGTATAGCATGCAGGGAGCGGGGGTGGATAACTGTGGGCACTGCCTGAGCATGTCAGTTAGTTGTTCTTTGGGAATCCCGGCGCTTATGTCACAAGCACCTTGTGAGTCTCTGTACAGGAGATCCACGCGGGTGCGTTGATAACTCACGCTGGCAACGGAGTGCTACTGGCTCCGTGGACTTTACTAACGGGTCCTTTGTGAGGCGCACCACATACACGGGGCAAGAGGGGGACAGCCACAACAGAACGTAGCCTGCGCACACACCCCACCAGGCCACTCTTGACCTAGTTCCTCCATATGCATGGTTACAGAGTTTGGACGGACAACCACGCGAAGTCGCCCCGTAAGTTATGTTGTTTGTAGTTCAGATGTTGTTTTGGTTCAAACAGACCGGTTCATACATGCTCGGACAGGCTCCGTGCTTACTAAGGTATATCCCACCCCTAGCCACCCAGCAGACGGCATATCCCAACAATGACACGGGTTGACATACTCACGTGGAACATACGCGGCATGCACACTCCCACACGACGATACTCCATATTTGCCTATCTCCAGAGGCATTCAGTTGGAATCACCTTACTACAGGAAACACACATGACACAGCTGGAACTGGAAAAACTGCGCAGGCGCTGGAGAGGGCAGGTGTATGGCACAGGGTACTCCGCCCATGCTAGGGGCACACTCATTTGGGTGAGGGCGGGAGTCCCATTTGTCTGCACAGACACGGTAATAGACTCTGAAGGCAGGTACACCCTGGTGCGTGGAACGCTTAATGGTCAGCACATATTGTTGGCCTCGATCTATGCCCCGAATGTCGATCAAGCGTCATTCTTGACGCAACTGTCGCTGGTGCTTACTCCTTATGCTGGTCTCCCCTGGTTACTGGGAGGCGACTTTAACTCGGTGCTGGACGTACACATTGATAGATCCTTCCCTCCTCTCCGCACGACGTCGGCGGTGTCAAATGCGCAGGCGCTTAAGGACTGGCTCTCGCACTGGACATTGTTAGACATGTGGCGGGTCCTCCACCCAGCTGATCGTATTTACTCCTACTATTCGGCGACACACAAACTACATGTCCGACTAGATAGGGTGGTGGGGTCCCGGTCTTTACTACCGTTAATCGAAACCTCGGAGTACTTAGGACGGACGCACTCCAATCATAATCCCCTGCAGACCCAACTCTGTTGGGAGGCTGATCGTCCCCCTATACCCGCGTGGCGCCTCCAGATTGCTGCGCTGGAAGACTCTGAATTCCGCTCATCACTAGGGACAGCTATCCTGACATATTTTGAGCTCAACGAGGGCACAGCAAGTAGCGCACTGGTGGAGTGGGATGCCCTCAAAACTACACTCAGGGGTCACTGTTTAGGCGCCACGTGGAATATACGGAGACAGCTGGAGAAGTCCATTGCCCGCCTCGAATCCCAACTGTTGCAATATGAGCGTGAGGGGGAGGGAGGGGGCAGGCACTCGTGTCGCCTAGAGGCCCTTCGGACGCAGCTCGCGGAGCTGCTGGAGCGCTTGCGATGTCATAACTATGCAGCCCACACAGTCCGCACACACGCCACGGCAGACAGGGTGGGCCGCTTGCTCGCCTGGCTGCTCAAACAAGACGGCACTCGCGCTCCGATTGCAGCTATAGGTACGCGGGAGGGAGAATTGGTGTACACGCAAAGGGAGATACATAGAGTCATGGTGGAGCATTATACACAGTTGTATCGGTCAAGAGTCCACTGTTCGGGCCACGAGTTTGAGAGATTCCTCGAACAGATCCAGCTACCCACAGCCTCAAACATACATCAGGAGGCACTCAATTTCCCCCTCACCCTGGAGGAGATAGGGGAGGCGATTGCATCCATGGCATCTGGGAAAACACCGGGTCCGGACGGCCTGCCGGCCGAATTTTATTAAGCTTACCGGGAGTCTCTGGTGCCGCATTTGCACACGCTTTACGCAACAGCGCTAGAGGAAGGCGAGTTACCCCCTTCGATGCGCGAGGCGTACTTGGTGTCCCTGCTAAAGCCAGATAGAGATCCCACGACCTTGGGATCTTATAGACCGCTGGCACTTCTTAATGCGGACTATAAGATATTGGCCAAGGCACTTGCGGAGTGCCTGGCGCCGGTGGTTTCGGCCCTGGTCCATAGTGACCAAAATGGCTTCGTGCCCAAGTGGAGCACGTCACAGAACCTGCGGAGGTTCTTTCGAGTGGCAACGGATAGTGTACAAGAATGGCCAAAGGCGGGTTGTTTAATGTTAGACCTGGAAAAAGCCTTTGATTGCCTGGAGTGGAGCTACTTGTCGGCGTTGCTACAGCGGTATGATTTGGGGCTGGAATTTTTACAAATGGTGGGCCTCTTGTATAAGAACCCCACAGTCCGGGTAAGGCTGGGTCCGTACATATCTGATGCTGTGCCCATATGCAGGGGCACCAGGCAGGGGTGCCCACTAGCCCCACTCCTGTTCGCGCTAGCGATCGAACCTCTAGCGGCAGCCCTCCGCGCAACCTTACGGGACGGCATACCGCTGGGAGACGCGGTACACCAAGTGTCGTTGTATGCAGATGACCTGCTGGTGTACGTGAGAGACATCGAGAATATCCCGGACCAGTTGGCCAATGTCCTGCGGGATTTTGCTGCTATCTCAGGTCTCTGGGTAAACGCCAGTAAGTCCTGTCTTTATGCGTTCGGGGAGGGGAGACAAGACCTGGGATACACCCTCAATGGTACGAGGGTGCAATGGAAGGGGGATACCTTCCGATACCTGGGAATACAGATATACCGTAAGCCGAGGGACCTTTTTGACGGCAACCTGGGTAGGGCCTCCACAGCCATCAAGTCACAAATGCGATTCTGGGGCACACTGCCGCTAACGGTCATGGGCAGAGTGGCGCTCACCAAGATGGTGATTCTCCCCAGGCTACTGTATTACTTCTCTAACCTACCTTTATATATACCCGCGGTATTTTTTGCCACATTCTCTAAGTTAATCAGGGACTTCATCTGGGGGAGCAGTAGACACAGGCTGTCGCTAGCGAAACTATACCTTCCCACAGATCAAGGGGGGCTGGCGGCACCTTGCTTAGAACACTACTACTTAGCTGCACAGCTGCAATGGATAGCCCGCTGGTTTGCGGACCGGGGTCGGGAGGATACTGCATCTACACTGCCTCCATGCTCCCTGGAGAGACTCCTTGCAATCTTCCACCCAGCCACCAGGGGCATGACGCCAACGCCACTCCTTCTGGTGGTGGCGTACAAATGCTACCGTAGAAGCCTATTTCTCACCAGGGCGCTGGTCCCATATGCACCGGCGTTGCCGCTAGAGGGTTCCCCTAGCGGGATGCAAACACTTACCTCCCTTACATTAACGCACTGGCGAGATGCTGGCATACAAACATTGGGAGATTTGTATTGTGATGGCGCACTTGCCCCATATGACTCCCTAGTTGAGGATGAGGGATTACCACCAGGGCAGTTCCTAGTGCACCGCTCACTGATTGCAACCCTGACCGCTAAATGGGGAGACATGTCCACAGAACCCAGCCAGCACCTTACCATACAATACCTCCACGTTATGGGGCGAGGCAGACTCCTGATCCGCTGGTTTGTGGCGTCCTTGCGAACCCATGCGGCGATCAACTTAGACCCTCTCCGACGAAAATGGGAAATTGACCTAGGGAGACCGCTGGAAGACAGGGAATGGGAACGGGTATTGAAGAGCCCAGTGTGCATACCCAGGAACATGAGGTTTCGACAGATACAGTTGTTCATCATACATAGGGCATACCTCACGCCCGAGACGATCAATAGGTATTTCCATTGTACGGATGCAGTGTGCCCTAGATGTACCGAACCTGGGGTGGGCCTGATTCACATGCTATGGAGTTGCCACAAGCTACACACGTACTGGCACACAATCAGTGAGCTGCTGCGCGTCAGCACAGATCGTAGCCTACCCTTTGACTGGACTGTTTATCTGTTGCACCAGTTCCGTAGAACCCCAGCCATGAAAGTTACATCCCGATTCCTGGATGTGGGGTTTGTGGTCGCTAAGCGATTGCTCACCAAGAGATGGAAGGCGCAGGACCCACCTCACACGCGTGCATGGAGACATTCGCTCTCCGCATGGGCCAGGGCGGAGGGTACTGCAATCAGACAGGAAGAAATGTTGGGATTGAGGAAGGAGCCCATAGCTGTGCAGTGGGAGGGACTGCTACAGACGCTTCAGCAGATTGAGGAGGAATGCTCAGGAGGGCAGTTCGAGGGGAGGGGCGGGGACCCGGAGTAGATGTCAGGACCCATGGAGGTGTGCGGCTGAACTGTTCCACGTGTGTGTTAATTAGCGCTGACACCAAGGTGAACATAATAGATGTCAATGCGGGGGAGTAACAGTCAGTCTGTAATGCTGAAGTACGTTGTTGAGGAAACAAGGGGAGGTGGGGAGATGGGGATATTGGTACTAATGCCGGTCTGTGTTGGGGTTGTTGGGTGTTATCTGTTTTGATCATATTATGTCTGTACTGAAGTCCATGCTGTACCAGCAGAAAGACACTACTCGTTGGACTGCCGAAATCATGCAGACACCGGACTGGCCTTCATCTTGTGTACGGAATGAGCCAAAATGTTGTCATCATATGTATTCTGGTGCGATGGGCACATTTTGAATGTCTACAATGCTCAATATTCAGGTAGCAAGAACATGTTTCCATTGCTATTAAGAGTCACCGTGCATGGGTACTGTTAAAAGTATAAGGCCTTTCGTGTATCTGTAACTTAAAAGTCAATAAAAACAGATTTAAACAAACAAAATGAAATTATCTAAAATACTTAACTAACAATATCAACATTTTCTGAAGCATGAACCAAGAACTGTGCACATAGAACTGGTTTATACTGCACTTGTATCACATACAAAATACCAGTACCATTTAATACAAACATCATTCCGTTTACAGAATTTTCTTACTGTTTGTATACAGTAGAAAGTATCCATCGTTATGTAATAAACATTGTGTAATCGCCTCTTGATTCCATGTCATCACATTCACCCTGCAGAATTCCAGCTCCACAAGACCAATCTACCAGTTTGAATGCATGTAACTTGATTAACGTGTTTTTCATACAGCTGTTCATGATGTATTAAAAATGGCAAAAATAAAAAAAATTAATATGCCACTAAGGGGCATATGTATCAAAGAATGGTTTTAGTGATTCTCAAATATCGATTTTTAGAGAATCGCTATTTGAGAATCGCAAAACGAGATGTAAATAAAAATTCGCAAATATTTTGCGATTCCCTGACATTCCTTAATTGCGACTCTGCAAATTGCGAGTCGCAATTAAGGAATACCTTCCCATTCATTCCTATGGGCCTAGAGGCCCATAGGAATGAATAGGAAGACATTCGCAATTTGCGAGTACCCATTAGGTACTCGCAAATTGCGTAATGCAATTTCAAGGGTGCAAGGGTGTCAAAAGGACACCCTGTTGCACCCCTGAAATGTGCATGTGTGCACATGTGGCACAGATACATGCCCTAAGGGGATGTATGTGCGCCACATGGCACTTTGAAAAATGCAAAAAAGTGCATTTTTCAAAGAAATCGCAAATTACCACCAACTTGAAGTTGGTGGTAATTTGCGATTCCTTAAGGCCAAATCGCACTTTTTTTGTGCTTCTTACATTGCATTTAAGGAATCGCAATTTGCGATTCCTTAAATGCATTCGCAAAATAGGGAATCGCAAATTTTGCAATTCCTTATTTTGCAAGTGGGTTTTTGTGTGATACATTGCACACTGCTAAATGGCGATCACAATTTAGCTTGATACATATGGCCCTAAGTTTTGAGCTTGGGCCACGCAATAATAGGAAGACAAGGGTACCTCAAAGAGCAATCCACCCTTCTCTGTGGATAACGTAGATTGAGTTTTGTGAAGGTTCATGATCCCTATTCTCCGATCTATTGAGAGGCATTCTAGTTATAAGTTAATACACATCCAAAGTGAGTGCTATTATACTAATTCATATCCACCATTTAACATCACTGTACAATTATGAATTCATTTTTCATACAAAATCATTCAGTACTGGCAGATTATGTAATCTACTTTTCATTGACGAGTTTCAGTGAAGAAAATAATTCTAGTCCACCTTCTTCACGACTTTCATCCATAATTATGCAGTATATGTGGGAGTGTAAATGCAAGAAGAAGTGTAATTTTCACCTGGGAGCATTTCTTTTCTTCTTGGTTCATAAACCCTGTATCCTTAGTCAGAGGAGCAGTTCTCATTCACTAGTGAAGTAAAGTTACAATAAAACACTTATATTTGTATTTATGTGTGCTCAACTTGCAACCAGAACGAGGGTCTTTGCATGAGAAAACATTTGGAGAAAATAAATAGGATTACAGACAATTAGTTAGGGGTCTTCCAGATCTTGTGTTACTAACGGGGTCTATTTTGGTTCCTGTTTAAGAGGTTAGTCAAGAACATAGTTCTAAGAGTGGAAAGGAGTGACAGAGTCATTAGTTTATGTAATCTGCTTAAACAGAGGGGGATATATACAAGAAAATGTTGGACCGCAATGTAACGTCAAATTTGGCAATGCCGTGATCTGACATCTTTAAAAAGCAGGGATGCGCCGTGTTTACAAAAATACAGAGCACCCCTGCATTTACCCTAGCGCTAAAAAAGCTACCTATCGCAAGCGCAGGCCCCTTGCGCCATGTTCCAAGGGTGCCGGCGCTGCAGGGGCGATTGCTTGTGTGCAGGAAGGGACACCTTCCTGCACATAAATAATCTTGGTAGGCAATTTGCTGTTTCTAAGTGTGCTGCAGAATGTAGCACACATAGAAAGAGCAAAATGCGAGGAGAAATTAATAATTTCTCCTCGTATTGACACCCTAAGGCCAGGTTTTGGCGCTGCCCCATCCTTGTAAATATGGGGCTGCGTCAAAAAGCAATGGGTGTTGCAGTGGAATGCCCACTGCAACACCCATTGCCTGCCCCTTTGCCGCAGCGGACTGTTTAAATATTTATGCTAAACGCCACCTTGTTAATATGGGGTATGGAGCAACGCAACCGTAGTGTCAGAAAAAATGATGCTCCGGTGACATTAGGGGCTTGTAAATATGTCCCAGAATTTGTAAAGATCTCCAACAACAGGTATCAACCACCACTTCCCATTATAACACATAAGACCGAGTAAAGCAGAAAGGAAACAGCTTATGCTTAACAGTACTGATGATTCATATCAGACAACCAGACATCAAACTTCTACCAGAGGTGGACTCTTCTACACCATGATACAATGGTGCCAGAACTTTGACAGTGCTAGGAGGATACATTAATGGTTAAAGACATGGTGTTAAAACTCTCTAGATAGCATAACATGATTATTTATTTATTTCAATATTTTGTAACGTGCTGGCCGTTCACTGATTGCCATATTGAGGTATTTTTGCAGTGCAGAGGACTGGAGGATATTTGACTCTTTAATGTTATGACACTGTGTCCAAGGTAGAGGTTCAGCCCATGAAGGAAGACGTTTCTGATCTGAGCTTCAGCCAGGGTCACACATCAGCCCTTTTCTATCCTTGAGTGTCATGAAGGTTTATTCCTATAGATTCTTTGGACAGTTGGGAAGACTTAAATGACCGGGCCTATATTTAAGTTGAATTTTTATCATTGAAGGGATAGGTAAATTCTTTAGTTTTGGAAACAGGGTGCTCCAAAGATGGGATTCCACCCCAAATACTGAATTTCTGTAGTGGGTGACTCGGGTAAATCTATCTGTTACTGTGGTACTCCACTGTAAATGAGATTTCAGTTACCAGTCTCAATGACACCAAGATTCTAGTCATCTGAATGTGATCTGGAATTTGTAGCAGTGGTTTCATCCTCTGCAGAAGAGGTGGAGATTTGATGTTTCTGATTTCCACTGTGGCGTGATTCCTAAATGAGAAATCTGAGTCAAGAGTCAAAGGTGATTCTCTACTTTGGCAGGACTCTGTTTTTACCTAGTGCCTCTGGACAACTGAAGGAAAGGCTGTCACCATGGGGAACTCCAACTCTGAGGATTTTACTCTTTGACCATTCAAGATAGCTTTGTCCATCTTTTGCTGAATGTGTTTGAGACAGGTGGTGATGGTTTTCCATTGTTCATTGAATCTGCCAAGTCCATTTTGTAGTTGAATATCATCTGCATACATTTGAAAGTGCAGCTGGTATTGCCAGCGCTCTTGTGTAAATGCTGAATAAAAGGAGAGTTGGAGGGTATTCGTAATGGACCTCATAAGTGAAGATTTCTCAGAAGGTGATGAGGAAAATGGTTTGATTTGATAGCTTTGATATTTCCATGCTCTACAAGATGTTTTATTATCCCCAGTTTCCTTTCCTAACAAGAGGTCATGGAAGATTAGGAGGTCATGGAAGATTAGCAGTTGTTAGAAAACTGCATCCAGAGAGGATAGCAGGTCTTCCCTGATGTTTGCTATTGTGGCTTTTGTCCCTACCTCCGGTGTAAAGTTGGATTTAATGAATGCTTGCAATTGTCACATAACATCTCCTTATGATCTTGCTTAATATATAGACGCTGAAAATGGGGCAATAATTCGCTGGTTCAAGCCTGTTTTGCAATGTTTTCTTCAGTTTTTGTATGATTTTTGCATGTTTTTTGGGTGCTGACCATCAATCCTTGTGGTAATGAGGCTTTTACGACATTTGTTATGGCCGGACACAGCTTAGAGAAATAGGGGCATATTCACAAGAACGTGTGATAACTTCCGCAAAAGTTGCTTAACGCAACCCTTCGCATCGCAGTCCATCACGTGAAACTAACACCGTGTCAACGTGGTATTCCCAACCCGGCGGCACCATGCGATAGTAGCAGGATAACGCGCCAAATGACCGCCCAAAAATTAACGCGAAGCAGAAAAATTGCGAAACACGAACGTGAAAAAACCTGCGATGCCCCAAACGCGATACAAAAATCAGCGACAACCAGCTACAGGCCTGAAATTCCCACGCGTCATGCGGGAAAAAGCACTATAAAAGCAAACCCCCCAAAAAAAGACATAACCAGATAAAACTGCGTAGCACCATGGATGCACACGGACCGAGTTCAGAGGATAACCCGAACCCCACAAGCCCCGCGGAGGACCAGCCAGCAACCCCGTGCCAGGGGGAGGGCAAGGAGAAGAGGAAGAGGAAGACAGGGTTCAGTCCGCAGGAAGACAGGATCATCGTCACGGAGGTGATAGAACACCACCAACAACTGTTCGTCACCTCCACTGGGTCATTGGCAACACAAACGGAAATATGGCAGTCCATCGTCACCAACGTGAATGCAGTCGGAGTGTCCAGGAGGCTAATGGAGGAGGTCAAGAGGTGCTGGCATGAAGTGCACAGCAAAACCAAACAGAAACTCGCTGCCAACATGAAGGCAGCAAAGGCGACTGGAGGTGGGAGTCCGGCACCACAGGAGGAGCTGGATGAGCTGGAGGAAATGGTGGCCACAGTCATCAGTGTGGAGACGGTGCAAGGAGTCGGGGGTCTGGACACAGCGCGATATGGCTGGACCCAACAGCAACAGGGTGAGTAACAACCAGGGACTGGGGGGACGGGGGGGAGATGGGCACAATGGCACACATGCACAAACATGTGCAGCACACTGCACACCCACAATGAGTGCGGAACATGTCCCTGATACCCTTGGCACACCGCAGCACACATAGAAACACCAAGTAGGCCCCCGTCCACAATGTGCACAAATGGGCCACCCTCCATATCACTAATGCCACAACCCACCCATGCACATGTGCCGAATCCATGAAATCAGCGGCTCTGTGAGCCACACTGACAATGCAAGTGACACTGCATGAGCAATAGCATGGCTGAAGTCACAAGACATGTCATGGCGCATGACACGACATTGAGGTGGCTGAGTGTGGACCACATCCGTAAAGGAGCAGGTCACACCCTGACACATCCACGGGTACCTACGACCCATGACGGCAAAAACACATCAGCAGACACACAATGCACAAGAGTACACATTTTCTCCAGTCGCACAAATGACCCAAGTCGCAAACATCCCATCACCCGAAAAGCACACAAGTCACATGCACACCGACTCCAAGGGATAAGGGTCCGCCAAAGCAGAGCTGCAGGGGCGATTAGGCAACAATGCAGCACACACACATAGCAATCACAGTACCCCAACACTGACAACAATGTGGTACAGAGTGCAACCCCTACACCACAGGACAGAGGACACAAATGGCGCCGCCCGTGCATAGAAACTGGCCAATCACATCCGCCAATGCCTGACACTGTAAGATGGTAATGTACGAGTACAACCACACATCCGTCATGTAGTCGAAATGTACACTGTTTCCCACCAAATAGCCAGCTTCACCCAAACAGTCACAATGTACATCGTCATGCAGTCTGAATGTAAACATCTACAATGCGTCAACATACATGGAACACACTGTTAACCTGCATCTCCCCTTTACATTGCAGAAGGACAATCAACACCTCCTGCAGAGCAGACCACACAGCTCTTCATTGATGATGAAGAGGACACCAAGCCCATTTGCACAGACACCCTCCAACGGCTCGTGGACAGCCTCCGCACCCCACCCCCAGGAGCAGGGCAGCCCAGCTGCATCTCGGTCACCCCACCACCTGCACAGCCCACACACAGCAGGAAGCACACACCACCACGGCTGGCTCCCAGGACCCCCACGACCAACACATGGAATTCCAACGCCATGTGTTAGGGTGCCAGGAGAAGGTCGCAGATCAGCTGCGGATGGGTTTCGACCTCGTGGCAGACAAACTCGATGCCATACGTGGGTGCCTGGGTCCCATCAGGGAGCACCTACAGTCCCGAACATACACCCACTGTCCGCACCATGCTCAACAACAATCCTTGGCTAACCTTGCTGGGTCCATTACCCGGATACGAGAACTGTCTAGGCAGACAGGCTCCAGCGATGACAGCACAGAGTTGGCACAGATGCGGAGGACAATGGAGACCATGGAGCAGATGCAGGCTGGAAGTATGGCTGCCACTGCTGAACACCAGCGAGATGTAGCTGCGATCTTCCATGCCTTGCGGATCCTCATCTTGCCATTGCTGCCACTGAGCCTGTACCAGATGACTGCTGCAGGAAGCTCGACACACACATCTCCACCCCCTGATGTGTCAGTGGCACATAGTGACGCAGCCCTATCACCTTCACAGCCTGATGTGCCAGTGGCACACAGTGACGCAGCCATAACACCACCACACACACCTGACACACCGGACACAGAAGACGTCTCAGAGGAGTAAGATGTCCAGGGTAATGACTGTGTGAGGAAGGAGGCAGTAGCATCAGTCCCCGCCATATGGCCTGTCCCTGCCTGGTTGTGCACTCTGCATCATGCCCTGGAACAACACCTCCCAATGTCCCCCGAAACACTCTGCGACATACACCTGGCCCCCGACATGGACTGCCATATCTGCTCTGGTACCAATGACACAGCCATCCTGCGGCGGACTGAACTCTACCTCTTCAGATTCACTTTGCATTCCCCAAGGACTCTGGTTGGCCCACCACTGGGCAACCATGTTATGTGGGCCTGAAGTGGCCATGTACTGCTCCTGCCCTGACACCCCCCAGAATGTGAATAAAACATTCCAAATCACACAGATGTGTCATGTCTATGTTCACTCACGTATCAATGTTTGGATGGGTGCAGGGACATTGATTGCACCAAAAGGTACACCCTGGTAAATGTACTCAATGCACATGTTTGAGCCTGACCCACATGGCCAGTTAGATGACTGTGAAAGTATGGACAACCTGTGGCCTCATTGCACATTAACGACAATCTCGTTACCCCCCAACGTAGCCCCACGTCCATGTGTCAAATCGGGCTGTGTGTAGAAATCTCATGATAGGTAGCAGTCCTGAAGTGGTGTCCCCCATCACATGTGACAACAGAACGTGTCTTCGCATTCCTACTCACACACATCTGTGTGGACACAGTCTGTTTTGTGGATGACCTTGCTCTACATGGCAAGTAGTTGGACACCATATGCACATTGCTGGTGACACGTAAGAGCATAGTTCTGCCAGCAACTATTCCAGCCACAATGTCTGGCCCACGGATGTGGAGCTGTCAATGGGGACCCACACGCAGTCCATTAGCGTCAGTCAATCCCTCCATGTATACAGACAATGCACATGTGGGCACACGATTTGTCATCATGATGAACACTCATCACAGTAGTACACAGGTGCAGTGGCGTAGGCTTTATTGACATGTGCGTGTCAGTACGGGCAAGGCAAGGGCCACAACATGCAGACCAATGTTCAAGACACTTACAGGCAGCTTAGGGACATGTCGAGGTGCAATTAATGGGGTGGCAGGAATGAACACCACACATCACGGATGTCAACGGTCCCGACCCACCTTGCCTTGCTGGACGAGCCATGTGATGTTTGGCGTCTGCTCATTGGCCCGTGTCAGGGTGCACGACTCACAGCCCATGGGACTGCATCACCTTCCACAGGTGTGTGTACACACGCGTAGGTCCACGCACATGCATTCTGAGTCCTGCCGAAGGCAGACATGTCCACTGATGTGGTGGGATATGTGGCCATTCTTCTAAGGTGCTGCAAGGTGTGGCGAGCTGTGCTGTGGGTGACAATCATTTGTGGCTGCAGGAACGTAGTTACTCGTCCATGTATGCGAGCTCCGCTTCATGGGCAATCTGTTCCAGGAGTTCCTCGTTGTCGGGGTCAAGGTACACGAGGGCGAGCCAATCCATTTCCTGGTCCGGGCAGCTGTGCTCCGTCCACGCCGTTTCACCAATCCGCAATACAGCCCAATTGGGGAGCGCATCGATGTGGTCACTGCACACGAGGAGTTGTGCAATCTCCCATGCCCAACTGCCTGCATATACGCCCAATGTCAAGTCATCCCATGCACGGGTATCACGGTTACACTCCTGTTCGTGGGCCAATAGGGGGCGCACACACATGTCATAATCCAGTTCGGCTACCGTTGTGTTGGATAGACAGACATCCATGGGCCACTCGAATGTGCATGTTCGACAGTGGAACCAGGGCTGGACGCAGGTCACGTACGCAAGCTGGAAACTCAGACGGTAACTGATGCGCAACACTGCCAGTGGCAGTGATCCCAACAGATGCAGCATTCATGCACGGTACAGTTCCACGTGACAGGGGTTGTGCATGTGCCAGGTATTGCCAGCCATTGCCTTTGTTGGTCTCGTGGCACCGGCACTCTTCTGACAGGTGGCAGTCATGTGGATGGTCTGCCACTGCTCGGAGCAATGAGTCGTATTTGTGTGCAACGTTTGTGCGTATGGGTTTTTTCTTACTTATGTGTCAGGGGCATCCAGAGCAGGTGTACCGCAAGCAGGGACAAGTGTGTGTGGGGTGTGGACAAGTTGGTCTTTCATTCGCGCAGTTCATGGTGTGGGAGTCGTCAGGATCTGGTATGGTATCTCTTGCAGGGGTGCCAGCCGCATTCAGGACCAAGGTCGGGGGTTCTGATGTCCTTCGGCCTTGTGTGTTGGGACAAAGGATCTTTCATTCCTAATGTTGGTCTGACTACTGCTTGCAATTTTGAAAGGTGATGTTGCCTTCGCGTTGCTATTGCTGCCGGGCCTTTGACTTGGTGTGCACCAATGTCGATACACACACAACATTTGGCATGTATGAGCCAGGAGCCCGATTGGCCTTGCGCTCCTTGTGCATTCTCTCTCTCTCTTTCTCTCTCTCACTCCCTCTCCCTCCCCCTCTCTTTCTCTCACTCTCTCTATCTCTAACTCTCTGTCTCTCTCTTTCGCTCGCTCTCCCTGTCCTTTGGTGAGCGCATGACACACCTTCTTATCTGCCATTTCGTTTTGCAGGCTGTGACTTGCAGACTGTCCTGGGGGACCCGCCACGACTATTCAGAATGTTTGTTTTGTGTTTAGTCTGTATTGGGCAAATTGTTTGCTAGATCTAAGATGTATGTCTGATTCTCATTTGTCTGACGGCACATGTATGTTGGGTGTTGTGATTGTGCGACATCTGGCACATTGTTTTGTTGATGGTTTCATGACGTTGATATGCCATATCTTTGTCCGGGGGTGGTTGGGGGTGCCCGGTGGGGGCCCCGGGGGAGGAGGAGAGGGGTGGGGTCCTGTGTGTTGTGGCGGTGGGTGTTGTTGCCTTGGGGCTACGGGATGCATGGTGGGTGACTCCATGGCATCTGTTGTTCTTCATGTGTGGCTATGGGCTGTGCTCCCTTGTCTGGTGCCGGTTGTCGTCCGACTTTACACCAGCTAAGAGCAGGTGTTAATTTCCTGCTGCTAACGCGCCTTATCGCATGTTTTGTGCTCTTATCGCAGATCTGGCTGGTCGTTGAGAATGTTGTGGAGTGGTGTTGTCGCGGGTTTTTGCACGGGTACGCCTACTCTGTATATCATTAGCGTTAGTTGCCGGGCTCATCTGTGGCGATGTTTTTTGCGGGTGCTATCGCAGGTAAAGTGGTGATATCGGCTGTTTGCACTAGCTTGTGAATGGGGCGATGATTTTATCGCGACTTTGGCTGCGGTAAAGTGCCGATAACTCGGCGATAGCTCCTTGAGAATATGCCCCATAGAGTTTTGTTGTATTGCTCTACAGGCCCCAATGGGCATGTTTGAGGCTTATAGTTTGGTATCTGCTTTACTCACTTTGCCATGAATAAAACTGAAGAATGAGAATAAAGTAAGGATTTTGGTGGAATCGAATGGAGTACATGGCAGCGAATTGAGTTCTCTAAAATCCCCCCGAATCTTCAGGACCTCATTCTTGAAAACTATGTTCTTGTTGAAGGACACTAGATTTTCAAACTGTTCATAAGAAAGAATAAGGACATTCTTACGATCTCCAGCCCCGTCACTTCTCAGAAAATAGCTGCCCTTGGACTAGGCCTGGGAAAAATTGCCAGTAGCATCTTCAAAATGTTTTCATCTCTCCTTGCCAGTCTGTGCTTCTTAATCCCTTATAAATCTCACTGGGGTGAGGTACCAACAAAGTAAAATTATTCCCCTAAACGTCTGATATAGTTTAAATTTAAATGCCTGATGAAAGGCTACTAATGGGCAGTGCAGCCATTTTTCTCTTCAAGCCCCAAAGGAGATCTTCCATGGGCTGCAGAGCCTTTTGTGTTTATAATAAGCAATAGAAAGCAATTGAGTCTATATCACTGAAGGAACAGGAAAAAGGTTATCCATCTGTTATCACATATCTGTAACTCACAGTAATCTTTTTACTATATATGTCAGAGCAGGCAAGGTAAAAGGGTTAACAAGTGGCTGTACTGCTAGACTGCCCTGTAGGGCCTGTTCTAACCCATGTGACTGGAAGAAAGACACACTGCCTTGCAGGGACATGCCATTATCGGAAGAGAATAAAAAAATATTAGGAAATGCTTCACTCCCCTCACACCCAATCATAACCCCATAACAAATTAAAACAACTGAATCAGATAAGTTGGGGTGCAATATGACATGCTTTGACTTCTTGCAGAGGATCATGTGCATCTAGGGAAGGCTTATAAAATCAGACTTCCTTGGGCGAGGCTATATGTTCTATTTTGGTGTTCATTCAAAAAGATTAGCAGAACTTTTCACCATTCACCTGAGAGACAAACAGGGCCTCATTTACGTGGAATTGGCATAGGGCAGCGCCGCACGTTTTCTTGCTGCGCTGCCATACACCAATGTGAAAGGGCAGGAATGCCCAGATTTATGAAATATGGGGGGATATTTACAATGAAATGGCGCAGCACAGCGCCACAGGCAATTTTGCTGTGCTGAGCTCCGTCATTTAAAAAAATGCTGGGATGCACCGTATTTACAGGAATACGGCGCACCCCTGTGCCCTCCCCTGCACCGGCACTAAAACAGAAGCTGTGTACCAATGTAGGCACCCTTGCACCATGCGTTAAAGGGATGATTGTGTTTGTGCAGGAAGGGACACCTTCCAGCACAAAGACAATAATTAATGGCATTTTGCTCCTATGTGTGCTGCATAATGCAGCACACATAGAAAGAGTAAAAGTATTTTTCCCTTGTGCACCACTTTAACGCCTCCCCTTGAAAAGCGTTATTGTTTGGTGCTGCTTCAAATTTACCAATCCATGTAAATCTGGGGCAGTGTCAAAAAGCCATGGGTGTTGCGAGGGAACACCCACAGTAACACCCATGGTATGCCCCTTTGATGCAGAGTACTGCTTGAAACAGGGCCATATTTACAAGGCCATTTAAATATGGGCCAGCACAGAGCACCACTGGTGCAAAAAAAAGGGCACTCTGGTGGCACTAGCGGCTTGTAAATATGCCCCATTGTGCATTGCAATCCTTTTCCTTGCGCTAGCGCACAATTTGCTGCCTAGCGCCAATGTGGGCAAACATCTAAGGCATCCCTGACACAGAGTAAGGCAATGCAGCGCTTTGCGCTGCCTTGTACTCCATATCTATGAGGCTATGCAAAGCCATGCAGGGTGACCATGTGTCATCTCATAGGTATGATTGAGAGGCCTGCGCCACCGGAGAGTCAAAAAAGTTGATGCTCCGGCAACGCAGGCCTCTTGTAAATAAGCCCTGCAGTGTTCTGCCATGTTTATTAACACAGGTGTGTCCAATGTTTTCAGAAGATTTGAGCTGTACATAGTTGTCTTTGAAAATGTCTTCACATAGATGATGCCTGAGCTAGGTTCACTTTTTTTAATACATTTATTCTCATTAACATTTTTCCTAAAGGGTGATTTTCTTCATACATAGTACTATCCATCACACACATTGAAGTGTACAGAAAGGGCGTTCTCCTCACAACTACCGACTGTTTCTCTGAAGGCTGCATTTCCTAGTTCCAGAAAGCAATTTCCTTCTGTAAGCTGTGGACACGCCTTTTGCAGCTTCCAGCCGATCACATTGATCCAGGGTTTGATAACATTCTGTTCAGACTCCCTTTGCAAACATGCAACTCACACTTGTACCGAGTTGCTGCTGCCCAGCCAAGGTGTGGTGCTGGTTTGCCACCATTTCCATTAAGTAAATATAATGTCATCCTAGCCTCTCCTTAAAATACTACAGTTTTAAACACCCTAACATTTATTACTAGGGTATAAGAATAAACTCAACAGCATAAGCTCGTAAAATCAGTGCAAAACACGCGGCTTCCTTCCCCAAAGCCAATCACTTTTATGCTTCTCAATGGGAAATGCTTGTTGTAATGCAATTATAATCAAATGGCAATATAATAATACCAAGGGATAGTGTTTTGGCTTTAGCAAGATAGATAGATAGATAGATAGATAGATAGATAGATAGATAGATAGATAGATAGATAGATAGATAGATTTTGTCTTTTCTATTTGAAGCAAAACAAGGGTTGACACCTTTGGACAGCTGATTATTTTTAAATCTTTGCTGTTCCCTATATTTTTTTTTTAACATGGTAGTTCTGCCTCTGTTAGCTGTATTAGTTGTGTAGGGCTAGTTTAGATCGCTCTAAAATACTTTTGAAGTGATTTCTTTAGATAGTTTCTGTGAGAAATCAGGTTGTTGGTTGAGGTGGTGAAACCCTACTCAAGCAACAGCCACAATCCTTGTCAGGGTGATCCACAAAAAGTCACTAAATTAATCTCTGCTAAACCCTCTACTAGCTTGGCACAAAAGCAGTCAGCCTTAACTTGACACTCAAATGACTAAAACCTAATCAGTAAAACCGGTGCTATGCAATTTGAAAGGTTTTAGGTAAGTATAACACCTAAAAGCCCAAAGCGCCATTAGTGACTATCTGGTTGTATGAGGCCTGGTGAAAGTCACAAGTTCAGGCCGAACACAATGGGGCATGAGCCGGGCACAGGAACCAGGTTAGTCCAGCTGAAAAAGTTACCTTGTAAAGTGCAGTGCAGCGAGTTCCATTTGCAGTGGAGGAGGCCCCAAGGAGCAGGGAGCTCATCGCAGATGGTCATGGCTGTAGCACGAAGACAAGATGGGCATTATGGATAGTTGTCAGTGTAGCACGAAGATACTGTTGGGCATCGTGGACGGTTGCTGCTGGAGTTTCTCATTGGCCTTCACCACAGGGTGTTGATGCTGTAGCACGAAGTGTAGATCTTGCATTGCCAGTTATTGGCAATTGCTAAAGCGCGAACAGTCGGGTTCACCGGAGCTTGGCATTGGCAGTCGGTGAGGGCGGCAAGATCTTGGTGCTAATGGGCCCATTCACAGTTGCTGAGAGCCCAAAACTTCAGAAATTCTATTTTTATTTTAGGAGGAGCTCACCTGATGCCACATAAAGGGTCCAGGAGCAGAGGGGCGCCTCTTGGAGATCAGGAACTCACTCCAACAGAGGCCAGTAGGGTGCAGGCCGGTCCAGTTGCAGGTCCAGGCAGACCCAGAACAGCAGGTGAGCCGGGCAGTTGCAGTGAGGCCTCTGGAGCTTGTTGTGGCCTTGTAGTTCAGAATAGGAGGTCAGTCATCTGACTCTTGGAGTCACTTCATCCTAGGATGAAGGGTGCAGAACCAGTCTTCCTTCTCAGAAAGCAGGGCAGGACCCAAGCAGCAGAGCAGTCCTCTGGCAGCAGGGCAGGCCTTCTTCTGTAGTAAGCACAGGTCCAGGAGTGTACTGAAGAGTGGGTCTGAGGGCCCTCGTTTTATACATGGTGCCACCTTTGAAGTTGGAGAAGCTTCTGGAGTTTTCCCTTACAGAAGTGTCTGGAATTTTATGCCTCCCTGTCCTGGTCCCAGTCTGTCTGGCAGCACAATAAGCTAGTGTCAAGTCCTTTGTGTGTGAGCTGGGCTGGTGCCTTTGAAGTGCAAGTGTGGTAGGTGACAGCTCTGCCTCCGAAAAATGCCAGGATGGCTAATCCTGCCAACACTGAAACTCTACATTGTGATACTGTCTGATAGGAATACACACAAAGACTAACTGCCAACTACACCTAGTCATGTGACCGTGGAACAGGCTGCAAGCAGCAAACGGTCAGGACAAAAAAATACCACCTTTCTAAAAGTGCTTTTTCAGAATTGTGACTTAAAATCTGACTTTCTCAATAAAGAAGGAATTAAATTACAATTCCTCAGACCCCCAACATGACATTCCTAGCTGCCCCCACACACAAGTTATCACTTATTAAATGTAAGAAGGTTACCCAATGTTATCCTATGGGAGAGGTAGGCCTCATAGTAGTGAAAACTAATTGCGTGAGGTTTTCACTACCAGGACATGTAAAACTTAAAACAACAAGTTCAACTTTTTAAATAAATTGCACCTATCCATAAGATCTTTTAGGGCCTACCCCAGGATGGATTTATAAGTGTGAAAAAGGAAGGTTTAGATCTGGCAAAAGGTTTATTTTGTCAGGTTAAAATGGCAGTTTAAAACTACTCAAGTACGTTGCACAATCAGTCCTGCCGGACCACTAGTAGCATTTAATTTGCAGGCCCTGGGTGCCAGTAGTATCACTTTACTAGAGATTTATAAGTAAGATAAATGTGCCAATTGAATTTAAGCCAACATTACCATGTTTAAAGGAGAGAGCACACACACTTTAGTAATGCTTAACAGTGGTAAAGTGCACAGAGCCCCAAAAGTCAACAAAAATTGTTTCACAAAACAGGAGGCAAAACGTTTGCTGCTGACCCTGTAGAGAGGGCCAGGTCTATCAGTATCTATTTTAAAGTTATGTTTCAGAGTGAAAAAGTATCAGTTTTTAGATGTTTCCAAATATGTTAGTGGTCTAGGCATAAAGTAAATTCCACACTTTTAAAATAAAATACATGGGGCAGTCCTAAGCAAGAGTAGCAGAGGTGCAGTAGTGATGAGGCTTTTTAACAGTCATATGGGTTGATGGGCCACTGCTATAATTCTAGCACTAACACGAAACTTGAAGAAAGTTCTCTGTATTTTGAATTGCCACGTCCACACTGCTATTTTCTGTTATGTCATTTTTTTAAGTTCTGACACCTGACCTATGCTTTCCCAGCCTCTGACCCATAATTTCTCATTGTTTAAATCATCCCACATATGTTACTACAATGCTATGCTTGGGCGAGGCTAGACTGTGAACACAAGACAGATCTGGCAAACATTTTCATACCAGACCCATAGTGCACTCGGAGAACGAGCACAGCCTGATGGTCTCCGGTATGGTTTGTGGTGTTGGGTTTTGAAAAATGGAAAACAATTGAGGTCAAATGTTGCTTTTAACAGCACATTTGTTTTTATAAATATGGTCTATAACCAATAGATAGTACAAGCTTAAGGGTAAATAATGGGTCATTTGGCTGTGTAGTTGTGTTTTTAAATGAGGGGGTCAGAGAGACCAAGTGACAGGAATAAAGCTGGACATAGTCCTTTTAGACATGTTGTGGCCTCAGTACAGATAAAGCAAATACAAGGAGACTCACCCGCAGTCACAGATCTGGGTTGAATCCATCATCATTCTTTAGCTCACTTCGCCACCCCAGTTCAGGCACAGCTAAATGCAAATCAGTCTTGACCCTGTGCCTCATGGGAACTGTCCAGCCTGAACTGCCAAGCCAGGTCTTACCTGGACTGGAAACAAGCATCCTGGGACCGGTTTCTGGGTAACACCCCTCATCAGCCAGGCTAGCTTGAATCCAGTGGCAAAGTCAGCAAGGGACCCACGTCTGGGCATACCCTGCCAACTTAGAGCGAACAAAGCAAACACAAGGAGATGATGGACGGAGTGCTGAAACTTTTCACACATTTTGTGCAGGAGGGTGAACCTTCCTTCAAAAAAACAATCCTGACTTTAACTCAGGCACATAGTTCACCAGCACAAAAAGATAGCAGAAGTGTGCCATATCTTTGTAAATATGGTGTATTTCTGATATCTTCTTTTCCACAATGCATTGCAGCAAGTTGCTTTGCTGTGCATTGCGTGACTTTTTGTAATTCTGGGCCAAACTTTCTATATAGGAATAAAGTTATTTTTCCTGTGTCATTTAAGGGATAACTCGCCTGCATGTAGCTTGAGACTGGCAGGTCGGTAAAGCCTGACACAGAGCTAAAAGGTCTTAAAACCTGCATGTGTGAGGTGTGTGTAACGTGAGGGTTAGCTTTGTTGTCTGAAGCTAATGCCTGTAAGTTGTGTGCCACTTGAGAGAGAAATCTGCTGAATGACATCTGAGCCTGTAATTTTTGCATCTCAAGTGGGATGACTGTGCTTTCTGAAGCCAGAGCCTGCGCGTTTGTGTAACCAGCGGGGATCGTTTTGTGGTATGGTGCCTGATCATTACGTTTTCTGTCGTCTAATAATTTCAATTATTTTAACATTTTTGCAGGGATAGTGGTAGAATGAAGTGCCTCTACATAAAGTCTGGTTTTCAAAGAAGACTTTTCATTTGATATCAGAAACCACATTCAAAAACCGTTGGGTTTGTGGAAAAGTAGGCCCTATTTATCAAGTAAAGCCTTCATCCAATAACTTCTTGAGCAAGAGCGTTTTGCATTCAGGGCTTTGTTGTTTTGGGCTTTCTGTTTTCAATATGGACTCGCAGGTCCGGTGGTGTCACACATGATATAGTAACTAGACCTTAAGGTGTCTTAGAGAACATGAAGTACTATGTTGGTCAAAGAAAAGTAAGCATGCAATTTGCACGGACATTCACCATCCACCTCATCATTACAGCCTTTTTTCAGCTGTTCGAAAAAATATGAGAACGCAATAGTTGTTTTTAAACATGAAAAGAAATTGCATGTATGATCCCATGCTATTTCCACTTCCAGGCCCTAGTGGAAGCAAGGGGCATTATTTAGAGTTTGGTGGATGGGATACTCCCAAAACTTGGTGGATATCCTCTCCGCCATACTTCAAGTGCACTTGTAAGATGGCAGGTAGGCATCTGCCATGTTTATGAAGGAGTATTCCTACTCTAATTAAACCCAAAGTCTCATCTAATCACAGCTATTTACAGGCTTATTCACTAAATTGTTTTCAATTCTATGAATGCTATGTAGCAAATGCGAGGATGTCCCCTGCTGAAGACCAAGGGGCAGATTTACAAGCCCTTTGCGCCACTTTTGCGTCACTTTTCCCATGTTAAAAGTGACGCAAAAGTGGCGCAAGGGGCTTGTAAATCTGCCCCCAAGAGTGGAGAATTGCCTTGCTCAGTATAGCATCCGCTTTGTGGTTGCTAGTAGGTGACTGTAAGATGCTATCCACGAGTTTCATACTGTTTATAACAGATTAATTGATATATGATAATGGTGCAACACATGCCAAGCATAATGCAATACTCTGAGCCTGACAGGTAGTGCAAAATACCCACATAAACTTTTAGGGGGAATAGCAAGAACAGATAAAAGCACATTAAGCCCCTTATTACATGTTTGCAGGAATAGGGTGGGGTATTTACCACATGTGATAAATACAATTACCCCAGAGTGAGGTATACCACATGGTAAATACCACCTATTGCGAGTTATCAGCATGAAAAGTAGGTGGAATATTTTTTTGTAAAAAACTGAATTCCACATGTTTTGCCTTTTTTCTGGGTCTTTTTTGCCAATACATTTCAGCTGGTTTGACCTGTTGAAATTTATCAGGGGAAAACTGCGACGGAGTGATAATTATCACAGAACTCTTACTTCCAATCCCTGTGTAAACATATGTTTTCAAAGGGGTCGGAACTTTAGCCCTGAACTCATAAGGAGGGCTGCAGGATGAGGCAAACACCACATGAGGCCAAAAAGAGGAAACAAGCTTTATTAGTGACAACCCAGCCACAGCTAGGCTGGAGATTAAGCATCGAGCCTTTGTTCACTTCCCAGCTCCAACTGCCATCTCCCATTCCTAAGGTTCTAAAAGTCCATGCTCACAAGGTTCCTTTAGGCACATGAGGGGAGTGTGGAGCATACCACTCATCTCACTTATAAACAATAACAAGAAACTTGGCACAGGTAAAATATAATGTTTAGAAAATTACAGGACAAATGAGTTAACAAAACAAAGAATGGTGCTTTCTCTGGCGTTGTGTCAGTTGGTCATTGAGCGTGTATTCAGACACAGATTCCGGTGGCCCTCATTAGGGTGGCTTGACTTTGGATAGGAGTGATTGGGCTTATGCAGTATAACTGGTACCTCTGGTATCTACTGGAGAACCAAGAAGGAAGGAATGTATTTTGATTATATCATAGAACGTCTAGGATAACAGAAAATGGGAATGCCCTGAAGAACTTCACAGTTGTGAACGAAACGCATCGGCTTTGGTTTTGGCTGTAATGCTTGGTATTTGAATAACAAAATAAATCTATGACTGCTTGGAACAAAAAATAAAGAAGAAGTGGATCAGTCTACAGTCTGGTTGGACTTTTGTAGTTTTTGGTGTACCACTATGTTTGTGATTTTGTATGTTCTGCTAAACAGTGTATCAAGGACCGGTGGATACTTATAGAGTGTGCACAACATCTAAGAAATTGCACTCTTGAGACAAAGGGGAGGGTTTTAAATAAGGATCCAAAATGGTAAAGAAAAATAAAACAACATTTCCAATGGAAAAACGTTAGTCAACCTGTAACCAGTGGATAAGAATATATATGTCTATATAAGAGTCAATATAGATTTCCTTTCATGCTACCTGGTGACGTAATCCTTCAAATATCTAGATGGCTTAACTGGCCTTGTCCTCACACTGTACGAGGTACCTCTCAAGGAACTTCCACCTGTTCTTTCATCCAGCACTTGGCTGTCACTTACTTTCTCAAATATGCTGTTTCTGCCCAAGTTACCCCATGACTTAGAAAATCTGGCATCATCCCCTTGGTAGTCAATCTTTGCTACTCTCCCTAAATTCCATATTTTCCAATCTTCAGTTTTAACAGCATTGCAAAGCAATTTGATTAATTTCAATGCCATCGAAAACTTAGAACACTTGTCATTCCCAACAGGTCACTTGATTTTTGCCCAGTCACCTACCCTCACCTCAGTCATCTTTGTATGATGCTCCTGGTCATATCTCTTTTTCCTCAATCTTCAAAGTCTTATTCACCTCTCTCTCCATGGTTGTCTAGTGTTAACATTGGTCCAGCTGTTCAGCCACTTCATCCAGGCTGGAATCATTTCATATTTGGTCTCCTTCTCAGTTATTCCAAAGGAGCCTTGTTAGTCATTTGATGAGGTGTGAGATGGAACGCCTCCACCCTCCTATTTCTACCTTCCAAAACATGCCATTAGCTTGAGCTAGCTGGATTCCTTCTTTTAATTATCTGTTAAACCTCTATACCATTAGTTACTGGGTGGTATAGTGCATACCCGTGAAGTTGCACACTGTTTCTTTCTAAATATTCTTGCTTTTCTTAGGCCAGAATTGTTCCTCATTCTCAGACAGAATAGGCTGGCAAGCCTTCCATCACAAATGTTTCTCCTAAGAATTTTATGATACTCTTCAAGATGATGCCATGAAGAATTTTAATTTCTGGCCACTGGGAATATAAGTCCACCTAAACCACGATGAATGGAGTGGTAACCTCTCCAGTCAAGGAATTTATGATATCAATGGCACAGCTCTTCTGGAATTTTACGAAGATGCACAGGGGGCTTTCTTGTGAAAAGGATTGTTGTTGCAGATCATAAAATCTCTCATTGCTCTTTCTATTTGGATGTCCATTCCTGGCCACCAGAAATCTAACCTTAGTATCTCTTTAGTTTTTGAGACAAAAAGGGTCCTTTATTTGGTTTATCAATATGTTTTCCCTGTATTTTCTCTGGAGGAATCAGTTTGGTGCCTCTGATTAAACAACCTTTCATTCCTGATAGTTTGTCTTTGATCATCCAATATGGTTTGATCTCATTCCAGTTCTCATGTGAATTAAACTATCCATTAACAATAGACAATTGCACCTGAATTAGGACTTCATCACTCTCCAACTCCTCTTTCCACTCATTTTCAGTAATTACACCATCTGCTGCTGCACAAACACTTGTTACCACCAACTCATCTTCTTCCCTTTACGCTGCACAATTTTCCTCAAGGGCTTCACTATCTACCAATCCGGACAGGCAACCAACTGCTCTTGATCCCTGGAAAATGATGTACATCATAATTGAATTCCTGTAAATTAGCCACTCACATCCTGATATAACTAGAGATTGAACCTAAACTTTTTTTAATATGTCATTAAGAAGCTTATGATCAGTCCTTAATTTAAATGCCCTACCTCAAATGAAATTCCTAAACTTTTTCACAGCCCAGAATAATGCCAAGGCTTCCTTCTCAATCACTGTGTAGTGTAATTCTGCACCCCGAAATGATTTCGGTGATGCAAATGCTACAGTTTCTTCCCCTGCTGGAGTCTCTTGTGACAATACAGCACCCAGGCCTTTTGGGCTTGCGTCAGTTGTGATTATAACTTTTTTTCCTAGGAACAAACATACCTAACTTACAAGTATTTCTTGAACTGCTGATACTGATAGTTCGGCCCGGGGGCCGCATGCGGCCCTCCTGACCTCTTTATGCAGCCCCCTGGGCTGCTGTTTACTCAACTCAACAGTAACATTAAAAAGATGTTAAATAAGCAGGCAAGCATTTATTTAAAGATTAAATGAAGTTAAAGAAAGGAAGTAGCTATGGTGTCCTGCACCTCTTAACTTAAGGAACACCTTCAGTTTTAAACACATTTTGCAGCAAAAGTGTAAAGTTTTTATAAAGTCTCTTCAAAATTGAAAAAGTGTATTTCATTAACATGCAGAACCATTTCTTCTTAGTACATCAGATTATATCAGTGTATTGAGAAGTATTTTTTGTTTAAAGTGATAGTGTTCAAACATGAAATTAAAAACATTAATTCTTCCCCCACCCTGACAACAATGCCAAAATTGAACTAAGAATTACGTCGGTTGTTATGCGCATCCTCTGGGTGACCTGGGTTCTTATTATAGATGAACAACATTATAATTTATTGAATAAAACACAGGAGAGGATTTTGCAAAGCACACATCCTGAAGTCATATATTTTAAGGTCTTCGTCTATGTGATAATGAAGAGAAAGGAGGGAAAGCGGACACAATAGCCCAGGATCATACAATTTGGTAAATTGGAGAAGCCTGGATTAATCCCAGGTTTTCTGTGTTCTCATTGTGCAGTTCAGTTACTAGATATATATGATTCACTTCCCCTGTACCCACCATACCAGAAACACCGCCATGCCAACCATCATGCCCAGACCACCACCCTGCTGGCATCAATGCGGCCCTCGGTTACAACACAAACCAAACATTTTGGCCCCTGGAAAAATGTTTGCAAGTACCCATGCCTTAAACTGATCTTAATATCCTGAAACTCCTCTTCGCAAGCTTTGTTCCATGTACAGGTTGCAATCAACATGGATGTCTTGGCTCTCTGAAAAACTGCTACTGTCAACACCAACCAAAAGGGATGTGCTTGAATTTGTATGCACCCGTGGGTGTAATGATGGCTGTGAGATCGTATGACTTGGGACGGAGTCGTACTTGATAATAGGTAGAGGCTGAATCTAGGGTTGAAAAACTCTGCTGTGAACATTCCTGAAATAGTGGGCAAGGGAAATCTATCAACAATCACCTCTCTATTTGGTGCCCTTAGACCCATGCACAACCATATTTCATTGTCAGCCTTGCATGCCACTACTATGGCTGCCTGCCACTCTGTGGCTTCCACCGGTTCAATTATGTCCTGGTTACACAAATTCTCTAACTCTTCTTTGACTGTATCTAGTATATTCACTAGTAGCCTCCTGGTCTAAGAGACTACTGGAGTTGCAGCATCTTTTAGTTTTACTTTCTGAACATATCTTTTGAGACACCCATGTTTCTCATCAAAGATATCAGGGAATTTAGTTACATAATCTGTGTAATCATAAACAGATTGTACTTGAATTTGAGGGCATGTATTAGGATCTAAATATACACCTAAGTCTTTTTGTACAGGCCGGCCTAGGATATTGTCCCCGGTTTCTGATACGTAAATGTTTGAATGTGACTCTCGGCCTCTGTATTTAAAAAAAATATATATCTTTATGGTCAAAGGTTTGCAAAATTGCAACAGTATTACAAAAACATCAGACAGAGCTACATTCAATGTAGTACAATTGTTTAACTTGGACACAGTCACACCCACTTGCACAACCTAATCACTCATCTCCGCCTTTGGGTTCCCTGCAGTCATCGGTGTTCAGCAATAGTTATTCAAGGACAAAGGACCTACGGGACTGCTGTTGGTAAATTTGGAAAATTGCAAAAAATTGACAGAGGCCCACTTCAAACGCTTTCTGTGCCTCCACAAATGTGATGCACAACTCCCCGAGATACAGGTCCCCCAGAGTTTCACAACCGCCCTTGGTCTATGCCATCATTGTCATGACCTGTTGATCTGCAAGAAAGGTTTCAACCACCAAAGCAGCAGTTATGTGGAGAATGAGGGCCAGCTTAGTACATGTTGGATCGCCAAATCCCATGTGTTCGTGATCTGCCACATAATGTATGGGTAGTCTTTCTGTAACGGAGCTCCCTCCATGAGAAAGAGAGGTAGCTTATCTGAACCCTTCGTGCCTGCCAGTATCCTCTTCTCTCCATTAGAGCAATCTGAACACCATTGTGCAGCATGCTGTCATTGTGACGCCATATAATACAATTCCAAGTCTGGTAAGCCTAACCTCCCACTCCCATGTCCAACTTGAGTACCCAGAGACCCACACGGTTACGCTTATCCGACCAGAACAGGACGATCAAGAGGTTGTTCAACTTTTTAAACACCAAGTGACCTATGGGGCACTGCGTGTTCTGCAGAGAATATAGGCAACAGGGCAGGAACACTATTTTAGCAACCGCCGCACAGCCGGCCACTGATAGTGGTAGTTTGTTCCAAAAGAGCATTGACGCCTCTAGATCTGCCAGGACTCTTTCCATGTAATACCCATACTGGTTCTTGATCTTATGTGTCACTTGAATACCCAGATAATGGAAGCCATCCACCTCCCATCTCAAGCCCAGGTCCAAAAGGGGGTCCCTGATATCCCTTGCCCACCCGGCGATAGGGAATATTAGGGACTTAGCCACATTCACCTTAAGGCCTGGCAACTTCTCAAAGTTATGCAGTGCCTCTAGTAGGAACAGCACTGCTCACGCCAGGCTCCATAAGTACACCAGAGCGTCATCTGTGTACAGGGACCCTATATTTTTAGTGTCTCTCACCTGTATCCCCAATCCCTGAAGTGTGGTCTGCAGATATGCCACCAGAAGCTTAATGGCCAATGCAAACAGGCGAGGGGACAGGAAGCAGCACTGTCTAGTCCCCATACTGTCCAGACCGAACCCAAGCCGATAGCACCAAGTGTGTTAGGGCGATCCATTTTAGTAAATCCCGAACGTAACAATACCGCCCACAGCTTTGTCTATGTCGAGTTCTACTACTTTAATTTCTGTCTGGGCATCCCACACTGAGTGCATGACGTGTGAGCCTACGGATATTTATGAGGGTACATCCCTGTGGGATAAACCCGCATTGATCTTCATGTCCGAGCTGGCCAATGACCCCCCGCAATCTGTTAGCCAGGATCTTAAAAAGGATTTTTACGTCCACATTGATCATGGACAACAGGCAGTAGGAGCAGAGCTTCTCTGGGTCCTAATCTGGCTTAGGGAGCATGACTATAAGAGCTTCCCTCATGGTCTGGGGGAGTGTGCCTCTCACCTCTGCCTCATTGTAAACCTCGAGCTGCTTCTCAGCTAGCACATCAGAGTAAGCAACATCCATGGGGAACCCATTCGGACCCAGGGCTTTGTGTCTTGGCATAGCCTCTATCAATTCCAGAATCTCTTCTTTTCTGCCTTTGTATTTAATCCTTCCTTGAAAATATCTTTTCATGCTGATGGGCTGACCCTGTTCCCTCCAGGTTGTATGCCCATTTCATGCAGAAAGACCTTACTTTCAAATTGTGCTTTAAAAATGTTCTCAGATATTATAGTCACCCTAGAACAAGAATCAAACATTGCTTCAAATTGGTCACATATGTGTATATTAGATGTAGACACACACACACGCATACACACACACACACATATATATATATATATATATAGAGTCTTTATTTGGTTTTAAAATAAACCAACAAAGCACATAGCAAATAAATACAAACAGTAAATATACATATGCATAGCAGATGAATAACAATCCCATTTTGAATCAAGGGCCATCCTAGGCATGAATCATAATCCGTAAATAGCAATATGCTATAATTAAACGAATAATGCAAGCTAGACTATGCTTAGTAAAAATCCAGTCAGAGAAATTCATGAGCATCGGTATTCCAGTAGGCAGTGTTAAATAAGACGTAGGAGCGGCTCAATTACTAATTAACCATCCATAGCTCTGATCAAAACCAAGCACAGAAACTCATTAGGTCTCATTAGTTGTAGGACGATTGTGCATGAGAGTGGGGTTCGATCATGGCTGGTTAAAGTGCGTGTGCAATAGATAAAATCCAATTATTTCCTAAAACATTAATCAAAGAAAAAGGCATATTGATATGTTCCTCCTAATCAATCAATCAATCAGCATTTGTAGAGCACTGCACTGTCACCCCTGGGGGTATCTGGGCACTGGGGTACAAGGTTTCAGTCGAAAAGCCAGGTCTTGAGGAAATGGCGCGAAGAGGGAAGAAACAAGCAGAAAACAGCAAAACAGAAGCCAGATAAATGAGCAGAAAAGGAAAAACAAAGGGCAGAAAAACAAGCAGAAAAGGCAAACAGAGCAGAAGAGGGCAAAACAGAGGGCAGAAACACGAGCAGAAAAGGCAAAACAGAGGGAGGAAAATTGAGCAAAAAAGGAAAACCAGAGCAGAAGAAGGCAAAACAGAGGGCAGAAAAACAAGCAGAAAAGGGAAAATGGAGGGCAGAAAAATGAGCAGAAAAGGCAAAACAGAGCAAGAAACGAGCAGAGGAGGCACAAACAGAGGGCAGAAGGTAGACAGGCAGCAGAGGGTAGCGGACTGTGGGCGAGCTGAACAGGAGAACTGTCACACGGGGAGCTGGCATGAGGAACTGTCCTAAGGCTGTTATTATTCCTCTGAGCAAAAAAAGATGGTCAAACAGCCTTGATCAAAGTATTAGTGCAACGAGGATATAAATCGTTCCTGTTTGTACCTAGAAAGAAGTACACATAAAAACTAGGCCAAACCTGAGAATACCCAGGCAACAGTATATATTATTACATTCCTCCTATCTACGATATTATTTCTTGGCTCAGAAGAAAATTGTTAATCAACATCATTCAAAGTTTTTGTGCAATGAAGCTATGGATCAATCCTGTTTACACCTAAAAACCATACTTGTAAAAAATTAGACCACACCTAAGAGAATGTTCAGCCAACATTACCCAAAGCACTTGTACAATAAAAATTAAAATCTAACTTGTTTGAGCCTATGACAGTGATCAAAAACAGTTTAAAATACAACAGGCAATAGAATGACACTTTTAAAGCACTCCTCCCAAGCACTGGTCTTGCTTTTAAATTTTACATTTTAATCTGCATGCATAGAGTAAGTAGCTGAAGAACATGAATTCTAACCATTCTGTATTATCACTTTTTAGTATTCTAATGTAAGTGTACTATGGGTAAAGTGGTACAAATTGGGATAATCCAAATCTTCTTCAATTTAGTATAAGATGGACAGAAAAACATAGTCGGGGTCGTTCTGATGGTGGTCGGACTGCATCCGATGGGTCATCGGATGCAGTTCGACTGCAATCTGCTGCTGTGGTCTGACCACTGCATTACAATGTGGGCGGTCGGAGGCAGCAGGCGGAGGGACAGTCTGTTGATTTCCAACAGGCTCAAGGAGCACATCGTACCGTCGGAGGGTCAGTGATCCCTACAATAGGAGTGGTGCCTGCTCAGGCACAGCTATAGGGATTACAGTGTCCCTTTCACCTGCCCTTTCATGGCGGTTGGCCTGCCATGAAAAGGCAGGCAAATAGTGACTTTGGGGGCCCCTAGTGGGCCCCTTCCCACTGGCTCCCTGCTATGGGGCCTAAACATCCCCGCACCATGTGGCAGGCACCGCTAAGTGACTGCCACACGGTGCAGGGATGTTTTTAAAGTATACATTTTCTATTGTGGCTTGTGCTGCAGCCCGCAGCACAAGCCGCAATGGTAAATATACACTTTGCAACCGCTGTGAAGGTGGTCGCATTGTAATAAGGGCAGCGGAACCGGCGACTCTTTGTTGGGTGGTCCCGCTTCCGCTACGGTGCCAGTCGGACGAGAATCCAACCAGCATCGTAATGGTGCCTAAAGTGTTCTTCCGATTCCATGCCTGCCTCACATAAAAGACAAAAGGATGGGCCATGAAATTGTTCCATCTACTTCAGTACTTATTTACAGGCAGAACTCCATACCTGAATTTTAGGAAAATGGATCTGGATTGCGGAGGTACAATTTTGTCCAGAAATGGTTTGAAACCTGGGTTTCAATTGAAGTCTAGAAACCCTTTGGTTAGGACACCAGCGTCAGACTTGAACAGCCAATTCTCATGAGTATAGTTCCTATATCTGCTATTTAACTGATCGAATGTTTCTTTCCTAATCCGATCAGGGTTATCCCAGGCTTCATGCAATCCTAGTTTATACATCCAGGTTTTAATATGCCTGAACCATGGTATTAAACCTGATTTATCCGGTGCTCTCACTTCTCTAAAAGATTGCCTAATAGAAATTGGGGAATTACCAGTCCAGACCCTAAGCCACTAAACCAAAGGTTTAAGAGCTACCACATTCGTTATGTTCTTTAAACCAAGGTCTAGTGGCATGGGTGTAGAGGGGCATTCTGAGGAAACATAAGTAGGGGTGTACAGAACTTACGGAGATTTACTCCATGGAATTTCACGGAGTTAAATAAAAAGTCAGCAAGATTCCACAGATTTCCACGAGTGGCGGAATTTGAGCACATCGCGCTGCTCGCTCTGATTTTTAGTGGCAAGAGCTTGTTTTGCGCTGTAAATCAGCGCAAATGGCACCACTCACTGCATCAGAGGGCGCTGCTTCTTTCTGCCGCTCGAGTAGATTTTCTACTCGAGTGGCAGTTTTCTCGATGCGAATGGTAGCAGCCTCGTCCTAGTGCTCAATGTTCTCACTTGCCAATTTAACATTGGCGAGCGGCACATAAGACAATTTCTGCCATGCAGCGGTTTGCAGAGTTTTTACAGAACTCTTTGCTCCAGGCAGAGAGCAGAGTGGGCAAAATTCTGTGAACTCTGCAAGTGGAGTGGAGTTTACCGCCCACCCCTAAACATAAGTATGGATCTTATAAACCTATTTTCACCATTTTTGAGTCCCCTACTTGATCTGTACCCTGGACCTGTGCTCCATATAGAGCTGTGACTAGTTGTCTTGCACGATAAATTTCTATGGCTGGTGATATTGGTCTGTAATTTGAGTTATTCAACTTTTTCACTATTGTTGTTCCTGCATATTGCAGAGGTAGCTGACTCCTAGCTATCTGTGGGCCCCATGTCAGCTTGTTGGCAATTCTTCCACCCAGGTAGTCAAAGTCTTTGCCTTGTTCCAAGTAAACTGACAGAGCCAGTATCCTTTGGTCCGCTAATTTTGGAAGGTTATCATTACAGTCGTATAGTGTCTTGATGAGCCCATTAATGTATAGGGTAAATTGAATCGGAGCTAATACTCATCCTTCTTTTACACCCCTATTGACATTTATGCATTCTGTCTGCTCACCTTTCCTTCCCCATCTTACTTGAGTATAATTGTCACTGTGTAAACGTATTACCATGTACAGTAGATTAATCAGTGTTCCCATATCTTTGAGTGCTATCCAGAGTTCCTCTCCAGGGATTAAATCAAATGCTGCATAAAGGTTCATGAATACTACATGTAGATGCTCCTTGTTTAAGACCACAAATTTCTTAACTATTAAAACAAAATGGATCACCTGATCAAAGGTGCTAGTATTTGATTTAAAACCCGTCTGGAGATGCGAAAGGACTTCTTCCTCCTAAATCCAGTTTTGAATCCTTGTCAGTAACTGGCTGCCGAATAGCTTCTATGAGCTATCAATCAAGCTAATGGGCCGGTAGTTGGTTGGATCCCCACTATCTCCTTTCTTATAGATTGGCATTATTTCTGCACTTTTCCAAGTGTCGGATATTGACACCCCTTTCACTATTCCATTGGATATCTGGTTCAGAATGTAACTCCAGATAACTGGTTCAGATGAAAAGAGATTTCCTGGTACTTTATCAAGGCCTGGGGCTTTCCCTTTTTATGGTGTCTATTGCCACTATTGTCTCATCCAAGGTAAAAATAATCAATGAATCAATTTCCTCTTCACTAACATTAATCAATTGTTTTTTTTAACTCCCTCAGTACCTGTCATATCATTCTGCTTTGAGTATGGTATACAGAAGTGGCTTACCCATATTTGTGATTGAATATAGACACCTTCCTCTTTTACTAATTGTGGAGTACCTTTGGTTTAGGTCTTCCTGGCTCTTAGTTGAGTACTTTTATGCTGCTTCCTTCCTTCAACTATGGTGTCTCTATTAACGCTTTTAATAGCAGTTATAAGTTTTTCTCTGACCACCCTACACTCTGAATCATACTACAAGGCAAAATTGTAATTTACAACCTTACCCATGACCTCTTTAAAAAGTACTTCTTGATCATTTCCATGAATTCATTCAAAATGCACATCACAGAATGGTCATCCGGTGCTTGACGGTTAAACCAAATTAGTGCATGGGTTACCATGATGTAAATTCAAAATATAGTGTTTTCATTAGAATCTACAGTAGGCCATTTTACCTGCTTTCTATTGACACTTCTGTCTGTTGGGAAGAGTGGCAGCAAGGGAGAATGGGAATATTTACAAATCTAGTGCTAGGATGTTATGGTCACTATTGTGACATTCAATAACTCACATATCTCCTAAGTTAGGCCAAAGAGATGAATCTAATAGAATGTAGTTGATTCTACTTCTTCTAGAAGCTCTCTTAAAAGTATGACTAGTTCCTTTGTCAATTGGTGTATGCCCATTGCTAGCTTGCAAGCCAAGCAATGGTGATAAGGAGGCTACCTGCCTTGCTACCTTCGACCTTTTAACTGCTTGAGGGGTTGACAATCTAGAGATGCCTCTCTCTTCATCTTCTGTGAAAAACGTATTTTTATTCGTTATTATGAACATCGGTTCTTCCATTTGTAATTCCATGAATGTTTCTGATCATGAACTTTGGTGCCTTGCTGACGTGTTTTCAAGTCAGCAGAAACAGACTTATTTTGCCTATGTCTTCGCACACCTGATATTGACATACCTGCCCTCAGCCCGTCTGAGGCTAATCTAGCAATGTTTACACTTGATTGTTCAATTGTCTGCAGGTGAGGGAGAAGGAACAAGCAATGTCAACTTGTAAACATTTATGCTTGTTTGTTCAAGTGTGTTAAGAAACAAGCGATGTCCCCTGATAATCTTTGTGCTCGTTTGTGTCATTATCTGCCAATGTCTTAAGGAACCAACAATATCCACTGAGGATGTTTGTGCTCGTTTGTTTCATTGTATGTCAGTATTTGAGGATCTGGAAAAAATGTCAACCTTGTTACCGAGTTAGTGATTGGTCCCTCTGTAAATATTCTGCACAGCCTCAGCTCTTGCCAACTGTATAAATACCCTTGCAGAAGTATGTAATTTGTCCACTCTGGTCATAGCCATCTGAGCGGTGTGATTCATGAGCACCCACGTGTTACTATTAAATACGAGTTGCTTTGGCTGACCTCTGACTACTGGCTTCTTTATTTGGAGGTGGAGACTAGAAAATATCGATTTCCACACTTCGTCCTCCTTAATCATTTGCATCACATCCAAGAGTTCAAATGTTACATTTAAATAAACAGCTAAAATAAGATGACTGGTGCTATTGGGCTGCTCCAAGTAATCCTTCAAAATAAGTAAAGTTGGAGAGTCACAATTCGGAATCAAGAAATTAATATAGGTATATTCAGCAGCCTTGTAGCAAATCCTCCACTTGGTGAGTGAATACTCAAACCCAATATATCAATGGACTTGATGTTAAGCCTGCTTACACCACATATTAGTACAGTCTTTATCCAGATTATCAACCCACCTGACGGCCAACCTGCTGATGATGGAGTAGCCTCTATACCATAATTACCAAAACACACTCTGTGAACTGGGTGTAGTACCCAAGTTTCCTGGAAGACGCAGATGTGGAAACCATCAATGAAAGTTGCCCATTCTGCATCATTCAGTTTGGGTCTCAATCCTGCTATGTTCCATGAGAGTATTCTGAACTTTGTAGGTGCGTCTATTACTCTTGGCTTTTGAGGTAATTGTGAGAGTCTCCCTTCTTGCCTGGGCTCAGCATTGTGTGTGTTTTACTCCTAGGAGCTCTGGTGAAGTAATACTAGGACAAATCTTCCCCAGGGAGAACCTCCAGTTTGGCAATGGAGATCCCTCTGTTTGTCAGTCTGGCCCCCTTAACCCATCAGCTGTATCTTCGAGTACCTTCCTGCTTTATTGCTGACTGATGGGTAACTTGATCTCTATCCTTACCACCATGCATACTTCCCCTCTGTGGAGGACTGTTTTTACATTGGATCTTGGAGCCCCTAGAGGGGGGGTGCACTGATCCAAATTCACTTGAGCATCGGCGAATTCCTCTTTAGATAATTCCAAGACTATATAGTCACATTCATCATCATATTGGCAATGCTTCACACCAAGGAGATCAGAACTTATCAAGGAATAGCAATGCCTTAAATGCCTGATCCAGTGTATTACTTTATTTACTAATGAATCATTGTGCTCCATTACTTTGTGCAGCAACCTGGGGACATTAATCATATACAATGAGGTACTATCATCCTTGTGTACCTCGCATAACCCTCAGAGCTCCTGTCTCCTGATACTTGTACCATTGCCCAATTTGCCTTCATTCACAGTAATATCACACCCCGATCCCATGGTGCTCCTCTGTACATAATTGTGATGTACATACGGACGGAGTCAGCCAATGTTCTCTTCTGTGGTACTGAGTTCCCACCCCAGAATGCATTCTGGATTCCCACCCAGGAAGACTTTGCAAGTTGCATGGTTTGGGAGGTCCAGATACTTGCCCCCCTGACCTATTCTGATAGGGTGTAATTTCCCAGGTAAGTGTGGTACTACTATTTTCCAAGTTTGTATGTTCACTGATGGAGGGCAGTACCATGATTTCCCGGTTAATTCCATATTGGTCACCTATGGGCAGGGGTTGTGGACACAGATTCCCAATGTGTCTTCTAGTAGCATCACTAGGATAGTTAACAACAGTAACACCCACCCTACCTCCCAAACACTCATTCACCTCTTTCTCGTAAACACCAATTGCATTCCTTTCTCCACCTTGTTTACCAATAACTCAATTTGTGCCCTTAATCGTATAATTTCCCCTCCCGTCTGCATAATAGTGTCTTTTCATAGACTTGCCTCTTTATCTAATTTCTTTATGGACATTTTAAATGCATTCAAACCCATAGGGTTGTCCCTACCTAATTCTGGTGAATGTTCTAATATTTCCTGCTGTTAAGCTCCTAAACAGTGTAGTAGGAGTGCTACCTTTCTTTTAATACCCAGATTTGGCCCACTATCTGTGACACAATTGTTAAACATTTCTTTCCACTTGCTCCAAACCATCGGAGGGTTCCAAGGGTTTACCATACAGAATGGTGGTGGAGTAATACTCTGCATTGTGTCTGCGTAAAGTGAAAATTACGTTTACTCTTGAGGAAAGGGAAAAAAGAAAGATTAAGAAAACCAAATTCAAAATGTTGCAACCAACTAGGAAAGTTACTCTGAGTGTCAAGGCAAAATTTGGAACATAAGTGATCCACTGCATGTGTGCAGATCACTGAAGAAAGCCGATGTTATGAAATTCTTCACTCCGAGCCTTTACGTCAAGGAAAATGTCCGATTTAGAGTATTCCACTGAAAATGTGTGTAGATCACTGATTATTGCTGAAAAGATGTCTTCTAATACTGGTCCTGTAGATGGCGTACACCTGTACCTCCTCTCAGGAGGCTCCTTTTTAGGTCGAGCCTAGCGTTGCAGCGCATGCGCTGCTCGTTTTGCGAGGCATGCAGTATTCAGTGTAGCGTGGAAGCTTCGTGGAAGCTCCGCCCACTCTCCGCCCATCTTTTTCATTGGCTTAGGTCCTAAATGCTGCCTTCCGATTGGTTTTAGGCTTGTTAGTCCCTCCCCATGACTGCCATGTTGTCATTTGTATCCTTCCATGGCTACTGGCCCCTTTACTCCGAACACTATTTTCTTCCCGTCCCCCCCTCCCGCAGTCCATGACTTCTTGGGCCCTCCCCCCCCGCCCCCCTCCTGCGCACTCCCGTTCATGCCTTCTCGCGCCCACCCGCACTCCCCCGCCCGCACTCCCTTTTCCAATGCAATAGTTCTCGCGTAAATGCGAGTCCTATTGCATTGCAAATGCTTGTTTTTATTCCATGGCTAATTTGGCCTTGCTGTATATTTTATGCAACACAGTTTTATTTATATACCAGATCTGTTGGTATTTGGGGAATAATGCCGTTTATTGTCCGAGAGGCAAAGTTCTCGCTTGAGATAAGTAACTTTTTTTCTCCCGAGAGAATGTCCCATGTCTTCCTCTATTACCCCATTAATCACAAGAGCTCGGAATGCGCCGCGATCAAAGGGGCCAGACGGGGTGGGGAGAAGGGCACATTCTGGCACTGACTTGGCCGCTTTGATTCCCTGCTGTGCCCATTTAGATTTTGGAATTAATCTGTTCCCAACGCCCCCATCTCCCTCGAGCCATGCAGTCATCCCACCCCCACCCTCCCCCGGAGAGGATTCTCAGAGCTTGCAGGAGTACCCGCTGAGAGCCTGAAAACCAACTGCAGGGCAAGTCAAAGCTCTGCTGGAAGACGGGAGGGCTGGGGTGGCACTCCAGGCCACGAGCTACTTGGATTTATATAGCACTTACTACCCTTGACAGGGAGTTGAAGCTCTATTATAGATGCTGCCTATTATCCATGCATTTTCACGTCTCCCCTTTGCGGAAGAGTGCCTCGGGGTCCGTGGCTGCAGGTCTGAGTGCATCACGTAACTTACAGAAATCAGATAGCCATTGAATAATTTATTTTGGAATTGTTTAGTTTCTCTGCCTGTATGAAAGTGTGAAGTTTAGAAAATACCTGAAAACGTGGTTATTGAAGCAGGCTGCAAGTTCTGCTTTGGTGCTCGCGGGCCATCTCTGGTGCCGAGAGATTTCTGCTGGGGGGGGGAGGGGGCGTGGGGGTGTAGGCTGCGCGTAATTAATGTCCACATTGATAGAAATAACTGCGAGTGTTTTCACGTATCTGTTCGGCCTGAAATAGAACGTCTCTCCCTTTTGAACATTGCGTTTTGAGAACATTCCCTGTTTTGCCACATTTTTATTGTAATTCTTAATCTGAACTGGGGTGTCCAGGGTGTTGATCTGAGCGCTGAGCGGGCTGGCCCTTCGCTCGCTGTAAGGTTATGACGTTTTCCACGCGGGGTGGGTGGCTACCGTCCTGTTTTCTGTGGGTTTCTCCCCCATTACCCACTGGCGTGCAGTGTCTGTTGTTCAGGCTCTTCGGGAGGATTAGAGCCACCTGGCGGGACACCAGGTGCTGCCTGACAGGATGTCTTTCTCGTCTTTCAGCCATCTTTGAGATGCTAAGAGGGGCCTGCCCACAGCGAGCATTGGTTCACTGGGAGCGAGACGCTGCTGCACAGGATGGGTTCTCACAGCCCAGCTTCAAGGACAGGCTCACCTTCAGAGATCTGCAGCTCCCAGAATATGTATTCATTCATTTAGGAGCAGTGATATTTCAATTAGAAATGTTGGACTCACACACATCTTACTATAGTGTGCCTCCTCGTTCCAAATCTTTTTTTGTGTGTGCAAAATATTTACTTTCTGTTCTGTTTTTATGTTTGTTAGCAATCTAAGTATTTTTAACTCATGCTTTTCCCATGTGTACATGTTTACTTTTGTAAGACTTTCTTCACAGGCTCACGATGGTAGCCTCTAGGCTACCTGTGATCTCTCTATGCCCGATGGCTTCTCTCTTTCGACTTTTCCACAACTTTCTGTGTTTGCCCTTCTTATCTCATTTATTTCACTTTATGTTTTCTCTCCAAGCCTCCCAGTCTCCTGAATCATGTTCTTCACTAGTTTACCATTGACCTTCTCTTCCTGTCTTTAAAACACCAGACTTGCCATCTTAATGTGTCACAAGGTATTAATACTCGCTATAAAGCCATTGACGAAGGGACCTCATTACATGGTGAACAGTAAGGTGAGCTGGAAACATTGCAGAGAATAGGTTTGTAGCTCGTGCATGACGTCAGTGGACTCTCCTAAACCCTTGTAGGGTTAGCAGCCTCCAAAGGACAGGCCCGAAGGGCACAGGTGTTGCCACAGCCTATTTCTAGGTCCTGTTCCCCCTCCAAGGGCACTTTGTGCTCTTTTATGTGGCATCTAGTGCTGACAATTCGACAAGGATTTGCAGGTATGCAACTCTCCCCTAAGTTTCACACATATCTGTCGCCCACATCACTCTGCACTGTTGCCCCTGCATTGGCTCCCAAAGGATTGCGCTCAAGACTCAGTGCCGCAGGCACAAGGCCCTTCAAGGTCAAGCGTATTTTATTAACTATACGGCCATTGATGGATCCTCTCTACATGGGCCGAAGAGTCCAAACAACTGAGTAGGAACAACGATAGAACCAGGAAAAGTGCACCCCAACTCCCACAAGGAGGGAAAGAGCGAAGAGGAGGAATCCATTCTGAGTAAGCATGTGGGAGGAGGTGGTTTGATTAGCTGGAAAAAAACAAGCATTTGCAATGCAATAGGTCTCGCACTTATGCGAGTTTGAGCTATTGACATTGCAAATGACAATGCCTTTTATTTTTGTTTTCGTTTTTAAAACATAAATAAAAGGCATTATCATTACAATGCCAATAGCTTAAACTCGCGTAAATGCGAGACCTATTGCATTGCAAATGCTTGTTTTTCTTAGAGTTTCCATGCATCAATTGACTCAGGCTGGAGACGTGATGGAAGAGGAAGTAAGGATGAAACATTCAAATATTAAATAATTGTAATAATAAATAATACTGTTGCTGATGAGAAATGATGAAGACGATGAAATTACTCTCAAATGTTGAGCGTGCTCGCTCCGTTGCCTCATATTGTGCCGGTTTGTGTAAGCGTGGGAAGATGTGTGTGTGTGGGAATGACTGGCCTAGTTCATGCGTCTAACCTTGCTGCACAGTGTACCCATGCATAGTCACATCACCCTGCGTCAGCTATTTTAGCAAGGAGAAACGTGTGAGGGAAGGAAAATGGCAGATATGGGCCTATCTTCACAACACATAAAATCCTTGCACTTCCTTTCGATCGCGTTGTGTCTGTGTGGGGAACCGTGTTTCTGGCGAACAAACAGTATGTCAAGTAGTTCCCTCAGAAATGAAGCACAGTAATTTTAAACTTCTCTGCAATAATCTCCACGACACTGCAGCGTAAAGGTTCAGTCATGAATAAGGCTCCCTGTTTTCCGTTTTTACTGATTTTTACAGATAAATACAGACAGAAAACATTTATTTTCTTGTCTGTATTTATTTTTAAATGTGGATAAAAACGGAAATTGGGTTGTTTTTCGAGTAATTCTAAATACTGTCTGCCATGACTGCCAGGCCAATAGCTGTGTGGATTGATAGATAAGTGGGTTAGAAAAGAAATTATTATTAGTAAAGAGGCTTTAACAGCAGTAAATATGCATAAGGTTGATACTGAAAATTGCATAATTTTGATATAAGTGCATTGATTTATCTTCTGCGGGTGTTTACAGCATTGAAACCTAGTAGGCATTCAAGCATGAGTGCATATTTACCCGTTATATAAATGTGGAAATATACTAATTTCAGCTTCATTTTTCCATAAAACCCAAAATAAATATGGATAAATGCAGATAAAATTAGAAAAAAAATATGGATAAATACAGACAGAAATGTCAAAAAAATAAATACCATAAAACCGGGAGCCCTAGTCATGAATAATGTAACTAAGCTGGTTCACACGCATAGGATAACGTAAAAACACAGGCGAAGCTCTCCTCTACTCACAACCACTCTGGTCACAGACTTAACACTGTTCTTTCCCTCCAGACTTAACGCGTACAAACGAGGTAGATGGTAGAATATCACAGCATCTCACCTCTACACAATGGCATAAAGGTAGAGAGTTGCATCATAGCGTGATGAGGGTGCTTTCTTGCTGATGCCACCCATGCCACCAGTGTAGTATGGGGTAAACACCACAGGAGGCCAAATACTGAACACTTGGAGCTTCATTAGAGACACCCCAGCCACAGCTAGGCAGGAGATGCATCATCAAGCCACCGCTTTACTACCCAGCTCCAACTGTCAACCCTAAAGTTTTAAAAGTTCATGCTTAGAAGGTTCCACCAGGCACATATGGAGGGGGTGTGGCTGATACCACAAGGGCCTAAGAGAAAGAAAACAGATTCTGACAACATTCAGAAATTCAAAACCTTGTCCTAAACTGCAACCTCATATTGACCCTAATGCAGTCATTCCTTCTGAAATGAAATGCATAGATTCTTAGGGAGATAGATTGCATAACAAGTAATAAATGGAAAGGATGACAGATGCTGTGTGAGGATATCAGAGACAGTTTTAGAGAAACTGTATAGCTTTCAGACACAAACAATATTGGAACAGAGTTGGATCGATATTGGAGCCATTCTTAAATTGGCTAAAGAGCATGTGTTGACATACAACAGAGAAAATCAACTTTCCTGACATTACGATTAAGGTCAGTGATAATGAGCTACACACAAAGATGTACCAAAAACCAACTAAAAGAAACCGGTACTCAGGTACTATAGCCACCATCCTAGAAGCCTGAAAGATAATCTGTCCACGACCGTGGGCTATTTACAGTGTGGTAGATGCAAAGCTTGTGGCCTGACACAGAAGACCAAGGAATTCACACAAATTGGCAGAAAATTGAGACTGATGACTTTACGATTATGTAAAAGCACCAACATTATATATATATGATGAGATGCCCCTGCAATTTGATTTATGTGGGGCAAATGAGGCAGAAGATCAAAATAAGAATTTTGCAACATTGTAATCTGCTTCACTGTGAAGCACAGAGAACCCCTCTAATTGATCATTTCAAAATGGCAAACCACTGAGTCAATGAAGTCAGATAGCTTGTTCTGGAGAAAGTTACACACAATCCTTGGGGAGACTTGACCTCAACCTGATGGAGCATAAATGTATACACATTTCGGATATGGTCACCAATGGTCTGAATAAATATGAAGAGATCAATGGGCAGGTTGTACTTTGCAATAATAGTGGGTAAGCAGCACATGTATATCTATTCAGCTGCAATATCATGTATTGACTCAAGTTGTTATGTCACGGATATTATGTTTCTGATTCATGCTTTTCCACTCTCATTTTATTAGAGTGGACATGGTTAACATGTCCTAAAAGAACAAGCAGCAATCATAAGGTCTTCTGTAAGAACAGTATGTCTCCCACCTTTTTTTTTTAACATTGCACATGTATTCAGTCATAACATTTTGTACTTACTCGAATTCTCGCGACAACTGAAATTATATTCAAAATCCGTGTTTTACTAAAATTCATTGACACATATCTTGGTGGTATAGATGCTGCATCTGGGGTTATGATTCTATAAAGTTTACCTGTAATGTATGTGGGAAAGTGGAATATTATGTGGTATGGCTGGGTAGCCTTACCAAGTGATATTATCACAATACCCTAAAGATGGTCTTTGGATTCACACTAATAAATCTTTAGCTCAGTCTTGGTAGAGAGGCAAAGAGCAGTCACTAGAGAAACATGTGTTAAGCATTTCAAAGTGCCAACATGGATGATAAGTAATTAAAAAGACTCAAGAGAAATCCTACACCAATTTATAAAGATAGAGTATATTTTTATCTTAATTTAGACACCAAAATGAACAGAATTTCATACATATAACTGGAGTTATAGATTTTTAAAACAATATTAAATCACTGCAGTAAAATAAATAGCCAAAATAACATTGCGGTCAACGGCAAAATCCATTAGTGACAATCGGTCACTTGCAGGTCGAGTTACTTGGAACCCTATAGGGGTAAAATCATGCGGGCCCCAGGACCAGGCCACAAAATGCAGGTAAATGTTACCTAGCCTCGTGGAGTCCGTGTAAATAGTTACCGATATAATGTTCTCATTCTTTGAAATGCGGGGGGGGACACAATGAGAGGTTGAGTCAAATTTTGATGCATTTCCAGGAGAAAGAGCTTACACTGAGAAATGGATGTTTGAGCTAAACGAGATTTGCTATTTGGGAAATATGTTATCAGCTGAAGGTGTATGTACATGAAAGATAATGGTGGATACTATTAGTAAAATGCATTCACAAGTGGATAGGGATGAGTTATTGCCATATATTTGCTTGTTGGAATTTTATAGTCAGTATATTCAGGGCCTGACACGTAACACTCAGTGTATGTGAAATTTGCTAAAGAAAGGAACTGTTTTCAATTTGACAAAGGAGTGTAAGATGGACTTTTTAGACAGCGAAAGCAGTTTGCAAAGGGCAGTGAATCTTAAGGCATTTGTACCAGGAGGAGACACTTTGTGATGACCAATGCCGGTGCAAGAGGAATTGGTGCAGTGCTCATGCAGAGGGCAGAAGAAGGGAAGGTTGCCATTGCTTTCGCAAGTAGGTCCTTGACAGGGCCAGGATCTTGTTAGTCTGTAATTGAGAGAGAGGCCCTTGCAGTGCTCTGGGCTCTAAAGAAAAGTAAGAATTTTCTGTGATGTGTCAAATATATGGTGAGGTTCTATCATAAACCCCTTCATGAGATCTTCATGTCTAAAGGTCTTGATTTCATATCATTAAGAATTTGGTGTGGGTGGTTGACATTTTAAAGCGTAGCAAGAAAGTAGGCAATGGAATACATGGATGAGGTCATGAATGTGTACGATCACGATGGAGTGATCATGGAGCAGGAGTTGAAGAAGGAGATGGAGAATAATGTGTGTGTGATGGAGGTAATTTCGATTGAATGATTGAATTGGAAGGAAAGAAAAGAACATTGATTTGAGACCTTTTTGGAACATGCCGGAAGAAATAAATGAGAGAGAAGGTTTAATGTCCCGGTTAATTCCTCCAAGGTTGTTAAGAGTCAGGATTGTGAAGTTGGGACACATGAGTTATCTGGGCAAAGTGAAAACAAAGGAATGAATTAGACAACATATTTGGTGGCCTGGATTTGATGTGGTGATTGAGAGGATAGTGCATCATTGCTCTGAGGGTTGTAACAGTGACAGGATGCTAAAGACTCAGAGACCTACCCATGCAGGAAATACATCTACCTAAGACTATATATTTCAAGCCCCCGTTGGGAACAACTTTGAATTTCTTACCCCTATTCAGCTCACTCAAGCGCTCATGATGCTAAGCAATACTGAATTATATGTTAAACCTTCAGAAAAGGGGACACGTAAAAACAACTAGAAGTTCAAGTTGTCTGGTGTCAGCTAGCCAAATAGTACCAAAAGAAATTTTGACCAAGCATTGATAAAGCAAATTCTTTTTGAGTTTGGATCTAGATTTTTTGACATGCAACAACATCAACATAGTATGTGGAGTTCATTGTCTAACTAGCTTGCTACTCCCTTTGTAGGAAAAATATGCTAAGGGTAACTTGGTAGATGTTAAGTGGTGTTAAAAATAAAATACCACAATTTGGGAAGCCTAAACTCCAACTAACATTTAATGTTAAATAGCAAGCAACACAGCGAAAGAATAAAAAACAACTGTCATTTTAACTGACTAGGGCTCTCGCTAGAAACGGTTAGTTGGAGCACAGCGCTAAAATTCATCCGTCAAGCGGGGGCTGAGAAAAAAAGGGGCCCCCAAAATGAAAAATACCCATGCATTTTCCATCTATTTCTTTAGTCAGTGCTACCGAAAAACTGCTGAATGGAATTACAACAATTTTGGCAGGAAACTATCTCTTGGACTGCAGATTGTGTTTTTGTGATTTGGTTGAAATCAGTTCAGTCGTTTTTGAGAAATTAAGGCTTAAATATATTTGTATATCTGGATGGTTGGGGCCGCGAGAGTCCTGTGAGAGTTTCACAGGTGTGCCAATCTAACAATAGAGCGTTCTTATTGACCAGGGAGCATTTTTTTCCCTTGGGCATTATTACTGGCTGCCAGCAACATGAAAAAAATGTTACTGGTAGTCATTATAGGACTCAGGGACTTAGGGCCTCATTTACAAAAAATTGGCTTAGGGCAGTGCCGCAAATCTTTTTGCTGTGCTGCCCTAAGCCAATTTGAAAAGGCAGGAATACACTGTATTGATGAGATACAGTGTATTCCTGTCCTTTCAGTCAGTACCGACGCACAATTTGGTGCCTAGTGCCAATGCAGGCAACCTTGCGTGCAAGGGTGTATGTGTTGTTGGCAGGACTATTTTTGCACAGGAAGGGGCACCTTCTTCCACAAAAACAATCCTGAGAGGCACTTTCCTCTTTGTATGTGTGCTGCAGAATGCAGCACACATGGGAAGAGGAAGAAACAAGGAGAAATTAAAACATTTCTCCTTGTTACGCCTGATCTGGGAGGCATAAGGTTTTGGAGCTGCCTCTGGTTTACGTGATTTTGTAAATCTAAGCCAGCGTCAAAATCCATGAGTGTTGCGTGGGAATACCCACCGCAATGCCCGTGGAATGCCTCCTTGACGCAGAGTAAGGCAATGCATTGTTTTGTGCTGCCTTGGATTACTTCATATCTGTGAGGCCATGCAAAGCCATGCAAGGTGGCTTTGCGTCACCTCTTAGATATGATTGAGAGGCCTGCGCCACTGGAGCATCCAAAAAAGTGACGCTCTGTCGGTGCAGGCCTCTTGTAAATAGGCCCCTTGGTCCCCTGTCCTGGAGTTTAAAAAAAAATTATATAAGGGGGCAGGGTAGGTATACCCTGCAACCTGTGCCCCATGAGGGGACCCAGATGGACCACCTGGGCCAAACTGAAAAAAAACAGCAAATATTTCTGCAATCCCACAGCAGTCCCACCAGATAGTGCAAAAAAAAAGAAAATGGGTAGTGGCATCAGCAGGGCTCCACTTCCCAGCCAATTGAGGGTATATTTGAGGGGAGGGGGCACGTGCCTCCCTCCCTGAGCCATTTTGGCACCAGGGATCCCATCCCTTGGGTGCCAATCTGTTTATTAAGGAGAGGGGGGCTCGCACACCCCCTCCCTGGGTCATTTTTGCAATGGGGACCCCATCACCCATGACCCAATGTATTTATTAAGAAAAGGGGGGCCACGCAGCCCCCTTCCCCGAGCCTTATAAATCCCCCTGGGCTGTCACTGAAATTAAAAAGGGAGGGGATCTGCCCAGCCCTCCTTCCTGAGCCTTGAATGACCCAGGGAACCCATTCGCCTGGCCAGCTCACTTACTGTGCCCTCAGGAGCCCACTCCCGGGACACAGTAGTTTCCCTGCACACACTACCACGAGCAGAGAAACATGTATTCGTCCCGTCTGGCGGGAACATTTTTCAATCTTCTGACAAACAGGAGCAAACATTCATGGCCTGATTTAGATCTTGGCAGATGGGTATCCCGTTCGCTGAAGTATAAATCCCATAGGATAAAATGGGATTTATATTTCGGCGGCACTGGGATATCCATTACCGTTGTGACGGAGTAACCTGTCCGCCAAAATCTAAATCAGGCTCTAAGTCTGCTGCCAACTGGCTGGAGCTTTAAAAATGCTCCTGCTGGCTGTAAGCAGACTTGTGTTCTGTTTCTCTGAACTGGTGCGGGCAGGGAAACAGAACACATATTGCTCCCACCAGGGGGGATCAGCAGAAATTGCTGCTCTCTCCGGCAGGAGCAATGCCTGCTCTCACACCTTGCGGGGAACTGTCAGGGGCAGCGGGGGCCCTAGGGCACCCCCCTCAGTCCCCAACATTGGGCTTGATGGGTGCACTGGGTGGGCACCCACCTATAAATAATGTAGGCCCCAGGGAATGGGGACCCAGTGGGCCAAAATTGGCTCGGGCCACCTCCTTTTTTAAAAAGGGCCTGAGAAGGCTCAGGGCGGGCCACATGGCCGCTCCCCTTTTTAATAAAATACGACCCAGAAAAATGGGTCCCAGGGCCTTATACAGGTCAGGGAGGGGGGCATGTAGCCCCCTCTCCCCTTTATAATATAATGCAACCCCAGGAAATGGGGTCCCAGGGCCTAATAAGACTCAGGAGGGAAGTTGCATGCCCTCTCCCCTTAGATTTTGGCCATTGGAGGTGGTCCATGGGGCCCAAAAAGCCTCGGGGAGAGTGGGCCGTGTGGTTCCCTCCTGTTTTTTTGGCTTTGGCCCCAGGGGATGACTCTACGGGACCTATTAAGTCTCGGGGATGCAGAAGACACATTCCCTCCCCTTTTCTATTGTATTTTGCATGGAGGATGGCGTTCCTGGGCCTATTAAGGCTCTGGGAGGGCAGATGCATGCCCCTCTCCCCTTAGATTTGGACCACAGGATGCGGTCCCGAGGCCCGTGAAGGCTTGGTAAGGGGGGCACTACGCCTCCTCCATGGCCCTGTTGGGATGGGGTCCCCAAGGCCTTTTAAGGCTTATGGAGGGGGGCCACATGATCTACTCTCCTTTTTATTGGAACTGGCCCTAGTGGATTGGGTCCCCGGCGCCAATTAAGCCTCAGGAGTGGGCTGCACGCCCGCTCCATTTAATATGTATGTTTTGGCCCTGGGTCGTGGGGTCCTGGTGCCTGAAGGCGAACCCTAAGCCACACACTTCAAAAGCTGTGCATGGCATAGGCTTGATAGCCTGCTGAGGGTTTGACTATAGGGCTTGATAGCAGGCCAAGTCCTGTGGCCAAACCCTGCTGAACACAGGCTTAGGCCATGTGCAGCATGGGGTTGGCTGTCTGTGGATTTTCGCCACTGTGCCAGGAATTTGAGAAGTCATCAGTGATGTCTAAATGATGCTATAGATGTCATAGAACATGAGACGAGTGATGCAATGTGTGAGGTAAAAAGCAGTGCATGGCGGGGGTGCAAGTTATAGTTTAACTGGTTAATTTCTGTGAAGTTTGGAGTTCAAAATGTTAATGTTGTCGCTGATATATTAACCTAACTTTAATGCCATTTTAACCATTTGTCGTTTCAGTGAATATATATATATATATATTCACTGAAAAATCCATAGGTTTCAGGGATGTTATAGTTAGAAATTAGCAGTTAAAAACCTTAGAAATTCACTGAAAAACCATAGGTTTCAGGGACGTTATAGTTAGAAATTATCATTTAAAAAACCTTAGAAATTCACTGAAAAACCACAGGTTTCAGGGACGTTATAGTTAGTTGGACATTTCACTCGTACAAAACCAGAGAAATTCGGCCGTTATAGGTAGTTGAGCTAACTATAACTCGCGCTCCGCAATGCACTGCTGATGACGTCACATATTACATCATTTATGACATGGTCAGTGACATCACTGATGACAGCACCTCAGGACATTGCAGGAGCCGGCCCTGGGGGGTGGCGGTCCTCAGGGCCATCAAGGGCTCCGTGCGGCCCCCCCAACATTTAGCATAGCCCCGGGGAGGTGGTAGTCCCCGGGGCAGTGTGGGGAGGGGCAGAAGCCCCCCCACACTTTTTTGGGAAAAAAGCCCCGGGGAGGTGGTGGTCCCCGGGGCTACGGGGGGCCGCATGCCCCCGCACATTATGAGGAAAGCCCAGGGGAGGTGGCGGTCCCCGGGGTGGCTGCGTGCCCCCGCACATTATGAGGAAATTGCCCCTGGGACCTGGCCCACCCGGGGGATTAAAACCAAATGAAGCGCCTGCGCTTCGTTTTTTTAAATTTATTTGTCCGGATTCGCAAACCCAGCGCAAATTCGGCTGATTTTCTTTTTTTTTTTAAATGCTTTTTTTTGGCCCTGTGGGTCCTTGTGGGACTCCCTGAGCAGGCCTAGGGGGTCAAGGTGTTTCTACCCTGCCCCTTTTCTTCATTTTTCACTTTTTCCCCCCCTTTTTCTTGTGACTCGGTTACCGAGTCACAAGACGGCTGCCAAAACACTTCCTGGTTTGGAGTGTTGGCAGCCAATCAGAAGTTAGCTCGTGCTCTGGAGGAGTCACAACTCCTCCTCGGTGCTCAGATATCGATATTTTTATTTCTTGAATTTCTCAGCAACTACTGAACGGATTTCCACCATTTAAAAAAAAAGGATGCTTTCTGAACCAAGAGCTACCTTTTTGCCAAATTTGGTGTAATTCCGTTCAGCAGTTCGGGCTGTAGCCGTGTCTAAAGTTACCTATGGAAATTAACATGGGGAAAACGCGTTTTGGTTCCCCCCTTTTTTCTCGGCCCCCGCTTGAGGAATATCCCTGAAACTTTCAAGATAGGAGCGGACCGGTGCTGGCAATTAGTTTTGAAAATTTCGCTAAGATTCATCAAACGGCGCCAAAGATATTGGCAAAAGAAAAAATGCTTTTTGAATAACCTTTGTTTGTTGGATATATATATAGATACCGCAATAATTACAAGTGCAATATGGTGAAATATGAAATGGGCACTTATGCCGCAATATTTTCTTGGTCATACAATATTGTACTGATGTCATAATGTGTATATATTTATTTATTTATGCATATTTATGAGTATTTTTTAATATATATATTTATACATGTATTTATTTGTGTATTTATACGCTTTTATTTACCATGACATTACAAATTTTTAATAATATTTTAGTAATATTATAATAATACATTGTATTTATAATGTAAAGGATATATACTCTTGTATAACTATAGGTGCTCAAATGAAATCCATAGTGTTTTCTTTGTGTCTATTATCACGTGATTATAGGGGGGTGTACACAAAGCATCTATAAAAAGTATGGCGTACTGCACTCTGTATGTGATCAAGGGCACTAGTTGCTCGAAACGCGTCGTCAGAGGAGGAGTGAGAAATAAACAACAACTTGCCATTCTATCCGGGGGTCCGTTGCTCTCTTTTCGCCGAGAGGAGGTCTTGGGAGCACTTTGGTCATGAATATATATATATATATATATATATATCCAACAAACAAAGGTTACCCTCAGTGAGGACGCCCACCCGGAAAACAAAGCCTCTTGAAGTGAGGACTGCAGCAACTTCAACATTCTGCTTCCATTTTATTAAAGCTGGCTTTACGCGTTTCGGATTCTGCATCCTTGTTCACAAGCTGCACACCAAGGAACAAACAGCAGCCTTTGAGTAGAGCACCTGCATTTTATTTAGTGAGTCCAGCCCCAGTGGGCGTGTGCTCCCGCCTCAGTGGGCGTATGCTACACTGCATTGTGGTCTTTGCAGTCTCTACACAACGATAAAATCTCCCAGTGGGTGTTGCCATGTTCCTTTGATTCGTGTCATGAAATTTCCTCAGTGGGTTAATGCAAGCAGGAGAAGTGGAGTATGCTGCCAATACTTTGTCTCTCACAATTGAGATTTTCCATCCTTAAATCAGCGCCAGGTCCTCCTGATGCCAAAGGTCCGCGGTTAAGCTGCGGTTTGTCCTCGCAGCTGGGCAAAGCCACTAACATCCAACAAACAAAGGTTACCCTCAGTGAGGACGCCCACCCGGAAAACAAAGCCTCTTGAAGTGAGGACTGAAGCAACTTCAGCATTCTGCTTCCATTCTATTGAAGCTGGCTTTACGCGTTTCGGATTCTGCATCCTTGTTCACAAGCCGCCCACCAAGGAACAAACAGCAGCCTTTGAGTAGAGCACCTGCATTTTATTTAGTGAGTCCAGCCACAGTGGGCGTGTGCTCCCGCATCAGTGGGCGTATGCTGCCCTGCATTGTGGTCTTTCCAGTCTCTACACAATGATAAAATCCCCCAGTGGGTGTTGCCATGTTCCTTTGATTCGTGTCATGAAAAGTCCTCAGTGGGTTAATGCAAGCAGGAGAAGTGGAGTATGCTGCCAATACTTTGTCTCTCACAATTGAGATTTTCCGTCCTTAAATCAGCGCCAGGTCCTCCTGATGCCAAAGGTCCGCGGTTAAGCTGCGGTTTGTCCTCGCGGCTGGGCAAAGCCGCTAACATCCAACAAACAAAGGTTACCCTCAGTGAGGATGCCCACCCGGAATACAAAGCCTCTTGAAGTGAGGACTGCAGCAACTTCAACATTCTGCTTCCATTCTATTAAAGCTGGCTTTACGCGTTTCGGATTCTGCATCCTTGTTCACAAGCCCCACGCCAAGGAACAAACAGCAGCCTTTGAGTAGAGCACCTGCATTTTATCCCTATACATCCGTATATATATCTATATCTATCTATATCTATATATAGATCTATAGATATAGATAAAGATATAGATAATCATACCCTCCCAGTAGAGGGTATGATTGAATGCACTACAAGCCCCAGCAAGCATTAGTAATTGGACACACCTGTAAAGCCCACTGGAGGGCAGATCAGCATGCATTTGAAAAGTGAAGGAGACAGTGCCTCTGTGTAACTCCAGCACAGCCTATGAATAAGGGGCAGGAGGCTCTGAAACCCTCAGGCGAAGTGAACAATTGGATTGTTTTTTCTGGTTTTAAATAAAGGATTCAGTGGAACCATCTGCCTGCGAGTGCGTCCTAAATTCAGGGCAACATGTGGAGACATATTTCACGCAGCCCAGCTGTGGAGGACTGCACCACCGTCACTAAGGTATGTGGGCGCAGAGGCTTGCAATCATGCTGAGCCTCAATACGGGATGGCAGATTTACAATGTAAAACGAGACTACAATCTGAGGCCCACTGGAGGGCTTTGAAATTCCCCAAAATGACTGGTAAAACACAGAACCCACTGGAGGGTATGATTGAATACACTACAAGCCCCAGCATGCATTAGTAACTGGACACACCTGTGAAGCCCACTGGAGGGAAGATCAGCATGCATTTGAAAAGTGAGGGAGACAGTGCCTCTGTGCAACTCCAGCACAGCCTATGAATAAGGAGCAGGAGGCTCTGAAACGCGTCAGGCGAAGTGAACAATTGGATTGTTTTTTCTGGTTTTAAATAAAGGATTCAGTGGAACCATCTGCCTGTGAGTGCGTCCTCAGTTTAGGACAACATGTGGAGACATATTTCACGGCAGCCAAGCCGTGGAGGACTGCACCACCGTCACTAAGGTATGTGGGCGCAGAGGCCTGGAATCATGCTGAGCCTCAATGCGGGATGGCAGATTTACAATGTAAAACCAGACTACAATCTGAGGCCCACTGGTGGGCTTTGAAATTCGAAAAATTACTGGTAAAACACAGAACCCACTAGAGGGTATGATTGAATGCACTACAAGCCCCAGCATGCATTAGTAATTGGACACATCTGTGAAGCCCACTAGAGGGCATATCAGCATGCATTTGAAAAGCGAGGGAGACAGTGCCTCTTTGTAACTCCAGCACAGCCTACGAATAAGGAGCAGGAGGCTCTGAAACGCGTCAAGCAAAGTGAACAATTGGATAGTTTTTTCTGGTTTTAAATAAAGGAATCAGTGGAACCATCTGCCTCCGAGTGCATCCTCAATTCAGGGCAACATGTGGATATATATATATATATACCACAAGGAGACGATGGACAGAGCGCTGAAACTTTTCAGACACTCACCCTCAGTCACAAATCTGGGTTGAATCCATCACCGTTCTTTAGCTCACTTCGCCACCCCTGTTCAGACCCAGCTATATGCAAATCAGTCTCGACCCTGTGCCTCATGGGAACAGTCCAGCCCGAACTGCCAAGTCAGGTCTTCACTGTATACCTATGTATTTCTGAAATGGGAACAAAATATAGAGTTTAGAAGCAGTAGCTATTTGCACATCTCCGAAATTGTGGGTAGCCATACTAGCATGTAAATTATAGGATATTTTTCAAAGTGACTTCTTTTTTACACATTGTCTTATCTTTGGAAGGCAGAAATGCATAGAAAGCCAATAGGTAATAACAGTTGCTCTACAATTCTGTGTTCTCCTCAGTCTCTCGATAAAAATGGTACCTCACTTTTGTGGGTAGGCCTAGTGCCCACGACAGGAAATGGCCCAAAACACAATGTGGACACACAACAATTTTGCAGTGAAAACTGACCCATTTTTTTCAGAGTGCCTAGTTGTGGATTTTGAACCCTAGCTCTGCCAGCACCTGGGGAAACCTAGAAAACCTATACATTTTTGAAAACTTGACACCCAGGGGAATCCAGGAGGGGGTGACTTGTGTGGTTCTCACCAGGCTCTGCTACCCATAATCCCTTGCAAACCTCAAACTTTGAAAAAAACAAAACATTTTCCTCACATTTTGTGATGGAAAGTTCTGGAATCTGCATGGATCCACAAAATTTCACCCACTTCTCACTCTCCAAAGTCTCCCAATAAAAATGGTGCCTCACTTGTGTGGGTAGGCCTAGTGCCCGTGACAGGAAATGGGCCAAAACGCAATGTGGACACCACATTTTTACAATGAAAACTGACCCTTTTTTTGAAAAGTGCCTAGCTGGGGATTTTGAACCCTAGCTCTGCCGGCACCTAGGGAAACCTAGCAAACCTATCCATTTTGAAAACTATACACCCAGGGGAATCCAGGAGGTGGTGACTTGTGTGGCTCTCACCAGGTTCTGTTACCCAGAATCCCTTGCAAACCTCAAACTTTGTAAAAAAAAGAACACATTTTCCTCACATTTCTGTGATGGAAAGTTTCGAATCTGCGTGGGTCCACAAACTTCCACCCACCACGATTTCTTCAAAGCCTCCCGATAAAAATGGTACCTTACTTGTGTGGGTGGGCCAAGTTCCCACGGCAGGGAAGGGCCCAAAACGTATTGTGAAGACATCAAATTGAGTTTGGTAGGTTTTCCTAGATGGCCGCTGAGCTCCAAGCCAAATACCCAGGGGACCCCCCTTTCAAAACCAGGTAGTTTTATGATAGGTAATTTTGAAGTCTCCACAGTACAATTTGGGCCATTTCCTGTTGCGGCCACTATGCCTACCTACACAAGTGAGGTACCATTTGTATCGGGAGACCTGAGGGAACACTGGGTGGTAGGAAATTTGTGGCGGCCCAGTGATCCCACAACGTTACCACACAGAAAAGTGAGAAAATGTTTTTTTTTTTTAGCTAAATGTAAGGTTTGCAGGGGATTCTGGGTAGGAAAATGTTGGGAGATCCACGCAAGCCACACCTCCCTGAACTCCACTAGGTATCTAGTTTTCAGAAATATCTGGGTTTGGTAGGTTTCCCTAGATGGCTGCTGAGCCTGGGACCAAAACCCAGTTGACCCCCTTGAAAAACCAGGTTGTTTTGTGATAGAGAGGTGAGCACCTGTGTTTTTGGCCCCGGGTTTGCAGACATCTAGGGGAACCTAAAAAACCCAGACATTTCTGAAAACTAGACATCCGTGGGAGTCCAGGGAGGTGTGGCTTGTGTTGAACCCCCAACATTTTCCTTCCAAGAATCCGCTGGAAACCTCAAATTTAGCTAAAAAGTCACATTTTCCTTAAATATCTGTGTGGGAAAGTTGTGGGATTACCGCACGGCACAAATTTCCTACCACTCAGCATTCCTCTAAAGTCTCCCGATTAAAATTAAAATATACCTTACTTGTGTGGATGGGCCAAGTGCCTATGACACGGAAGGGCCAAAAACATGTAGAGATTGAGGGGTCCCAAAGCAGGTCCAAAAAGGTAGTTTGTTTATAAGTTTTTAGGCTGACGCTACTTAGGGCACCCACACAAGTGAGGTATATTTTTTCTCTGGAGACCAAGGGGAATGCTGGGTAGTAGGAAATTTGTGCCTGCGCGGTGATTCTACAACTTACCCACATAGAAATGTAAGGAAAATGTGACTTTGTAAGTAAATTTGAGGTTTGCGGGGGATTCTGGGTAAGAAAACACTGGGGGATCCATGCAAGCCACACCGCCAGCCAAGAGTCAGTACACGCACACCACCATCCACGCACACCACCAGCCAAGCGCCATCCATGCACACCGCCAGCCAAGCTCCATCCATGCACACTGCCAGCCAAGCGCCATCCACGTACACCAGCAGCCAAATGCCATCCATGCACACAGTCAGCCAAGCACTATCCATGCACACCGCCAGCCAAGCACCACCCATGCATTCTGCCAGCCAAGCGCCATCCCCGCATTCCGCCAGCCAAGCGCCATCCCCGCATTCCACCAGCCAAGCAGGGTGGACTGGTAACAGCAACCAGCCCTGGCACATTGCTGCTCGACCAGCCCTGGGAGGGGAGGGTGCGTGCTAGTAAAAAGCACTGCTACCGCCTTTGTCACTGGGGGCCAATATTGCAGCACTGCTGCAAAACAGGCCCCGTGACAAAACTGACCCCCACGGACAGAAAACCATCCCCCACCCCTCCGGCCCACTGAAGAAACGCCCGGTGCCCGCTAAGGCCAATCCGGCCCTGCAGCCAAGCACCATCCATGCACACAGTCAGCCAAGTACCAGTCCACGTATATCGCCAGCCAAGCGACACTCCATGCACAGCACCAGGCAAGCGCCAATCTACACAAACCATCATCAAGCGCGAGTCCACCCACACCATTAGCCAAGTTCAGGTCTGCACACACCGCCAGCAAAATGCCAGCCAAAGGTCAGTACATGCAGACCGTCAGCCAAACTCCACTTTACACACACACAAACTCTACCTGGTTTCTAGTGGTTTTCTGCCTCCGCTTGGGTGCAGATGAGAATAAAAATATCACTGAAACAGCCAAAATGTGTGCCTAAAAAAAAAGGGAGTGACCTTTGCCTATGGGGCTTCTCACTGGCATGCCGATAAACATATGCAAACACAAGGAGATGATGGACGGAGCACTGAAACTATTCAGAAACTCACCCTCAGTCACAGATCTGGGTTGAATCCATCATCATTCTTTAGTTCACTTTGCCACTCCAGTTCAGACCCAGCCGTATGCAAATCAGTCTTGACTCTGTGTCTCATGGGAACAGTCCAGACCGAACTGCCAAGCCAGGTCTTCCATGGTCCGGAAACAAGCATCCTGGGACGTGTTTCGGGGTAAATCCCCTCATCAGCCAGGCTAGCTTGAATCCAGTGGCAAAGTGAGTAAGGGACCCACGTCTGGGCATACCCTGCCAAATTAGGGCGAACAAAGCAAACACAAGGAGATGATGGACAGAGCACTGAACCTTTTCAGACACTCACCCTCAGACACAGAGCTGGGTTGAATCCATCATCATTCTTTAGCTCACTTCGCCACCCCAGCTCAGACCAAGCCATATGCAAATCAGTCTTGACCCTGGCCTCATGGAAACAGTCCAGACCGCAATGCCAAGCCAGGTCTTCCCTGGACTGGAAACAAGCATCCTGGGACCGGTTTCAGGGTAACACCCCTCATCAGCCAGGCTAGCTTGAATCCAGTGGCAAAGTGAGCAAGGGACCATTGCAAGATGCAGCTCAATTATTGGCTCTGGGTTCCTCGGGTTCTTGGTGAACCTACAAGTCCTATATAAGCCCCCAACCAGAAGGGTCTAGTTAATATAACGGTATATTGCTTTAAAAAATCTGTCATACTTAGAAGAAGGTGAAAACGTTGGCACAAATGGCTGTATTTATTCAACTCATTTTCAATTTTTCTTATTTTTAACTGTTAGTTTTCTATACAAAAACCTTGAAGGATCTACACGAATGACCCCTTCCTTCCTGAATTCAGAATTTTATCTACTTTCAGAAAAGTATAGCTGTCCAGGATCCATTATTGCTTTCACACCCATTTCTACCACTAACTGGAAGGAGGTTGAAAGCACAAAAAGTAGCAAAAATAGGCTGTGTCCCAGTAAAATGCCAAAAGTGTATAACAAATTTTGGTTTTCTGACAAAAGTCTGCCTGTCCCTGAAAGTTGGGAAGATGGTGTTTACAGCCCCACAAACCCTTTGTTGATACCATTTGCATGGAAAAAATTAGACGCTTTCTTTTGCAGCACTTTTTTCCCATTTCAAAAAATAAATACAATTTAGCTGTATTTTGGCTAATTTCTGGGTCCCCTCCAGGGGAATCCACAAACCCTGGGAATCTTTAAATTCCCCATGATGTTGGTAGAAAAGGACCCAAATTTGGCGTGGACACCTTATGTGGACAAAAACTTACAGGGGCCTAAGCACAAACCAGCCCAAATAGCCAAAAATGGCTTAACACAGGGGGAAAAGGCCTAGCAGCCAAAGGGTTAAATACCCACAGTTCATGAAAGTCGTAAATTAGCCTCTTAAATGATTTAGTCTCATTACTTGATACAGTGCAGTGCAGGGTTCACCGCTGGGCCTGCAATTTGGGTTGTCATCAGTGATGTATATATATCCAACTTGCAAGAGCTGCTGAATTCCCCAGCCTCTTAAGTGTGGTGGACCGCTGCGGGGTAGCGAACCCCCAAACATCCATCTTCAGTTCTTCTGTAATGTCCCCCAGGGTTAGGGGGCTAAAAAAGACCAGCCTCAATCCAGAAATGATAATCAGCAGTGGTTTAATTATGAAAAATGGCAAAAATACAGAACCTGTTTTTTCACTATTAAACCACTGGCAGTTATCATTTCTGGATTGCGGACGGTATTTTTTAAGCCCCCTAACCTTGGGGGGACCTTACCTTACAGAAGAATCGAAGTTATATATATATATATATATATATATATATATATATATATATTCACTGAAAAAACCATAGGTTTCAGACACGTTATAGTTAGAAATTAGGATTTAAAAACCTTTGAAATTCACTGAAAAAACCATAGGTTTCAGGCACGTTATAGTTAGAAATTAGCATTTAAAAAACCTTAGAAATTCACTGAAAAAACCATAGGTTTTAGGGACAGTTATAGTTAGTTGGGCATTTCACTCGTACAAAACCATAGAAATTCCCCGTTATAGTTAGTTCAGCTAACTATAACTCGCGCCCCCGCAATGCACTGATGATGACGTCACATATTACATCACTCATGACATGGTCAGTGACATCACTGATGACATAACTGATGACATCTCAAATGACATCACTGATGACATCACTGATGACATCATCCATGTGATAATTTGATGCATCTTCTCACACCCTAATATAACCTTTGATACACCCACTCTAAATTACAGACTGCCATTCTCAAAACCATAGACACTCCAACACCAATAACTACATACCCACTCACTGATTCTTAGGTCTACACACACACATCCACTCACTCACCCGTACAGTCACTCATACTTACGGTCACTCAGTACAGGACTATCATATGCACTCATACACCTACATAGACACTCACACACCGCCACTCATCCATAGAGGTACTCACACACCTAGTCAGTCATGCAAATAATTAATCACACTGCCATTTACTCACCTATACAGTTATACACACACCAGCTCACTTACTCATACAAATACTAGCACATTCTTACGCTCTTATACAATCACTGATACAAGTACACACTCATCCATACAGCCACTCTCACACTCTCACTTATAGCCATTTATATACTCCAACACACATATATACTGCCTTTCACATATGTAGTTACTCACACATGTACCACTGAGATATACATTCACTCACTAATACACCCATACACACACTCACCCACCCATACAGTCCATCACAGATGCACTCTTGAAACCATGCACCCAGTGAATCACCCACTCACACATCTATGCACAGAGTCACACACACCCCACCCACACAAACACTCAGGCACCCATACAGATACTCAGACAACCAATCAATAACCCATGTAGACACTCATGTAGCTATTCACAAACCCATGCAGCCGCATACACACCAACAGACAGACGGATACAGACATTCACACAGTTAAGTCACTAACCCATGCATTCAGTAAGATACATTTAATCACTCACTTATAGAGTTAGTCACGCACCTACTAAATCATCCATTCAGACACTTATACACCCACTCATTCTTCAATACGCCTTTCCCTATATATATTAAACATATTTAAACTTTACAGAAACACACAGTCACTGGATGATGTCATCAGTGATGTCATTTGAGATGTCATCAGTGATGTCATCAGTGATGTCACTGACCATGTCATGAGTGATGTAATATGTGACGTCATCAGCAGTGCATTGCGGGGCGCGAGTTATAGTTAGCTGAACTAACTATAACGGGGAATTTCTATGGTTTTGTACGAGTGAAATGTCCAACTAACTATAACTGTCCCTAAAACCTATGGTTTTTCAGTGAATATATATATATATATATATTCACTGAAAAAACCATAGGTTTCAGGGACGTTATAGTTACAAATTAGCATTTAAAAAACATTTGAAATTCACTGAAAAAACCATAGGTTTTAGGGACAGTTATAGTTAGTTGGACATTGCACTCGTACAAAACCCGTGAAATTCCCCCGTTATAGTTAGTCCAGCTAACTATAACTCGCGCCCCCGCAATGCACTGCTGATGACGTCACATATTACATCACTCATGACATGGTCAGTGACATCACTGATGACATCAATGATGACATCTCAAATGACATCACTGATGACATCATCCAGTGACTGTGTGTTTCTGTAAAGTTTAAATATTTTTAATATATATAGGAAAAGACGTATTGAAGAATGAGTGGGTGTGTAAGTGTCTGTATGGATGATTTAGTAGGTGCGTGACTGACTCTATAAGTGAGTGATTTAACGTATCTTACTGAATGCATGGGTTAGTGACTAAACTGGGTGAATGTCTGTATCCGTCTGTCTGTTGCTGTGTAAGTGGCTGCATGTGTTTGTGAATAGCTACATGAGTGTCTATATGAGTTATTGAATGCTTGTCTGAGTATCTGTATGGGTGCCTGAGTGTTTGTGTGGGAGGGGTGTGTGCAACTCTGTGCATAGATGTGTGAGTGGGTGATTCACTGGGTGGATGGTTTCAAGAGTGCAACTGTGATAGACTGTATGGGTGGGTAAGTGTGTAAGAGTGTGTTAGTGAGTGAATGTATGTCCCAGTGGTACATGTGTGAGTAACTACATATGTGAAAGGCAGTATATATGTGTGTTGGAGTATATAAATAGCTATAAGCGAGAGTGAGTGATTGTGATAGTGGCTGTATGGATGAGTGTGTGCTTGTATCAGTGATTGTATAAGAGCGTAAGAATGTGCTACTATTTGTATGAGTAAGTGAGCTGGTGTGTGTATAACTGTATAGGTGAGTAAATGGTAGTGTGTTTAATTATTTGCATGACTGACTAGGTGTGTGAGTACCTCTATGGATGAGTGGCGGTGTTTGAGTGTCTATATAGGAGTATGAGTGCATATGATAGTCCTGTACTGAGTGACCGTAAGTATGAGTGACTGTACGGGTGAGTGAGTGGATGTGTGCGTAGACCTAAGAATCAGTGAGTGGGTATGTAGTTATTGGTGTTGGAGTGTCTATGGTTTTGCGAATGGCAGTCTGTAATTTAGAGTGGGTGTATCAAAGGTTATATTAGAGTGTGAGGAGGTGCATCAGATTATCACGTGGATGATGTCATCAGTGATGTCATTTGAGATGTCATCAGTGATGTCATCAGTGATGTCACTGACCATGTCATGAGTGATGTAATATGTGACGTCATCAGCAGTGCATTAGCGGGCGCGAGTTATAGTTAGCTGGACTAACTATAACGGGGGAATTTCACGGGTTTTGTACGAGTGCAATGTCCAACTAACTATAACTGTCCCTAAAACCTATGGTTTTTTCAGTGAATTTCAAAGGTTTTTTAAATGCTAATTTGTAACTATAACGTCCCTGAAACCTATGGTTTTTTCAGTGAATTTCAAAGGTTTTTTAAATGCTAATTTGTAACTATAACATGTCTGAAACCTACAGTTTTTTCAGTGAATTTCAAAGGTTTTGTAAATGACAATTTTTAAATGTATTAATTGTTATATAAATTTTTTTCATACTGATTTCCAAATTTTTTAGAAACATTTTTTTTACATATTTTATTTTTTAAATTACATTGTAATTACATTATACATTACATTACAAAAAATACTTTCTCAGAATGAATTACTTTAGTTTAATTACTTTGCACATAGGCAATAGACTTTTAAGTACAGTAGTTACAGTTGTTGCAATGGGCAACACATTTTCAAACACAATGCAACATTCAGCTCAATGTGAATTTCTAGTTAAATGCAATTAGTTACTTTATGGATTACTTTTCTAACCACATTACTGGATCCTAGATTCAGTCCTGGGACATCTCCTGTAAACAGTTGAGTAAAAGCGTTTTGGTTACAGTCGTGATTTTTAAGGAATATTATTGTACTTTAAAAGTTCACACTTAGAAACTTTTTCTCATAGAATCACCAATGTTATCCTATGGAAGGAAATTCACTTAGAAGTTAAAAACTGTTATCGTTACTTTTTCTTACTCAGTGTTGGATCCTGGATCCAGCACTGGTGCATCTCCTGTAAACAGTTGAAAGAATGCGTTTAAGTCATACAGGCGATTTTTTAGGAATGATTTGTAGTTTGTGAAAATCGACACTTTGAAACTTTTCTGCTGAAAACCAGACAATGGATTCCTATGGAAGGAAATATCAAGTTACTGGTAAGTACGGTTAAAATTACTTTTGAGGATCAGTACTGGGCTGAAAGATGCAGCTCTGAGGTCTCTCCTGATAACAGGTGAGTAAATCGGAATTCGTATTTCGGCTGATTTTAGAGGACTATTTTAAAGTTCCAAAACTCCACACTTAGAAGAATTTCCAAGTGAAACCAGTCAATGTTAGCCTATGGAAGGAAATTCAAGTTACTGGTAAGTACGGTTAAAATTACTTTTCAGGACCAGTACTGGGCTGAAAGATGCAGCACTGAGGTCTCTCCTGATAACAGGTGAGTAAATCAGAATTCGGATTTCGGCTGATTTTAGAGGAATATTTGTATGTTTCAAAAATCAACACTTAGAAACTTTTTCAGCAAAAAGCAGGCAATGATATCCTATGGAAGGAAATTCAAGTTACTGGTAAGTACGGTTAAAATTACTTTTGAGGATCAGTACTGGGCTGAAAGATGCAGCACTGAGGTCTCTCCTGATAACAGGTGAGTAAATCGGAATTCGTATTTCGGCTCATTTTAGAGGAATATTTTAAAGTTCCAAAACTCCACACTTAGAAGAATTTCCAAGTGAAACCAGTCAATGTTAGCCTATGGAAGGAAATTCAAGTTACTGGTAAGTACGGTTAAAATTACTTTTCAGGACCAGTACTGGGCTGAAAGATGCAGCACTGAGGTCTCTCCTGATAACAGGTGAGTAAATCGGAATTCGTATTTCGGCTTATTTTAGAGGAATATTTTAAAGTTCCAAAACTCCACACTTAGAAGAATTTCCAAGTGAAACCAGTCAATGTTAGCCTATGAAGGAAATTCAAGTTACCGGTAAGTACGGTTAAAATTACTTTTGAGGATCAGTACTGGGCTGAAAGATGCAGCACTGAGGTCTCTCCTGATAACAGGTGAGTAAATCGGAATTCGTATTTCGGCTGATTTTAGAGGAATATTTGCACAATGGTGAAGGGAGGGGCGGGGCCTGAGGTGACATCTGTGCAAACGCGCCCCGTGGCGCGTTTTAAGTTGGGGGATTAAGTCCCCTTGAATCATGAGGGTCCCTACGGGCCAACTAGCCCACCAGGAACCTCCAGTATGCGCCAGGGGCTGCGTTGCAGGGACATGTACAGAGGCCACACCCCTTTTACACCTCTCTGCAACGCAGCTCTGTGGCGCTTTCTGGACGTACCTGTTGGGCTAGTTGGCCCTCAGGGACCCTCAGGATTGAAGAGGATTTAATTCCCCATCTTAAAACGCGCCACGGGGCCTGTTTGCACACATGTCACCTGAAGCCCCGCCCCTCCCTTCACCACTGTGCAAACGCGCCCGTGGCGCGTTTTAAGTCGGGGGATTAAGTCCCCTTGAATCCTGAGGGTCCCTGGAGTCCAACTAGCCCACCATGTTCCTCCAAAAGCGCCACAGAGCTGCGTTGCAAAGAGGTGTAAAAGGGGCGTGGCCTCTGTACACCTCTCTGCAAGGCAGCCCCCTGGCGCATACTGGAGGTTCCTGGTGGGCTAGTTGGCCCCAGGGACCCCCAGTATTCAAGGGGAATTCGTTCCCCTCTGCAAACGCGCCAGGGGCGCGTTTGCAGAGTGGTGAAGGAAGGGGCGGGGCCTGCGGGCCCGATCGTTTTTTTTTTTTCCTGAAGGGGGCCGTGTGGCCCCCTTCCTTTTCCTATTTTTAGGCCCTGGGGACCCCATCCCCAGGGCCTTACCCCTTTTTTTAAATTAAAATTAAAAAAAACGGGAAGGGTGCCGCGTGGCCCCCTTCCCTGGGCCTGTATTGGCCCCAGGGACCACATCCCCGGGGCATGGCCTCTTTTTGTTTTTATTTGGAGGGGGCTGCGTGGCCCCCTCCTCAGGCCATTTAAGGCCCCGGGGACCCCATCCCCGGGGCCGGCCTTGCACTTTTTTTTTTTTTTAACTTTTTGTTACTTGGGGGAGGGGGCTGCGTGGCCCCCTCCGTGGCCACTTATGGCCCCGGGGACCCCATCCCCGGGGCCTGGCCTCTCGTTGGGGTCTGTGGGGGTCCCCAATCCCCCACAGTCCCGCCGGCTCCCCGTGTCCTACGGGAGCCGGCATTGCGTTACACATGGGGAGCAGCTAACATGCTGCTCCCCATGTGGAAAGCAATCAGCTTTGGATATTGGAAGAGAGAGCAGGTTTCCTGCTCTCTCTTCCAATATCCAAAGCAAGTTTGCTATGACAGGACGGGAGCCGCGAGGCTCCCGTCCTGTCATTGCAAACAGCAGTGTCCCGGGGTAGGCACCCGGGACACTGCAGGAGCCGGCCCTGGGGGTGGCGGTCCCCAGGGCCACCACAGGCTCCAGGAGGGGGAGGTGGTGGTCCCCGGGGCTTGGGGTCCAAAACGGACCCCCATTTTCATTTTTCTTAGTGCCCCGGGGAGGTGGTGGTCCCGGGCGTGTGGGGGCTGAAGCCCCCCACACAGGTTTTTCAAATATAAAAAGAAGCCCCGGGAGGTGGTGGTCCCGGGGCTGCGGGAGGGCTCAGAGCCCTACCGCACCATTATCCATAAAGCCCCGGGGGTGGTGGTCCTCGGGCTTGGGGGCCCTTAGAGGCCCCCACACATAAAATTAACCCCCAGCATGCCCCCGGGACTTGGCCCACCCGGGGGCCAATTAACATCAAAGCGCGGAGACCACGCTTCGATTTTTTTTTCCGGCAGGGTTCGCGCTCCCTGAGCGCATCCTGCCGATTTTTAAAAAAAAATTTTTTTTGCCCAGGGGGTCCTTGTGGGACCCCTGAGCAGACCTAGGGGTCAGGGTGTTTCTACCCTGCCCCTTTGTGCGCTTTGCGCACTTGTTTCTGTCCCTCGGTTCTACCGACGGACAAAATGGCTGCCAACACTTCCTGATTTGGAGTGTTGACAGCCAATTAACATAAAGCTCGTGCTCGGGAGGATCCGCGGCCCTAGATATACCTATCTTTTTTCTTTTGATTTTCTCAGCAACTACTGAACGGATTTACACCATTTAACAAAAAGGGTTCTTTCTGAACCAAGAACTACCTCTTTGCCAAATTTGGTGTAATTCCGTTCAGCAGTTCGGGCTGTAGCCGTGTCTAAAGTTTCCTATGGAAAATTGCATGGGGAAAACGCGTTTTGGGACCCCCTTTTTCTCGGCCCCCGCTTGACGAATCCCCCCGAGACTTTCAGGGTAGGAGCGGACCGGAGCGGGCCACAAAGTTTGAAAATTTTGCGAAGATACGTCAACCGGAAAGAGAGTTATTTCAAATAGAATGTCGCGGATTTCCTATGGATAATAGGTTGTAACTATAACTATCTACTGGCGACCGCCAGTAGATAATATATATATATATATATATATATATATATATATATATATATCAAATTCTTGAATCCGTCCTGCCGTCCCCCTCGCGACGGTACCATAGAGCACAAACTCCTCATGCCTTGCAAAATAATTTATTCACCGATCCAATATGCCATCATATATATATATATATATATTCACTGAAAAAACCATAGGTTTCAGACACGTTATAGTTACAAATTAGCATTTAAAAAACCTTTGAAATTCACTGAAAAAACCATAGGTTTTAGGGACAGTTATAGTTACTTGGACATTGCACTCGTACAAAACCCGTGAAATTCCCCCGTTATAGTTAGTTCAGCTAACTATAACTCGCGCCCCGCAATGCACTGCTGATGACGTCACATATTACATCACTCATGACATGGTCAGTGACATCACTGATGACATCACTGATGACATCTCAAATGACATCACTGATGACATCATCCAGTGACTGTGTGTTTCTGTAAAGTTTAAATATTTTTAATATATATAGGAAAAGACGTATTGAAGAATGAGTGGGTGTGTAAGTGTCTGTATGGATGATTTAGTAGGTGCGTGACTGACTCTATAAGTGAGTGATTTAACGTATCTTACTGAATGCATGGGTTAGTGACTAATCTGGGTGAATGTCTGTATCCGTCTGTCTGTTGCTGTGTAAGTGGTTGCATGTGTTTGTGAATAGCTAAATGAGTGTCTATATGAGTTATTGAATGCTTGTCTGAGTATCTGTATGGGTGCCTGAGTGTTTGTGTGGGAGGGGTGTGTGCAACTCTGTGCATAGATGTGTGAGTGGGTAATTCACTGGGTGGATGGTTTCAAGAGTGCATCTGTGATAGACTGTATGGGTGGGTAAGTGTGTGTAAGAGTGTGTTAGTGAGTGAATGTATGTCCCAGTGGTACATGTGTGAGTAACTACATATGTGAAAGGCAGTATATATGTGTGTTGGAGTATATAAATAGCTATAAGCAAGAGTGAGTGATTGTGATAGTGGCTGTATGGATGAGTGTGTGCTTGTATCAGTGATTGTATAAGAGCGTAACAATGTGCTACTATTTGTATGAGTAAGTGAGCTGGTGTGTGTATAACTGTATAGGTGAGTAAATGGCAGTGTGTTTAATTATTTGCATGACTGACTAGGTGTCTGAGTATCTCTATGGATGAGTGGCGTTGTTTGAGTGTCTATATAGGAGTAAGAGTGCATATGATAGTCCTGTACTGAGTGACCGTAAGTATGAGTTACTGTACGGGTGAGTGAGTGGATGTGTGTGTGTAGACCTAAGAATCAGTGAGTGGGTATGTAGTTATTGGTGTTGGAGTGTCTATGGTTTTGCGAATGGCAGTCTGTAATTTAGAGTGGGTGTATCAAAGATTATATTAGGGTGTGAGGAGGTGCATCAGATTATCACGTGGATGATGTCATCAGTGATGTCATTTGAGATGTCATCAGTGATGTCATCAGTGATGTCACTGACCATGTCATGAGTGATGTAATATGTGACGTCATCAGCAGTGCATTATGGAGCGCGAGTTATAGTTAGCTGAACTAACTATAACGGGGGAATTTCACGGGTTTTGTACGAGTGCAATGTCCAAGTAACTATAACAGTCCCTAAAACCTATGGTTTTTTCAGTGAATTTCAAAGGTTTTTTAAATGCTAATTTGTAACTATAACGTGTCTGAAACCTATGGTTTTTTCAGTGAATTTCAAAGGTTTTTTAAATGCTAATTTGTAACTATAACGTGTCTGAAACCTATGGTTTTTTCAGTGAATTTCAAAGGTTTTTTAAATGCTAATTTCTAACTATAACGTGCCTGATACCTACGGTTTTTTCAGTGAATTTCAAAGGTTTTGTAAATGACAATTTTTAAATGTATTAATTGTTATATTAATTTTTTTCATACTGATTTACTACATTTTTAGAAACAATTTTTTTTTACATATTTTATTTTTTAAATTACATTGTAATTACATTATACATTACATTACAAAAAATACTTTCTCAGAATGAATTACTTTAGTTTAAATACTTTGCACATAGGCAATAGACTTTTAAGTACAGTAGTTACAGTTGTTGCAATGGGCAACACATTTTCAAACACAATGCAACATTCAGCTCAATGTGAATTTCTAGTTAAATGCAATTAGTTACTTTATGGATTACTTTTCTAACCACAGGACTGGATCCTAGATTCAGTCCTGGTACATCTCCTGTAAACAGTTGAGTAAAAGCGTTTTGGTTACAGTCGTGATTTTTAAGGAATATTATTGTATTTTAAAAGTTGACACTTAGAAACTTTTTCTCATAGAATCACCAATGTTATCCTATGGAAGGAAATTCACTTAGCAGGTAAAAACTGTTATCGTTACTTTTTCTTACTCAGTGTTGGATCCTGGATCCAGCACTGGTGCATCTCCTGTAAACAGTTGAAAGAATGCGTTTAAGTCATACAGGTGATTTTTAAGGAATATTTGTAGTTTGTAAAAATCAACACTTTGAAACTTTTTTGCTGAAAACCAGACAATGGATTCCTATGGAAGAAAATATAAGTTACTGGTAAGTACGGTTAAAATTACTTTTCAGGGTCAGTGCTGGGCTAAAAGATGCAGCACTGGGTTCTCTCCTGATAACAGGTGAGTAAATTGGTATTCGTACTTTGGTTGATTTTAGAGGAATATTATAAAGTTCAAAAACTCCACACTTAGAAGAATTTCCAAGTGAAACCAGTCAATGTTAGCCTATGAAGGTAATTCAAGTTACCGGTAAGTACGGTTAAAATTACTTTTCAGGACCAGTACTGGGCTGAAAGATGCAGCACTGAGGTCTCTCCTGATAACAGGTGAGTAAATCAGAATTCGTATTTCGGCTGATTTTAGAGGAATATTTGTATGTTTCAAAAATCAACACTTAGAAACTTTTTCAGCAAAAAGCAGGCAATGATATCCTTTGGAAGGAAATTCAAGTTACTGGTAAGTACGGTTAAAATTACTTTTGAGGATCAGTACTGGGCTGAAAGATGCAGCACTGAGGTCTCTCCTGATAACAGGTGAGTAAATCGGAATTCGTATTTCGGCTGATTTTAGAGGAATATTTTAAAGTTCCAAAACTCCACACTTAGAAGAATTTCCAAGTGAAACCAGTCAATGTTAGCCTATGGAAGGAAATTCAAGTTACTGGTAAGTACGGTTAAAATTACTTTTCAGGACCAGTACTGGGCTGAAAGATACAGCACTGAGGTCTCTCCTTATAACAGGTGAGTAAATCGGAATTCGTATTTCGGCTGATTTTAGAGGAATATTTGTATGTTTCAAAAATCAACACTTAGAAGAATTTCCAAGTGAAACCAGTCAATGTTAGCCTATGAAGGAAATTCAAGTTACTGGTAAGTACGGTTAAAATTACTTTTCAGGACCAGTACTGGGCTGAAAGATACAGCACTGAGGTCTCTCCTTATAACAGGTGAGTAAATCTGAATTCGTATTTCGGCTGATTTTAGAGGAATATTTGTATGTTTCAAAAATCAACACTTAGAAACTTTTTCAGCAAAAAGCAGGCAATGATATCCTATGGAAGGAAATTCAAGTTACTGGTAAGTACGGTTAAAATTACTTTTGAGGATCAGTACTGGGCTGAAAGATGCAGCACTAAGGTCTCTCCTGATAACAGGTGAGTAAATCGGAATTCGTATTTCGGCTGATTTTAGAGGAATATTTTAAAGTTCCAAAACTCCACACTTAGAAGAATTTCCAAGTGAAACCAGTCAATGTTAGCCTATGAAGGAAATTCAAGTTACCGGTAAGTACGGTTAAAATTACTTTTCAGGACCAGTACTGGGCTGAAAGATGCAGCACTGAGGTCTCTCCTGATAACAGGTGAGTAAATCGGAATTCGTATTTCGGCTGATTTTAGAGGAATATTTTAAAGTTCCAAAACTCCACACTTAGAAGAATTTCCAAGTGAAACCAGTCAATGTTAGCCTATGGAAGGAAATTCAAGTTACCGGTAAGTACGGTTAAAATTACTTTTGAGGATCAGTACTGGGCTGAAAGATGCAGCACTGAGGTCTCTCCTGATAACAGGTGAGTAAATCGGAATTCGTATTTCGGCTGATTTTAGAGGAATATTTGCACAATGGTGAAGGGAGGGGCGGGGCCTGAGGTGACATCTGTGCAAACGCGCCCCGTAGGTGCGTTTTAAGTTGGGGGATTAAGTCCCCTTGAATCCTGAGGGTCCCTACGGGCCAACTAGCCCACCAGGAACCTCCAGTATGCGCCAGGGGCTGCGTTGCAGGGACATGTACAGAGGCCACACCCTTTTACACCTCTCTGCAACGCAGCTCTGTGGCGCTTTCTGGACGTACCTGTTGGGCTAGTTGGCCCCCAGGGACCCTCAGGATTGAAGAGGATTTAATTCCCCATCTTAAAACGCGCCACGGGGCCTGTTTGCACACATGTCACCTGAAGCCCCGCCCCTCCCTTCACCACTGTGCAAACGCGCCCGTGGCGCGTTTTAAGTCGGGGGATTAAGTCCCCTTGAATCCTGAGGGTCCCTGGAGTCCAACTAGCCCACCATATTCCTCCAAAGCGCCACAGAGCTGCGTTGCAGAGAGGTGTAAAAGGGGCGTGGCCTCTGTACACGTCTCTGCAACGCAGCCCCTGGCGCATACTGGAGGTTCCTGGTGGGCTAGTTGGCCCCCAGGGACCCCCAGTATTCAAGGGGAATTGTTCTCCTCTGCAAACGCGCCAGGGGGCGCGTTTGCAGAGTGGTGAAGGAAGCGGGCGGGGCCTGCGGGCCCGATCGTTTAAAAATGAAATTTTGTTCCCTGAAGGGGGCTGTGTGGCCCCCTTCCTTTTTCCTGTTTTTAGGCCCTGGGGACCCCATCCCCCAGGGCCTTACCCCTTTTTAAATTTAATTATATTAAAAAAACAGGAAGGGGTGCCGCGTGGCCCCCTTCCCTGGGCCTGTATTGGCCCCAGGGACCCCATCCCCGGGGCATGGCCTCTTTTGTTTTTATTTGGGAGGGGGCTGCGTGGCCCCCTCCTCAGGCCATTTAAGGCCCCGGGGACCCCATCCCCGGGGCCGGCCTTGCACTTTTTTTTTTTTTAACTTTTGTTACTTGGGGAGGGGGGCTGCGTGGCCCCCTCCTGTGGCCACTACTGGCCCCGGGCACCCCATCCCCCGGGGCCTGGCCTCTCCGTTGGGGACTGTGGGGGTCCCCAATCCCCCACAGTCCCGCCGGCTCCCACGTGTCCTACGGGAGCCGGCATTGCTGTTACACATGGGGAGCAGCTGACATGCTGCTCCCCATGTGGAAAGCAATCAGCTTTGGATATTGGAAGAGAGAGCAGGTTTCCTGCTCTCTCTTCCAATATCCAAAGCAAGTTTGCAATGACAGGACGGGAGCCGCGAGGCTCCCGTCCTGTCATTGCAAACAGCAGTGTCCCGGGGTAGGCACCCCGGGACACTGCAGGAGCCGGCCCTGGGGGTGGTGGTCCCCAGGGCCATCAGGTCCAGGGGCCGCAGGCCCTCCCTAGATCAGCACAGCCCGGGGAGGTGGTGGTCCCCGGGCTTGGGGGTCCAAAACGGACCCCCATTTTCATTTTCTTAGTGCCCCGGGAGGTGGCGGTCTCGGGCGTGTGGGGGCTGAAGCCCCCCACACAGGTTGTTTCAATATATTAAAAGAAGCCCCGGGAGGTGGTGGTCCCGGGGCTGCGGGAGGGCTCAGAGCCCTCCCGCACCATTATCCATAAAGCCCCGGGGGTGGTGGTCCTCGGGGCTTGGGGGCCCTTAGAGGCCCCCACACATAAAATTAACCCCCCAGCATGCCCCCGGGACTTGGCCCACCCGGGGCCAATACATCAAAGCGCGTGAGACCACGCTTCGATTTTTTTTTTTCGGCAGGATTTGCGCACCCTGAGCGCATCCTGCCGATTTTTAAAAAACATTTTTTATTTTTGCCCAGGGGGTCCTTGTGGGACCCCTGAGAAGACCTAGGGGGTCAGGGTGTTTCTACCCTGCCCCCTTTGTGCGCTTTGCGCACTTGTTTCTGTCCCTCGGTTCTACCGACGGATAAAATGGCTGCCAACATTTCCTGAATTGGAATGTTGACAGCCAGCTGACAGCCAATTAACATGCAGCTCGTGATCGGACGGTGCGCAGGATGCGCTGAGTACGCGGACCCTACCTGGCCATAGATATCACTATCTTTTTACTTTTGATTTTCTCAGCAACTACTGAACGGATTTACACCATTTAACAAAAAGGGTTCTTTCTGAACCAAGAACTACCTCTTTGCCAAATTTGGTGTAATTCCGTTCAGCAGTTCGGGCTGTAGCCGTGTCTAAAGTTTCCTATGGAAAAGTGCATGGGGAAAACACGTTTTGGGACCCCCTTTTTCTCGGCCCCCGCTTGACGAATCCCCCCGAGACTTTCAGGGTAGGAGCGAACCGGAGCGGGCCACAAAGTTTGAAAATTTCGCGAAGATACGTCAACCGGCAAGAGAGTTATTTCAAATAGAATGTCGCGGATTTCCTATGGATAATAGGTTGTAACTATAACTATCTACTGGCGACCGCCAGTAGATAATATATATATATATATATATATATATATATATACATATATATATATCAAATTCCTGAATCATCCTGCCGTCCCTCGCGACGGTACCATAGAGCACAAGCTCCTCATAGCCTTGCAGAATAATTTATTCACCGATCTAATATACCATCATATATATATATATATATTCACTGAAAAAACCATAGGTTTCAGGCACGTTATAGTTACAAATTAGCATTTAAAAAACCTTTGAAATTCACTGAAAAAACCATAGCGTTTTAGGGACAGTTATAGTTAGTTGGACATTGCACTCGTACAAAACCCGTGAAATTCCCCGTTATAGTTAGTTCAGCTAACTATAACTCGCGCCCCGCAATGCACTGCTGATGACGTCACATATTACATCACTCATGACATGGTCAGTGACATCACTGATGACATCACTGATGACATCTCAAATGACATCACTGATGACATCATCCAGTGACTGTGTGTTTCTGTAAAGTTTAAATATTTTTAATATATATAGGGAAAGGCGTATTGAAGAATGAGTGGGTGTATAAGTGTCTGTATGGATGATTTAGTAGGTGCGTGACTAACTCGATAAGAGAGTGATTAAACGTATCTTACTGAATGCATGGGTTAGTGAGTAAACTGGGTGAATGTCTGTATCCGTCTGTCTGTTGCTGTGTAAGTGGTTGCATGGGTTTGTGAATAGCTACATGAGTGTCTATATGAGTTATTGATTGGTTGTCTGAGTATCTGTATGGGTGCCTGAGTGTTTGTGTGGGTGGGGTGTGTGCGACTCTGTGCATAGATGTGTGAGTGGGTGATTCACTGGGTGGATGGTTTCAAGAGTGCATCTGTGATAGACTGTATGGGTGGGTAAGTGTGTGTAAGAGTGTGTTAGTGAGTGAATGTATGTCCCAGTGGTACATGTGTGAGTAACTACATATGTGAAAGGCAGTATATATGTGTGTTGGAGTATATACATAGCTATACGCAAGAGTGTGTGATTGTGAGAGTGACTGTATGGATGAGTGTGTGCTTGTATCAGTGATTGTATAAGAGCGTAAGAATGTGCTAGTATTTGTATGAGTAAGTGAGCTGGTGTGTGTATAACTGTATAGGTGAGTAAATGGCAGTGTGTTTAATTATTTGCATGACTGACTAGGTGTGTGAGTATCTCTATGGATGAGTGGCAGTGTTTGAGTGTCTATATAGGAGTATGAGTGCATATGATAGTCCTGTACTGAGTGACCATAAGTATGAGTGACTGTACCGGTGAGTGAGTGGATGTGTGTGTGTAGACCTAAGAATCAGTGAGTGGGTATGTAGTTATTGGTGTTGGAGTGTCTATGGTTTTGAGAATGGCAGTCTGTAATTTAGAGTGGGTGTATCAAAGGTTATATTAGGGTGTGAGGAGGTGCATTAAATTCTCACATGGATGATGTCATCAGTGATGTCATCAGTGATGTCACTGACCATGTCATGAGTGATGTAATATGTGACGTCATCAGCAGTGCATTGCGGGGCGCGAGTTATAGTTACCTGAACTAACTATAACGGGGGAATTTCACGGGTTTTGTACGAGTGCAATGTCCAACTAACTATAACTGTCCCTAAAACCTTATGGTTTTTTCAGTGAATTTCTAAGGTTTTTTAAATGCTAATTTCTAACTATAACGTGCCTGAAACCTATGGTTTTTTCAGTGAATTTCAAAGGTTTTTTAAATGCTAATTCCTAACTATAACGTGTCTGAAACCTATGGTTTTTTCAGTGAATTTCAAAGGTTTTGTAAATGACAATTTTTAAATGTATTAATTGTTATATTTATTTTTTTGATACTGATTTACAACATTTTTTTAAACTATTTATTTTTAGATATTTTATTTTTTAAATTACATTGTAATTACATTATACATTACATTACAAAATATACTTTCTCAGAATGAATTACTTTAGTTTAAATACTTTGCAAATAGGCAATAGACTTTTAAGTACAGTATTTACAGTTGTTGCAATGGGCCACACAATTTCAAAAACAAAGCAACATTGAGCTCAATGTGAATTTCTAGTTAAATGCAATTAGTTACTTTATGGATTACTTTTTCTAACCACAGGACTGGATCCTAGATTCAGTCCTGGGACATCTCCTGTAAACAGTTGAGTAAAAGCGTTTTGGTTACAGTAGTGATTTTTAAGGAATATTATTGTATTTTAAAAGTTGACACTTAGAAACTTTTTCATATAGAATCACCAATGTTATCCTATGGGAGGAAATTCACTTAGCAGGTAAGTAGTGTTATCGTTACTTTTTCTTACTCAGTGGTGGATCCTGGAACCAGCACTGGTGCATCTCCTGTAAACAGTTGAAAGAATGCGTTTAAGTCACACATGCGATTTTTAAGGAATATTTGTAGTTTGTGAAAATCAACACTTTGAAACTTTTCTGCTGAAAACCAGACAATGGATTCCTATGGAAGGAAATTCAAGTTACTGGTAAGTACGGTTAGAATGGGGGCGTGGCCAAGCCGGCAACGAACATGGCCGCCTGGCTCTGAAGCTCCGTTGAGCTTTCCGGCCCACTGGCATATTCCTGCACTAAACACCATCAATGAGCCCAGAACTTTACTGCACGCTGCGGCGGAGAACATGCTGAGTCCCCGGGGCTGACTCCGACCCCGTTGGGTGCCCGCGTTCGGGAGTGGCGGCGTGGGGCAAGGGCTGGACCGGCCCCCCTCTGGACGGGCGGGACCCAAAAAACCACCTGAGGCCGGGGATGCTGTTGGGGCCTACGACTCACGTCGGCCGCAAATGAGGTGAGCGGCGCTGCACCCCTCCCGGGACCTGTGCTCAGCCCTGATTGACGACAGCCTCCCTCTGCGGCGCGCCATCGGCCGTGGAATGGCTCGTACCTGGAGGGCCGGCCACGACGCGCTGTAACGCGTGTCGGAGGTCCGGGCCGAGGCGCGCTGGGCCTCGCGGCACTCTTCCTGCTGCGGCGGGACTCCCGCGGCCCGCCTTCTGGATCGCATCGGCCTGGGGGCGCTGCTAGAGGGGCCTGGAAACTACAACATCCTCATGTATGGAGGCAATGCTCTATGACAGTGTTGGGGGTCTGCCGCCTCCGCGAGGGCGGTCCCCTCTACATTACAGCACAATCCTTGATCTGCACTGGTGGTGGTTGGCTTCATGCGTGGGGCCCCACGCCGTCTCCACAGAATTATTGCCATCGCAGCTATTGCCCGCAATGCCTGATGACCCCCCATACAGGTAGACAATTCTACTACCTGCGCCACATCCCGCTCAGCGACACTGGGGTCCCTCTTTAACCTACATCTTCTTCTTGAGTGCTTCATCATATAGCACCAAGGGAGAGGGTGACCGATACATGCTACACCCTCTAAGGCTTGGGAAGCCGAGATAAAGACTCTCTGGCACGGCATGGGCCGTAAAGACCCGAAGCAAAGGACTTTGCCATTCGAGAAACTGGGTGCAACCGCTCCGCAACAAGACCCTACTATGGCTGAATCGGTACCAACAGCGGGGCAAGACGATACCTTATCGGACACGGCGGCTTCCCTGCTCCGAGAGATGCGCGCGGGCTTTAAGGCATTAGACACTCGCTTTGATTCCTTGGACAAAACCATTTCGAATTTGGGTGCCAAGATCCAAGTACACGACAGACGGCTTGATGTGGCTGAGGCACGCATCTCAGACATTGAGGATGGGACTGCGCAATCCGCCAAGCGTCTAGAAAGAGTCGAGCGGATTTTGAAGGACGTGGCCATCAAAAATGAGGATCTCGAAGCCCGCAGCCGCCGCAACAATATACGCATTCTTGGCGTTCCGGAGACGGCCCCCGCTGGCCGGATGGACCTCTTCGTGGAAACCTTGTTAATCGAGCTATTTGGCAAAGACTCCTTCACCGCTGGTTTCGTCATAGAAAGAGCGCACAGGTCTTTGGGCCCTCGCCCCAACCCAGGCCTTCCTCCCAGGCCTATTGTGGCAAGAGTCATGAACTTTCGGGACCGGGACACGGCGCTCCGCCTGGCTAGAGACAAAGGGGACATCTCCTGGCAGGGCGCAAAGCTGTCATTCTACCCAGATTTCACGGCCATGGTGCAAGACGCACGGCGTAAATTTAATGGAGTCAAGGCTGCTATACGTAACTTGGGACTAAGGTATGGCATGTTATACCCTGCAAGATTAAAGGTCGACGTGGATGGCAGAGCTCGGATCTTCGAAACCCGACGGAGGCACAGGAATTTTGCCGTGTTTATAAACAGAACAATCGCCCCTCTGGCGGGGCGAGATCGGGCCCTCCCCCCCACACAGCGGATCTGAAGCGAGCGCCGAACTGTTTTCGAGTGCAGGCACAGGTTGACTCTGCATCCACTTTCATGGGACTAATTTCACTGTGACTCTAGGAATATGTTCTTAGATCTCCTTACATTGGCATTGCATTTAGCTGGTTGCTCACCGGGCGTTGCCGCCCCTCATGGTGTATCCTTTGAGAATGGTTTGGTTAACTCTGGGGTACTGTTGTTTGAATTTTGCATTTTGCTGTGCAATGATATGGTACCTCACGTTATTCTTTTTGTTGGGATTGGCCGCGTCTCGGACGGGCTGCGGCTGGGAGGGGGGGGGCTTAACTTCAAGCATTTTGTCTCCAGGGACATGGTTGGTCGTTCACAGCTAAAGTTACTAGTTAACAGTCACCACATCGCGCAGTTGGCATTGATCTCCTGGATAGATGGCAAGAGTTGGTAACGTAGAGGGTCCCTTGGACCTTTCCCTAATCTCATGGAATGTACGGGGCCTTAATGATAATAGAAAGCGTAGACAAGTGCTTCATTATTTGCTACGACACAAAGTAGATGTCGCTTATTTACAAGAGACTCACCTTCCCAAAACAGACAAGGCACACTTCGGCTCCAGCTGGGGAACACATAGATACTTTGCTAATTACAGTAACTACGCAAGGGGAACTGCCATTTTAATACACAAAAGAGTCTCCTTCCGATTTGGCTCCATGCTTAGTGATGAAGAGGGACGATACCTAGCGGTCACCGGGACTATACTGGGCCGGAACGTTACATTGCTTTGTGTCTATGCCCCCAACACAGATGCCCCTGACTTTTTCATTCCCTCCACACACGCCTCATTCAGCTGCAGCCACAGACGTTGATTGTAGGTGGAGATTTTAACCTATTACTTAACCCTGACATGGATTGTACCTCCAGGGCAGCTGACACCAAGCCGCGCGCCCGCAGAGCACTCCAGGAGCTGTGCGAACGATTCGCGTTGTTGGATGTTTGGCGCAAGCGTAACCCGAGCACCACAGAATATACCCATTATTCAGGCCAGCACAACACTCGGACTAGGATAGACTACTGGCTACTTTCCCCGACATTTATGGTTGGTGCACATCAGTAGGGACCCTCCCTAGGACTTATTCAGACCACTCCCCAGTGACGCTACATCTTAGGGTACCACGCCCAGAGGGCTTTGAACGTCAGTGGCGTTTCCCTAGTCGTGCCTTACATGATGAGGTGTTCAAAGAGGAAATACGAGACGCCATAGAGGAATATTTTGCTGTCAATACTGGTTCGGTGGACACTTGGGCGGTATTGTGGGAGGGCTTTAAGGCAGTCATCAGGGGCACATGCATAGCTAAACACGCAGGTGTCCTTAGGGATCTGCGCAACACACTTTCACACCTAGAACGTGACCTTAAGACTTTGGACGAAGCCTCCGCAGAGCTCACCCAATCCACCTATGAGGGGAGGAGACTGGTGCTCCTGGAGGACTACAGGGAAACAGCGGACCGGGAAATTCTATACCTAGGGAAATACCAGACGGCCCGACGTTATGGTGAGGGTGAACGACCGGGCAGGGTTCTGGCCCAGCTACTCCGGCCCCCATATCACAAAACCTACATCACTGAAATACATTCTCCAGACGCGCACACATACACCTCCACTGTGGACATTCGAAACACATTTTTGGAATATTTCACTAATCTATACTCCACCACTATAGGGAGCGACTGTACAGCCCAAGAAGGATATCTAGACGAGATAGCCTTAGTGTACCTTGAGAAGCACATGCAAGATTTTCTTGGCGGAGCCCATCTCGGTTGCAGATGTTTTGTTGGCAATTGAGACCATTCGTGGCTCATCGGCACCTGGGCTCGACGGATTTTCCGGCGATTTCTATAAGGAATACAAAGAACTATTAGCTCCGCGACTCATAGAGGTATATGCAGAGGCATTGGAGTCACAAATTCTACCCCCCACCTTCAGGGAGGCAGTCATAATTCTCCTGCCCAAACCCGGTAAGGATCCCACACACTGCGGATCATACCGACCGCTGTCCCTCCTCAACTTAGATTACAAAATCCTAGCTAAAATTCTCTCAAATCGATTGTCCCAACTGATGGAATTCGTCATCTCACCGGCTCAATCCGGTTTTGTACCACATCGTTCCACCTCGCTGAACCTCAGAACACTTTTTTCGGTCATTCATCGGATAAGCCCAAACACCCCAGGAGCCGCCATTCTTCTCGACACGGAGAAGGCCTTCGATTCCTTAGAGTGGCCTTTCTTTTTGTCTGTGATGCGGCGCATGGGTATGCCTTTGGGTTTCATTGCTGCGACCACACTATTATATAATAAACCGACCGCTCGACTGCGCCTCAACGGTACACTCTCGGATCCTTTCTCTTTATCCCGAGGAACCAGGCAGGGTTGCCCACTGTCTCCTTTACTATTCATTCTGGCTATGGACCCCTTGATTCATCACTTTCAGGAGCGTCACCTACACAGGGGCCTACAATTCAACACTGGCCCCCTCCTGGTCTCCTTGTATGCTGACGACACGATCCTTTATGTTAGACACCCTCACACTAACTTGCATGCACTAATCAGAGAAATTCTCCGCTTTGGTCGTTTCTCGGGACTGGGCATAAATTGGCACAAATCCATCATATTTCCGCTGACAGCCTCAACTCAACAATGGGATTGCGAATATCCCTTAGAATGGTGCGCAGACTCAGTTAAATATTTAGGAATACATATTCACTTAGATACCGCCCAAATCCTAAGTCTGAATTATGGACAAGCAGTCCACGCGCTTACGATTCAGATTGAGAGATGGCTGAGACTCCCTTGTCACTTGCGGGTCGAGTGTCAATTCTAAAAATGGTAGTACTCCCCAGATTTTTGTACCTTTTTAATAATATACCCATTCCTCTTACCAATGGCTTTTTTCAAACAGTGCGTACTCTATTATCTAGATTGATCTGGGGTGGGAAGCCCGCACGAGTCCGCTGGGATGTCCTCACGCTACCTTATGAAAGAGGGGGATACGGTGTTCCAGATTTAAAATTGTACTACTTAGTTGCCCAATGTAGCTATGCTCATTCATGGTACCACCCTGACGCTCGAATCCCATATCTACGGCCGGAGTCTGATCTCGTCTTGCCTGGCCAGCTTTCGGCCATTCTACCGGTAGGGTTCCCTAGAGACCCAAGGGATATCCAAACTGTCTCCTCCACAAGCTGGGCGTGGAAGAAGCTTTGCCGGGCCATGGGCACTGACGTACTTTATTCGTCGGCCCTGCCCATCGTGAACCCTCGCTTGATTCCAATCACAGAGGAACGATTGGTCCAGCGCACACTTGCCAAATTTGAAATTTCACGGATAGGGGACCTCTACCCAGATGGCCACATATTTTCCTTAATGGAAGACGCACGTTTCCACACAAGCACCATAATGGATAGGTTCATCATGGGCCGCATCCGCTCCGCCCTACGCTCTACCTTCTCCACTTTTCCAATTGAACCCACCTCCTTTCACCCCCTTACTATGGTGATAGAAAACGCAGACAGCATACATCTCACTTCCAAACTATACAAAGCATGTGCAACACTGAGGCCGGTTGATGACAGCAAGGTCCGTAAGGCATGGGAAATGGATCTGGGCACGACAATAACAGATGAGCAATGGGCCGACTGTTGTTCGGTTACACGTGACATCTCACTCAATAGCAGACACAAACTCATACACTTTAAATTCTTACGCCGTACGTATTTCACCCCGACATTAGCACATAGGATAGACCCCTCCAAATCACACAACTGTCGCAAATGCTCAGCCCCTCATGCCGATTTTGCACATCTCTCTTGGACGTGTCCGAAACTGCAACAATATTGGGAAGGCATACACCACATGCTAGGGGAAATGACTGATCTTTCTCTGATCCCTACCCCCGAGGTAGCCTTGCTGGGTTATACAGTAAACTTCCCTAAAAAGATTCGGCGATTTGCATCACTGTGCCTTCTGTTGGCAAAGCGAGAGGTGGCAATCCATTGGGGGCGCAAGTCAGCCCCAACTGTCCAGACCTGGCTACACAGTCTGGCGTACTGTAACGTCAATAGTGAAGTATACATAAGTGTTATGCCTAGCACTTCCCGCCCCAAAGATATATGGGGCCCGTATCGATTCTACATTGAGAAACAGCGCCAAGACGCGAATTCACAAGTGGAGGAGGGCTTTGTCCCAGAGGGAGTGGGATGAGATGTTCCGCAACTGGCTCTGTTACAGGGCCTTATTGCTGCTGTGTGTCATTACTATGTACAGATGTCTAGCAGGTGCAGACCACGAGTACGGCTGTTCCGGATTGGGAGTGGGTTTTTTCCATTGGGATCCGACTATTGTTCTCTTTCTCTTTGCATGTCAAACTGTAAATGTTGTGGTTTAATATTGCCTGGTAATTAACTCACGGATTGCCAATTAGGATATTCATTGACAGAAATGTGGTTGACAATGTATTCTGAAATGTTGATGAACGACTTCATATGTATAATATTTTCGTATTTTGTAAAATGGAAAATAAAGTGTTAAAAAAAAAAAAAGTACGGTTAGAATTACTTTTCAGGGTCAGTGCTGGGCTAAAAGATGCAGCACTGGGTTCTCTCCTGATAACAGGTGAGTAAATCGGAATTCATAGTTCGGCTGATTTTAGAGAAATATTATAAAGTTCCAAAACTCCACACTTAGAAGAATTTCCAAGTGAAACCAGTCAATGTTAGCCTATGGAAGGAAATTCAAGTTACTGTTAAGTACGGTTAGAATTACTTTTCAGGGTCAGTGCTGGGCTAAAAGATGCAGCACTGGGTTCTCTCCTGATAACAGGTGAGTAAATCGGAATTCGTATTTCGTCTGATTTTAGAGGAATATTTGTATGTTTCAAAAATCGACACATAGAAACTTTTTCAGCAAAAAGCAGGCAATGATATCCTATGGAAGGAAATTCAAGTTACTGGTAAGTACGGTTAAAATTACTTTTCAGGATCAGTACTGGGCTGAAAGATGCAGCACTGAGGTCTCTCCTGATAACAGGTGAGTAAATCGGAATTCGTATTTAGGCTGATTTTAGAGGAATATTATAAAGTTCCAAAACTCCACACTTAGAAGAATTTCCAAGTGAAACCAGTTAGCCTATGGAAGGAAATTCAAGTTACTGGTAAGTACGGTTAAAATTACTTTTCAGGACCAGTACTGGGCTGAAAGATGCAGCAATGAGGTCTCTCCTGATAACAGGTGAGTAAATCGAAATTCGTATTTCGGCTGATTTTAGAGGAATATTTGTATGTTTCAAAATCGACACTTAGAAACTTTTTCAGCAAAAAGCAGGCAATGATATCCTATGGAAGGAAATTCAAGTTACTGGTAAGTACGGTTAGAATTACTTTTCAGGATCAGTACTGGGCTCAAAGATGCAGCACTGAGGTCTCTCCTGATAACAGGTGAGTAAATCGGAATTCGTAGTTCGGCTGATTTTAGAGGAATATTTGCACAATGGTGAAGGAAGGGGTGGGGCCTAAGGTGACATGTCTGCAAACACGCCCTGTGGTGCGTTTAAGTTGGACAATTAATTCCTCCTCAATCCCGAGGGTCCCTAGGGGCCAACTAGCCCACCAGGTACCTCCAGTATGCGCCAGGGGGCTGCGTTGCAGAGAGGTGTTCAGAGGCCACGCCCCTTTTTACAACACTTTGCAACGCAGCTCCGTGGCGCTTACTGGAGGTACCTGTTGGGCTAGTTGCCCCTAGGGACCCTCAGGATTGAAAAGGAATTTATTCCCCATCTTAAAACGCGCCACGGGGCCTGTTTGCACACATGTCACCTGAAGCCCCGCCCCCCTCCCTTCACCACTGTGCAAACGCGCCCCTGGCGCGTTTTAAGTTGGGGGATTAAGTCCCCTTGAATCCTGAGGGTCCCTGGAGTCCAACTAGCCCACCATATACCTTCCAAAGCGCCACAGAGCTGCGTTGCAGAGAGGTGTAAAAAGGGGCGTGGCCTCTGTACACGTCTCTGCAACGCAGCCCCTGGCGCATACTGGAGGTTCCTGGTGGGCTAGTTGCTCCCCAGGGACCCCCAGTATTCAAGGGGAATTGTCCTCTTCTGCAAACGCGCCAGGGGCGCGTTTGCAGAGTACTGCAGGGAGGGGGCGGGGCCTCCGGCACGATGCCGGTCGTTTTTTTTTCTTCTATTTTGTTTTTAATGGGAGCGGGGCTGCGTGGCCCCCCTTCCCTTGCCCACTTTTGGCCCCGGGGACCCCATCCCCCGGGGCCTGAGCATTATTTTAATTTAAAAAAAAAAAAAAAACGGGAAGGGCGCCGCGTGGTCCCCCTTCCCTGGGCCTGTATTGGCCCCGGGGACCCCATCCCCCGGGGCATGGCCTCGATTTTTTAATTTTTTTATTTGGAGGGGGGCTGCGTGGCCCCCCTCCTCAGGCCATTTAAGGCCCCGGGGACCCCATCCCCGGGGCCGGCCTTGCACTTTTTTTTTCTTTTTTTTAAATTTGGGGAGGGGGGCTGCGTGGCCCCCCTCCCTGGCCACTTATGGCCCCGGGGACCCCATCCCCCGGGGCCTGGCCTCTGGTTGGGGACTGTGGGGGTGTCCCCAATCCCCCACAGTCCCAGCCGGCTCCCTGCCTCCTGCGCGAGCCGGCATGCTTTTCCACATGGGGAGCAGCTAACATGCTGCTCCCCATGTGGAAAGCAATCAGCTTTGGATATTGAAGCGAGAGCAGGTTTCCTGCTCTCTCTTCCAATATCCAAAGCAAGTTTGCAATGACAGGACGGGAGCCGCGAGGCTCCCGTCCTGTCATTGCAAACAGCAGTGTCCCGGGGTAGGCACCCCGGGACACTGCAGGAGCCGGCCCTGGGGGTGGCGGTCCCCAGGGCCATCACTGGCTCCAGGAGAGGGCCGCGCGGCCCCCTCCCCCACAGCTTTCAAAGCCCCGGGGAGGTGGTGGTCCCCGGGGCTTCGGGGGTCCAAAACGGACCCCCATTTTTAATTTGTTAGTGCCCCGGGGAGGTGGCAGTCCTCGGGGCATGTGGGGGCTGGAGCCCCCACACAGGTTAAAAAATAAAACAGAAGCCCCGGGGAGGTGGCGGTCTCCGGGGCAGCGGTAGGGCAAAGAGCCCTCCCGCACCATTTTTTGTTAAAGCCCCGGGGGTGGTGGTCCCCGGGCTTGGGGGCCCTTAGAGGCCCCCCATACATAAATTTAACCTCCCCCACCATGCCCCCAGGACTTGGCCCACCCGGGGGCAATTAACATCGAAGCGCGGGAGACCGCGCTCGATTTTATTTTCTCGTCAGGATCCGCGCACCCTAAGCGCATCCTGCCGATTTAAAAAAAAAAAATGCTTTTTTTTGCCCAGGGGGTCCTTGTGGGACCTCCTGAGCAGGCCTAGGGGGTTAGGGTGTTTCTACCATGCCCCCTTTGTGCGTTTTGCGCACTTGTTTCTGTCCCTCGGTTCTACCGAGGGACAAAATGGCTGCCAACACTTCCTGAATCGGAATGTTGACAGCCAGCTGACAGCCAATTAGCATGCAGCTCGTGATCGGGAGGGTACGCGGACCCTACTCGGCCATAGATATATATGTGACTTTACTTGTGAATTTCTCAGGAACTACTGAACGGATTTACACCATTTAAGCAAAAGGCACCAGTCTGAACCAAGGGCTACCTCTTTGCTAAATTTGGTGTAATTCCGTTCAGCAGTTCGTGCTGTAGCTGCGACTAAAGGTTCCTATGGAAAAATGAATGAGGAAAACGCGTTTTGGGACCCCCTTTTTTCTCGGCCCCCGCTTGACGAATCAACCCGAGACTTTCAGGGTAGGAGCGGAGCGGAGCGCCCCAACAAGTTGGAAACTTTCGCGAAGATTCGTCAACCGGCGCCAACGTTATTTCAAATAGAATGTCGCGGATTTCCTATGGATAATAGGTCCTAACTATAACTATCTACTGGCGACCGCCAGTAGATAATATACATATATATATAATTCAACAAAGTGCCCTTAAGCTTTCGGGAGGGCACACACTTCCAAGTCCACCAACCGGTCTGCATTCGTGGCTCCCCTCAGTGACCCTCAGTTAACTATTGTGCCTGACGCGTTTCGATGCCTTGAGCATCTCATCAGAGGCTTGCTTCATACTTGAACAGTGGAATCGGCCCTCCTTTATTTTCATTAACTGCACGCATGTGTTCATTATCTTCCCTGAGTGGGTGTGCGCTGAGTAGGCAAATTGTGTTGCATGCTGGGAACTTGAGTTCTTTCGTTTAGAAACTGGAGTTCCTTGGAGAGCCATAACATATCCCCTGAGTGGGTTTCCACTGGAAGTGTCTTAAAAAGCTTGTAAGTTGTCCTAGGTAGGATTCAGAACACTGTGGAGAGTTTATTTAATCCGGACTTGTAGCGCTGACATGCCGTAGATCAGTTCAATGGCACAGCTTCTCTAATACCAATCATAGAGACGGTGCTCCTCCCATGACGAGGCCGCCGCTGGAAATAGAATTCAACCAAGTGCCCTTAAGCTTTCGGGAGGGCACACGCTTCCAAGTCCACCATCCGGTCTGCATTCGTGGCTCCCCTCAGTGACCCTCACTTAATTATTGTGCCTGACGCGTTTCGATGCCTTGAGCATCTCATCAGAGGCTTGCTTCATACTTGAACAGTGGAATCGGCCCTCCTTTATTTTCATTAACTGCACGCATGTGTTCATTATCTTCCCTGAGTGGGTGTGCGCTGAGTAGGCAAATTGTGTTGCATGCTGGGAACTTGAGTTCTTTCGTTTAGAAACTGGAGTTCCTTGGAGAGCCATAACATATCCCCTGAGTGGGTTTCCACTGGAAGTGTCTTAAAAAGCTTGTAAGTTGTCCTAGGTAGGATTCAGGACACTGTGGAGAGTTTATTTAATCTGGACTTGTAGGGCTGATTTGCCGTAGATCAGTTCAATGGCACAGCTTCTCTAATACCAATCATAGAGACGGTGCTCCTCCCACGATGAGGCCGCCGCTGGAAATAGAATTCAACAAAGTGCCCTTAAGCTTTCGGGAGGGCACACGCTTCCAAGTCCACCATCCGGTCTGCATTCGTGGCTCCCCTCAGTGACACTCAGTTAACTATTGTTCCTGATTTGTTTCGATGCCTTGAGCATCTCATCAGAGGCTTGCTTCATACTTGAACAGTGGAATCGGCCCTCCTTTATTTTCATTAACTGCACGCATGTGTTCATTATCTTCCCTGAGTGTGTGTGCGCTGAGTAGGCAAATTGTGTTGCATGCTGGGAACTTGAGTTCTTTCGTTTAGAAACTGGAGTTCCTTGGAGAGCCATAACATATCCCCTGAGTGGTTTCTACTGGAAGTGTCTTAAAAAGCTTGTAAGTTGTCCTAGGTAGGATTCAGGACACTGTGGAGAGTTTATTTAATCCGGACTTGTAGCGCTGACATGCCGTAGATCAGTTCAATGGCACAGCTTCTCTAATACCAATCATAGAGACGGTGCTCCTCCCACGACGAGGCCGCCGCTGGAAATAGAATTCAACAAAGTGCCCTTAAGCTTTCGGGAGGGCACACGCTTCCAAGTCCACCATCCGGTCAGCATTCGTGGCTCCCTTCAGTGACCCTCAGTTAACTATTGTGCCTGACGCGTTTCGATGCCTTGAGCATCTCATCAGAGGCTTGCTTCATACTTGAACAGCGGAATCGGCCCTCCTTTATTTTCATTAACTGCACGCATGTGTTCATTATCTTCCATGAGTGGGTGTGCGCTGAGTAGGCAAATTGTGTTGCATGCTGGGAACTTGAGTTCTTTCGTTTAGAAACTGGAGTTCCTTGGAGAGCCATAACATATCCCCTGAGTGGGTTTCCACTGGAAGTGTCTTAAAAAGCTTGTAAGTTGTCCTAGGTAGGATTCAGGACACTGTGGAGAGTTTATTTAATCTGGACTTGTAGGGTTGACATGCCGTAGATCAGTTCAATGGCACAGCTTCTCTAATACCAATCATAGAGACGGTGCTCCTCCCACGACGAGGCCGCCGCTGGAAATAGAATTCAACAAAGTGCCCTTAAGCTTTCGGGAGGGCACACGCTTCCAAGTCCACCATCCGGTCTGCATTCGTGGCTCCCCTCAGTGACCCTCAGTTAACTATTGTGCCTGAGGCGTTTCGATGCCTTGAGCATCTCATCAGAGGCTTGCTTTATACTTGAACAGTGGAATCGGCCCTCCTTTATTTTCATTAACTGCACGCATGTGTTCATTATCTTCCCTGAGTGGGTGTGCGCTGAGTAGGCAAATTGTGTTGCATGCTGGGAACTTGAGTTCTTTCGTTTAGAAACTGGAGTTCCTTGGAGAGCCATAACATATCCCCTGAGTGGGTTTCCACTGGAAGTGTCTTAAAAAGCTTGTAAGTTGTCCTAGGTAGGATTCAGGACACTGTGGAGAGTTTATTTAATCCGGACTTGTAGCGCTGACATGCCGTAGATCAGTTCAATGGCACAGCTTCTCTAATACCAATCATAGAGACGGTGCTCCTCCCACGGCATGTCAGCGCTACAAGATGGTGGACTTGGAAGCGTGTGCCCTCACGAAAGCTCAGGGGATATGTTATGGCTCTCCAAGGAACTCCAGTTTCTAAACGAAAGAACTCAAGTTCCCAGCATGCAACACAATTTGCCTACTCAGCGCACACCCACTCAGGGAAGATAATGAACACATGTGTGCAGTTAATGAAAATAAAGGAGGGCCGATTCCACTGTTCAAGTATGAAGCAAGCCTCTGATGAGATGCTCAAGGCATCGAAACGCGTCAGGCACAATAGTTAACTGAGGGTCACTGAGGGGAGCCACGAATGTAGACCGGATGGTGGACTTGGAAGCGTGTGCCCTCCCGAAAGCTTAAGGGCACTTTGTTGAATTCTATTTCCAGCGGCGGCCTCGAACTTGGGAGGAGCACCGTCTCTATGATTGGTATTAGAGAAGCTGTGCCATTGAACTGATCTACGGCATGTCAGCACTACAAGTCCGGATTAAATAAACTCTCCACAGTGTCCTGAATCCTACCTAGGACAACTTACAAGCTTTTTAAGACACTTCCAGTGGAAACCCGCTCAGGGGATAAGTTATGGCTCTCCAAGGAACTCCAGTTTCTAAACGAAAGAACTCAAGTTCCCAGCATGCAACACAATTTGCCTACTCAGTGCACACCCACTCAGGGGAGATAATGAACACATGCGTGCAGTTAATGAAAATAAAGGAGGGCCGATTCCACTGTTCAAGTATGAAGCAAGCCTCTGATGAGATGCTCAAGGCATCGAAACGCGTCAGGCACAATAGTTAACTGAGGGTCACTGAGGGGAGCCACGAATTTGGACCGGATGGTGGACTTGGAAGTGTATTACCTCCCGAAAGCTTAAGGGCACTTTGTTGAATTATATATATATATATATATATGTATTCATAAACCATTTTATTGAGTTTTTCAGGTTCAGACAGAGTATACAAAAAACAACATCATTTGCGATTATTCATCTTTTAGTTACACTAAGGTGCCAGAATGTAGTGCAATTGAGTTGGTTGAGTGCTTGGGCGTGCAGTGTACGGCACATGCAGTGCGTGCGGTTAAGGGTGGTGTGGATCTATAGTAAATTGTTTGGTTCTTGAGCATCGTTAATGTATCTCTGTAGTTATTATGACTTGTCTATGAGTGTCGTTTTCAACAAATCAACTGAGGGTATAACTTGGTAGGTGGGGTTGAGGGTGGGTTTCAGGGCTTATGGCACCGTGTTAATTTTCATTAACCTGGGCATCACCAGATGTTACTCTCTTACCATCGTGTGTGTAGGCATCTAGTAGGGGAAGGGGGGTAGGCCCCTCTCGGGTGGCTGTGTGTGAAGCGTTGTGGGGCATGGCATCGCCTGGGTGGCTACCGGGGGTTCCGTGGGGGTCATATATGCCTGTTTGAAACCGTGGAGGAGCGCTGCCCATTCCATGGATACGGGGTGGCGTTGCGCCCCGCGTGCCTCCTCTAGCCTGATTGCGTCTTCTTCTGCGGCTCCCCACTTTATGACTGCCCCCCTCCATGCTTCTATCGGAGGACCTGCAGGTGAGCGCCAGTGTAATGTGATGCTTCGTTTCGCTAGGAGTAGGGTTAACACCACAAATCGCGCTTCTATCTTTTTCTTTTTCTGACGTTTGAATATCCCCAGGGCACAAGCCTCCCATGTGTCTAGACCTGTCAGGCCAGTGACTGTCTGTATTATAGTGTGTATTTTTGACCAGTAGGTCTGTAGAGCTGGGCATGTCCAGAGCATATGCACGAATGTGGCGCTGGGTAGGTGGCATCGTGGGCATTCAAACTGTGTTGCGGGATAAAATCGCTCGAGCCGCGCTGGTGTGAGATACGCCCAGTGTAGTATGTAAAACTGAATATTTTTGAAGCGCTGGTATGCGCGATACTTTCTTATGGTGATCTAGGGCTGTGAGCCACTCTTTGTCGTGTAATGCTCGACCAAATTCCTACTCCCATTTTGATCAGAGCCACGTTAGCGGTGTGGCCGTGAGTTCTATGATGGATCTGTAGATCCATGTGATGAGGTGGCGTCCTGTGCCCATATTAAGTATCGCATGCAGTGTGGGGTGTGTCTTTGGTTCTCCGTCTGTCAAGGTCCATGTTTTCCTACAGTCAGAGATGAGCTGCCTGTGAAGGAGAAACTGACCCTCGGGGAGCCCGCTTCCTTCCGTCAGGCTCTCGAAGGAGGTTAGTTGTCCCTCCGTGAACAGCGATTCCACTTCTGTGAGTGCTTATTCTGTCCAGGTTTGCATGTCCCTGGTCGTGTAATGATCATGCCCCTTGGGGAGACCTGCTAGTGGCAATAGCGGGGACTATAGCGGCGTTGCACGAGAGAGGTGATGAAGTCTTAGCATGCAGGATCTAGCTACCGTCACCTGAATGGGATGGGTTGTATTCGGCTTGGTACCCGGGAGAAGGATTCGGTGTATCGCAGGGATCGTCAGGGGCCCTGAGTGTGTATCCGTTTCCTCCAGGTGTCGCCCAGCTGTCCAGCGCATCAGCCATTGCAGCTTTGCTGCGAGAAAGTAGGCTTCAAAGGATGGGGCGCCTAGTCCACCCATGTCCCTTGGGAGTTGCAGTGTCGCTAGAGCTACTCTTCGGCGTCCTCTTCCCCATATCAGCGATACGAGTAAGGAGTTTAACACTCAGAAGAAGGCTTGTGGGGGGATCTCTAGGACATTTGCGAAGTAGTAAAGGAGGCGGGGTACCACCACCATCTTCGACAAGGCCACCATCCCTATGGGGGCTAAGGGTAGTGTGCCCCAGAAGTTAATCTGGGTTTTAATGCCTCTTAAGGCTCTGTAGTGGTTGCCCTCGAGGAGATCTCTCGGGGTGTGGTAGAGTCTGATACCCAGGTATCTCAGGTGTCCCTGTTCCATGCCAGCCTGAATTCCCCAGCCCTTATTTCCCGTAGGGGAGCATTCGGGTGGAGGGGGTAGATGGTAGACTTTTCCCAATTCATTCTCAGTCCCGCCGCCCTTCCGAAGTCGTCCAGCATGGCCCAGAGAGGAGAGAGGTCCATGGTGACGTCCCTGATGTAGATTAGGAGGTTTACGTGTATAAAGATACTCTGTGGGTGCCGCCCTCTGTTGGAATGCCCCAATGTTCGCCTCCCTCCCTGAGTCTGATTGCTAGCGGTTCCATTGCGAGGGCGAATAATAGGGGAGATAATGGGCACCCCTGTCGCGTCCCGCGGGTCATAGATATGTCGGCCTATGCGAACCCGAGTCAGGAGGTCGGTGTACAGCAGTTTGATGTACGCCATGAGATTAAGGCCGATCTCCACCCGTCATAGGACCGCAAACAGGTACTGCCATGCCCAGAGACGTTTTAAGGCATGGGCAAAGTGGGCTCTGGCCCAGGGCCCCAGCCTTTCAAGGGGCCCCCAATAGAGCCAGCTCTGTTCTGCAAACTCTCTTGCCCTGATGACCTTGAATAATTCTTGATCAGATTCTTACAAAGAGCATTTTCCTTCAATTTATTTTTCATTTGGTTAATAATGGAGAGTCTATTACATACATTTGGCAGATGTTGTGTATGTTTCATGCAGCAGCCAAACAGGATCTCACATATGAGAAATGGGATGGTGTCACTTGAATTATTTGCAGTATTTTTAAAAACATATCACTATACTGGAATATTAGATGTAAACACATTTAGAATTTGGACCAGTGGGGCTCTGCACTGTCAGTGACCTGGCCAAAGAGGTCATGAAAGAGCTGAAACTGGATCAGAAATTCAAAGCTGATCCAAACAGGGGCCCCCAAAATACGTTTGGCCCAGGGCCCCCAAATTCCTTAAAATGTCACTGGCCATGCCTGGGTGTCGAAGGCTTTCTTGAGGTCCAACACTGGACACGCGGCATGCGGGAAATGGCCCGCACCCCGTCCTGGACATGGAAGAGCCTGCGGATGTTCTGGGAGGTGCTTCTCCCGGGCACAAACCCGCATTGGTCGGGATGTACAAGGTTGGGAAGTACCCCCGTGAGTCTGTCCGCCAGGATCTTGCCTAATATTTTGCAGTTTGCTGTGAGCAGAGTAATTGGCTGGTATGATGACCTAAGTAAGGGGTCTCGGTCTGATTTGGAAAATGTCACTAGTATGGATTCACACATGGACTTAGGAAGTGCCCCAGTCTCTAAGGCTGCTTTGTAAACTATGTCTAGCTTCGGGGCTAGTTGGGAGAAGAATGTACTGTAGTATTCTAATGGGCTTTGTTTTTGGCTAGGTGATGGATTGCGCTTTTAATTTCTGTCGGTGTGATCTGTTCATCTAGGGAGGTCCTGTCTTTGGCTGTCAATTGTGTCATGGTGGGGTGTAATATTCTGTGTATGTGCTCCTCCCTATCTAGCAACAGCTCTCTATACAGTTCTTTGTAATACTCGTGGAAGGTTTGCATGATCTCTGCCTGCGTGTAGGTGACGGCGCCTGCTGCAGTTATGATGCTGGTGATGTGTTTGCTCATCTAGGTTCTGCCTGATGAGCCAGGTGAGCAAGGTCCCGGCTCGGTCCCCCTCTCTGTGAGCTCTAGCTTCATGGGCTTGGAAGTTGTATCTGCGCAGATCCGTGCAGGCTTCTGCATATTTGGTCTTGGCCTCTGCTAATTGTGTAGGAGGAATCGCGCTTTTGCCTGCATCTTTTGGACAGCTGTGCAAGACGCAGCTCTGCTGTTCGAATAATCTATTCTAGTGTTTTCTGCACTCCAGTGATTTACCTAATGCAGGCCCCCCTCATGACCACCTTAAAGGCGTCCCATTCTAGTGTCCTGGAAGCTGTAGTGTTCGCATTGTCAGAGAAACAGTGCTGTATGTTTTCCCTCTGTTCGTGCTGGAACACCGGGTCTTCAAGGCAGTCCCGCGGGAGCTGCCAAGAGGGGATTGGTGGTAGGGGCTGGTGCCATCTGAGGGTTATAACGTGTGCATCGTGGTCCGAGAGCACCCTACCCAGGTAGTACGAGTGTTGAATCATGGGGAGGATCGTGGTCGTACACAAGAACCGGTCCAGCCTTACCCGCAGATCATGGGGAATGGAGTGGAAAGAGTAGAGTTTAGTTGTCGGGTGTGCGTGCTGCCAAGCGTCTGCTAACGACCAGTGGTTCGACCATGTGCGAAAGCGGGCTATTTGCGCGTGGGCGTGTGAGGTCAGGATGGGAGGGTGGGATCTGTCTAGATTAAGGTCTAGTGTGCAGTTGTAGTCCCCTCCTAAGATCCATGGTGAGGTGGTAAATTGGGATAAGCTTTTCGATAAGGTCTCCCAGAATGCTGTTTGCTCTGTATTGGGTGCATAGATACTGCCTATTAACACTGGTTGGCCGTCCAATAGACCTTCTAACAAAGCGTATCTCCCGTCAGTGTCTATCTTCCTGCCGGTCTCTAAAAAGGGAATGCCCGGCCTGAGCCATATAAGTGCCCCTGTGCGTACGCCGAGTAGGTAGTGGTGCAGAAAGTACCTCGCCATCACTTTTGAAGCTTTTTGAGTTCCCCCTTTGTGAGGTGTGTTTCCTGTAGAAGTATGACCTGCGCCTGTTGGCACTTGATGTACACGTGGATAGCGTAACGCTTCCGAGCCGTGTGTATGCCCCGAGCATTTAGAGTGAGAAATTTAATGTCTGTCAGGGGGGTCATGGGGGCTTGTGAATCACACGATGGGGAGGGGGGACTAGGGGGTCCTGATTGGTGTCCCTTGAATGGGATCGAATGTGCCTGGTGTGAGGCCTGGGTGTGCCGGCGAGTGTAGTAGCCCTATGTGTCGGGGTGAGTGTGGGGTCGGGATGTGACGAGAGGTTGAACCATAACTGCTATGGGTTGAAGACCCAATACTTGGGATCTGCTGCAACTGACAGCACATCCAAACTGGTACTAACGAGTACCCTCTAGTGTTTCGTGAAGGGGGTGCGTCTGGCTCGCGCGTGTCTCCGATACCCTTGCGTGGAGGGGATAGTGGGTCCTGTGGGTTTGCATGTGTGGCCGGTAGGGGCCTTGGGAGGAAGTGGTGTTGCGGCGCAGCCCCCCGCAACGCGCACTGTGTGGCAATGGTCTTGATGACGGAGCATTGCTAGTGTGGAGGCTCTATGTGTGTGCTGTTGCGAGTAGTCTCTATGAGTGTGTTCGCTGTTTGCGGGGTGACTGTTGGCAAGGTCCCTGAGTTCCCGTTGGAGCTGCTGGAGTCTTCTTCAGGCGTGAAGATATAAGGGCTGTCCTCATTGTCCGAAGCTGAGAGATTCGCCCCCAGCTCCACCGCCGCCTGGATAACCTTTGAACGTTCCGCTATGATTTGCTCCAGATTCGGAGATTTCAGTGTCTTACTCTGCAGTTGCGTTCCTGACCGACTTTGGGTGCCCTTCGTCCTGCGCCGTGGAGGTCTGGATGCATTTGGCTTGTGTGTTCGGGTGTTCCTTTGGTTTAGGGTAATTTGTAGGTTGAGCTCTAGCCAGTCCAGGGCTTCCTGCGGGTCTGTAAAGAAGATTTTGGCTTCATTGTGGATGACTTTGAGCCGTGCCGGGAACAGTAGAGAGTATTGGACATTTTTGTCTCTCAGCAGCCTTTTCACTTCCAGAAATGATGACCTTCTCCGTTGCACTGCCTTGGTGTAGTCGGGGAAGAGCATGATTTGTTTGTCTACCACCGTGATGGGGCTGTTCTGCCTGGCGACACAGATTATGATGTCTCTGTCTCGAAAGTGGAGGAGTTTGACCAGCATGGGGCATGGGAATGAGCCCGGGGGCGGACGTCTTGCCGGCACACGATGCGCTCTCTTGACCGAGAAAAAGGCGGTGAGCTCCTCGCGTGGTGTGAAGGATTGGAGCCAGGCTTCTGTGTATTCAATAGGATCTTTCCCTTCCACTCCTGGCAGATTTAGAATGCGCAGGTTGTTGCGCCTGCAGCGCCCTTCCTGGTCGTCTGTCTTTTCCTCCAGTATCGCTGCTCGGGCCTGCAGATCTTTCATGGAGTCCTGTTGTACTTTGGCCTGGGGTTGCAGTGTAGATAGGGTTTTTTCTCCATCCGCTACCTTGTCCGCCAACCCCCCGGTGGTCGTCCCGCAACAGGTTGAGATCAGTGGCTAGGGTGGCGAATCGCTCCTCCATGGTGACTCGATAGTGCTCTATGGCCGCTAGGACCCTGTCGAGCTTGTCTGACATGGCGGATTTGTAGTCTGGGTTCGTGGTCTGGGCTTCCTGGATTGGGGACTTAGATCTTGTCGCATTGGGCGTCCCATAGTCACGGGCTGGTTGCGTGGCCGCTGCTCTCCTCTATAGCCTGCGGGCGTAGGGCGTCTGCGGTGTCCTGTTAGCGGCCCGGCGCAGGTGAAGGCGGGTTACTGGGGATCGCTAGTTGGTTCCTCTGGGTGGTGTGGGTCCAACCGGTAGTTCACTCCAGCGACCATGAGTGGGGAGGCCTCCCTTTCTTCACTCTTCAGTGGGCGAACTGCCGGGCTTCCTCTGTGTCTTCGTTAGTCCTGCGTGCGTTCCTCCCTTCTTTTGGTGCAGGTGCAGAGTGTTCCCCCTCTGTACGTGGACGCTGTTGCTTTTAGGGAGGGGGAACAAGAGGGGGGTGGTGTGGTGCCTGTTCTGGGCACACTCTTGTTGTTATGTGCTCCCCGTTAGGACTGTCCTGGTTCTGTAATTGGGCTCTGGGGCCTCGATCGGTTTGTTGAGGGCCCGTGCTTCTCGCCCTATTAGTCTGCTCCCAGCAGCACTCGTTTTCGGGTCACTCCCAGCCTGGTGCCTGCCGCTGCGTGTTCTTCGCTAGGGGCCTAGCGTCTCCAGTGTGGCCTAGCTTTGCGGTTAGGTGCCAGGGCTGTGGTCCAATGCCCGAGGGCCCACTTCCTTTGTTGGGCTGATCCTCCCTCCGTTGCGGCAGCTACCTGGGGCCCCCGAACTGTCGGGCTCTCGTCCCCTCTGCCATGTCTATGTTATGGTGGTAGCGGCCTCTCCTCTCGGGCGGTTACCAGGTGCCGGATATGGGGAGCTGAGAGTCCCATTTTCCCCCCCCTCCCCCTTCTGGTAATTGCGGTTGTGGGGGGATTTGGGGTGGGTGTTGCAGGGCCCAGTTGGGAGGCGGGTGGGGAAGAGGCCTGGACTCACCGATGGCTTGCGGGTTGAACGGTCGCACCACTCCCTTGATCCCAGCCTGGAGCAGCCCCTCCTGCGTGAATCGGTGTCTGCTTGGGGCCTCCTGGCCACTCAGCGCCACAGGGGGGCTCTTGCTGCTTGTCTCCCAGGGCCCCTCTTGATGATCAGTGTGGCCTATTCCGGCCGGCGTGAGGGCTAGGTTTGTGTAGTCGTGCACAGGCACCCGGTCCGCGCTTTACGCACCTTTGTCAGGACCTCGCTGTGGATCCTCAGCGGCCGGATCTTCATCCTCCGAGCCTCTGCTCCTCACTTGGAGGTCGTGCACAAGTCTTCCACCGGCAATTGTTGGTGGGTTGCGCCCGCTGTGGTACTGGAATCATGGAGCTCACCAGTGTCGCCTGGCCGCCTCCGGTAGATGCTGGGCTACCAGGCGTCACGGCCTCGCGGCCGCCCAAGTGTGCTCAATTGCCTCCCTTCTTCATACCGCTACGGCGCCAGCCCGTGCCTCATCAGGTAGGGGACTGAGGATGAGCCCCCTGGTCAGTTACAAAGCCCCCACTTCAGCGGATGGATGGCCCTTGTCGGGCCAATTAGCGGAGCCTCAGGGAAACGCGTCCGCCATCGTGGCTAGTTAAGCCACGCCTATATATATATATATATATATATATATATATATATATATATCCACTGCTCCAAGGTTGTCCACCTGTATATATATATATATAAAAACACCAATTCCAATTCCCAAGATAGGGATCAGACGCCAATACTAGGACTCGACTCCTTCATGATTTTTCTGCGTTTTTATTTTGTCGCTGTAACGCTTTTCGTTTACAGTTTAGGAAGCTTCTGATGTTCCATGGGCTTTTCATTAGGGGTGACATAACCTGTTTCATATAGTGCCCGATCTTACATGCCTTACATTTTGAGCATTTGTAGAACCCCGTACTGACTCTCAGCCATCCTTCAGCACTTCCTACTTCCGGGCTATTGCTAACTGGATCCTGCCTCATGGCCCTGCCTTTCCTGAAGGTGATAAGTGGCTTGCGGGAAACTAGACCATTGAGTATCGGGTCCCTCTTTACCAGGTGCCAGTGTCTACTTAGGCAGTCTCTCACCCTGCTTTGGTAGGCATTGTAACCAGTGATCATGTGTATGTCGTTTATGGTTCTCTTCTCCCTAGTTTCCTCTTTAGGGTACAAAAGTGTTGTTCTCCTGATCTTACTCACTTTAGTTAGTGCTTGGTTCAAAATCTGGGGATTGTAACCCCTCTGTGTGAATCTCAAGGTGAGATCCTTTTGTGCTTCTTCCAGAGTTGATGCCTCGCTACAATTTCTCTTAATCCTGAGGTGATCTGCATAGGGGATGCTTTTCTTGAGTTTCAGGGGGTGGGAACTCCTAGCATGTAATATGGAGTTCCAACCGTGGGTTTCCTATAGGTGCGTGTATGCAGTGAGTTATCTTTAACATAGACTTCTAGGTCCAGGAAACACACCTGCGTATAACTGATTGTGTTGGTAAATGTCAAGTTCAAAGAGTTAATATTCAGTTGCAGGACAAACTGCTCAGCAGATTTCCTAGAGCCTTCCCAAACTAGAAAGAGATCATCAATGAATCTCGTCCACAAGATAATATTGTTCTTCCATTCCTCTGCATATTGTACTGGAGCACCTGCTCCTCCCACCAGCCCATATGCAAATTAGCATAGCTGGGGGTGAAGCAGGTGCCCATGGCAGTCCCTCTCACTTGTTTGAATGCATCTGCGCCATACATGAAGAAGTTATTCTCCAGGCATAGCCTCCCCATCTCGACCAGCTGAGTGTTGGTATAGTGTTATGGGTCGTTTGTTCAAATAATACCTCATTGCTCTCAGCCCATCCTCAAGGAGAATGCTTGTATACAAAGATGAAAGGTCAAGTGTAATTAGGAGAAATGTTTCCCTCCACACATTTTTTGTAAATATAGCCCAGGGGAGGTGGCGGTCCCCGGGGCCGCATCACTATTTTTGATTGCCCCCGGAACCTGGCTCCTGCCAGAAGGAAACGAAGTGCGGGAGCCCACGCTTCATTTTTTTTTTTTTGTGCCAGATTCGCGGATCCACCGCGAATCCAGCCAATAATGTAAAAAACAAAAAATACTTTTTTTGGCAGGGACCCCCTGACCAGGCCTAGGGGGTCAGGTTGTTTCTACCCTGCCCCCTTTTCTTATTTTTTTACATTTTTTCTTGTGACTCGGTTTAACCGAGTCACAAGATAGCTGCCAACACTTCCTGGTTTGAAGGGTTGGCAGCCAATCAGATCTCAGGCACGAGATCGGGAGGGTTCATGGATCCACTGCGGCCACAGTTGTATGTCTGAGAAATTTACAAATTTCTCAGGAACGACTGAATGGATTTACACCATTTAACAAAAAGAGTGCTCTCTGGACCAAGAGCTACCTTTTTGCCAAATTTGGTGTAATTCCGTTCAGCAGTTCAGGCTGTAGCCGTGTCTAAAGTTTCCCATGGAAATTAACATGGAGAAAAAGCATTTTGGGACCCCTTTTTTCTCGGCCCCCACATAACAGATCACCCCGAAACTTTTAACACAACAGCTGAAGTGAGTGGCCCATTAGTTTGAAAAATTTCACGAAGATTCGTCAAACGGCGCCAACGTTATTGGCAAATCAAAAAATTATTTTCCACTGGAAACTAGGTCCTAACTACAGCTACCTACTGGTGACCGCCATTATGTAATATATATACATACAAAGAGCTTTCCTGTAATTCCTGGACCTGTTGGGGGAGGAGTGCTGTGGCTGGAAGAGCAGCCAGCCTGGTAATTTATATGATAGAAAAAGGATTGCCGCTATCACACGGGGGAGTGTGAAAAATAAAAAATCTGTGTTTTAATTCACCAAAAACCCAAGACATGTTTCGACCCAGCCGGGCCTTGTTCACTGGCAGTCGCCAGTAGGTAGTTATAGTTAGGACTTAGTTTCCAAGCATTTTTTGACTTGTCTATAATTTTGGCATTGTTTGATCAATCTTCATGAACTTTTTCCCCAAAAAGTGCCAATCTAGGTTCTGTGTGTCATGCAAAGTTTGGGAGTGATCTGTGCAGTGGGGACCGAGAAGTAGGGGTGCAAAAAAAGGGTGCGTTTGTAATGTTAATTCCCATAGGAACGCATTGTTGAACCTACAACCTGAACCGCTGGAAATAATTACACCAAATGTGGCAGAAAGGTAGATGTTCTAACGCAGATTGTGCTTTTTGGTATTTGGTGCAAATCCATCCAGTAGTATTTGAGAAATTTAAGCTGAAAATTATAGCTATATCTCTGGCTGGGGAGATTTCAGGGTGGTTTCGTGATTAATCGCGAATGCACACGCCAACGGGAATGCTCTGATTGGCTGGACGCAACCTGAACAGAAAGTTGCGGCTGCCATTTTATCATCCGGGAATGGTTCCCGGGGCTGAAAATTTGTGTGAAAGCTAACATAAGGGGTCAGGGTGGAGATACTCGGACACTATGGGGCCGATTCCGATCTCGGCCGGTAGGGCTCCGAATCGGATTCGGCTTTACCGGATCCGATTCGGAGCCCTGTTTCCCGACTGAATCGTATGCGGGTCCGGCCGAGCGAGTACGATGCAAGCGCCCGCGAAATCGCCGACCGACTCGTACGCGGCTTCAACACGCTCCGACCGACTCGCACGGATACAACTCGCACCGCGCAATGGAGACGTTCCCCGGCCGGGTAAGTACGATGCGCACCGCGAGCAGTCCGACCGACTCGCGCCGTCCGGCTCGAAAGAGCTGTTGGAGCCGGAATTTGGGGGTCCGCGTCGGACCCCCCTGTACGCGTGGCCGCGCGAGTCGCACACAAGGGGGACCCATGGGTCCCCCCTACCTGTGCATGTATGGCATGATGCGCTTCGACGCGTACCCGCTGTAGGGGGCGCCCTTGTTCGCCTCGCACCCATTGAGGCAATGGGAGCCCGCGTACGCGTTGTACAACCGGCTCCCATTGACTTCAATGGGAGTCCGACCGAATCGAGTCCGGGTGCATGCGTGCGCATCGTACTCGTTCGGTCGGACTGCCAGTGTCCGATTCGGTTGGAATTCTCTCCGGGTCCGGCTCGGTCGGAGAGATTTCCGTCCCGAATCGGAATTGGCCCCTTAGTTTGAGAAATGGGTTTGTTAGTGATGCAAGTTATGTGTCCAAAATTTAATTTTTTAATCACAAGCGATATTACCGGCGACACCGCGATCGCCAGCTTGGCCCTCGATGGATCATCGCTGGGACATTGCGAATACCTCAAAGTCATTGCGAACATTAGTGAAAATATATATATATATATTGTACACACTCGCCGGTCACTGTCACACACTCATGTAGCACCCATTAACTCACTCACACACTTATACACCCATTCACATATCCACTCACACACTTTTTAAAAAAAAGATATTTTTATTGACATTTTTATGAGTTTATCACAATTACATGAGCAGTATTTGCAAAAATGTTCGGTGTAATTCTTATTTATCTCGTAGACAGGGTTACATACATTTCAATCCTGGGATAGTGCATAGTGTCACATATCTCTTGCGTAAGCTTACTGACCACCAACCTTTACGTGCCCACTAGCCCCCCACCTCAGTTTGCTTGCGATTTCCGTAACCCCTGCCTACCGCTTCTTCCCTGCCCTGTCTCAGTGGGCTGTTCCGGCCGCAGCCCAGGATTCAGGTAATGTCCTCCTCAATATTACTTATGGTCCAATAAACATAAACATTTAAACCAATAAAAGGGAAAAGAAAACTAAGAAAATTCTGCATGCATAGGGGACAGAGAAGCATCTGATTCTAAGGATGCACTTATTAGTCTTATCAATTACATGATATATTCTGTACATTGTGCGTATCTCCCCGGGGGGAGTGGCCGTCTCCTCATCCACGGACTTCATTCTCTCACCTACCGCTCATCTTTCCCACTACTGGGTTTACTTGTTCACCTTCCTATAGTTGATGATCCGTGCATGCCCCCACCCTGCGGGGCCAAGGCCCTCTGTGTGAGAATGTGCAAATCACTCACTATCACTCCCAGTCTCCTCCCCAACATCTTGCTCCCGCTCAGGGTTTTCCCAGGTCGACAGCAATTCTTTCCATAAGTCCGCTCTCAGTCGTCTCCGGATGCCCCTCGCTTCCTCCCAACTCAGGGCTCTGCCCTCCGCTCCTGCCCAACTAATAACCTCTCGGTTCCAACTGGCCACTTGCGGCCCTGAACGGGATTTCCACACCACTGCTATCCGTCTCTTAGCTAGGCCCAAGGCCAGGTCTATAAATCGATTCCCAACCTTTCGTTTGGGAGGACGCGGGAAAAGCCCTAACAACCAGACTTCTATAGTCAGCGCCAGGTCCCTCCCCAGTACATCTTTTATCTTCGCCAAGATTCCCTCCTAATACATTTCCACGATGCCACTACTCCAAGTCATGTGTATAAACCCAGCATCCACATAGGCACACCTCGGGCACCTTCTCATTTCGCCACCATAAGTAACATTGAGTCTATGAGGTGACATATAAACCATATGGATGTAGTTAAACTGCGTATACTTAAGTCTGGTGTTCCTTGATATTTTCTTATGGGACCTTATTACCTTACATACAAAGATCAAAGGTACCCCCTGAAGTTAATTATGAGGTCTGGGAGAGAGGGGGAAAAAACAGAAATATATATATGAGAGAACCTCCCACTTGACCTACATCCGTTCATCAATGGCTAGCTCTAGCTTAATGGGCATTCCCTTGCTCCAGTAATCAGTCGATTCAACAATACTGCATTTATTTATATATGTATTTAAAACATTATTTTAGTTATCAAAAAAATTTTGGGGTGTTTTTTCAAAACATGAAGAAATAACTTAGGTTTTCATATATACAGTACAATTCATGAGTGATTCATCATATTGTACATCTCTTATCCAATCAAGAAGAAACATAGTTTTTGCATGTCCCCATATTGTGATACACAATGACATTACATCACATCACACCTCACATTCTGTCACATCCTAACATACCAAACACACACATTCACACATCAAATACATAGCTGATCCAGCTTTAAATGGCATGCCATAACACACATGGTGAAGGCCCTTCATTAATGTCCATGGTTGTGCTGCCAGCTTGAAGTCCAACAGGCCGACGTACGTTTCAGTGGATCAAGGGTACTTAAATCCACCTTCTTCAGGACCGCGTACTTTTGTTAGATTATGTAGCGGAAGTAAGATGGGGAATCAATGATTCAGGTTGGCCTTATGTTCAATGGTAACAGCGCGTATACCAGAAATGTAGTCACATCTGGGGCCTGATCCTCTGTTGGGGGTAATGACACTCACAAAGGTGCTGCTAGCATTTATATCCACTTGTCAGTTTGTTTAAGAGGGAATACAGCTTCCAGTGTATTTAGTCAGTATTTTATATTTAGTTCCTTGTATCACATTTGGCCCTGGCATGACTAGGTGCTTGGCGCACAATGTCCAGATGATAGTCTGGGTGCCATTTCTTTGTACTTCTGAAGTTCTTTAGGCCAGAATACCGGGCTGCTTATGTCCCACTTTACCTTACCCCATTCTCCATCTGTGAGTTCCCTGTCTATCGCCCTTTCCCACTTCCCCCGGATAGCCCCCATAGGACTAATAGCCGCGGCAGCCAAAGCTTCATGGTGCCACTTCACTTGGTGTCCCGCAGTGCCCAAAGAGATCAGCGCATGCAGCACCGGGTGGGTCGCCGGTTCGTCCCTACTTCCACCCCATAGCCATCCAAAGGTACGAACCAAAGGTTCGTGCTGCAGGAACTGGCCAGGAGGAAGGCCGTAGTTATCCATCAAATCCGCAAACGGGACTATGGAGCCATCTTGGTAGCAATCACCCACCGTATCTAAGCCCACCTCCGTCCATGACCCCAGCTGCTCAGCCGTAAACACTGTCACCGGATCAGCATGGGGGAGCCCAATCAACGGCAGCGTGGGGGAGTACCACGGGGTCCCGCCCAGCTTACGCACACAGCGTTTCCAAGTGTGTATGGCTGTAAGTTGCAACACCGATTTGTATGGGACAGTGACTGCTGGTCTCAATAATTTGGCCAACAATGTATCCGGTTTACCATTTGGGTCATCAGCCAGGTTCCCGCCTCATTCACTCCCACTACCCACTGTGCCAGCCACTGTAGCTGGGCAGCCAGCATGTACAACTCAAAATTTGGCACCCCCAGGCCTCCTTCCGCCATCGGGCGCTGTAACGTCCGCAGTGCGACCCTTCGACTGTCATCCCCCCATATCAAGTCTCTCACCAAGGCATTCAAAGGTCTGAACCATCCCCGGGGCATCAGGGTCGGTAAATTGACAAAAAAGTACAACAGTCTTGGCAACATGACCATCTTAAGTAGGGAGATTCGCGCCATGATCAGCAATTGCAGTGAGCGCCAGAAATGTACACAAGTCCGGAGTGACCGTAGCGCCCTGCCCAGGTTCCCTTCCCTTAGGTCCTCCAGAGAATTGAAAACGTGTATTCCAAGACATTTAAATGAGTGGGGGAGCCCAGTTAATGTCGGTTGGCAGTATCCCCGGCCGGGGTTCCGGTCCCAACAGAGGGAACAGGTAGGTCTTTTTCTTGTTAACCCGTAAGCCCGACAGTGCCTCAAACCACTCCAGGAGTGCAAGCGCAGCCGAGATGCCAGGTACCGCCTCTCCCAGGTATACCAACAGATCATCAGCATACAATGAAATCATATGCATCCGCCCATCTAATCTAAGCCCTATTCCTGCTCCACCTTGCCTGATCAGCTCTGCAAGTGGCTCAATTGCCAGGGCAAATAATAGGGGCAAGAGGGGGCACCCCTACCGAGTTCCCCGCTGTATCAGGTATTGGGAGGATACAGATTTCCTGGTTCTGACCCACGCAGTCGGCGATGCATACAACAGTCGGACCCACTTCAACCAACCCTCCCCAAGTCCCAACCGTAGCATAGTCTCAAAAAGGTACTCCCATCCCACTGTGTCAAAGGCCTTATCTAGATCGACTGATAGAACAGCCGCCGAGGGCATGGATCTCGTCTCCTTGTGAAACAGAACATAGTACAACCTGTGCAGGTTATAACAGGTATTACGGGAGGGGATGAATCCGTTTTGGTCTGCATGTTATGTTATGTTATGTTATGTTAATTTGGATTTATAGCGCGCTTAATACCGGAAGGTCTCTAAGCGCTATACGAGGAATGTCGTCAGACCCAGGCGAGTGAAGTCAGTGAGCCCAAGCTTCTGTAAAGAGAAAAGTTTTCAGCTTTTTTCTGAAAGGAAGAAGACTACTTTCTGCGCGGAGCTGACTAGGCAGCTTATTCCAAAGAGTAGGTAGGATAACGGAGAAGGATCGACCTCCCTTGGTAGCATAATTGAAGTGTGGGCAATTTAGTAGGTCCATCGAGGATGATCTTAGCGAGCGGCATGGGGCGTATTTCTCAATGCGTTGCCTAATGTAGGCGGGAGCTTGTCCATAAATAGCTTTATGCACAATACAGAGGCCCTTGAATTTGGTCCTGTGTTTTAAGGGCAACCAGTGGAGGCTTTGCAGAAGGGGGACGCCCGTGTGTGTCTGGGAACTTTAAAAATAAGCCTTGCCGCATCGTTCATGACTATCTGTAGTCTGCCAACTAGAGAGTCTGGCAGTCCGATGTAGAGCGAGTTGCCATAGTCGAGGCGGGACAGGATCATGGCAGTCACTACTGTTCTCATGGTCGAGAAGGAGAGAATCGGGGAGAGTTTCCTAAGAAGCCTGAGTAGGCCCACACAGGTATCAAACACAGTGGAAACTTGATTAGCCAAGGAAAGCTTGGCATCTACTCTAATTCCCAAGCTTTTTACCACTGGGACTGGAGCAGGATCAGCGCCCAACTCCTGCGGCCAATAGAGGGAATTCCATGGGTTATCGGCATCGGTCATGGCCAGAACCTCAGTTTTGTCTGGGTTAATCTTAAGTGCGTTGGCTGACATCCAGTTGACCGTGAAGCGTAGAACATCTTTCACCCGAGAATATGCTTGGGGGTCTTCTCAATTTGCAAAATAATTTGGGTGTCGTCTGCATAATTGAAGACTTGGCACTCCATGGCTGAGAGGGTATTAATTAAAGGACTGAGATAGATGTTAAATAGGAGGGGTGACAGGGCCGACCCTTGTGGGACACCGCAAGGAACGGGCCCCCTCTCTGACACCCAGTCCCCTATCTGAATTCTTTGGGAACGGTTCGTCAGAAATGAGGTGATCCATTGTATGGCAGGTCCCCGGATCCCAATTGCTCTAAGTCTTTCTAGGAGGAGGACATGGTTGACCGTGTCGAACGCTGCCGACAGGTCAAGGAGGATTAGGACACAGGGCTTTTTATTGTCAGCGGATCTTCGGAGATCGTCAAGCACCGATAGCATCACCAGTTCAGTGCTATGGTGAGCGCGAAAACCAGCCTGCCTGTCCTCCAGAATGTTGTTATCCTCCGTGAACTTAGCTAAGTTTTGCAGGACATGTTGCTCTAGGATTTTGGCAAGAAATGGGAGTTGGGAGATGGGTCTGAAGTTTTTCATATTGGAAGGATCGGCAGCTGTCTTTTTAAGCAAGGGAATGATTCTGGCTTCCTTGAAATAGCTTGGTACCTTCCCAGTCTCCAGTGAGAGGTTTAGCAAAGCAAGGACTTCTTCCTCAATTTCTGGGAGGGCTAAATTAAAAATCCTAGGGGGGCAGGGGTCAGCGGGTGAGCCTGATTTGATTTTTAAGGCAGAACGTCGGAGGGTATCCAAGTTGATATTATGGAAGGAAGTGAGCATTTCTGCTTGCTTTCTCTGAATGCCTGTCTCAACCACAGGGATTTGCTTAAATGGGGAGTTATCGATCTCAGTCAAGATGTCCTGTATTTTATTGGAAAAATACGTTAAAAATTTATTGCATTGTTCTTGATTAGATGAAAGCGGCAGTGAATGTTTTTGACTGAGTTCTTTTAGGATTTTGAACGTTTGTTTTTGTTTGTTGGTTGCTACTAGGATCCTATTTTCATAATAGTCGGCCTTCCTGCTGAGGAGCGCCTTTTTATAGGAAGCAATTTTAGCTCTATACTCTGTAAGTGCCTGAGGCTCATAGTGTTTGCGCCACTGACGTTCGTAGCGGCGGAGCGTACGTTTCAGGGCTCTGAGTTCTTCCGTGAACCATGGAGCACCTTTGCCTTTGTTGCCTGTATTTATTTTCCTTTCAGGGGCAATATTATTGATGGCGGAAAGAAGCCGACTGGAGACAGTTTCAGACCATCCATCAATATCTGTTATATCCGGCATTTTCCGAGGGCATTCTCGGAGGGCGCTAATTAATGTAGGGGCCTCAATTTTGGACCAACTACGGACGTATTTCCAGTCCGGAGGGGGTCGGGGATTGCATTTAGTAAGAGAGAGGGTCAGATTAATACAGTAGTGGTCAGACCATGCACATGGGGTGATGTCCTTTAGTGTAATGAGCGGGGTGGTTGACCATACCAGATCTAGGGTATGTCCACGCTCATGTGTGGAGGTAGTTACTAACTGGGTGAGGCCCAGATTGGTAAACGTCTCCTCCAACTGGCGGGCCTGGGCTTCTCTGGGTTGTTGGTCCCAGTGGAAGTTAAAGTCTCCTACCACCAGGAGTTGTTGGTAGCGTGAGCGGAGGTTGGCAACACATTCAGTCATGAGGTGGACGATATACAATGGTGATAAATTGTGCTGGATGAGTGGTGACAGACCTTGAGAGTGAGGGTGTCTGCATCTTCAAGGGTTTCCCCAGACACCTTTTCGATGGTCAGGTGATTTTTAAACAGTACCGCCACCCCCCACCTCTTTTTCCCGCCGGCCTGTTATGCCAGAAGGCGTCATAGTTGTCGGGTAGTGCGGCCCGCAGGGTGGGGCCGGAGTCATCGTCCATCCAGGTTTCGGTCAGGGCTAGGATGTCAGGGGCCTCATCCTGTAGGAGCATAAGGATCTCAGTGGAGTGTTTCTGTAATGACCGTGTGTTTAGGACTGAGAGTTTCAGGCTATCACTTCCGCTAGTGGTCATATGACCGGGAGTGTTAGCCTGGTGAGAGCAGGGAGTTTCACCCCTCTGTAAGACCAGGAGTCCTTCTCTCCTGAGTGCACTCGCTATCTCGGGTGACAAGGGGCAGGGTCGTTTTTTAAGGGATCTAAGTTCATTGGTGGTATAGATCTGTAACAGGCCAGGGGTCCTGGCCCCTGGACCCGTTTGGGGGCGGATGGGCGCAGACGGGCTTGCCTTAGGCACGCCTTCGGCGCGCCAGCGGCGCGCGTCCGCTCCAGCGTGCGTTAATATGCCCCCGTGACCCCTGGCTCCACCCTACTAATCAGCCCTGCTGTGCAGCAGCTGACGTCCTCCGGGTCTCTGGACCAAGTGCGAGTGCGCAGGGAAGGAGAAATAGGACAGATCAGGAGAGGGACAGGTGAGTAATGCTTCAGTTTAAAAGCAAGAATACACACAATGCTAAAAATGAAGTTTTTAAAAGTCAAGTAAAACCAGTCAATTACGGAGCTCGAGTACCGGCAAGCACTGCCTGTGCTGACGCGTTCTTCTGTGCATGGATGATGGCGTGCATATGCGGGAGCAATCTAAGCGCCAATATTTTACTAAGGATTTTAAAATCAAGGTTGAGCATAGAGAGTGGTCGGTACTCTGTTACTGGGGTGTTAACCTCTTTAGTCTTAGAAAGGGGTATCACCAACGCGCTCTGGGTCGTCTCAGGGAGGCTCCCACAATGCAGGGACTCCGCATATAGGGTCACCAATCTTGGCGCCAATAGGTCCATATAAGTTACATAAAACTCTGCCGGGAGTCCATCGGGACCTGGTGTGTTCCCCTTTGCCATGTCTGCAATAGCAGCTCTGACCTCATGCAGGGTAACTGGGCCTCCCAAGTCATCCTGCACCTGTTCGTCCAGTGCCCATAATGGCAGCCCTTCCAGGAAATCCCGGATATTAGAACGAGGGACTGGCCCGGGGCTAGTGTATAACTTCTCATAAAAGGTACGGAACAGAGTATTGATGGCGTCAGGGTCATGAACCAATTCCCCGGAGTCCATCTGGACCTGCTTAATTGGTGCCCCTCTACTTTCAGGCTTAATCAACCATGCCAATAGGCGGCCAGCCCTCCCCTCCTCTTTCTGCACTCTGTCTAGGTATTCCCTATAACTGTGGTACCTCAGCCTCTCTAACACACTACTATATCTAGCGTGGGCTTCCTGTAAACACTCAGCGGAGTTGGCCTCCAGCCCCTAAACATTGTCCAGTTGCCGAATCTGAGACTCCATATCCAATAATTCTTGCCTAATTTCCCGCTGTGCACCAATCGATTGCCCAAGGCAGTGGCCCCTCACCACCACCTTAAATGCCTCCCATTCCACTAACACAGAGGACGCAGACTCGGCATTAATTGGGAAATACGTCTCGATAAGAGCCCTCAGGGAGTCCCGGAAAGGCACATCTTCTAACGCGGGGGGCTCAATCTCCACAGCGGAATCGGGGGCCGTCTCCCAAGAGAGTGTTGAGTCAACAGCAGAGGGCTGTGATCCGAAAGGGTCCTACCCAGATACTCCGTTTGCGTAATGGATGCGCTAAAGTCCGGCGAACACAGAAAGGCGTCCAACCTGGTGTGTACTTGGTGCATTGGGGAGAAATGCGAATATTCCCTATCGGTCGCATGTTGCACCCTCCAGATATCCTCTAGACCCCAATGACTCATCCAGTTTCGGAACCCCGCTGCCACCCGGTGTGTCTGTGATCCCGGAAGGGGAGGGTGTGCTCTATCTGCCGCAGTATCCACCACACAGTTAAAATCACCCCCAATGACAGCATGTCCCCCCATATAGTCAACCAGCTGAGCCGAGAGGGCGGTGAGGAATATCAACTGATCTACATTTGGTGCATACACACTCCCAAACCTCACATCTCTTCCAGCCAATCTCCCTTCCACCAAGACATACCTACCCTCACTGTCCACCTTAGTGCGGGTGTGCTCAAATGGAACCCCAGGCCTCACCCATTTTAATGCCCCCCTAGCATAGGCAGAGTAGGTAGTAGCATATATTCGGCCCCTCCACCTCCTACATATCTTCTCCACTTCGCCACTAGTCAGATGGGTCTCTTGCAAGAGGGCTACAAGCACGTCTCTCCTCTTTAAATATGCGTATATCTTATATCTTTTGGCCATGGACCCCCTCCCCCTTACATTCCATGTAATGAACTTGAAGGTGTTATGCATTGTTTGGGATGATATCCAAGCCCCCCCCAAAGACCCACATCGTACCCCTGACTGCTAATACTCCAGTCTTCACTCCTCCGCCCCCGTCTGCATGCACAAAACAATAATCAATAACAAACATCCCCAATAGGACAACTCCCCGACCCCAGAGCGGTCTAGCAACGGCCATACGCCCAAACCGCAGACAAAACTGCATCAACTAGTAAAGGCCCAAAGCTACTAGTGCAAGGACCTAAGGGGGAGCGCGGCAACCACAACAGGCGCCCAACAGAGGTACAAATATTCACCCATGGCGCATCAGCCCTGGCTGGCCGCTCCGACCTACACCCAGGGATGCACCCGGCCACCCTCCCCAACCTCCTCGGGGACCCAAGCTTAAGGAGAGAAGGCCAGGTGAGGGGGAACAGGGAGGGAGAGCGCAGCCCAAGAGAAGAAGGGGGGAGTAAAAGGAAACAGAATCCACAGCCCACAGATCATATCATCTCATCGGCCGTGTGAGGAGTCACATCTGGCAGCTGAACACTGCTGCTACAGGACGTGTCCGAGTCCGACCCGTCAGTCCCTCTCTTTGATCCCGAGCCCCTCTCCGATGACGATCGCTGGCCCTGCATCATGACTGCCACTGCCTGTAGCGCCCCCGCTCTCTCCTTTTCGATTTGTGACGGGCTCGGTTTCTTTGAGAGCCCCTGCCTCTGTCGTCTCCGTAATCTCTTCCCTGACTCTCCTTCTCTAGGCTAGGCCTCCTTTTTCCGTGTCACCGGTAGTCCCTCAGTTTTGTAGGCCTCAATCCATTCCCATGCTGCCTTGGGATCATCGCAAAAGTGAGTCTTCCCGTCCAACATTATCCGAAGTCGAGCCGGGAACATCAATGAATATTGGATCCCTTCTTCCCGCAGGGCCCTTTTAACTTCAAGAAAGGCGGTGCGGTGCCTCTGAACCTCCAGGGTGTAGTCAAGAAACAGCGACACCTTACTGTTTTCAACCACATACGGCCCATATGAGCGCGCTTTCTGTAATAACGCGTCCCTGTCTTTAAAGTGGAGCAGTCTAGCCACTACAGGGCGCGGGGGCCTCCCCGGGGCCGGCGGCCTGGCGGGCTCGCGGTATGCTCTCTCCAATGTGTAGAACTGGGCCAGGCCCTCTGGCGCCAACACCTCATGGAGCCAACCCTCCAAATACTGGATCATGTCGTTGCCCTCCACTCCTTCCGGCAGACCAAGGACCCTCCCATTATTCCTCCAGTTCCTCCCCTCCGCATCCTCAGCTCTCCTTTCCAGTATGCTAACTCTGCTGGATAATTCCCCCACCTGGCTGGTCAGAGCCTGTTGCGCCGGGGTAAGAACCGCTAGGGAGGACCTGGTCTGTTTCACCCTGTCTGCATATTTAGCATGTTCCGTCCTCAGCAAGCCCAAGCCCACTGCCACAGTACTAATGTCTAGGTGCAGTGTTGCCTTGGTGTCAGCAATGGCTTCTAGTATTTTAGCCAGCTGCTGCTAGCCAGGGATTTCCGAAAGTTCACCCCCCGGCTCCTTCTGCACCTGGTCAGGCATAGTGTCCTCATGTTCCGGGGGAGGCCCCACCTGTTTCCCTCTGGGCTTTCCCATCACCAGGGGATTGTGATATCCAACTGAGGATCTGGTTCGCTCCTCTCTAGGTGGTCGGGGAGCAGCCGCCAGGCTCTCGGCCCCACACCACTCCAGCGTTAGGTTGCAGCGTCTCACGCTGTGGCTTGCTTGTCCCCACAACCTTCGCCTTTTAAACGACCCCTCACCGCAACAGTTTAGGAATCCACTATGTCTCTCTACCTGTGCACTTCCCCAAAGTCTTGCACGTACAGCACCTGAGCTCAGACCCTGTCACCCAGTCAATGACTCTTCTCTTTAACAAACTCAGGGGGGACCATGTAGGTCCGCAGTTCTTCCCGACTCCTCCGTGTCTGAGCTGTGCTTTATAGTTCTAGCCAGGGATCCCACACAGTCCCGAATCCACACCACTGGCCCTCCTGGACCCCAGACCGGTCCATGACCTCTTCTGTCTGCAGGGGCCCCCCAGGCCGCTCCACGTTTGCCTCTGCCCACGCTGCCACTCAGCCAGCCTCCTAACTGCCCTTCGGATCCGTCGTCTTCTGCCTCGGTGAGATCCTTTTGTGCTTCTTCCAGAGTTGATGCCTCGCTACAATTTCTCTTAATCCTGAGGTGCTCTGCATAGGGGATGCTTTTCTTGAGTTTCAGGGGGTGGGAACTCCTAGCATGTAATATGGAGTTCCAACCGTGGGTTTCCTATAGGTGCGTGTATGCAGTGAGTTATCTTTAACATAGACTTCTAGGTCCAGGAAACACACCTGCGTATAACTGATTGTGTTGGTAAATGTCAAGTTCAAAGAGTTAATATTCAGTTGCAGGACAAACTGCTCAGCAGATTTCCTAGAGCCTTCCCACACTAGAAAGAGATCATCAATGAATCTCGTCCACAAGATAATATTGTTCTTCCATTCCTCTGCATATTGTACCCGGAGCACCTGCTCCTCCCATCAGCCCATATGCAAATTAGCATAGCTGGGGGTGAAGCAGGTGCCCATGGCAGTCCCTCTCACTTGTTTGAATGCATCTGCGCCATACATGAAGAAGTTATTCTCCAGGCATAGCCTCCCCATCTCGACCAGCTGAGTGTTGGTATAGTGTTATGGGTCGTTTGTTCAAATAATACCTCATTGCTCTCAGCCCATCCTCAAGGAGAATGCTTGTATACAAAGATGAAAGGTCAAGTGTAATTAGGAGAAATGTTTCCCTCCACACATTTTTTGTAAATATAGCCCAGGGGAGGTGGCGGTCCCCGGGGCCGCATCACTATTTTTGATTGCCCCCGGAACCTGGCTCCTGCCAGAAGGAAACGAAGTGCGGGAGCCCATGCTTCATTTTTTTTTTTTTTTTTTTGCCAGATTCGTGGATTCACCGCGAATCCAGCCAATAATGTAAAAAACAAAAAATACTTTTTTTGGCAGGTACCCCCTGACCAGGCCTAGGGGTCAGGTTGTTTCTACCCTGCCCCCTTTTCTTATTTTTTTACATTTTTTCTTGTGACTCGGTTTAACCGAGTCACAAGATAGCTGCCAACACTTCCTGGTTTGAAGGGTTGGCAGCCAATCAGATCTCAGGCACGAGATCGGGAGGGTTCATGGATCCACTGCGGCCACAGTTGTATGTCTGAGAAATTTACAAATTTCTCAGGAACGACTGAATGGATTTACACCATTTAACAAAAAGAGTGCTCTCTGGACCAAGAGCTACCTTTTTGCCAAATTTGGTGTAATTCCGTTCAGCAGTTCAGGCTGTAGCCGTGTCTAAAGTTTCCCATGGAAATTAACATGGAGAAAAAGCATTTTGGGACCCCTTTTTTCTCGGCCCCCACATAACAGATCACCCCGAAACTTTTAACACAACAGCTGAAGTGAGTGGCCCATTAGTTTGAAAAATTTCACGAAGATTCGTCAAACGGCGCTAACGTTATTGGCAAATCAAAAAATGATTTTCCACTGGAAACTAGGTCCTAACTATAGCTACCTACTGGTGACCGCCATTATGTAATATATATACATACAAAGAGCTTTCCTGTAATTCCTGGACCTGTTGGGGGAGGAGTGCTGTGGCTGGAAGAGCAGCCAGCCTGGTAATTTATATGATAGAAAAAGGATTGCCGCTATCACACGGGGGAGGGTGAAAAATAAAAAATCTGTGTTTTAATTCACCAAAAACCCAAGACATGTTTCGGCCCAGCCGGGTTTTGTTCACTGGCAGTCGCCAGTAGGTAGTTATAGTTAGGACTTAGTTTCCAAAGGAAAAGCATTTTTTGACTTGTCTATAATTTTGGCATTGTTTGATCAATCTTCATGAACTTTTTCCCAAAAAAGTGCCAATCTAGGTTCTGTGTGTCATGCAAAGTTTGGGAGTGATCTGTGCAGTGGGGACCGAGAAGTAGGGGTGCAAAAAAAGGGTGCGTTTGTAATGTTAATTCCCATAGGAACGCATTGTTGAACCTACAACCTGAACCGCTGGAAATAATTACACCAAATCTGGCAGAAAGGTAGATGTTCTAACGCAGATTGTGCTTTTTGGTATTTGGTGCAAATCCATCCAGTAGTATTTGAGAAATTTAAGCTGAAAATTATAGCTATATCTCTGGCTGGGGAGATTTCAGGGGGGTTTCGTGATTAATCGCGAATGCACACGCCAACGGGAATGCTCTGATTGGCTGGACGCAACCTGAACAGAAAGTTGCGGCTGCCATTTTATCATCCGGGAATGGTTCCCGGGGCTGAAAATTTGTGTGAAAGCTAACATAAGGGGTCAGGGTGGAGATTCTCGGACACTATGTTTGAGAAATGGGTGTGTTAGTGATGCAAGTTATGTGTCCAAAATTGAATTTTTTAATCACAAGCGATATTACCGGCGACACCGCGATCGCCAGCTTGGCCCTCGATGGATCATCGCTGGGACATTGCGAATACCTCAAAGTCATTGCGAACATTTGTGAAAATATATATATATATATTGTACACACTCGCCGGTCACTGTCACACACTCATGTAGCACCCATTAACTCACTCACACACTTATACACCCATTCACATATCCACTCACACACTTTTAAAAAAAATAATATTTTTATTGACATTTTTATGAGTTTATCACAATTACATGAGCAGTATTTGTAAAAATGTTCGGTGTAATTCTTATTTATCTCGTAGACAGGGTTACATACATTTCAATCCTGGGATAGTGCATAGTGTCACATATCTCTTGCGTAAGCTTACTGACCACCAACCTTTACGTGCCCACTAGCCCCCCACCTCAGTTTGCTTGCGATTTCCGTAACCCCTGCCTACCGCTTCTTCCCTGCCCTGTCTCAGTGGGCTGTTCCGGCCACAGCCCAGGATTCAGGTAATGTCCTCCTCAATATTACTCATGGTCCAATAAACATAAACATTTAAACCAATAAAAGGGAAAAGAAAACTAAGAAAATTCTGCATGCATAGGGGACAGAGAAGCATCTGATTCTAAGGATGCACTTATTAGTCTTATCAATTACATGATATATTCTGTACATTGTGCGTATCTCCCTGGGGGGGAGTGGCCGTCTCCTCATCCACGGACTTCATTCTCTCACCTACCGCTCATCTTTCCCACTACTGGGTTTACTTGTTCGCCTTCCTATAGTTGATGATCCGTGCATGCCCCCACCCTGCGGGGCCAAGACCCTCTGTGTGAGAATGTACAAATCACTCACTATCACTCCCAGTCTCCTCCCCAACATCTTGCTCCCGCTCAGGGTTTTCCCAGGTCGACAGCAATTCTTTCCATAAGTCCGCTATCAGTCGTCTCCGGATGCCCCTCGCTTCCTCCCAACTCAGGGCTCTGCCCTCCGCTCCTGCCCAACTAATAACCTCTCGGTTCCAACTGGCCACTTGTGGCCCTGAACGGGATTTCCACACCACTGCTATCCGTCTCTTAGCTAGGCCCAAGGCCAGGTCTATAAATCGATTCCCCACCTTTCGTTTGGGAGGATGCGGGAAGAGCCATAACAACCAGACTTCTATAGTCAGCGCCAGGTCCCTCCCCAGTACATCTTTTATCTTCGCCAAGATTCCCTCCCAATACATTTGCACGATGCCACAACTCCAAGTCATGTGTATAAACCCAGCATCCACATAGGCACACCTCGGGCACCTTCTCATTTCGCCACCATAAGTAACATTGAGTCTCTGAGGTGTCATATAAACCATATGGATGTAGTTAAACTGCGTATACTTAAGTCTGGTTTTCCTTGAAATTTTCTTATGGGACCTTGTTACCTTACATACAAAGATCAAAGGTACCCCCTGAAGTTAATTATGAGGTCTGGGAGAGAGGGGAAAAAACAGAAATATATATATGAGAGAACCTCCCACTTGACCTACATCCGTTCATCAATGGCTAGCTCTAGCTTAATGGGCATTCCCTTGCTCCAGTAATCAGTCGATTCAACAATACTGCATTTATTTATATCTGTATTTAAAACATTATTTTAGTTATCAAAAAATTTTGGGGTGTTTTTTCAAAACATGAAGAAATAACTTAGGTTTTCATATATACAGTACAATTCATGAGTGATTCATCATATTGTACATCTCTTATCCAATCAAGAAGAAACATAGTTTTTGCATGTCCCCATATTGTGATACACAATAACATTACATCACATCACACCTCACATTCTGTCACATCCTAACATACCAAATACACATCAAATACATTGCTGATCCAGCTTTAAATGGCATGCCATAACACACATGGTGAAGGCCCTTCATTAATGTCCATGGTTGTGCTGCCAGCTTGAAGTCCAACAGGCCGACGTACGTTTCAGTGGATCAAGGGTACTTAAATCCACCTTCTTCAGGACCGCGTACTTTTGTTAGATTATGTAGCGGAAGTAAGATGGGGAATCAATGATTCAGGTTGGCCTTATGTTCAATGGTAACAGCGCGTATACCAGAAATGTAGTCACATCTGGGGCCTGATCCTCTGTTGGGGGTAATGACACTCACAAAGGTGCTGCTAGCATTTATATCCACTTGTCAGTTTGTTTAAGAGGGAATACAGCTTCCAGTGTATTTAGTCAGTATTTTATATTTAGTTCCTTGTATCACATTTGGCCCTGGCATGACTAGGTGCTTGGCGCACAATGTCCAGATGATAGTCTGGGTGCCATTTCTTTGTACTTCTGAAGTTCTTTAGGCCAGAATACCGGGCTGCTTATGTCCCACTTTACCTTACCCCATTCTCCATCCGTGAGTGCCCTGTCTATCGCCCTTTCCCACTTCCCCCGGAGAGCCACCATAGGACTAATAGCCGCGGCAGCCAAAGCTTCATGGTGCCACTTCACTTGGTGTCCCGCAGTGCCCAAAGAGATCAGCGCATGCAGCACCGGGTGGGTCGCCGGTTCGTCCCTACTTCCACCCCATAGCCATCCAAAGGTACGAACCAAAGCTTCGTGCTGCAGGAACTGGCCAGGAGGAAGGCCGTAGTTATCCATCAAATCCGCAAACGGGACTATGGAGCCATCTTGGTAGCAATCACCCACCGTATGTAAGCCCACCTCCGTCCATGACCCCAGATGCTCAGCCGTAAACACTGTCACCAGATCAGCATGGGGGGAGCCCAATCAACGGCAGCGTAGGGGAGTACCACGGGGTCCCGCCCAGCTTACGCACACAGCGTTTCCAAGTGTGTATGGCTGTAAGTTGCAACACCGATTTGTATGGGACAGTGACTGCTGGTCTCAATAATTTGGCCAACAATGTATCCGGTTTACCATTTGGGTCATCAGCCAGGTTCCCGCCTCATTCACTCCCACTACCCACTGTGCCAGCCACTGTAGCTGGGCAGCCAGCATGTACAACTCAAAATTTGGCACCCCCAGGCCTCCTTCTGCCATCGGGCGCTGTAACGTCCGCAGTGCGACCCTTCGTCTGTCATCCCCCCATATCAAGTCTCTCACCAAGGCATTCAAAGGTCTGAACCATCCCCGGGGCATCAGGGTCGGTAAATTGACAAAAAAGTACAACAGTCTTGGCAACATGACCATCTTAAGTAGGGAGATTCGCGCCATGATCGGCAATTGCAGTGAGCGCCAGAAATGTACACAAGTCCGGAGCAACCGTAGCGCCCTGCCCAGGTTCCCTTCCCTTAGGTCCTCCAGAGAATTGAAAACGTGTATTCCAAGATATTTAAATGAGTGGGGGAGCCCAGTTAATGTCGGTTGGCAGTATCCCCGGCCGGGGTTCCGGTCCCAACAGAGGGAACAGGTAGGTCTTTTTCTTGTTAACCCGTATGCCCGACAGTGCCTCAAACCACTCCAGGAGTGCAAGCGCAGCCGAGATGCCAGGTACCGCCTCTCCCAGGTATACCAACAGATCATCAGCATACAATGAAATCATATGCATCCGCCCATCTAATCTAAGCCCTATTCCTGCTCCACCTTGCCTGATCAGCTCTGCAAGTGGCTCAATTGCCAGGGCAAATAATAGGGGCAAGAGGGGGCACCCCTGCCGAGTTCCCCGCTGTATCAGGTATTGGGAGGATACAGATTTCCTGGTTCTGACCCGCGCAGTCGGTGATGCATACAACAGTCGGACCCACTTCACCCAACCCTCCCCAAGGCCCAACCGTAGCATAGTCTCAAAAAGGTACTCCCATCCCACCGTGTCAAAGGCCTTATCTAGATCGACTGATAGAACAGCCGCCGAGGGCATGGATCTCGTCTCCTTGTGAAACAGAACATAGTACAACCTGTGCAGGTTATAACAGGTATTACGGGAGGGGATGAATCCGTTTTGGTCTGCATGGATGATGGCGTGTATATGCGGGAGCAATCTAAGCGCCAATATTTTACTAAGGATTTTAAAATCAAGGTTGAGCATAGAGAGTGGTCGGTACTCTGTTACTGGGGCGTTAACCTCTTTAGTCTTAGAAAGGGGTATCACCAACGCGCTCTGGGTCGTCTCAGGGAGGCTCCCACAATGCAGGGACTCTGCATATAGGGTCACCAATCTTGGCGCCAATAGGTCCATATAAGTTACATAAAACTCTGCCGGGAGTCCATCGGGACCTGGTGTGTTCCCCTTTGCCATGTCTGCAATAGCAGCTCTGACCTCATGCAGGGTAACTGCGCCTCCCAAGTCATCCTGCACCTGTTCGTCCAGTGCCCATAATTGCAGCCCTTCCAGGAAATCCCGGATATCAGAACGAGGGACTGGCCCGGGGCTAGTGTATAACTTCTCATAAAAGGTACGGAACAGAGTATTGATGGCGTCAGGGTCATGAACCAATTCCCCGGAGTCCATCTGGACCTGCGTAATTGGTGCCCCTCTACTTTCAGGCTTAATCAACCATGCCAATAGGCGGCCAGCCCTCCCTTCCTCTTTCTGCACTCTGTCTAGGTATTCCCTATAACTGTGGTACCTCAGCCTCTCTAACGCATTACTATATCTAGCGTGGGCTTCCTGTAAACACTCAGCGGAGTTGGCCTCCAGCCCCTAAACATTGTCCAGTTGCCGAATCTGAGACTCCATATCCAATAATTCTTGCCTAATTTCCCGCTGTGCACCAATCGATTGCCCAAGGCAGTGGCCCCTCACCACCACCTTAAATGCCTCCCATTCTACTAACACAGAGGACGCAGACTCGGCATTAATTGGGAAATACGTCTCGATAAGAGCCCTCAGGGAGTCCCGGAAAGGCACATCTTCTAACGCGGGGGGCTCAATCTCCACAGCGGAATCGGGGGCCGTCTCCCAAGAGAGTGTTGAGTCAACAGCAGAGGGCTGTGATCCGAAAGGGTCCTCCCCAGATACTCCGTTTGCGTAATGGATGCGCTAAAGTCCGGCGAACACAGAAAGGCGTCCAACCTGGTGTGTACTTGGTGCATTGGGGAGAAATGCGAATATTCCCTATCGGTCGCATGTTGCACCCTCCAGATATCCTCTAGACCCCAATGACTCATCCAGTTTCGGAACCCCGCTGCCACCCGGTGTTTGTGATCCCGGAAGGGGAGGGTGTGATCTATCTGCCGCAGTATCCACCACACAGTTAAAATCACCCCCAATGACAGCATGTCCCCCCATATAGTCAACCAGCTGAGCCGAGAGGGCGGTGAGGAATATCAACTGATCTACATTTGGTGCATACACACTCCCAAACCTCACCTCTCTTCCAGCCAATCTCCCTTCCACCAAGACATACCTACCCTCACTGTCCACCTTAGTGCGGGTGTGCTCAAATGGAACCCCAGGCCTCACCCATTTTAATGCCCCCCTAGCATAGGCAGAGTAGGTAGTAGCATATATTCGGCCCCTCCACCTCCTACATATCTTCTCCACTTCGCCACTAGTCAGATGGGTCTCTTGCAAGAGGGCTACAAGCACATCTCTCCTCTTTAAATATGCGTATATCTTATATCTTTTGGCCATGGACCCCCTCCCCCTTACATTCCATGTAATGAACTTGAAGGTGTTATGCATTGATTGGGATGATATCCAAGCCCCCCCCAAAGACCCACACCGTACCCCTGACTGCTAATACTCCAGTCTTCACTCCTCCGCCCCCGTCTGCATGCACAAAACAATAATCAATAACAAACATCCCCAATAGGAAAACTCCCCGACCCCAGAGCGGTCTAGCAATGGCCATACGCCCAAACCGCAGACAAAACTGCATCAACTAGTAAAGGCCCAAAGCTACTAGTGCAAGGACCTAAGGGGGAGCGTGGCAACCACAACAGGCGCCCAACAGAGGTACAAATATTCACCCATGGCGCATCAGCCCTGGCTGGCCGCTCCGACCTACACCCAGGGACGCACCCGGCCACCCTCCCCACCCTCCTCGGGGACCCAAGCTTAAGGAGAGAAGGCCAGGTGAGGGGGAACAGGGAGGGAGAGCGCAGCCCAAGAGAAGAAGGGGGGGAGTAAAAGGAAACAGAATCCACAGCCCACAGATCATATCATCTCATCAGCCGTGTGAGGAGTCACATCTGGCAGCTGAACACTGCTGCTACAGGACGTGTCCGAGTCCGACCCGTCAGTCCCTCTCTTTGATCCCGAGCCCCTCTCCGATGATGATCGCTGGCCCTGCATCATGTCTGCCACTGCCTGTAGCGCCGCCGCTCTCTCCTTTTCGATTTGTGATGGGCTCGGTTTCTTTGAGAGCCCCTGCCTCTGTCGTCTCCGTAATCTCTTCCCTGACTCTCATTCTCTAGGCTAGGCCTCCTTTTTCCGTGTCACCGGTAGTCCCTCAGTTTTGTAGGACTCAATCCATTCCCATGCTGCCTTGGGATCATCGCAAAAGTGAGTCTTCCCGTCCAACATTATCCGAAGTCGAGCCGGGAACATCAATGAATATTGGATCCCTTCTTCCCGCAGGGCCCTTTTAACTTCAAGAAAGGAGGTGCGGCGCCTCTGAACCTCCAGGGTGTAGTCAAGAAACAGCGACACCTTACTGTTTTCAACCACATACGGCCCATATGAGCGCGCTTTCTGTAATAACGCGTCCCTGTCTTTAAAGTGGAGCAGTCTAGCCACCACAGGGCGCGGGGGCCTCCCCGGGGCCGGCGGCCTGGCGGGCTCGCAGTATGCTCTCTCCAATGTGTAGAACTGGGCCAGGCCCTCTGGCGCCAACACCTCACGGAGCCAACCCTCCAAATACTGGATCATGTCGTTGCCCTCCACTCCTTCCGGCAGACCAAGGATCCTCACATTATTCCTCCAGTTCCTCCCCTCCGCATCCTCAGCTCTCCTTTCCAGTATGCTAACTCTGCTGGATAATTCCCCCACCTGGCTGGTCAGAGCCTGTTGCGCCGGGGTAAGAACCGCTAGGGAGGACCTGGTCTGTTTCACCCTGTCTGCATATTTAGCATGTTCCGTCCTCAGCAAGCCCAAGCCCACTGCCACAGTACTAATGTCTTGGTGCAGTGTTGCCTTGGTGTCAGCAATGGCTTCTAGTATTTTAGCCAGCTGCTGCTAGACAGGGATTTCCGAAAGTTCACCCCCAGCTCCTTCTGCACGTGGTCAGGCATAGTGTCCTCATGTTCCGGGGGAGGCCCCACCTGTTTCCCTCTGGGCTTTCCCATCACCAGGGGATTGTGATATCCAACTGAGGATCTGGTTCGCTCCTCTCTAGGTGGTCGGGGAGCAGCCGCCAGGCTCTCGGCCCCACACCACTCCAGCGTTAGGTTGCAGCGTCTCACGCTGTGGCTTGCTTGTCCCCACAACCTTCACCTTTTAAACGACCCCTCACCGCAACAGTTTAGGAATCCACTATGTCTCTCTACCTGTGCACTTCCCCAAAGTCTTGCACGTGCAGCACCTGAGCTCAGACCCTGTCACCCAGTCAATGATTCTTCTCTTTAACAAACTCAGGGGGGACCATGTAGGTCCGCAGTTCTTCCCGACTCCTCCGTGCCTGGGCCGTGCTTTATAGTTCTAGCCAGGGATCCCACACAGTCCCAAATCCACACCACTGGCCCTCCTGGACCCCAGACCTGTCCATGACCTCTTCTGTCCTCAGGGGCCCCCCAGGCCGCTCCCCGTTTGCCTCTGCCCACGCTGCCACTCAGCCAGCCTCCTAACTGCCCTTCGGATCTGTCGTCTTCTGCCTCGGTTCAGGGTGATCCTCCAGGTTCACAGGCAGTTATAGTGCCTCCTGGTCAGTCTGCATCTCCCCAGAGTTCTCCGCCACTCCCCCCCAGCCAGAGGACATGATCCGCAATACAGTGCCCACCGGCACGGTCAGCTCCGCATTCGCCCGGCTTCTGGGCGCTCGTCCAAGTCGTGTTATGGGGCTCCAGTCAGGACAAGTCCGCTCCGCTCTCTCCGGCCCTGTCGCAGTTCCCCATGGGGTGGATCGCGCTTTGGCACACCTAGCCAGTGACCTCGGTCAGTCCTAGAACCTCCCTATGAGCCTCCCTGGGCCCTAGACCAGTCTGCGGCCCTCTCCCTCACACAGGGCACCCAAGCAGGTCACCGGCCGCCTCCGGTCCATGCTGCTGTTCCATCGGCCTCCAGCCCACTCTTGGTGCCGTCACCTCCCTCCTCGATTTGGAGTGACTCACTGGGGAGTAAGCTGCCGCAGTGCCTCCTGCCTCGCCAGTAACCTCCCAGGCTCCTCCACTGATCTCCTCCAGCCAGGGGACACAATCCGCAGCCCAGTGCCCTCCGGCTCAGACTACCCCGCTTTCTCTTGGCCTCCGGCTGTGGCTGCAGTGCGTCTCGCGGAGTTCCCGGTCAGAGCGGTTCCACACCCCTCTCCGGCTCTCGTGTGTCCCCCCGCAAGGCCACGGCCTGCCGATGCCGCTCTGAGCTCTGGGGTCTGCCGCCAACAGGTCCCCACTCCACAGCGGTCTGGTCGGGGCTCGTCTCCTCTTCCTCCGCTCCGGCAGGGCCTCAGGCCACCATCTTGTTCCGGCCTCGGCAGTCCATGCACTCTCACCGCTCTGCTCCCCCCTCGCCCCCAGAACTCAAAGGAGTGAGATTATGCTCCTGGGCACCTCCGGTGGGTCGGGCCTCCAGTAATGTGCCTCCGGGCTCCGGCCATCGCCACGATAGTCAGGATAATTTACTCGGCTGGCACGGAGCTCTCGGCTCACGCATCCACCATCGACGGCTCTTAAAGCCACGCCCCCCACATATCCACTCACACACTTATACATCTAGTCACATACCAAATCAGATACTCATGTACCCACTCACATACCCATTCAGGTACCTATGCACCCACTTACAGACTTACTCGGAGAGTGACGCACCCATGTAGAGACCCACTCAGAGACTTATGCACCCACTTACAGACCCACTCACACACTCACTTATGTTCTCACAGACCCACTGAGACACTCATACACTCACTACGAGATCCACTGAAACACTCATACACCTACTCACACACCCATACAGTCACTCCCATACTCAGTCACAGACCGTCTCAGGGACTTATGGACTCAGTCAGTCTCTCGTACACTCAGAACCTCACACACCCACTCAGAAACTCACTCAGATATGCATGTGCCCACTCACTCACCCAGTCAAGGCTTATGCACCCACTCACAGATCTACCCAGACATTCGCCCTCCCAGTCACAGACCCACTTAGACACTCATGCATGCACCCATTCACTCACCCACTCAGAGAATTATGCTCTTACTCACAGACCCATTGAGACACTCATACACCCACTCACAGATCCACTCGGACACTCAAACATCCACTCATAGAACCACTCAGACACTCATACACCCATACAGTCACTCACTCAGACACTCATAGACCCACTCAGAGACTTATGCACCTAGTTAGTTATACACTCAGGGACTCATGTACCCACACACAGTTGCACTCACAGACCCACGCACCCACTGAAAGAACCACTCAGACACTCACGCTGCCAGTCATTGACCACTGAGAGACTCATGCATTCACTCACAGATCCACTCAGACACTCATGCACCCACTCACTCACCCATTCAGACACCCACTTAGACACTCATATATCTACTCAATGATCCAGTCAAACAGTCATATACTTACTTACAAATGCACAAAGGCACTCATGCACCTACTCACAGCTTGAGTGAGAGAGTTATACAACCAATCACAGACCCATTGTGACACTGATGCACCCACTCATAGATGTACTGAGGCAGTCATGCATTTCTTTACAGAAGTATATATAGACAGATGCATCATCTCACAGATCCCCTCAAATACTTATACAGTGAATGAGAGACTTAGTGATTCACTGAGTTAGGTGGAAAGCAGCTCCTGTATAGAGTACCCTCAACACCAGCGACCCTCTAGATCTGCTCACCTTTATGCCTCATTCTATGCCTGAAAAGGTATTGTCTTGGCGGCACAGCACGAAAAATAAAAGAACATTTGCACTTAATAAGAGGAGTCCGTGCCTTTTTGATACCGGAGCTCAGGGAATCGAACAAGAAAAGGGGTACTGACCATATATATAGTAGATAGTTATAGTTAGAGCCTATTTTCCATAGGAAATCCGCGACATTCTATTTGAAATAACTCTCTTGCCGGTTGACGTATCTTCGCAAAATTTTCAAACTTTGTGGGGCGCTCCGGTCCGCTCCTACCCTGAAAGTCTCGGGGTGATTCGTCAAGCGGGGGCCGAGAAAAAAGGGGGGTCCCAAAACGCGTTTTCCCCATTCATTTTTCCATAGGAAACTTTAGACACGGCTACAGCCCGAACTGCTGAACGGAATTACACCAAATTTGGCAAAGAGGTAGTTCTTGGTTCAGAAAGAACCCTTTTTGTTAAATGGTGTAAATCCGTTCAGTAGTTGTTGAGAAAATCAAAAGTAAAAGTACATATATATCTATGGGCACGGAGGATCCGCGCACCCTGAGCGCACCCTGCGCGCACCGTCCCGATCACGAGCTGCATGTTAATTGGCTGTCAGCTGGCTGTCAACATTCCGATTCAGGAAATGTTGGCAGCCATTTTGTCCCTCGGTAGAACCGAGGGACAGAAACAAGTGCGCAAAGCGCACAAAGGGGGCAGGGTAGAAACACCCTGACCCCCTAGGTCTGCTCAGGGGTCCCACAAGGACCCCCTGGGCAAAAAAGCATTTTTTTTTTTTTAAATCGGCAGGATGCGCTCAGGGTGCGCGGATCCTGCCGATAAAAAATCGAGCGCGGTCTCCCGCGCTTCGATAGCTACTTGCCCCCGGGTGGGCCAAGTCCCGGGGGCATGCTGGGGGGGTTTATTTTATGTATGGGGGGCCTCTAAGGGCTCCCCAAGCCCCGGGGACCACCACCCCCGGGGCTTTATCATAAATGGTGCGGGAGGGCTCTGAGCCCTCCCGCAGCCCCGGGGACCGCCACCTCCCCGGGGCTTTTTAATTTTTTTGGGGGAAAACCTGTGTGGGGGGGGCTCCAGCCCCCCCACACGCCCCGGGGACCACCACCTCCCCGGGGCACTAAGAAAATTGAAAATGGGGGTCCGTTTTGGACCCCCAAGCCCCGGGGACCACCACCTCCCCGGGGCTTTCAAAATGTAGGGAGGGGCGCCGCGCGGCCCCCCTCCTGGAGCCCTTGATGGCCCTGGGGACCGCCACCCTCCTGCAGTGTCCCGGGGTGCCTACCCCCGGGACACTGCTGTTTGCTATGACAGGACGGGAGCCTCGCGGCTCCCGCCCTGTCATAGCAAGTCTTGGTTTGCATTTTGAAAGAGAGAGCAGGAAACCTGCTCTCTCTTTCAAAATGCAAACCAATTGCTTTTCCACATGGGGAGCAGCATCTTAGCTGCTCCCCATGTGGAAAAGCAATGCCGGCTCCCATAGGACGCGGGGAGCCGGCGGGACTGTGGGGGGATTGGGGACCACCCCACAGTCCCCAACCAGAGGCCAGGCCCCGGGGGATGGGGTCCCCGGGGCCATAAGTGGCCCGGGAGGGGGGCCACGCAGCCCCCCTCCCCAAATAAAAAATAAATAAATAAATAAAAAAAATAAGGGCAAGGCCGGCCCCGGGGGATGGGGTCCCCGGGGCCTTAAATGGCCTGAGGAGGGGGGCCACGCAGCCCCCCTCCATATTTTTTATTTAAAAAAGAGGGCATGCCCCGGGGGATGGGGTCCCCGGGGCCAATAGAGGCCCAGGGAAGGGGGGCCACGCGGCCCCCTTCCCGTTTTTTTAAATTTTTTTTTAAATAAAACAAAAAAAATGCTCAAGCCCCGGGGGATGGGGTCCCCGGGGCCAAAAGTGGCCGAGGGAAGGGGGGCCCGCCCCCCCTCCCTGCAGTACTCTGCAAACGTGCCCCCTGGCGCGTTTTAAGAAAGGGAAGTAATTCCCCTTGAATACTGGGGGTCCCTGGGGGCCAACTAGCCCACCAGGAACCTCCAGTATGCGCCAGGGGGCTGCCTTGCAGAGAGGTGTACAAAGGCCACGCCCCTTTTTACACCTCTCTGCAACACAGCTCTGTGGCGCTTAATGGAGGTAGCTGGTGGGCTAGTTGCACCCCAGGGACCCTCAGGATTCAAGGGGAGTTAATCCCCCGACTTAAAACGCTCCACGGGGCGCGTTTGCACAGTGGTGAAGGGAGGGGGCGGGGCCTGAGGTGACATGTGTGCAAACAGGCCCCGTGGCACGTTTTAAGATGGGGAATTAAATCCCCTTCAATCCTGAGGGTCCCTGGGGGCCAACTAGCCCAACAGGTACATCCAGGATCCAACACTGAGTAAGAAAAAGTAACGATAACAGTTTTTACCTGCTAAGTGAATTTCCTTCCATAGGATAACATTGGTGATTCTATGAGAAAAAGTTTAAAAGTGTCAACTTTTAAAATACAATAATATTCCTTAAAAATCACGACTGTAACCAAAACGCTTTTACTCAACTGTTTACAGGAGATGTACCAGGACTGAATCTAGGATCCAGTCCTGTGGTTAGAAAAGTAATCCATAAAGTAACTAATTGCATTTAACTAGAAATTCACATTGAGCTGAATGTTGCATTGTGTTTGAAAATGTGTTGCCCATTGCAACAACTGTAACTACTGTACTTAAAAGTCTATTGCCTATGTGCAAAGTATTTAAACTAAAGTAATTCATTCTGAGAAAGTATTTTTTGTAATGTAATGTATAATGTAATTACAATGTAATTTAAAAAATAAAATATGTAAAAAAAATTGTTTCTAAAAATGTAGTAAATCAGTATGAAAAAAATTAATATAACAATTAATACATTTAAAAATTGTCATTTACAAAACCTTTGAAATTCACTGAAAAAACCGTAGGTTTCAGACATGTTATAGTTAGGAATTAGCATTTAAAAAACCTTTGAAATTCACTGAAAAAACCATAGGTTTCAGATATGTTATAGTTAGAAATTAGCATTTAAAAAACCTTTGAAATTCACTGAAAAAACCATAGGTTTTAGGGACAGTTATAGTTAGTTGGACATTGCACTTGTACAAAACCCGTGAAATTCCCCCGTTATAGTTAGTTCAGCTAACTATAACTCGCGCCCGCAATGCACTGCTGATGACGTCACATATTACATCACTCATGACATTTGAGATGTCATCAGTGATGTCATCAGTGATGTCACTGACCATGTCATGAGTGATGTAATATGTGACGTCATCAGCAGTGCATTGCGGAAGCGCGAGCTATAGTTAGCTGAACTAACTATAACGGGGGAATTTCACGGGTTTTGTACGAGTGCAATGTCCAACTAACTATAACTGTCCCTAAAACCTATGGTTTTTTCAGTGAATATATATATATATATATACAATCTACTGGCGGTCGCCAGTAGATAGTTATAGTTAGGACCACGTTTCCGTAGGAAAAGCATTTTTTGATGTGCTTATAACTTTGGCGT